>OW804099.1:112892803-113517772 GCA_942159475.1 Sthenelais limicola
TTACCAGTGCCGTAGGTATTTAGTTGTGAAATGGCCATTAAAGTTTGGCTCCCCAGCCCTAGGCTTTTCTTGCAAGACACAAGCCTATCCTGTGGCTAGTTTGTTTTCATTAATTTTCCATTGCTAAATATGTTTTTGCTATACATATCAGAAGTTCCAAACTATTTTATTCAGAAAGTTAACTATTTCATTTAGAAGGTTACTAGGTTTATCATAGGCACACTTGCTTGTGTGTGCTGGCTTTAGTAATAACTGGTCTTGTTCAGCCAGCCATAGACAGGTGCACATCTTGCCAGCCAAAAGGTAGGCAGTTTTATTGGTACACACTGACTCAGTCCATGGGATAAAGTTAACAATTAATAACATGCTTGCCTTGCAGGTTGATCGGCGAGGGTCTACTTCTGGACAAATGGCTAACGGCCATCTCTAGCATGACAGAACTTACAACACTTGGGTAAGTTTGGCATCAATACTAGGGAGATTAAGTAGACCCATTTAGCATCAAACCCATCCCTCTTGGAATGAGGTCACTATGTCCTGGTGTCTTGTGCATAGCTGATAGGCGAGGGATGTTATAGAAAACACAACCCATTGTGTTGAGCTTACCTAAACATTTCTAGGTAAAATGTACCAAGTTTATAGGGGGAAAAAAGTAGTATCAATCTCAAATATGTATATTTGTAAAGTCCTTTACAGATATTTCCATGATACTGTCAGTTTTATCTAAAAACATATGATGCAAATGATGGCCTGATAACCATTGCTAACATTAAGTTTTTTTTAGACATTTGATGTGTTGGAGAGATTTTGTTAAAGAGGGAGGTGACTGTAGGTGACTGTAGTAGACTGTGTGTGACTGTAGCAGACTGAAGGTAACTGTAGGTGACTATGGGTGGCTGTAGGATACTGTAGGTGACTCTAGGCGACTGTAGGTGACTGTTGGTATCTATAGATGACTGTTGGTAGCTTTAGGTGCCTGTTGGTAGATGTAGGTGACTGTGGGTAACTGTAGTCGACCGTAGGTGGTTGTATGTGACTGTGGGTGACTGTAGGTGACTGTGGGTGACTGTGGTGACTGTGGGTGACTGTGGGTGACTGTGGGTGACTGTGGGTGACTGTTGGTGACTGTGGGTGACTGTGGGTGACTGTTGGTGACTGTTGGTGACTGTAGGTGACTGTAGGTGACTGTGGGTGACTGTAGGTGACTGTAGGTGACTGTAGGTGACTGTAGTTGACTGTAGGTGACTGTGGGTGACTGTGGGTGACTGTAGGTGACTGTAGGTGACTGTGAGAAGTGACATATTTGTTTCAATTCCTCCCCAAATACAACAATATAGAGAGCCTGAGGTATTTCATTTGATATATAGTTGATTGGTTGTATTTTGTATCACCAGTTTTGAACAGTAGTCTTTGATATTTCATAATAATTATTTCATCAAGTAATAAACTATCCGGGGTTTCCTATGCACCATTAGCGGTTCTAAATCCCACCTTTCACTGGTTGTAATGAATCAGTAGAGGAGTACAACAGTCAGGCTGTATCATCAATGACAATTCAGACCCCAAACTACTGTTGTTATTTCTGAATAAGTATCTTACTAACTCTAATGGATGTTTATAAGAAACAAAAATGTAATTTGTAGGGCATGAACTCTCAAGAGAGAATTTCAGTGGCTGGTCAATTGTTGCCTTGTAGCAGAATAATAATCCATTACCTTAGATCTGGTGGTATGTGAACATTGCATGGCTACTGTACAAGTATGTGTATGGTGTATGGTGGCTGTTTCAGACTAAAGGGGAATATCTTCACACCCAAAGTGATATATTTGGTTTCTCCAGTGCTGGAAGACAATACATCATGGAAGCATCTAAAGTGAGTTTTGTGTATTTTAACATGATATGCATGGGATAATATAATTTAAATGGCTTCATGTGTTTTATTAACCCATATTTTATTTAACAAGTATCAACATCCATCAAATGCCATCTGATTTGAATGACTGTAAACATATTAGAAATATAAGCTTTATCTACTATTTGTATAGCTCTAGTATGTTTATATTCTGTAAACTTGAGTAATGTGTCTTATTTCCTTGTCTTCAACTATGATTAGCATTCTATACACTGCATTTATACACTTTCAGCCTATCAGACTGTGGGATTGATCATAAACGCCTCATGATCCTATTGAAAGCAGTAAACAAATATCCTACATTGAAAACACTAGAGTAAGTTTCCATTCTAAATTTGAACAATAGTTAATCATTCTCCTCTTTCCTATTTTGGGTAAAGTGCTACAGGTTGGAACAGCAGTTCCATCAAAGAGATATAGCATGGTCCGATTTCCTGATGCAGACAGCGGTCCAATGTTATTTTGGAACTTTGTCTTAAAGAACAAAAAGTCATACAAGAATTTTTCTCTTTAGGGACCGCTTATGTTTATCATTAAAGTCAGTGGGAGAAAAGGATGTTTTCTCTGTTTTCCCAAGAAATCAGACAGTTTAATCACATTGTTTTTCTTGAAAACAAAACATATGCATGTGGTGTATAGGTTACCATGGTCCCAACATAGTTTGAAATCTAACAGATCTTAAATCTTTGATGTTCCCGATTTAAATCATCAGAATGCACTATCCAGTGAAGATATTTTTAAAAAAGGATTTTCTTTGGGTTTTTTTGATGAGAAGATGAGTTTCTAGATCAGTATACAACATACAAAGAGATTTTGCAGAACATTTCGTTTGGTTCCATTAATCAATAAAAAAATAAAAGATTATGCTTCTCCCCACAGACTTTTTTAGGTAAAATCGCCAGAGAATGTACAATTCACCTTCACTAATTTTCTCAAATGACCCAAATATATGACAAAAATCATCTCAATATGACGTGACATATACATTTATTTTCTTACGCATGTATTTTCAATCAGGGCAATATTAATTATATCACTAATGGTGAATATATATTCAGATATACCTCGTTTTGAAAATAAGGTGTTGGTCTGATATAGCAGAACTTCCTCAATGTGTTGATCTGTGACATAATGTTTTCATTGGCTTTTTGGTTTCACCTCATGTTTTTAATGAGGCAAAGTATAAAAATATCTTGTATTCAGAATTTGTCTACACCATGGTTCATTTGTTTAAGAGATTTGATTGCTTCCTTGAATAAATTGTAATTTCCTTGCATAGTTAACCACAACTGCGCTTTCAATGTAAAAAGTAACTAAATATACTCTACAGGATGACCTTAGCAAGGCAGAGATATATTAGTTACACTGTATTGACAATTGTACAATATCCTGATGTCATGGTTGCGGTGAAGTTACATGCTCATGTTTGGCTTCTCTATACAAGACTCTTCTAATGGATGATTACTTCTGACTAATTTACAGTATGACGGGAAGTAGGATAGAGAAGGAGAAGGTGGAGAAGGTCATGGATGGACTGAAGGAGAACCACTGCTTGGAGGCACTTTGGTGAGTCTATTTCCATCTCAGATATTCCTATTATTGGATTAGTTACTCTGTAAATAAACTGTGATAAATGACATATGTGCCAGATTTTCTGAACATGTACAAATGGCAGCTGTCACCACTCACACTGTGTGGCTGCGCTACACTGTGTGGTTGTGTCACACTGTGTGGTTGTGCTACACTGTGTGGTTGTGTCACACTGTGTGGTTGTGCTACACTGTGTGGTTGTGTCACACTGTGTGGTTGTGCTACACTGTGTGGTTGTGTCACACTGTGTGGTTGTGCTACACTGTGTGGTTGTGCTACACTGTGTGGTTGTGTCACACTGTGGTTTGTCATGCTTTGGTTGTGTCAAACTGTGGTTGTACCAAACTGGGGTTTTATCTAACTGTGGTTGTTCCACACTACAAAATATGGACTCAGAACAGTGCCTACATAAGTTGCAGTTAGACTATAATATTCACACAGAATATGCACCCAACATATGTCCACAGAACATGCATACAAACCATGCACACATATCCTGCAAATCAAATTTTGCACATATGGATATGTACACTCATAGCTTGGATTTGACTGATGCATATAGCTCATATTCAGTGATACCATTATATTGCTTGTTGTTGATTTAGTGGGGGTCAATATTTTTACATATATGTATCTCTAAAGCCTTATGTGTCCATAGACAATCTGTCCTAGGTTACAGTTTCAGAAAATGTACAATTGGCAGCTGTACACATTAATAAATCTGCAAAGTTAGCCAGTGCTTTGGACAAGGTTAGATTGAACATTATTTTGAACTTTATTTACATCTGAAATGTTGGTTACTTGAGAATATGTGAATTGAATCGTACATTTTCTGAAAATCCTACCCTGCTGCAGCACCTACAGTAATGTGGGCTCTAATGTGGGTCAATGGGTCATGGTGGCCATGGGGTCATTTCTTTCTCTCTTTTTCCTCTTTTACATGTTTGTGCATTTTAAAAATAACATGTAGAATGAAAACCAACTTGAACAAAAGTTTCCTTCCCCCTTTCCACCCTTCCCCCATAGGAACCCATGCTAAGCCCTGCTCAGGGCTGCAAAAGTAAATGACTTGAAGAGGTTGAATAATAATATTCTGTTTTCAATATTTGTTCCTTTGCCATTTCTCATCATGCCCTCTCAGATTTCATCATTGAAAAAATGGATTGAAATAATTATTTTTCCCTGAGATAGAGTGGGTGTGTAGTGTGTGGGGTGGAGGAGCTGAAGTGGATCAAGTCATGAAAGAAAACAGTTTCTCACATCTTAATTAATATTAATTTATTTTCTTTAGTTAGGGCTTTCCCATTACTATTTTTGCTCTACCCGATTCTTTCATCGAAAAAACAAATATTTTTCCATCACTACCCTTTATTTTTGTAGTTGGTCCATCACATAAGAGGTGGAAACAGACAGAAATCAGAAAAAAATATTTTTTCCCTCAAAACTCTGAGATTTTTTTGCAATTTGCGGCTGGACTTGTAAAAAATCACATTTGTGATGGAATTTTTTTTCCTGATTGTTTCCTGATTTTTTTCCTGATTGACTATTTTCTCTTTTCATTCCATTCACCTTGGTGGGAAATAGCTTAGAACTAGAAATGAAATAATACTCCTCATAAATAGCCATGTTATAGCTTTTCACACCATTTAGGCTATTTATAGATTTTTCCACTTGAATGTTAAAAGTCACATTTCCCTTGGAATTTTTTTTTCTTGATTTAATAGTTTTCTTTCTTAACTGATTTAAGGTGGTGAGAAATGGCTATGGAGCAGATATGAATGTGATCTGAGCATAATTGTTGTTGTTTGCAGGTTGACTGATGCTGATGGTGGGACAGTGACACTGCTTACTGTACCTGACACCCAGCGCTGGGTGAAGGTGAGGGATGCAGGTATTGATACACGCATCACAGCCTGGTGCCTCCATGACATCACATCCTCCTCCTGCCTCCTCCATACACACACTGTGTGGGGGAGGGAGGAAGGGTGGCTACGCCTACACCTGAAGGATGAGTACACACACCTGTATGGTGGAGGTAGACCAGCAGTCAGTGCTGACACCTGGTGCCTTACACTGAACCATGTAACATCTAGTCCACACAGGATGGATGGACTGACTGTGTACCTGTCTGCCTCTGCCTCCCTCTCTCCTCTCCTCACCTCACTCACTCCTGCTACTATAGCCTCACTCACACACAAGCTGGGGGGTATGCGGGTATACTATGGAGAGGTGTCCTGTACAGAGCTCATCATCTCCTGGCTCTCCTCCATCACCACACAGCCAGGCTGGGCTGTATCACATGTTGGTGTAGGGGGAGCTAAGATAAGCACCTCACACAACCTTACTCTGTATATAGAGCTGATGTACACCAGAGTGAGAGCCTCACTACAGGAGCAGCAGCAGCACCAGCACCACCTGGGGCAGTATGGGATTAACCTGTTAAATAAACCACAGTGGATCACTGAGTGATGTAAAGCTGCACCATTGTTATCTGGCCTTCGTTAAATGAACAATTTAATGAGTTCAGCAAACATTTTCTGATTTCACAAAAAAATGTGACTATTTACATCTTCACCTGGATATACACTAAAGTAATGGAGTAATGAGAGCAACCAGACTGGATTTCTGAGTGGTGTAAAGTTGGACCATTGTTATCTGGCCTTCATTGAATTGAGAATTTAATGATTCCACAAACATTTTCTGAAATCCTAAATGAATGTAAAAAATTGCATCTTCATCCCTATATGTAAAATGTTATCACAGAAAAGTGATAAAAATTGCAACCATTTTGAAAAGTTGCTTCCTCTTTCTAAACATTTCAAAAGAGGAAACATCACTACAAAATGATAATTTTAGTAAAAATCTTTCAAACTGTGACATTATTCTGAGATATCACAGATATCAATAACATGATATCAGGGTGTGATTCCAAGACATCACTTCTTTACTACTTTTACACTTCATTGTATTCATTTGTACTAACATTAAAATAAACACCTTCTTTATGTACAATCAAGATTTATCTGGTTCCCATTGGTCTCAGTGATTAAAAAGACTAACTACAATAATGAACTTGTTCTAGTTGTTTATTCTCCGCCACAAACAAGACTCTAAGTACCCTGATCATTTAAATAAAACATTTTTTAATGAAATTGAACATTTTTAACCTATTTTGCTGTTTTTGACCCCCCCTTCCCCATCGACATACTTTGCCATGTTTTGATGATTTGAACCATCTCTCTACTTCCACTTGGGAGTGGGAGTAGAGAGAAAGAGAGGAGCTCTACAAAGTTGGATGGTTAATATACACTAATACAATTGTATTCTAAGGCAGGAGGGAGGGAGAGCAGGATGAAAAATGAGAAACAAATCCACACTTACACAATCAAATAACTTAAGTCTTTCTCTTACTGCCATAAACCTCTCCTGTGGTTATAGTTCTGGATGTATAGGCCCTAATGTATCAATGGGCCCAATACACTGGACACATAGGGCTAGATGTATAGGCCCTAATGTATCAATAAGCCCAATACACTAGACATATAGGCCTAGATGTATAGGCCCTAATGTATCAATAAGCCCAATACACTGGACATATAAGCCTAGATGTATAGGCCCTAATGTATCAGTAAGCCCAATACACTGGACATATATGCCTAGATGTATAGGCCCTAATGAATCAATGGGCCCAGCACACCGGACATATAGACATAGATATATAGGCCCTAATGTATCAATGGCCCCAACACACTGGACATATAGGCCTAGATGTATAGGCCCTAATGTATCAATAAGCCCAACACACTCTATGATTAGTTGAGATAGTTACTCACCTATCGAGGTCTAATCAAGACTGGATGAGGATGGGGAACATAGAGAGAGCTTCTATATAACATAATGTTTTCTTTTAAATAAAAAGAAAAGAAAAGAAAAGAAACTAACCAATACGGTACACTATTGGTTAAATTGAACACTAAGTCACACACTTGTAAAGCTTCTCATGATTTATGTAAGCATTATGGAAGTAAATCCAATGCAATCATTTTCTAAAAATATTATTATATTCAAACTATAATGTCTTTCTACAATCAATGAAGTATATTATTGGTAGACCATGATTCAAATGTGAAACTCACGGTATTTATGAGTATATTTAATACCAGGTAGTTGTAGGTCCATCTGACATATTCTATTATTCTCATATTTTAATATCTAATCTTTATCGACCAGTCGACCACAGTAAAAAGGCGTTCCAAATTAATGGTAACTGTCGGCAGAAATGGAATTAACTTTTCATATAGACATGTAGCCCTTTTTGTCTTTTCATACTGTATCTAACGAATTATCGGGCAAATAAAAAGATTTTCTTATCTTATCTTATCTTATGTTACAGCCTCAACTACCTGAGTAACACGGCACCTGCCGTCTGATGCGGGAAAGATGCGAAAATATTATGTCTGCTGCCCAGCTGTACGGGCTTCGCACCGGGAAGGTAGTCCTCAGCTTGACCACCACAGCGCTGGTCTAGTGCGCCCTGCGCTGCGCTAGCTTTCTTGTACAGCCATACTAAATGTTTTCGCGCGAGGGGGCTGTATTTGTTTTACCATGAAGGTAGGGTTGACCGTCATCGTCATGGTGACGTTATTCCCGATTGCTGAAACTTGCGGACAGCTATGTCACGTCCCACTTCATGTTTTTGAACCTAAGCCCCCTTAGTTGCAATGTTAATTAACACCTGATGAAGCCCAAACTTTGGGCGAAAACTTGTGATTAATAAATAACAACTAAAGCAAGATACAGGTTTATTCCATTCTTTAGGGAGTAGTGTAGAAATAATGGCCGTATTTCGGTGGCACATCCCTCGTAGGCTACAGCCAAGGAATACAAATATGCGTAACGATTATGCGCGGCGGTAACGCATGTCTGCTACTAGGGAGATCATAATGATGCATATGGTTGTACTGTACATGCATATGGTTATACTGTAATGATGCATATGGCTGTACATATCTTGACACCTCCCCCCCCCCCCCTATACAGCCGCCTAGAGTGGCGGCGTCCGTAGTGTCTTCAGTTAGGAATTATAATAGCCAGGCCATGTACTACACTACGCTACAGACTTGTTGATTCTATATGACACTATCACAAGGTATGTGTATTCCTGTTAGCCATAAATAGCGAAATGTACATTGCCTTGCTATTATACAAGTTATGATTGTATTAGTCGCCGATCTTTGGATTCTGATGGTGTTGTGGAGTGTGATAAACGGCAACTCCAAGCCCCAAGGCAGTGAAAAAATAATGGGCCGCCCGATCATGTGCCGTCCTTCACCACGCTTCTAATATTAGGGACAATTGTATATAAACTAAATAGCCGCATTCGTCTGAATCAGAGCTACATTTTGATAGTAAGCACTTTATGTTTAAATCAATTGGAAGGGGCACTAAATCATTATTAAAAGGGATTTATTCACAAGATCTCTTTACTGGAATTTTTTGTTCTCTATGCCCCTCCCTGCCCATTTACAAATGTCTTGTTCTCAACAGGAAAATGAGGTTTTAATTATTTCAATTAACTATTCTTAAATAAGTAAGTCTTTAAATGATATTTCTTTATGTGTACTAATATGCTGATCATAGACAAATTATTGTGCCCAATCCTGCCATTCATTTACCATTGCGCCACTTATCACACTAGATGGCGCCACCTATAATGACACTAGATGGCAGCATGAGCCACAGACCCATTATTACTAATTCCTTTATATTGAAAACACTAGTAATGCAAATATATGATATTCATGCACTATATATATTAATTATTCTGTAATTAAGAACATCTTTGATATCATTATCATATATTCTAATTGTGTATTTCATGTATGTGATATTTTAGAGAGGGTGTAATAACAATACCCCTTCATCATGCACATCCATATTGTATAGTATCCTAAGTGGACTCAGGTTTCACCATCTACTTTCATCTTTGCATTGTGAGAGCTGGGAAACACTGTGAACATGCAGGGCCAGTGGTGATGGTGAATGATTAATAAAAGGATGCAACCTAGGTTGTTGTACCTAGCTATCTGGGCTGTAGATGTTGAAATAAAGTTGCCTATAGTTTGCTACTCTGACTGTACATATCTAGCAAACAATACTCCATGGGAAAGGTAGAGGAGTAAATTTATACTAACAAATTTTCATAATAAAAATTAGCAAATATGCAGCCAGATGTGCAACCAAAGTGCAGCCAGATGTGCAACCCTTGTGCAACCAAAGTGCAGCCTAGCCAAAGTGCAGCCGGATGTGCAAGGCTGGCTTACACTGGCTGCACTTTTCCCTGAATCCGGATGTAGTGCAAGGGCTGCACATCCTAAGTGCACCCGTGCAACCTGGGTAGTGCTACCATTTCCCCATTAGCCCTACATCAGATTCATGGGCCCTCTCTGTCACTCAGCTCTTCCCTGTCCCCTTCTCCAGGGTATTAGAAAGGAGAGAGAATAGAGATGGAGTGATGTGGGATAGAGAGCGAGGGTAGAATGAATTTGAGAAGCAGTGAGGGAGAAAGGAGAAAGCAGCAGGAAGACAATAGAGAAGAGGTGGGACAGGGAGAGAGCTGAGAGATAGGAAGATAGAGAGGAGCTGCATGAACTACAGAGGGAGAGGAGAGAGAAGGGAGAAACAAGAGACTGGGGAGAGAGCAGGGATGGAGAGAACGGGGGAACGAGAGGACAGAGGCAATGCTCTCACAGGGAGTGCATTGTCACCAATATATGGGTCAGATTTTCAGAAAATGTACAATTCACATTCACCAATCTTCTCAAATAAGCCACATTTAAGACCAAAATTAGCTTCAAAATACAGTTTAACATAACAGAACTGATATTTTAAATCAATGCGTTCCAGAATATACTCAGATATACCCGGTATTCATCATTTTTCAGCCAAATTTAGGAGAATTTCCTAAATGTGTAGAGCTGCCAATTGTACATTTTCTGAAAGTCTGACCCATATGTGTACACATCCATTACTACCGCTCCTGCTCCACATTTGCATGGATATCGTCATGCTTGACCTATTGTCCCTCTTCACTGACATTCCTGCACAGGTTAACATTAGACATAGACATAATAGTAGGGTGCCTGAAGAGGCAGTCACTTAAAGTAATTATTACCTTCGGAGTGGTTGAGTGAAAATAATATAACTTAAAAAGTAGTCCAAACTGAACACAACTGGTGTCATTAAGTTGGGAATTGAGAGACAAAATCACATTGATAAGTATTTGCCCCCTACAGGGGTCAGGGATCCCCTGAATCTCCGCGAGGGAGCTGACTGGTAGGTAGTTTGGCCCATTGGGGGTGGGGCTATTGTGATAGGGAGCTGACCTAATCCCTTCCCCTCTCACCCCCATTTCACTAATCTAGTGAAAATGCTATATTTTGTTAAATAACATGCTGATCTGTGTCAGAACTACATAATCACCAGATAATGGCGTGGCGGGGTTTTATTTAGGGGATGATAATACAAACAGGAATAATGACATAAAATTTGGTGCAATTTCTAGGAAATAGCTTGGTAAACGTCCGGAATATATAACTTGAATGGTGAATTAATAATAAATTACTTGGTTATATAAAGGTCAAATATTGATTTGCCTTGCAATGTATACCCCAGTGGCGTCCGGAGGTACTACATAACTTTAAAGGTGTCCAGAGAAGGAGGTGTCTGGATCAGGAGCTCTGTAGAAATATTCAAGTACCTCTTATATACTGGGATTGTTACATATCTTTATCCATAATTATGTCTAAGTGAAATGACAGGATAGAGGTGAAAATCAGGCAGTTAGTTTGATCCTTGATAGAATTGGGCTGGCAAATGCCACAACCGAACTGGATAAATAAAATGTTAAAAAAAAATCAAGACAAAATTGCAGCCTGCTCTGTATTAGAAATCTGCACATGGGAATCCTCTATTCCTGGTGTAATTAATGGATATCATAGGTTAGTGTTTCACAGACCCACTAGATGGCCCTGTGTTCACTGTGTAACTATCAGTATGTGAGAGTGTGAGTATGTTTCTGTGGTTACTGTGTATTACTCACTATTCCCTCTAGGGGTCTCAGCTATATATGTAGACCAGCAACAGACTGATTTCTGGGTCACTATCGTCGATCTTCTTCCGGTAGAAGGAAACATTATGCATGAGGATCTGGTATTCGAACTATCCCTACATCAAGCTATTCTTATCTTGATACATAATATAGTCAACAGTAACGTTACCCCCCTATTTAGCCTTTAACTAACTCCCACACACGACAAGAAACTTTTCCAAATACAGCAAAACCATGTACCGGTAATACAGGCTACTCCCGGCGGTGCCGCAGTAACTACTGGCAGGTGTTATGTTATGTGAAGAGGAGCGATGAGGAGGGGATGAGGGAGAGAGAGGAAGGACCAGGGGTGGATCCATAGAAAGCAATGCGTACGCTCTGTTCGTAGCGAGCAGCGCGGCGAACTCCCCACGAAATCCCCGCCGACCTATCCACCAAACGTTTCGTAAGAAGTGCGCTGCGCCAGTTGGGCGTGGCCTATTTTATGAGTGCCACTTGACCCAAATAACGTGTTACCATGGCGTTGTCAAGGGGTTTCCCGCGGGAATCCCAGGCTGTCCAAAAGTCGTCAGGATATCCACTTCTCAAGCGCCCTTTTCAACGCAAGCTAGGCTCGCTCTGTTTCAACTGCTGTTCAAACTCTCCTACTCAGGACTTACCAACGGTAAATTGGTTATATTACTAAGGTAGTTAAAGGAACTTGTTGCAGTGCAAATTATCACCATAACAGGTGTTATTTCCATGAAACTGTTTGCTTTTCTGATCCCTCTCGCAAATTGTTTTGTTTACTTTGGGAGGAGAGGTTGGTCATTCGGAGTGGGCAGGGGGGACAGTGGACATACCTTATTATATTAGTTTCTTTATCTTTCTTCCAATTATGACCATGACATTAAATTGTCACATTTATGCAACACTTAATGCAGCTAAAGAAATGATAGAATTGGGAAGGAATATAGGTGTTGCAGGGGAAAGTGTGGGTCTACCTGGGACAGTAGGAGGTCGAAATAGGGTATGGGAGGAATGACATGACATGACTTGCATGACCTCTGTGATCGGTTTTGTATGTGCTTATTTCTGGAGGGGGGATGCAGAGGGCTCCCCCCCCCCCCCAAGATATTTTTATTTCCATCCCAATCTTGAACAAAATGTAGCACATTATTTTTCATCTTTAATGAACAAGAAATACAGTGATCCCATCCAACCTGGGGGGGCAGGGCCCCCCCCCCTCATTCTATTTTTTTTCAAAATGTTGTGCAAAATGTAGGTAGGGCATTATTTTTCACCTCTAATGAACAAGAAATACAGTGATCCCATCCAACCGGGGGGGAGGGGAGGGGTGTATGTGCAGGGCGGCACTCCCCCCATAAATTCTATTTTTTTTTCCGAAAATTTGGTGCAAAATGTAGGGCATTATTTTTCACCTTTGATGAACAAGAAATACAGTGATCCCATCCAAACTGGTGGAGATGGGGGGAATGGAGGCTTCCCCCCCCCCCCCCCCGCCGCCCCCCAAATTCTATTTTTTTCCCAAAATTTTGTGATAATGTAGGTAGGGCATTATTTTTCACCTTTAATGAACAAGAAATACAGTGATCCCATCCAACCTGGGGTGGGGGGGGGTTGGGGGAGGGGGGGGGCACCTTTGCACTTCTTTAACTATTTCATATTATACCTGCTCATGTTACAATTCCTTGTATAATGTTATCCTGTACTTCAACTCTCTTGTATAATTCACCAAAGGTTAGCCCCAAGAAGCTTCTTATATGTGCCCCACTGAATTGCATATAATATTTCTGGTTATGGCAAATAACAACCAATACAAGACATCATGTGTTTCGAGTGATTTATGGTGAGTATTCCTGAGGGAATATTTATATAAATCGCGAGTAGATCTTGGCAGCAACGACCGGAAGGACTCTCACAGGGACGTCAGCGCGGATCGAAGGGATGACGTCACAAGTATTAAAGGGGTGCACCTTTGATGAACAAGAAATACAGTGATCCCATCCAAACTGGTGGGGGTGGGGGGAATGGAGGCCCCCCCAAAGTCTATTTTTTTTCCAAAATGTTGTGATAATGTAGGTAGGGCATTATTTTTCACCATTAATGATCCAGTGATACAGTGATCCCATCCAACCTAGGGGGTGCAGGTCGCCCCCCCCCCCCCCCCCTGAAATTCCCTGAATTAGTAAAAACAGATATCAGTCACAACAAAAATTACTCCTTATATATAGTATTGAAATATAAGCTTTACTAATTTACTTTAGGAGCCCTTTAATATATGAGCCCCCCCCCCAACCATCTCCACATTAATGAACAACCCCCGTTGAAGGTACACAGATTGATGGCATTGAATCAAACGCTCTTTCTCACGCTCATAGTGGGAACTGGCCACAGCTATGCATCACAAACATTTGCGTCACAAACTTGAATCTGATGACGTTGTCCCATTGTCCCCCCCCCCCCTCCCCCTCCCCATCCCTGAGGGTGGAGGTAAATTGTGGTTGTTATTTAGGAAGGGAGGCCGTCACAGGAGGCCTTTCAATCACTGTGCTTACGCCTGCCTCCGTAATTTGAATTACATGGATACCAGGGGATTTCAGCTCCAATGTGTTTTCGTTTAATTATAGTTAAACGAATGGTTTAATATAAAATCTGAATTGGCAGATCTCTTGCAATGTTGTTTAGCAATATTAATAGGGGGAAAACTTATTGTTGCTTCATGATCGGTGTTTGAACAAAATCCATAGTACCACTGTAATTCTGTTTTTGCCGATTTGAGGTACCTCTGTAATTCACTTTTACTACCACTGTAATTCAAGTATCTACTATATCTACTATCTAAACAAATACAGTCATCGATCTTGACTTGACTTATGTTGAGACCAGCCTCCCAAAACCCAGGAGAAAGCTGTGATCTGATTGGCCGATTACAACAATATAATCATTTAACTGTATCAACCAATGGGAGTGCATTAAACTTTAAATTAAAATAAGATGTAATTTTTTTTTTTGCACATTGATTTTATTCAGAGACTATTCTGCCATCCGGGCTCATACAATGCTAAGTATCTGCAATGAAACATAAAAACAGGCAATAAGGACAGCCCATACGGAAAAGATGGCCCAGTGACCAGGTCTAAGGGGACACCCAATTAACAGTTAATGCACATGCAATGACTAGTGGGAAAATTTCACATGTAAATGAGCTAATCCACAGGTCCTTTTATGGGCACATGGGCCAGGTCCTCCAGTGCACACACATGGGACAGGTTCCTTAATGCACACACATGGGACATGTTCTTTAATGCACACACATGGGACAGGTCCTTTAATGGACACACATGGGACAGGTCCTTTAATGCACACACATGGGTCAGGTCCTTAATGCACACACATGGGCCAGGTCACATGACCTTCAATGTTCCACATGTGTTTAGAGAAGCTTTCCTTTGTCTAACCTTATTTTACTTGCATGCTTAATAAGGTACCTCTTACCTTCTTCCACAGTCTTAGTATTTACTGATGATATTTGTAAGCCATAAACATACTCCAAGCCTTAATCCAATCCTTGAGAATGTTCTGTCTGCTATGATATATTGTGCAATTTACTGAGTGAGAACACCAGTCCATCTGAAAGCACTAAGGTAGCAACACTCTCAACCTGAGCCATTTCCTACTTCAATATCACTTCTGTAACTGTCACTTGTGCCTTGTTATCCTCTGCCTTAATTGTCACTCAGGCTTGACCTTTAAATGTCATCCAAATAGAGTGAGCAGCAGAAAACAGTAATAATCCAAACTGAGTCAGTTCATAGTCTCTAAGTCTTATGATGTTATTCATTCAACTGCCAACTGCCAACTGTTTGAAATGGTAGTCTGACCTATATGTATAACCAACTTCCCCTTCCTGTTTGACCCACTGGCACTGGTAAATCCACATCTAATGAGCATGTTATAGAATTTTATTTATAGAAGTTCAATCCACACATAATGCCCAGCTTAGGAATTAGTTTATGTTAAATGAACAGATAATGAACATGAAGTCCTACCAATGCACATACACTGGACAGGTTATGAAATTTGCATATGTTGATGCTGTTGAAGGGTTTTCAATGAGCACTTAATGCACACATGGAATGGGCAGGGAAAACCTGGGCATTATGTCTGCATTATATCTGCATTACATGTGGATTAACTTTTCATTTCTGTATGGGAGATGCTCTTCTTCCTTTAAAAACTCACATAGGCATTGCATTGCAGAAAGAAGGTAGGGGCAGCAGAGATGTAACTGCGAGAAGCAAGGGGTGGGGAATATTACCGATCCTAAAAACTCTGCAGATTTGAAGCTTTTAGATTAAGTTTTACTCCATGATGAAGGGAGGATTAACTGCAGTTTGTATGGGCGGGAGTGTAATCCTACTGTGTAATCATGTGTGTAGGATTACATGCAACCCAGCAGCATGTTTCCGGTTTGCTACCATGCAAACTCCCTCCCTCCTTTTGCTATGCTGTTACATAGCATCTCACTGATACACCGGAGGGAGGGGGGAGCTTTTAGGAACAGCCATTTGTTCTACTTCCTGTGAAATGAAGTTTTGTTTCACAGAAACCTTGGCTGTCGTTTCCACTGCTACTCTAGCTCCTAGGTACAACATTTTATTAATTGAAACTAGATTCTGCAAGGGGATAGTTTAGTCTACAATAATTGTAAGTCCCATTGTTCTGTAATGACAATTGTTTACATAGAAAATCGATCAAAAATAGACCATAAGTTACATCAGGTCTACCTGTGTGCCCGCCTGTCTCCAAGCTGACTATTAAAGTTAGGACAGTCATATTTCCGATCAGTCAACTGTTGATTTTCTTTGTCAATAATATATTTTGACATGTTTTCCTTTATCATCATGGAGTAAAAATAGAACCCCAACTCATAGGTAATATTAGCAATAGGATTACATGGGTCCTCATCAAATCTTTTCACATAACAGCACTCGCCCTATCGGGCTCGTGCTGCCATGGAAAAGATTTGACTCTGACCCATGCAATCCTATTGCTAATAATACCTACTCGTGAGGTTCTATCATAAGGCGACATGGACAAGTTGCTTTTCTTCAATTTTTTAGAAGGTTTATGGCCTCCTGTACATCTTCATACAACCTTTTCCAAATCTTTTTTTCCTCTTTCGAGGTTTTTTTCAAGCTGTGCGTGTACATAATCACCCTAGATCACATTCTTAGCTCATACATGGCCGTTAGAACATCAACCTTGCCATTTGCAAATAATTTCTGCCTGTGAAGGAAGGCTTTAAGCATTTATATAACCCAATTTAAGATTTTTGAGTTTAAATTTGAGAGCTCTATGCCAAAGATGTAATTTTAACCAAATGATTGTACCACTGGATTTCAGGTGGTAGATCAAATGTTGTAATAAATAAGAAATCCCTATCCCCATCCCCCACCCACAAAATAACAGGAAATTGACATTAAACAGCTGCATTAAATTAAGCAATTGTAGTGAATCTCAGTTTGGATGCTCAGCGGAACAAATAGAGCTTATTATACAATATTTATCGGCTTGAATATAACCCTACAACCAACACTTACCAAACCAGCTGCTCTCACCTTTAAACAGATACAATTGACTAGAGAAGGGTGTGTTCAGAATGAACAACACCAATACATATAATACAGTAAATACATGAAAGTCAAACACACAAGTATCAACAGTAACAAAGGCATTGTTTTTGTTTGAAAAAGGTTGAATTTGGAAAAGTTGGATGAATTGTTTGAATTGTTCTTATATCTTGGTATAAATTTTCAATAGGTTATCATGGCTGCCTTCATTTTTGTGGATGAAGAGGAATGGCCTGGGAGAATCATCAGGGACCGTAACAATGACCTGGATTCCATGTCTGACAGAGACATAATTAAATATTATCGGCTGCCACGTCAGCAAATTTTCGAGCTCTGTGATATGCTGAGGCAAGATCTCGAACGACCCACATTCAGGGGAAATGCTTTGCCAATCTATCTGCAAATAATGGCATGTTTGAGATTTTTGGCCATTGGAAGTTTCCAGACACCCATAGCACGGGAAATGGGTATGTGGACCCAGTCCGTTTCTAATGCTATACATGCTGTTTGTACTGCATTGAGTAATCAGGTTAACCAATTCATACATTGGCCAGTACACAGGGCAGAACAAAACCGCACAAAAAAAATGTTTTTTGAGAAATATGGTTTCCCCAACTGCCTTGGTGCTATTGATGGAACAATTATCCCAATCATTTCACCATTTGCTGACCAAGAGGTATATTGGTGTCGAAAGAACTGCCATGCCATCAATGTCCAAGCAATATGTAATGCAGAGAACCTCTTCACACACATAGTGGTAAAATGGCCTGGATCAACTCATGACTCCTTCATCTGGAACAACTGTGACCTGAAAAAGGCATTTGAGGAAGGCAGGATAATGGGTTGGCTGATAGGTGACAGTGGTTATGCACTGAGGCCATGGATGATGACCCCCATATTAAATGCTGAAAGAAGACCTGAACAACGGTACAACACACATCAGATTTTAGCCCGGAATACCATTGAAAGACTGTTTGGCCAACTCAAGATGAGATTTCGATGCCTTCACAAAACAGGAGGTTGTCTGACTTACTCCCCAGAGAAATGCTGCAAGATCATCAGTTCTTGTTTCATTCTTCATAACATGTGTACTCTCAATAGAGTTCCATTGGATCAGGAAGATAACTTAGAGGAAGATCAGGATGATGAACAACCCAATGAAGACCATGTCGGAAACCAGCAAAGGGCTAATCAATTGCATCGTGCTGGTGTAAATGCTCGTCAACAAGCAGTTGCAAATTATTTTGCCTAAATCAGGTCATTTCGTTCTTAGCCTTTGTTGAAGGTGTCCTTTATTCACAGAGTGAATAAACAACAAATCTTTGAAAGCCCTGCACCCCAAGTGTGTGTCTAATCTTTGTTGAAGGTGTCCTTCGTTGAAGGAATGAAACCACAATCAGTCTTTGTTAATTTTTGGTCATCGAAGTGGCATTGTCTACTGCTATGACTCTGTTGAGAAAATAAGAGAAGACCAAAAAACCTCCCAACCACCTGGAGAACTGTCTTCAAATTGATTTAATAAAACTGTTTAACTCCAATGTTTTCCTACTGGAGTTGAATTCAAACTTTTTGAATTGTTAGTAGACAGACACCTTTACCAACATATTGTTGAAGAAATAGAAATCTTATTTTGTAGTGATTTTCCCCCTTTTTGGGCTTCAGGACGGGTGTTTAACATGAGGTTTAGGGTATAAAAACACTTTAAGAATATTTTCTTCAAATAATATGTGTCATATGTACATCGTTTAATAGGTGTAAACAGTTATTGATCATATTTTTTCATAATTTCTAGAATTTGGTCTTCAATAATTAAAATAATGGGTCTCAATTGGGTGCAATATGGCGGCAACCTTGCTCCAAATTCACTTTCCAGCATTTACATATGTTAGTTATGACGTCATCATTATTGTCTCCATGACAACATACCTATAAAGATATTTCTAGTGTGTTTGTATACATAATTATATTTTAAATTTCATCAAAATCCGTTTATTTTTTATTAGGTTATGCCCCCTTCAATTTATATAAAAAATTGCTGCCTTGAGGCATCACCCCGTCCTCAATGAGTTAAATTAGGAAGATAATATTGGTGGAACTTAGGGAAGTTTATACGGAAAGTATAGGCCTATCGATGCCGATGCCGGCAACGACGCAATAATATACTAGTGACGTCTTCTAATTTTCACAACGTTAGTAACGCACCATGACAACTAGAGTCCTGAACAATGCATAATAGCAAAGAGCTTAGATACTAATAAGAGATGACAGCGCCATCTCTGTTACGTTATACGCGATGCGGTGGCGCCATCTTGCGGCGGGCATGTAAAAACTACCGACGTTTATGTTCTTTAGGCTGGGGTGTATAGGGCCATCCAAGCGGTGATCGTATACGAACGTTGATATAAAAATAACGGGGCCTTGTATAATGTAGAAATTCTAGGGACATCTTCATCAATATGATTTCTTATGATGTCTGAAATCTGGTCATCCTAGCATTATTCCTTCATAGGGAAACGTTAGTGGAGAGATTGTCACTATCGACGTCTATTTTTTTTAGGCTGGAGTGAATAGGGCCAACCAAGCGGTGATCGTAGGCTATACAAACGTTGATATAAAAATAACCAGGCTTTGTATGAAGCTACAATTCTCAGGACATCTTAAACCATTAGTTTTCTTACTATATCCGAAAGACAGTATACCTGACATGATTTCTTCCTAAGGAAAATCTTAAATACAACATAGTTGTTTTTCTCGAATTTCCGATACGCTGTATCATATAGTCGTCATAGTGCCGCCAATTGATCCGAAGGCTAGCCATGGTAAAAATAAAAATAATTTGACAATCAAACTTTCAGAACAGTTTAACCATTATATTTTTATTCTAAATCCAAAAGTAAATTAATAACAAACAATTTAATCATAGGCAAACCTTAGTTGAAAGACGGTCATCTTTTCCCGAATTACCCGCAAATTACCGATACGCTGGATCACAGGTCTATGGAAGCCTGCAGGACGTTAGTTAGGGTCCCGGCCTGGACTTTATCATAGGGCCCCTAGACATTAGGGCCCAGGCCTAGACTTTAGGACCACAGGCTTGGACGTTAAGGGACCCAGCTTGACGTTATACACAATTAGGCTTCGCCTCTTGAGCCTTGGGCTCTAGATGATGTGGATGCCCAGAACGAAAAAACTGACAGAAAGATGTTTAATCTTAAAATGATACTTCCCAAACTCCGTCTGCATTATAGGCCTACGCCTACTGATATTCCCTTCTAATCGTACGGCAAAGATTATAGAGATTCAACGAATTTTATTTTTTCTAAAAAAAATGACAGAGAGAGAGAGAGAGAGAGAGAGAGAGAGAGAGAGAGAGGGGCGGGGCGGGGGGGGGGGGGGTAGAGTTGGAGATAGAAGTTAGACAGTAAACAGACGAATAATATAATCATTGATTAATCTTTTTCTTACTCTTCCTCCCCTTTCGCCCCCCCTTCCTTTCTCTGCCTCTTATGACCATTTAAAATATGTAACAAATTGTAGGCTACTGGCATGTACATAATAGCATGAAGAAAGCACCAAACACAGTAATAACATTTTGATTCTTATTGATTTTTTTAAACATTTTTATTAGGAAGATTTCCACAATGTTGTAGGTGTCATCTCCTACAAAGGTATGTAAAATTTAAAGTTAACGACAAATAACATCAATTATATAGTGCCTTTCTCGTCATTTCATAAGGAAAATCAAGTTACATAAGTGGTACTAAGTACAACATTTTTTTTGCGATATAGGCCCTTCATTAAAAATAAACACATTCAATACACACAATAAATAGCTTTAGATAAAAAAAAACATTCGTTAATTGATATACACCGATTTGAGAGTCATAATACAAATTATCTCATTTTATCAACCTGACTAAACAATTATTGCATTTGGTATCAATACATTATATACCATAAACCCTCTGTAAACAATGAAAAAAATCACAGGAGTATATGGTCAGTTCTCACGAAACGGGGTCACTTGGGGCTATTTTGAGGTCAAAATTTAAATACATTGAAACTACTAATCCTTCATATCATCAGTTGTAGACACGTTTAATATTCCAGATCGAAAATTGGGAACACTAATATTGAAAACTCTGCCTGGGGCAGCCAAAATCAAGAAAAAACTGAATGTCTTCTGTTGCGTTCCAATGCCCTTGAATGTAACATTGGAAGTGAGATAAATAAAAAAAAATGAATTCCTGTTTAATATCGTAGCATCAAGAATAGCTGCCTATGTAAGGACATAGCTTAAAAAAACAATGTAGAGACAATGTTTTGGGCATTTAACATGGAGATATTTATTTCAGTATTTTTAGTATCTCTCTTAGGCGTGGGAAAGCAACAACGTTTGCACTTTAATTCAGACCATAGGAACCACAAAGTATGCCTGGACAAAGTTTTATAAACCATGGCATAAACCTTCAATTAGATGCTTCAACTATTTAATTTTCATTGACTAATCTATATAATATGTAAAGTCTACTTCGCAAATGAAGGGCGTTGAAACCCAACGTCAGGAATTCCCCAACTGGGATTTGTTTCACTCATTCAGGTCGGGTATAAATACTGTTGTTTATAGTTCCCTTTTTAACATTTAAATCCAAAGTCAAATTCTTGGAGAAGAACATGGGCATTTTACTAATAACTAAATATTCATTTTTCATACCAAGATGAGCTCATAAAAAGGGCGTTGGAACGCAACGCACAAAATTCACAAAAAGAAAAATGGAAATATCAGAAGTAAAAAATATCCCATGAACATATCTTTTGTTCTGGGTACATTGCCAACAGATAAGGGTATAATAACAAATCGAAAATGTAATCATATTAAGTACTGCATGACCTGGTGCTTTCCTGTTTCATAAAATTCCGTGTATCTTGTTTGAAAAATGAGCGTTTTTAGCATGTTTTTTCCCCATAAATATTTAATATTTATTCTAGATACACAAAACCATACCTCCCCCAAAAGTCCTATGTGCGGCGCATCTGTTAATATAACTTTGATTTGTATACTATCAAACCCTACCAATTTATAACCCATGGAAACCTGGGAAAGCCTGTGGGCCCGTTTCGTGAGAATTGACCATATATGAATGTCATAAATGGCATACAATAATATGTGTACTGACAATGCTTGTTGTCTGTCATAAAAGAAACTTGAATTTTCCAATATTTCTGGGCGATGACTGTTTATGAATATGTATTAGCCTTTATATCGAGGCAATAGCAGCAAATATGAGTCAAGGAAAATAGGTTGAAAAGCACTCACAAAGTCCAACGTTTAGCAGTTTCTGAAGATTTCTTGTATTACGGTATTCTCAAAGTTATATCTTCTACAATGAGGGTCGGATCCTATAGTATTTCCTGGAGATTTCCTAGGTATATGAATGGTAGTGGCCTAAGCCTGGTGTTGTGTAGAGATGTGTCAAGGTTATACTGGTTGTAACCATATTGCCTCATATTCCACACAACACACCCTTATATACCTGGCAATGTTTGTGTGTTTTCTCCAGGTAAGCTACAGGATCCCACCCAGAATACATCACAAATCATGTAACATCATGTTTAGTGGAGGTACCATGGTTACAGGTCTCCCAAGGGTCGCCCTAGCTATAATCCCCTAAAGCTCCCCCTGGTAGACCTCAAAAACACTAATCATAAACTTAATAATTAAGTTGACTTTAAACTCAGAAAACCAATATATCCAATATATTATTTTAACAATTGCCATGACAAAAAGTATGTTTATAGTACAGACGTTTAACAACGCAATTCGGTAATTTAATTTCTTTTAGTGTACCATGAATTAAATGAAACTAAAAATAATTCTGAGATCAAGATTCATCAGCATCTATATTCTGTGTTCTTGATTGTTCTTCTGTATAGCTTGAATCCCGGCTTGACTCTGTCTCTGCACCAGGTAAAACCACACAAAAGGCTCTGGAATAATAATTATATAAATATATAATCTTGACATGCAGTAACGATTGAGAGTATGTATGTGTATGTATGTATGTATGTATGTATGTATGTATGTATGTATGTATGTATGTATGTATGTATGTATGTGTATTATTTATTTCCAGTTCAATGCGGTACATTAATAGAATTTCAACATCTGGAAATGGGTGCCCTCTTCATTGTTAATCATAGTTCTTCCAGGAGGTCCCTTCTACATAAATTAATATCTGGTATTTTACTATACTATACATTCGTCAGTTAAGCTATTACAATTAAACTTATAATTACAAAGTACCTAATAGGTAAGGATGGTAGTAGGGCAAACATAACTTTGCCAATTCACTATTAACAGCTATGTTGCACATTCCACACCTACTGACACTTTCGCTCAGCTAATGAGCTAGGCATGCCAAAGGGGGTGGTATATTTTTGACACCTTAAATGGGGCTTCCTCATACAAGGCAAACGACTACCGATAGCAGTGACCGGCAATGGCAGGGTACGGATTGTCGGTCCCCGGTATTTACATGCACAACAAAAATTGCTCATTTGATCACTGATGATCTATCACCTAGGGGTGATCGATTGTCCGTCCCCAGTAGCCTTATTTGTGTAAGATAATAAGATAAGACAAAGTAAAATGAAGTAATGCAGTAATTTGTTGTATCAGGTAAAGTAAATTATTATAACCTCAAATATCATTGTTTAACGACACCTTTTTATAATTTTGGATGCCTGAAAAGGCTGTTTAACATTGATTTTTCCAAGTATTTTCTTATTAATATATATTTCTATTGCCTTGCATCAACCAATCAAGCTATTGTCTCAGTTTATTCATGCAATAATTAATGTATATTATTGCCTATATCAGACTAAATTATGTGATCTTCAGATTAATGATTTAACTAATTATCATGGCCAAGGTAAATATTAATATTAAATAATATATGGAGATCGTCATTCAAACATTCTTTAGGCTTATATAAATAAGAAATATTTTAACAATTAATGGCCAAAGAACAATTTGCCTAACCCAGCGCTAAGCCTCTGAGCAATACATTATACGCAATATGGCTACTATACCTCGTTTAAATTAAACTTTAATGTCAGAAAGGTTACGATAAAGATATAAACATTGTTTTATCACATTTCTGAATATAATGCTATTTCTGATATATTGAAGCCAGATGGAGAAATAGTGTCATGTCGAGAATAAGAAATAAATATGGTAATAAATATATGGTCATTTTTAGACAGAATAAAAAGATTTCCCTCCCTTGGGGGCGTTTTAAAAACTATCTTGTGGAGAAAACCAAACTGTTGCTTCTCAGACCTAGCCGACCCCTCCCCCAAACCATGCACAAATCGAAATATTCACTAAAAATGAAATCTATTTAAACGATAAATATAAATGTACAAATATCGTTATACATAAAGAGCATATATTAAATCTTATTCGGTATATCTAGTTAAAGAAATATTAAGTAACATAAGTATGCTGCAAGGTGGTGTAACATACTGTACAAATGGGAGACTTTTGAAGTCGAAATAATCACCAAAAAATACCAATAAATAATTATAAATCGATAGAAATGATAAAAAATAAACACATTCTGTCAGGTTTAGGAAATTCACACACATACCAACAACTATTGCTTCTATAGTCGAACCATAGATTCTCTACATGGGGAGTCATATTTCTACTAATATTGAGCTTCTTAATTTAAGTGTGTCTTGGAACCAGTATGGTACGATAGTTTAATCATTGGGATATGCTTACTTGTACGGTGGTAGAGCTAGCGCATATCGATTATGCTAATAAGTAATCAATCATGAAGGCAGAAGTATATTCAGAGAATATCAGAGAACTAACATTTATTGTCCAAGACATAGGTTATATAATAACAGGGGTCCAGGTGTACCATAGGGCTAGCCAGTGTATGCGGAAATATCGGTATGACAATTACATACAGAAAAGGCAAATTTAAAATACTGGTATTTAATTGTAAATGTTCACAGGGGACACCTATTCTATCGGATTTAGAAACAAGAGCTACATTTCCAAAAACAACATCTTTCAATGCTCATTGTCGAATGAAGGTTTTAATGTCTTATTGTATTTCATGTGAGTTTTGAGTTAGTGTTTAATTGTATTTAACGAACTTGGCCATGATCAGTGAATATGTTATCCGATTCTGAAATAGGACTGAGCCCCCCCCCCCCCCCAGCCATGACGACATGGTTCAGGGTATGACGACAGAGTGATTATTAATGAAGTGTCCCCGCTCCCCAGACACTTACAAAGGTTACATCTAGTCTTAACAAATGCCGACATTAATATTTTTCTGCAGAAAATGTACAATCGGCACTTCTATACATTAGTAAATTCTGTAAAATTAGTCTGAAAATGATAAATACTAGACATATCTGGACATGGTATTGGGGTTGATTCAAAATCTATGTTTGGCCTACCTTTATGTTGAACTGTAGGCCTTTTTTGATTTTGAATCTCATTTTAGTAATAAATTTGGGATTATTACAGTGCAACTTATGTTACTAAAAAAATCTTGATCGATTAGTGGTAAAATAACTGATGTAAAAGCAGTATGATTTTACATTGTGTTATCATGTCAAATGGCAATTTACATTCGAGGAATAATAATGTATATCTAACACTGAACATGGGTTGATTTGTTTAAGTTTGTGGCTATGCACATTCCCCTATTGAGTGGGTGGGTGACGTCGGTCAAATTGAAGGCAGAGGTCGACCACAGAAGTTTTATGTCGTCTTTCGGGAACACTTAGTTAAGGGTGATTAAAAAAATAACCCAGTAAACGAACAGTTAGAGATTAGCCACCACAACAAGTAAACAATCAAAGGTAGTGAAAACACCCCTCCCCCATCTCGCATATATGCAGAATCGGGACTGAATGTATACAACCTGCTGACTTGCTATGTCCAAATGCTAAATACTGTTTTGACACCTTTTCTTACCTGATTTTCTCTGTCTGCACAGCTGAGTTCGTAGCTTTGATAATTTCTTTTTTATGTTGACTTTCTTTGGAGTATCTGGTGCTCTTCCCTCTAGTACTAGTGCATCTTTTTTGGGTTGAGGGGAGTTCAACCTCACTGGATGGATAAAAATCTGATCTGTGATACAAAAATATAATAGTTGGAATAGGTTTTAAGGAATTTATAGAAAATAAATAAATTCTATAGAAGGATTGGTTGTCAATCGGAATAATGAATCTGTGTTATTTAGTACCAGAATTTATTAGAAACTATGGCCGATATGAATGTGATAGTCCCCACGCAACTATCTTGAACTGCTAAAACTTGTGCCTGTTGCCGTGACCATGTCTAGTGTTGTGTGAATGAGGGACAATACTTATTTTTAATAAAACTTCCAAACCTACCCCCCCCCCCCTCCTTCTTCTGTGGTTAATAATGAACAGTCCCTAGGAATGTCCTCGCGACATGCACAGGGACCACGCCAACTTGTTCACAACGTGACGTTGTGATCTTCAGCGCTATCTCTGTCAATATAATTTATGTAATCTGAACGAAAAACTTTACAGATTTGAAATCCCATCTAAATGATGATTTATAATAGTGAATGCATAGATGCAATACATCAGCACATATCACAGGAGTCCATAGATGCAAACAGGTCTGATAGGATATTAATTAGTATCTACAGGACTAATTATAAAAGTGACTTACACTGTCTCAATGTCGTCGACGTCCAAGGCAAGAGCATGTTGGTGCAGCTGCTGTCTCAGTTGTAGATTTCCCCAAACTTCTCTCATGAGATGTTTTTCAAAATAACATTTCCAATTCAAACTCGTGTAAAATTATGATATATTAAGTAAATCATGACAAACTATATAGACACTGGGTGTCACTCTCGCTTTGAACATCATGAGAATGTCAGGGGAAATTATTGCTGCAACACTAAAAGCCGGCGGATTTTGTAGTCATTTCACAAGTAAACTTTCCCTCACATCTTCCTTATTATTCACTTAAAATAGATGAAACTAATTAACTAGGGGTAAAATTGGGCGCTCTTTCATATTTTGTACTTTATTTTATTGTTTTCTCAGTGTAAAAGGCAGTACGACGTCCGTTTTTGCGATCGGCGGCACCCGAGATCGAAGAGCGTTATAATGCCTAGGCCTACATGCGCCTACTGACGGCGGGACTGACGGCCAGATTAATTAGGTCATTTGTTTTACATGCCACCCGCTAGGGTTCTATCTTTGACCCAATTACACAAAATGGGCAGAGTGTCATCTCTTATTAGTATTGAACCTCTTTGATAATAGACATTTTCCCGCGCGGAGTGATGAGGCAAGGGACTACTTCTAATTTCCGTACACTGGAGGTGTGGTATACCACACATCGTACACTGCAACCTCAGGTACATGCAGTGTACAAAGCTAAAGGTATAGGGACGACGCAGCAAGGGTGGAATAGAATTCTTGGTAATGAATTTGTTCCCAGATTAGCCTCATAATATTCCCTAAGAGATCTGCATATATGGTGACCACTTATTTTTTACCGATGTGAGGATGTCCACAAACCTCTAGACACCACTCCACTCTCATTACATTCTATCTTAATTGTACATGGATGTGGGTCGAACTGGAGCTCAGATATACGGTATTACTATCATACTACACATTCGTCAAACAGTTGAAAACATGTAGGTTCCTTATGAAAGGTATGGTCAAGAATGGGAAGGAACTGTTAGATCGAAATTGACATGTCAGTCCTGCATCATATATATATCCAAAATTAGACTACCTCAAGTTGGCATCTAGATTATTATCATTCATTATTTTACAACAATTGTTAAAATTGTCTTTGGTCTTTGGTCTTTGATTATTAAATATTTAGTGCGAAATAATTTCCATTAAATGTCTCAATTAAGTCATTTGTCATAATTGTAGAGAGCAAAAATGTTAATACCTCAGGCATCCCCTTCCTTAAATGGGTTACACAAGATTATTACATGTCTATATGTTTCTTTTATTCCTCCCTTCAAATTCTAGAGATGGAACCAAAGGTCGGATGCAAAGGTCGTAAGTTTACAGATGAGGAAATAGAGATGATAGTTGATGAGGTGCAGAAGCACCATGCTGTACTGATAGCACCACTATCACCAGAGATCACAGCAGCCCGGAAAAAGGCTATATGGCATTTGATTACAGAGGAAGTAAACCAGATAACTGGTTTAAATGACAGGGATTATGCCCAAATTCGTAAAAAGTGGTACGATATGTCATGTCAGGTGAAGAAAAAAGCAGCACATGACAAAGCTGAAATGAAGAAGAAAACAGGAGGAGGAAAGGCTAAAGAATTTCCACTCAATAATATACCTCCAGCTGTCATTGAGAAAATACTGGCTATTATTAAGACAGTCACATTCGAGGGAGTTGAAGGTTCAGTTGAGTCCAGTGCAACAGCTTCATCAAGTAGTGATTTGACTGTCTATGTGCCTGGTGACTCAAGGCCTTGCTCAACTCCCCTGGATACGTCCATGACTGATGACACCTCAACTCCAAAGAGACAAAGGCTGCAGAGTGCTAGGCCTGGTGACTCAAGGCCTTCTTCAACTCCCCTGGATGCATCTATGGGTGACTACACCTCAACGCCCAAGAGACATAGGCTGCAGAGTGCTAGGGCTGATGCAGGAGAGTCACAGAGAGACCACATAATACTCATAGAAAGGGAAAGGCTTGCTACCGAAAAGGAGCGATTAGACATTGAAAAGAAGCGGCTTGCATTGGAAGAAGAGAGGTTGGTCATTGCCCGGGAGATGTTGGTTTTGAAGCGGCAAAAGATGGAGTGGGAAAGAAGCCAGCATAACCAAATGGGCAACCAATATTCTCCATACCAAGTGTGGCGGAAATAAATGTCAGCACTTTCTGTGGATCATACCTTTGTTGAAGGTAAACCTTTGTTAAAGGTACAGTATTGAAATAAATGCCAGCCCTTTCAATGGATCATGCCTTTGTTGAAGGTAAACCTTTGTTAAAAGCACAGTATTAGAATAAATGCCAGCCCTTATCATATCTTTGTTGAAGGTACCACATCAATACATAACAAATAATTGAACCTTTATTGAAGGTTGACCGTTAAGTAATCCCTGTACTGTCATACAACACCTTTGTTGAAGGTGGAGAGAATATATACTTCCTCATCTTAAGTACTTCCTACTGCGATACAACAGTATATATATACACCTTTCTTGAAGGTTCATACAACAATATATACTACACCTTTGTTGAAGGTAGAGATGAAGGTGGAGACAATATATACTTCCTCATCTTAAGTACTTCCTTTGTCATACAAGACTATACACCTTTGTTGAAGGTTCACAAAACAATATACATTAAACCTTTGTTGAAGGTGGAGACAATATCAGGTCAGCTACAATTCACTATTCTTTGTCTTACCAGCAAAAAAAAACCCATAAAAATGTTGTGTTGAAGGTTTGATGTTTTACAAACCTTTTTTGAATTTAATGAAGGTACAATGTGACAATTTACAATATATCCATCCCATGTTAGCATAATAAGAGGTTCCATAAATTGTCTCAACACTAGGAGAGCCTATTATTGAAATCCTACTAAAGCTATCTACATAGTTTAAAAAGAGTTAATTGTAGATCTGGAATTTTCAAATATAATTATTCTGCTACAACTTCTCAATTGTTTAAAGGTGCATTCTCAGCTATTATGACAACGAAATCTGAACTAACTGAGGGGTCTAACTAAAGTGTGGCGCCGCAGCCTAGCACTGCGCTGAGAGCTGCTAGGTTGAAAGGTTTCCAAAAGCAGGGTCAAAAAGGCTAGCATGGGTAACATTGAAAATAATTTTCAGTTTTCTCTTTGTATCTCAGCCAATAATTGGAACTTTCTTATGATTTAAGTTGTGATTTATTTCTCCTCAAATGGCACACCCAATAGACATGAAGAGACTGAAACAGAATTAAAATTTTGTATTCCCGTTGGCACATTTAATGACAGCTGATGCCTATACCAGCAACACCATTCTTTGATCCAATACATCTAAAGAGTGCCATCCCATCAAAAAATAAAATACCCATGAAACGATACCAAAATATTTTTTAAAACTTAGCACTAAATAATTATTACATATCCTGGGAGTTGAATTGATTGAAAGTCATGGAATGTTTAATTATAATAATGGTATCAAACGATTAGAGTACGAAGTGTGTTTGAAATTTCTTATGGCCAAAAGGTCTGCGATCGCCAGCTTGCGCCACTCAGAGAAAAAACCCTGGTTAGAACCCTGCAACTTATTCATATATTATAACTTATATGATTGAAGTTGTCCTATAAATTATAATAAGCATTGTCCAAAACTTATAGGCTGTTTATTGATTTATATATCTTTGGTTTATATACATTATGTACAAACTACCACATATTTAAGTGACATAAAGTTTAAAAAAATACATCCCCCTCAGACAAAAAAGATCTATTAGTATTCGTCTTGAATATAGCTTTGCATCCCCCATTCCTTTATGGTTGAATGCTAAATAACAATAATAATATAATTATGTCTTATCACTAATTTGATTCACAGTTCAAAATGGCCAACCAGTGGGATAGAGACGACTGCTGCGTCATCACTGACAGCAGGGGCAGGGAACTGCAACAATACATCATGGGTAAGACCCAATTAAATATTAGTATTCTCTGCTATCCAGGGGCAGGTTTGAGGGAAAGTATCTCTATGGCCTGGGACACATTACGTGTGGCTAGGCCAAGATACATCTATGTGGCCAGCGGTTTGTGTGATGTAACGAGAAGAAAGACAAACTCAAGAACAGTCACCCTGACACACCGTCGTGTGAATGATGCTGTGACTACATTCCAGAGTGCCATGGCAGGGTGTGAGAGGCATCTCAGGAGATGTTGCCGATATGATGTTAAGATTGGTTTCTGTCCAATCATTGGGATGGACTTATCGGCATACAATAGGATAAGTATGCGCCATCCCCTGCAGGACACCCTCAACAGAACGGTGGCAGAAGTTAACAGGGCAATTGTTGAACACAACCGAAATTCCAATGTGCCAACCCCATGGCTTCAGACCCTAATACACAGGAACAAAGGTGGTCGGTCCAGAAATGTATACCAGCGCCTGGCTAACGATGGGGTTCATCTCACAGATGAAATTCGAAACCAGTGGGCTGATCAGCTTGTCACGTGTGTTAGGGCCCTTCTTGACCAGTGAAATGCATGGCCATAACCTTTGTTGAAGGTTACCTTTGTTGAAGGTTTAAACATCTTTATTACAAACTTTTTATGCCTTTGTTGAAGGCCAGCGGTATCTTCTTAAGCCTTTGTTGAAGGCTAGTTGCATATGCATATATTTGTATTTACATCGTTGTTAAAGATTATTTTTTTGATGCTGTGAATATTAATTGTGCAATGCTGTGAATAGTTAATGTATGGAGACAGTATATTCTCAACTTTTAACTCATCATCTGTCTCTCCACGATATAATGTGTTATTAACTTAAATGTGATTTTTAACTCAACTTTTATCAATGAAAGGAATGTCCTTCTGTAAACATCACTTTTGCACCATCAAACCAGTTATATTATTTGTGTGATGCTGTGAATATTTAATGTATGGAGACAGTATAGTCTCAACTTTTAACCTTTCATAATATAATGTGCTTTTAACTTAAGAATAATGTGATTTTAACTCAAATTTTATCAATGAAAGTATGTCCTTCAGTAAATATCACATTTGTCCATCAAGCCAGTTATATTAACTGATTGCACCCTTAGCACTGAGTGATATTTCATTTCTATAGCATCCAAAGAAACTATTATTGAATTAAATATTTTTAGACAATTCAATTGGAAAGCAGCCTTCATATGTGTTCTCTATTTTGCCACCAAAACTTTTGAAATAAAACACTGGGCTGGAACAATTGCAGGTCATACAGGTCAATCATGATTAATAAGTGGGAACTCGCATTAAAATACTGGTTTCTGGGCACTGATATTGTCATGATTTGATTTTAAAAATATTTTATTCAGGTCCAGTAGACATTTTCATACATCAAGCATAAATATTCTCAGACTAGCCTGATTTAAATTATTAAATTTAGCATTAAGGTATTTAAATTAATTCGGTCAGAATCAATCAAGTAATTTCTTTCCCGCTCTCCCAAAGCCCCCCTTCAATAAATCTATTGAACCTTGATCAGCTCAATCATATACAGTAAGTATGGTAATATCAGAAGTACAGAGCATCACTATTTTGTTTTCATATAATAATTCTTGAATAAGTGTAATACAATCAGAAATGGGTCAGAAATTCCACTACTCTGCAATACAGATAAAGATAGTGAGAATTGCCACTTTAATAAGATAATAAGATATTAATAACAGGCCACATCTGTGGTGTGCTAAAGCTAAAGTAAAGAGAGTATAAGGCCAGATATTATTGGACAAATAATATTTTTGAAAAAAAAATAATATAGCATTCTTTGTACTAAGAGGCTACACCTAAAAATATACTTTGGCCTATGTGTTACTGATTTTCGTTTTCTTTGGAAAATATTCCATGAAGAATTAACCTTACCTTATTTTATACTGAGTGACTGAGTGGTACTGAAGTATATTAGATAATATGGTAATATAGTGATATGTAGTTGCAATACATTTTTTGTTATATCTCAAAACAGTGCACAGAAATATTTCTAGACATTCAGAGGAATATACACATTTTTTGCTTCATATCAGCCCCCCTGACTCAATTTACGATCTAAAATACAGTTGAATCTTTTTTGAGAACTATTTACTGCTGCTAGAATTTTGCATTGCAGATCCCCTTGACTGGAAAGGACAATGAGTAATGGTCATCTTCCGAGCTGTAAAAAGTCGGCAAACTCCTCATAGTCTCCCTACATCAAATCTCCTTAGATGACATCTCCTGTAACCAGCCAAGACACAGAACTGCCACATTAAATATTTTCGTGGATTTCTCTGCTTTTGATCAACAAATTTGCATAATAAACCATTTAAAAAAAGAGAAACTTAATAGTTCCTATCATTAATTATCTCTTACTTGCATAATTCTATACATAGATTTCAGATGACTTCACCGGGTGGCTGGGGAATCTTGTCCGGGGTCAGCGCTATCCTTACCGTCTATGGCATGGTTATCAAAACAAATTTGATAAACCTCACAAAGTTGATAAACCTCATAAGAATACGCTAAAGGAAGATTATCTAACCTATGAAGAGGTTTGTTGAGGCTCATTAAAACTGGTAAAGGTTAAAACAGCCAGAAAATGGTATTTTCAAGTATCGCAGCATACATAGCCATCTAACGACCCCCCAGACATGGCGACGGCCGTGATGTCAGTGAAATCTATGTATAATATTATGATAGAACCATACAAGTAGTTAATATCAAAGGTGTGACGTCATGAGCGAGTGTAACGTCAACCAATAAGGATGCTTCTTAATAAGGGTAATATTTTCGTGTGTGGATCCATTCAACAAAATAGAATGGCATGATGAAAACCTAATAATATATAAAGAGCTCAGATCCTGACCCCCTGATCGTGGTATAATTCTGTGGACACCAACACTAACCAGAAATTGTGGGCCAGTTCCAGTAATTACTCATTCAGTAGGCAGCGACTCTTTTAATGTTTGAGTGGTTAAACATTCTGAGATCAGAGGCGGATAAATATGGGACAATAATAGGAACATTTTTCCCTAGTTTGCATCGCATTAGGTTCTGTTCTACTCCTCATTTTTTAATACATTTTAGGACTTTATTATTTTTCACCAATTTTACATCCAGTCGTTGCTAACTTGTAAGAGGGGAACGTTCACCAACATTATACCAATACTGTTATACTCAGGTATTAAGTTTGATCCCATGTTAATTATTTGCTTTTATTTCAACCGTTATGTATGTATGTGTATATATGCAGAGTAGACCCCAATATTCCCGTAGGTGTCACCCAAGTCTCTCCATGCAGAGAAAGGATACATGCTCAAAACGCCACACAAACACCTTTTTACAGTCCACTCATGTATCTAGTCATTTCCGTTGCCACAGAACGCCCCCTCAAAATCTCTAGATTGATGATTTAAAGTAACACAGTCATCATAGCATGAATAAAGGAGTAATGAACGTTTTTCCTTGCTCTGCCATGCAAGCTAGGCTGTTTTTCTAACAGCTCTTTAGGCCATATATTCACCACAACAGGAGATAGCTCAGTTGGTAAGGCGGTCACTTCCATAGTGAAGGGTTGAATGCTCGAGTCTTGGCTGGGTCACACTGCTTAATTATTTATCTCTGGGTCGCGAAGATGCTGTTATTCTACATGACAGGGACGGCAGGGGCCCGTTGCATGAGGTTAAGTAAAAATTGTGTCCTTAAAATATCCTTAACACCTTACTGTTGTGCCAGCCAATATCGTGTCCTTAAGTCATGTTGCATGTCCTTAAATGGGGGTCTTTTAAGGAGGTGCCTTTGAGCATGGGATATCCTTATGGTAGCGCTAAATGATGTCTGTTGTCTGTTATACAATACTGTAAGTATTTTTTCTCAGAAATGGTGATGATACATATGATAAGTAGTGCGGACCCCAGACCCCTTTTGAGAGAGAGCAGACCACAAAAACGACCCATTTTGCTAGCCTTAAGTGCAAAAACTGACATCGCTAAATCAGTGCTTTTATTAGTAAAACTAGCCAAGTACCAGTCCTCTGGACGGTCACCCTCTCTCCACACACTTCCCCCTCTCCCTCTTTTCCCTCCCCCTCTTCTCTGACTTTCAAACCTGTTTTTCTGTCCCAACTCCATCTCTGATTTCCCCCCCCCCCCCTCTCCCTCCCCTCTTCCTCATGCTTCCCCTCCCCTCTCTCCCTTCCCCTACATCCTGTCCTTCGCCTCTTTCCCCCTCTTCTTGGACAGTCACCCCCTCTCCCCACACTTCCCCCTCCCTCTTTTCCCTCCCCCTCTTCTCTGTCTTTCATACCTGTTTTTCTCTCCCAACCCCATCTCCGATCCCCCCCGTCTCCCTCCCCTCTTCCTCTCTCCTATTCCTACACTCTCTTCTTCACTCTCCCACTCCTCTGCATGTAGGGTGGTCACCCTCTCTCCCCATACTTCCCCCTCTCCCTCTTTTCCCTCCCCCTCTTCTCTGTCTTTTATACCTGTTTTTCTCTCCCAACTCTTATCTCTGATTCCCTCCCCTCTTCCTCATGCTCCCCCTAGGTCCCCCTGGACATAGGTTGTGGGAAATGACGTAGTGTCTCACAGGGGCTTCCCCAGGCTATAAATAGAGTGTAGAGATCACAATTTAAAAAAGGCTTCAAAATCACATTTCCACCCCAGATACCTACACAAATCACTCTAGCTTTATATTATATGGATGTTATATGGGACAGTCAACTACGGCCTTTACGGACTTAGGACAACCAATTTAAGGTTAGGTTTAGGGTTAGTTTTGGTATTCAAGGTTAGGTTTAGGGTTAGTTTCGGTACTTAGGACAACCAATTTAAGGTTAGGTTTAGGGTTAGTTTCGGTATATAAGGTTAGGTTTAGGGTTAGTTTCGGTATCTATTCTATTCTATAGGATGCTAAATTAGTGGTGCGGACCCATAACTGGAGTTGGAATTGGAAACCAGACCACGTAGGGAAGTTTTCTGACGTGGAGTAGCGTGAGGCATCCAGAGGACCCCGATTCCCGCCATTTTTTTCGCGCCCAGATGCATTCCTTGACACGTCTTGGTGATAAATGTGTGTTGGGGTAGAGGTAATTGGGGGTAAAGGTGTGTAGGGGTAGAGATATGTTTGGGTAGAGGTAACTATAGTGTCTCAGCTGGGGGGATGAGAGATCGGCGGGGGATGAGAGATCGGCGGGGGGATGAAATTGGCGGGTGAGAGATTGGCAGATGAGAGATCGGCAGGTGAGAGATCGGCGGGGGATTAGATCGGCTGATGATGAGATCGGCATGGGGATGAGATCGGCGGGTGAGAGATCAGAGATGAGAGATCGGCAGATGAGAGATTGGCGGGGGATGAGATCGGCTGGTGATGAGATCGGCGGTGATGAGATTGGCGGGGATGAGATCGGCAGGTGAGAGATCGGCGGGTGAGAGATCGGCAGATGAGAGATTGGCGGGGTGAGAGATCGGCAGGTGAGGGATCGGCAGGTGAGGGATCGGCGGGGGATGAGATCGGCGGGGGATGAGATCGGCGGGGGGATGAGATTGGCGGGGGGATGAGATTGGCGGGTGAGAGATCGGCGGGGGGATGAGATCGGCGGGGGATGAGATCGGCGGGGGATGAGATCGGCATGGAGATGAGATCGGCATGGGGATGAGATCGGCGGGGATGAGATCGGCAGGTGAGGGATCGGCGGGGGTGAGATCGGCGGGTGAGAGATCGGCGGGTGAGAGATCGGCGGGGGGATGACATCGGCAGGTGAGAGATCGGCGGGGGGATGAGATCGGCGGGTGAGAGATCGGCGGGTGAGAGATCGGCAGGTGAGGGATCGGCAGGTGAGGGATCGGCGGGGGGATGAGATCGGCGGGGGATGAGATCGGCGGGGGGATGAGATTGGCGGGGGGATGAGATTGGCGGGTGAGAGATCGGCGGGGGGATGAGATCGGCGGGGGATGAGATCGGCAGGGGGATGAGATTGGCGGGGGGATGAGATCGGCGGGTGAGTCACCGTGAGAGATCGGCTAGTCTACAGACTAGAGATCGGCGGGTGAGAGATTGGCGGTTTGGAGCAAGGATCTCAACTAGACTGCAATGGTTAAATAAGGAAAAAAGAATTGAAAAACCGATTGAATATTGCCTGATATGCCTACCCAATATTTCCAAACACAACCATAATTATATCCTATTCATTCAGTATGTTTCGAATGCAGCCAATTGTCCACAGAGCTGTTCGTAAGTTTCCTAACGTTGTAGCCAATGTAGGGCTTGACAACTGAGAAGGCCAAAGAAAAAAAATGTGTGTTTCCAATCTGTTTTACTCTGATCTCTCTGTTATCTTCATTGGACAAAGGTGGCATTTCGGGAACTGAGATGAGTAATGGTAATATTTGAGTCTGTGCACTTTATTTTGATTTAATCTGATGAGAAACTTCTTTTTCTTATTCATATCTGTGATCATTTGTCATCACCGATCCGTAGACGTAGTGGGCACCACTCTACTAGGCCAAAACATGTCCAAATGGTCCTCCCTACATATCTACTTCCACCTAATATATATTTTGAGTGAATACATTCTCAAATAGCTCCAGAATCGAGCTATAAAGGTTTACAGTCTCATCTTTGTAAAACAAATATTACAGACGTTTGTATTGACTGGAAAACGGCTAAACTAGTGGCACCAAAAGCCGCCGCTCCTCATGCTATTGAGCGATAATTGGGGTTTATTCAGCGTTACGCACAGCCCTATGATGTCGTGAGTCGCTATGCAGTGCGCAGCGCTAAGAAACGTTTCGTGGATCGTGCGGTGAGGGAGATAGGGTTTACGCAATGCTGGGAGTTCGTACGACCTTTCTATGGATTCACCCCAGGTATTCAGCAGGAGAGAAAGAGAGAGAGAGGGACAGAGACAAGAGAGGGGAAATAAGTGACTGAGAGAGAAGGTGAGATTGAAAGGGAGAAGCAGACAGATGATAGACAAAGGAAAGAGGGGAGAGAGACAAAGAGTGGGATGAAGAGGAGAGAGAGGAAGAGAGACATAGAGAGGTAGAGCAGAGAGCAAGAGAGAGAGGGATAGACTTTATAATAATATTTAGAGAGGGAGAGGGAGAGAGACAAGAGGGAGAGAGGGAGAGGGTCAAAAAGGTAGGGAGGGGCGAGACAGAGAAAGGCAGACTGCGGATAGAGGGGCAGCAGAGAGCAAGAGAGAGAGAGAGGGATGAAGAGATAGGCATAGAGACGGAGAGGGAAAGGGAGAGGGATTAGGAGGGAGAGTGAGGGTGACCTACAGAGAGAGATATGAGGAAGGGAGAGTATTGCAGAGAGATGGAGACATAAAAAGAGAGGAAGAGAGAGGGGAGAGAGGGAGCGAGAAAGTCAGAGAAAAGGGGGGGGGGAGAAGGGAGTGAATGGGTCAGGGAGGGTGAGAGGGTTAGAGATAGAGAGAGTAAGAGATAGAGAGAGGTGCAGAGAATAAGAGAGAGAGTTGGAGCGACGGGGGCGAGAAGGTTACTCCTTATGATAAAACTCCTTAAGAATGAGCAGTTGTATAGTACCCCCTCTCTATCAGTCAGCAATATCCCCCCTCCCCCCATATGACAGAAGGAGGATATAGAAGGGGGAGTGTATTGAACAAGTTGTTTTTTCATACACATTCCATTGCAAATCCTCCTCCGCCACATTTGCTTGGATACAGACATGCATGACCTGTTAGGTAAATTACCCTGCTCCCAACACCACCATACTTACCTGTGTATATGAGATCATCGTTACCAAAAAGATACATTTGCATGCACTATAAACTGTGATCCAAGCCCCCTCTATAGCTTACGCTGCTACCCGCTCTCTCACTCTTTCTACCTGAGAGTACCGCTGTGCCTCCTGCTCCTTCACTCCTTACCTTGGACTTTACCTTCACCTGGTCCTATACATGAGGTCACAAGTGGACACTAGAGGACACTAGTGGACACTAGTGGACCCAAGGAACCTAATGTTCACCTAATGGACGTGAGTAAGTGCTTTGTTGTTGTTTATGAACAAGTGAATATAATCACTTGTAAAATACTTCTCTCTCAACTCCTTATCCTTATGCAGGTAGATCTATAATAGTTGTGTGGGATCCCTAGTAGAACTTCTATTCTACATAGAATGTATTGTGTAGAGAAATATGGACATAGTATATAAATGTGTGTAAGAATATTCAATGTTATGCTTCTCTAACATTAATATTTAAGTTGCTGGATGAGTGTAATGTGTTAGTGTGAGAATATGTAGTAACATATATATATATATACATATAGAGGGGCATTATGATCCTGTGTGTATTACATGTATATTTATATGTGTGAATATGTAGGTGTATTATGTATCAGATAACTATGTTCTGTCATGTCACCACAGCGGGAATGACACTTTATAGGCCTCAAGGGGTATATATATATATACAAGTGCCATCACTGGGGCAGTGGAATTGAAGGAACATAGTTATGTGATATATCTCCCAAATTAGACAAACACCAATCTTGTCACCAATATTGTCATACACTATGTATGCTTATTTAAGATGTTTATTTATTTCACAACTCTTGATTAACCAGATCAGAGGAGAGGGGAGGGGACTCACTAGTGGAGGGGAGTAGGGTCAGCCAGGGGCCGGACACTTGGTCTCTCAATTATTTTCTCTGTGGGCTTTGTAATATGGTGCTCTTTATATATCTGTGTTGTTGTTACAATAGTCTGAAAAGGAAAAGTTGGTACATATATACTAAATAGATAGCAACTACACATACTCATTAACACGCACACACACATTCAGTTTGAAGGAATAGGGCAATTCTAACAAGTAGAGGATTTGTCTACCTCTCTCTTACTCCTTCCTGCTGGACTTGCTAATGACCCCAAAGCCCCAAAGGGTGTAGGTATTCATGGTTGTATCAAAGATACTTTATCTGGTAGAAATGGGTCTATAATGAGTGTATATATATATATAAATCTGTTAATATGCTATATATGCTTGTATATCTTGGGGCGTTCTCCTGATGTTCTTTTCATACATTTTTATTTCTTTACTAAAAGTTAGAACTTAATGTATGTTTGTCTTGGTGTGCATGTCTCACATGCATGTATCCATGTATATCATTCTAAGACTTAATGGTATCATTGATCAGTCAGACTGGCTACCAAATGTATTCACTGGTAATGGTAATGTATGGTTACATCAAAGTTAGTATGTATGCATGTGGATAATTCTAAGACTTAATGGTATGGATGTATGTATGTAACATTCATACATGTATTTGTATATATCTATCTATAGATATGGTGATATTTTGGTCTGGATGTCCTTATTTGTGTACACAATAAGTATAGTTGTATGTGCGTACGTCTGTGCAAGTCTAGCATGTAGGAGAGGCACAGCGGCAGATTGAAACTAACCTAACTCAGTGTATGTCTGCCTCTCCATTGCTGAGCGCTATCAATATACACCACTTGGGTTCAGTCCCACTAAATGTCCCTTGGAGTGTGATAAATATCTATATAGGTAGATGGGGGCATGACTTTGATTACATTGTATATATTACTTATATTTCTATTATCCAGAGGGCAATGCCAAGTAACATAATAAATGTGTTCTATGCTTTTATCAGGTTATATGTCTAAATCTCCTTGTGAATGAGTGGAAAATCCAATGAATGAGTCACAATCCATGCACCAGTTATTTTGATGTGGAGAGCGAGACAGAGGATTATCAGGAGCGAGGGGAGAGAAAGGAAGAAGAGGAGGGAGAGGGAAAGAAAAAAGAAAGGGGCAAGGGAAGAGAATATAATGAGCAAAGGAAGAGAGAGTGGGAAAACAGGGAGAGGGGTTATAGGTGGAAGAGGGAGGAGAGAGGGAAGTAGAGGTGAGGGGGAGAGACACATAGACAATGTCAGGGTGGGGAGAGAGGTGATTATAGACAGAGCAGAGAAAAAGTATCTAATATGGTGAGAAATGATCGGTCTGACTACATCCCAAGTACCTACACAGTTAAACTGGCGGAGTGGGGGAAGGGACTGCTATGTTTTATTAAATATAACTTTAATTAATTTACACTTAGCAGACCTAGACACTTCCTCTTCCAATCTTATAGCAATTACTTTAAACCTTTGAATCAGAAACCCCTTAACCTGGATCACTTGAGAAATGCATGGACACTCTTTCTAATTTACTCCCTACTACTGCAAATAACTCTTCTTCTGAACATATAATTATAGGATACTTTCATATCAACTATCTGAAGAACACTTGTACAGACAAAAAGAAGCTATCGATCTTCAGACAGCAACATGGTTAAACACAACTAATAAATGATCCCACACAAATAGTGCTATACAATAACACACTTATCATCTTTCTCACTCTAATCAATTGTAAGTGTATCCCCCCACGCCCCACCATTCCCCCACTAGCACCACCATACACCCGCTTGCTCCAACCTGCCCCCACACATGCTGTACAGATCAGAGCCCTCTAGGGGTGGTTGTGACAGTTTGCTGTATGAAACAGCAAGGATGAGTGCACATGTGGAACATCAACACATAAGATTAATGGGCCCTCTCACTGAGTGGTCCCGCATATTCGCTCACCTCTAGTAACAAGGAGAGGAGAAAAAAAGATTAAGTTAGTTAGGTAGACAGTAAAGGGGGCAGGAAGCATATCAAAACTAGATGGACAAGAGCGGAAAAAAGGAGGGGGAGATACAGTTGTGAAATAATGAATGAAACAGGAGAGTGAGGAGATAAATGAGCAAGGGAGAAATAGGAGAGATAGGATGAAGAAATGTATCATTGGAAAACTTAATTATAGAAATGGGCCAAAGTATATGCCTTACAGGTTTCAAATTAGTATAGCTTCATAACTTATAATTATAACCTGAGATACAGTATTTCTTGTGTATTTCTCTATTCTATAGGGTGTGGAAGAGAAGAGAGAGGAGATAGAGGGATGAGGGACATAAAGAGAGGGACAAGGTGATGAAGGAGAGGGAATAGAGATAGAGGGATGAGGGACAGAGGGAGAGGGTAGAGTAAGTAGAGACAAGGTAGAGAGAGCAGAGACAGGAGAAAGAGGGACCAAGCGGGAGAAAGAAATAGACAGAGAGTGGGAGAGGAAGGAAGTATGAGTGCAATAGGAGCTACAGATATGAGACAAATAGTCAATATACCCCCACAAACTCTACCATTGCCCCAACCTAGCCCAAACATTTCCCCACTAGCCCAACCATTCCACCACTAGCCCCACCATTCCACCCCTAGCCCACCATTCCCCCACTAGCCCCACCATACACCCACTAGCCTACCATTCCCCCACTAGCCCCACCATTCACCCACTAGCCCCACCATACACCCACTAGCCCCACCATTCACCCACTAGCCCTACCATTCCCCCACTAGCCCCACCATTCCCCCACTAGCCCACCATTCCCCCACTAGCCCCACCATACACCCACTAGCCTACCATTCCCCCACTAGCCCCACCATTCACCCACTAGCCCCACCATACACCCACTAGCCCACCACTCCCCCACTAGCCCCACCATTCCCCCACTAGCCCCACCATTCCCCCACTAGCCCCACCATTCCCCCACTAGCCCCACCATTTCCCCACTAGCCCAACCATTCACCCACTAGCCCTACCATTCACCCACTAGCCCTACCATTCACCCACTAGCCCTACCATTCCCCCACTAGCCCCACCATTCACCCACTAGCCCCACCATTCCCCCACTAGCCCTACCATACACCCACTAGCCCTACCATTCCCCCACTAGCCCCACCATTCCCCCACTAGCCCCACCATTTACCCACTAGCCCCACCATTCACCCACTAGCCCCACCATTCACCCGCTAACCCCACCATTTACCCACTAGCCCTACCATTCACCCACTAGCCCCACCGAACACCCACTAGCCCCACCATACACCCACTAGCCCCACCATTCCCCCACTAGCCCCACCATTCCCCCACTAGCCCAAACATTTCCCCACTAGCCCAACCATTCACCCACTAGCCCTACCATTCACCCACTAGCCCTACCATTCCCCCACTAGCCCTACCATTCCCCCACTAGCCCCACCATTCACCCACTAGCCCTACCATTCACCCACTAGCCCCACCATTCACCCACTAGCCCTACCATTCACCCACTAGCCCCACCATTCACCCACTAGCCCTACCATACACCCACTAGCCCCACCATTCACCCACTAGCCCCACCATTCACCCACTAGCCCTACCATTCCCCCACTAGCCCCACCATTCCCCCACTAGCCCCACCATACACCCACTAGCCCACCATTCACCCACTAGCCCCATCATTCACCCACTAGCCCCACCATTCCCCCACTAGCCCTACCATTCCCCCACTAGCCCCACCATTCACCCACTAGCCCCACCATTCACCCACTAGCCCCACCATACACCCACTGGCCCACCATACACCCACTAGCCCTACCATTCACCCACTGGCCCACCATTCCCCCACTAGCCCCACCATTCCCCCACTAGCCCTACCATACACCCACTAGCCCCACCACTCCCCCACTAGCCCCACCATTCCCCCACTAGCCCCACCATACACCAACTTTCCCCACCATTCACCCACTAGCCCCACCATTGACCCACTAGCCCCACCATTCACCCACTAGCCCCACCATTCCCCCACTAGCCCCACCATTCCCCCACTAGCCCTACCATTCACCCACTAGCCCCACCATACACCCACTGGCCCACCATACACCCACTAGCCCCACCATTCACCCACTAGCCCTACCATTCCCCCACTAGCCCCACCATTCCCCCACTAGCCCTACCATTCACCCACTAGCCCCACCATACACCCACTGGCCCACCATACACCCACTAGCCCCACCATTGACCCACTAGCCCCACCATTCACCCACTAGCCCCACCATACACCCAGTAGCCCCACCATACACCCACTAGCCCCACCATTCCCCACTAGCCCTACCATTCACCCACTAGCCCCACCATTCCCCACTAACCCAACCATTCACCCACTAGCCCCACCATTCACCCACTAGCCCCACCATTCAGCCACTAGCCCCACCATTCACCCACTAGCCCCACCATTCCCCACTAACCCAACCATTCACCCACTAGCCCCACCATTCACCCACTAGCCCCACCATTCACCCACTAGCCCCACCATTCCTCCACTAGCCCCACCATTCCCCACTAGCCCCACCATTCCCCACTAGCCCCACCATTCCCCACTAACCTAACCATTCCCCCACTAGCCCCACCAGTCCCCACTAACCCAACCATTCCCCCACTAGCCCCACCATTCCCCCACTAGCCCCTCCAGTCCCCAAATAAACACACTTTTCACCCACTGCCCATAAGTTGTTTTATAAACACTTGACGCACTGTTTCATAGGCTGCAGTGTAGTGGGTCAGGAGACACTACTGAGTAGCGTGTCAAAACGCAGTATTAATATGTGCATTCTAACACAATATAGAGTAACCTTGATCAATAGCCTACATTACATTATTAGCACATCAAAATGCATATTTACCTATCAAATATTCAGCTCATTTTAGGGGTAATTTTCATCAAGTTCTGATTACCTTCAATGAACAATCAGATTGAGTGATAATCCAATTAGAGCAATTGAATATAACCACTGGTATCCTTTAGAAAGAAATATGGATACCGCCACCTTCAAAAGGTATCAAAAGAATTGTATCCTATATACACAATCAAGAGGAAATGATTTTTATTAATTATTAATATCTAACCCGGTCTCTGGGTTTCTCCACTCCACCCCCTCCCCCCTCGACAACGACAATGACAGTGACTTGATAAAGAAAGATGTATGAAAATGCTAGGATTGTATAGATCTTAAGGCAGGTGGTGGGAACACCGTCTGACGGCGACACCATGAATGTACACTACTGTCATACAAAGAAATAAAAGAAAAAAGAAAAAAAAAAGCAACGCCTGGACTATCCAGGCCATTCCCGGTGCTTCTAGAATGACCTGTTTCTGGCCACGGAGAAACTGCTAATGTTATCACACCAGACTTATATGAGTGCCCCTGTCTCTCTCGTCGAGAGAGGGCGAGGGCGATAGTTATATTGACGGCCTCAAGTTCAGATATGTTGTTGTACTCTGCCCCTATGTCGGCCACTTGGGCAGCGTATGCCCTTATGTCATCAGCACCACCTCTAGCAGCATCTACCACTATTTCTTTATTCAGGACGGGAGAGGGGATGACGGCCCGGCCATTCCATTCTTTATAAAAGTCTGAGAACCATTGTAGATCCTTCTTCATATCCTTGTTTATATTGATGTAGGCCTACTTCCCTTTCATTGCTCTCAGGCCTTCCAGAAGGCAGCCAACAAACAGTCTTGTGGGTGGGACACATTTTACTACGTGAATCAGAATGCCAATTACACACTTAGTTCTTTACGGGACATAGAGCGTCTCTTGAGATATCTACTGACCATCTCTTTGGTTTTACTAACCTTGTCCTTGGGCATGCTTAGTGTCATGCTGGGTGCATCTATGAGTATACCAAGCCATCAAACACATGGCACTGGGGGCTGGCGCTTATCTTTGGCCTCCGGGAGTCCCAACTCCGCGAATAGTTTGATTGCTCGGCCTGGTCTTTATCTGCAGAAATAATCACGAGATCATGAAGATACATTTTTTATTTAATAACGTCATTACTCAAGATTTGCACAAAACTATCGGTGACCCTCTGCATAGACCCTCTGTGACTTTTTTTTTTTTTTTAACGTTTTTATTTCCATTACACATTGAGAAATATGGCAGAATAAAATCATTTCGCCAACAATTAGGCGTTCTTCGAAGCTATCTGCTCCTGTCATTGGTATTTACAAATGTAATTACAATCATGTCAAAACGGTGATATCAACATTGGGTATGGAAATTAATTAATTATCTATTCAGAAGTGAAGTTTATAAAGATAATATACATACATATGGTCACATATTTAGAACAGGATGATATAGAGAAATAATGAGAAATAATGAGAAATTCCTTACAATATCTGACATAATTACAGAAGAGGTGAGAGAGTGGCAAGAGGGAGCCAAGTGAGTTTAGTTTACATTTTTATCTAAAAAGAATTTTTTAATTTGAGTTTTGAACATTTCTTTATCTTGTATATTACGTAACCTAGCCGACAGGCTGTTCCAAGTTACTGCTGTCTGATAATGCAACGATAATCGATCGGATTCCCTTCTGGGTAGGAATATGTCCAAGACGGGGGCATCATGCATTTGTGTGTTTCTCGCCATATTATTATTATTTGGTACATTCACAGGATCTAACTTTCTTACTGAGGTATATGCTATTTTGGAGAGAAGAAATTTTATTCTATGCTTGATTAACATAGTTTTCGTTGTCGAGTGTATATATTCAGTTGATGTTCGAGGTGGGCATCTTAGTGCTATCTTTAAGGCCCTATTCTGAAGTTTTTGAATGGTAGAAATGGTTTTCTGACAACATCTGCTGATGTTTCCCTCCTATGTGTGTAAGGGCTATTGGTCTGGTGTCCTGGGGTGATGATATATTAGGTTTTTTAGGGATAGGTTTGACTAATGCTTGCTTCCATGCTGTTGGAAATATACCCTGAGTGATCGACAAGTTTATAACCATTAGTAATTGATTGGTCACAATAGAAAAGCAGTCCTTATACATTCTCGAGGTTAGTTCCTTACAGCCAGACGATTTAGCAGTATCAATTTCATTAATTAAGTCATTAAGATTCTCCAAAGTCATAGTTTGGAAAGAATTACAATATGAGGCGATTTGTTCGTCATGGAGTGTGGGGGCAATATTTGGAATTTTGTTTTGGATTTTTTCACCAATTGAACAATAGAATTTGTTCAGATAATTTGCTGAGTCATAAGTATTTAGGTCATTATTGAGTTCGTCCCGGATACTTGTAATCTCTTTCTCCTTTTTGGCAGTTATATCATCAAGGGTTCGCCATAATTTTTACTATTATTAGAATTATTGTCAAGTAAATTTGTATAAAATTGTGTTTTAGATCGCCTCAATAGGGTATTGACATAATTGCGTTGGTTTCTGGCTGGCCGGATTTCATTATCATCTTTGGTAATATTAGCTATTTTGTACATATCATCACGTATTTTACAGGCGTCAACTATATCTCTGGTATACCATTCAGGCCTATTATTCTGGAAATACACACTTTTCATTGGGGCGATCTCATCGACCGTATCAACAAGGGTTGTAAAAAGATAGTCCCAAGCTTGATTTACATTCGTTATGGTATAGAAGTTGTCCCAGTTATGGTTGCCTAGAATATCATTTAGTCGGTCGATACTATAATTTTTCATTATTCTAATCTTTTTTCTAATTCCTGGATTTTTTTTTGGTCTCTGATGTCTAAGGACTAGGTAGATGGGCTGATGGTCAGATAGGTTATAGTTGATAGTACCTAGGGTTGTTGAACGATTACTCTTAAATAAATAGTAATCTAGTATACTATCCTTATGCAGGCCATATCTTGTAATAAACTTCGCTCGGAGCATAAGATTTGTGTCTTGGGCCAAGTCATTTAAGGCTTTGCATTTATGGTTTAGTTTATCATGTAGGTCTATATTAAAATCTCCAGCTATAATTAGCGACCCAGGATGTTTAAGACTTTCATGGGCATTAACCAGCTCCTTAATCTTATCAAGGCAGGGTGTAATATTAGACTGGGGGGGCCGATAGACCAGACCAAGCAAGATCGGTTTCATAAACTCTTTGGTGATCGTTAGACATAATATCTCCAAGTCTTCATTACTTACAGATAATTCAGGATGTGTTTCATATTTGTAAATGTCCCTAAGATAAATACATACGCCGCCTCCATGTTTATTGATATCAGTTCTATTAAGATTGATTAGGTTATAGTTGGGGTGTTGAATTGATGGTAGACAGGCATCACCGCGAATCCAAGTTTCAGAAAAGCAGACAATATCTATATCCGAACTTAAAATGTCATTCTTAATTTGATCAAACTTAGGGAAAAGTGATCGAATGTTCAAGTGAACAATTTTAATTCCTTTTTGCTTAGTTAAATCTTGCCAACCTGAGAGGTGTGTTTCAAGGATTTCTAAGTTCATGTCGATAGTCTATGGAGTAGGCGAATGTAACGTATATATGCATAGTTATTTATAGTACAGCTCAACGTGCTATCTGAGTAACTACACATGTTCTCCAGATGGTTATTCATTTAAACACCGGTGGTAGGAACAAATAATGTGGAGCAAGACTTACCCTATTCCAATGTAAAAGATACATGTAGGGATTATCATCCTAAGTCGTCCCAAATAGTCACAAACATCAGATATGTTACAATATATTGTGTCGCCGGCGGGAGGCCTCAGGTTAGTAGCCTTGATTATCATGGTCTGACTGCGCTGGGACCTCCCCCGACGAACCTGTGAAATGTACAATGTATGAGTTATATAAATAGTCAACAATTAAATAGTCAACAATTGAGAGCATGCAACACAACCGATACATAGATTTCAAGTAATTGTATATCCGTTCAAGATAGGGTTGAGATATATACATACATGCCGGGGAGGGGTCAGGTTGGTTGCCATGATTATCATGATCTTACCGCACTGAAGCCCTCCCTGGTTTTGCAAAGATTCAACACCCACATATAGCATTACAAACAGATCTCAATTCAGTCATCAGTAGTAATAATTTTGCCATAACTTATATATAGATACTTTCCTCTGTAGGTGTAATACATTGGTCGTCAGCTTTCGTTGTAGTGACTTGTAAAGACAAATTCAACGCAATACAAATTACAGACAAGTCTCAATTCAGTCATCAGCAATAATTTTACCATAAATATAAATATATATAAATATATATAGATACTTTCCTCTGTAGGGGTAATGCATTAGACGTCAGTTTTCGTTGTAAAGACACTCTCCTGTATTCAATCAGTAAAGAAAAGCAGTACATGTTAGGTAACCAACAGTCGTAGCAAAATTCAATAGTTTCAATTGTGATTATATTAGGAAAGACCATGGAATTTCTGTATTCAATAGTGAAGTTAGGGGTGTCAGTATAAGGTAGTAAAAGTGGCTTTGCAGTGTAATAGTCAATTGATTATTGGGCATTTTAAAGATCTAGTCTAGGAGTGGAATGGAACAATGCTATTTGTTTTGCCCAGTTCTCTAGGACTAAGTCGTCGAGATGTATCCCGTCGGGTAGGCGTTTGTAGGTGTGTCTTGGTTTGTGCCGCTCGAACTTGTGTACCTTAGTTATTAGATGTGGGTGATTAATACTTCTTTTGTAATTCATCATTCTTATATCTTGGTTAATAGTCAGTATGGCGTTTGATATCATTCGTTGGTGGGGAGAGAAGTTGGGGCGATTGTTGGCTTTGTTGAGGTCTATGCCGATAAGTCCGCCTATGGCAATATTACAGGTCTGTTGTTCGACAATTAGTTGGTTAAGAGATGATTCGTATATTGCAGCCATTAACCTGACAAGGTTCCCTTCATGGGTCGATGCTAGAGATATTTGTTTTGTAATTCTATTTTTTTCGCAAAAGTCACAGATACCTCCTATTATGATCGCGTTAGTGGGATTGGTTGAGTGAATTATAGCCTTGAGTTTGTGTGTTAGTCGATCGACTCCAGCCCCTGGGAATGGGTAGACTGTAATATTTGGGGACGATATAAAGCGTTGCAGATTGCGACCCCGTGAATCAGTCACAATGGCAGTGGTAGCTTGATTCATCTTTTCTGTAAAGGATGCAATAGTAAATAACAGTTTTTATGAATAGAGCCCAGTGGTTATGGTGTCACATAATAGATTCAGGGAATGCTCGTTTCTAGAGATTGAAGTAACTCTGGTTTCAGAATCTGAGTTATTATCAGGATCAAATACCTGTGTTGCTTTCTTGGCCGCTTTTCCTCGTGTGCTTGAAGTGGAAGCAGATCTTTTGGGTATCTCCTGGATATTCAATTTGTCTTGTCCTGGATCAGAGCTAGCAGCTGATGATGATCTGGACCTAAGGTACGATGGGGAGAGCTTTTCTACGTATGAAGGTGACTGCATGCGTACTGCGCCCGTTGTAACATGATTCTGAGGTGCAGGTGAACCGGGGGGAAGCATTGTAGGGTGCAGGTTTCCAGCTGGTCCAAATGTTGATTGATCGGTGAATGAACTGGAGGGATTAGGTTGACTGAGTGAGGAACTAGGCAAGTCAACATTATCCATGTCGATTTGGTGTTGGGTAGTCCAATTGTTGTGGGAGCGATCTCTGTGTGCTCGTCCTACAATTGCTCTATCCATGTTAATTTCTATTTTCTTCTTGGATTTATCCTTTTTGAGTTTATCTTTCTTGGGTGACCCGCTTTTGTCTGGTTGGGGGCGTTCCCCTCCTCGTCCAACAAATCGGTGGTTGATTCGATCATCTTCTGAAATGTTTTGGTCAACATAGCTACTTCTTATTTCCTGCAATATTTGACCCATGATGTTGTCTCCAATAAATGAGTCTGCGGTGAGGTATTGGGAATTGAGCCCGCATCCGATTGCCCAGTATTTGTCTCCAGTGGCTTCGTGTAGGGATGCAGTACCTGTGTCGATAAGGAATTGGGTCAGGCTCTCGTTCTGGAGGAATTTTTCTTCTAGGACTGTTCTCATGACTGAGAGTTTCATCTTATTCCATTTTGGAGTCGACTCGATCTCTGATGCGATTCTCTTGATTTTGCGAGGATCTTTTTCTTGATATATGCGGGTTGCTAATTCTCGGTTGCCCAGTAAGTTGGCTCGTGCAAAATGGTAAGTCTGTTCTGCGTTGTTGAAGGTTAGGTTGTCTATTTGGATTGGTGAAGGATGAAAATTGCTTAAGGGGGAGAATTCTGATTGGAAGAAAACCCCCTTGTCATTTGTCTTAGTCTTAGCGTTACTGAGTCGGTATCCGTCCTCCAGTAATTCCAATTGATCGTGTCGATACCATGTACCATCAACTTGAATACGATCTCTAATGATTTTTCCGACTGTTTTACCCCCTTTCTTGGTGACATGATTCTGGATAATACGCAATTTCACCTTACGTTCTTGTATTTCCTCCGGGAGGTCTGGGTTGATAAACGTTAGGGTAATTTCGGTTGTCCTTGAGCTCTCGGCGTTTGGCGTATATGAGGTTACGTATGGCTTCATTCTCCAGTTTGACAAGCACTTGTCTGGCACCCAGCTGGAATTTCCCTATTCTTCTAGTATGGATAATCGATTCAAGCTTAAAAGGTGGATCAAGCTGGGTAAAGAGTTGGTGTACTTTGAAATATAAGTCTTCGTTGCGATCATATTGAAGACCTGTGATAATTAAATTGCTACGGTATGAATCAGTTTCGATTGAAAGAATCTTTTCATGGTGAGAAATATTCTCTTCCTTGACTTCATTTAATTCAGCACGTAGCATGACCATTTCTTCTTTTACATTATTTTCGCTGAAAATCAGGTCTTCCATTTTGGAGAGAATTCTAGCATTATTTTTTTGAGCTAGGGCGAGTGATTTCTTCAAGGATTCAACAGAAATGTCATCGTTGGGAATAGAGCAATCAGCAGTTGAGGCAATATCTTCGTCTTCGATAAAGTCTACGGGTCGGAGCAATTTAATCCCTTTGTTTGGGACTATGGGTATAAGCGGATTACTGAATGCATTGTCATGTTGCTCCCCCGAAATGAAGTTGACTTTGCCGTCCATAATTGTGATCGATAATAGAGTATTTCGAACTAAAAGTCATGGAAAATCAAGAATCAGTTGCTCAATCTGTACAAAAAGACACTCACTCGACTCCTCATGTCCTATCTCGCACAATAATGTTCTTTATAAGGTGGTAAGGTTTGTAGTTCCAAAGTTGTGAGACGTCGAGTAAAGCACAGGCGGAGCCTCTGTGAACACGTCCGTCACCTCTGAAATCCGATTCGCAATCAATTCTGTCTATTGACTGATGCAGTGCCGATCCTCTATTCGATCCATTACCAGAGTTCCCAGCATTAAAGTTACTATATGTATTACCCAAGTCAGTGAGGCACAGGCAAACTCTCTCCTCCTGAATGCTACTCCTCTCGTCCCAATCAATTAGGCCGTCCTCTATAGAATCCCACACATAGTGCGTCCAGTGGCACATAGCTGGCCATTTCCATTCTAAACAATCTTTAGTAGCCCTTAAAGCCGAAACACAGTATAGAAATCCAAAGATTTTCTTTTGCAAATAGCGGAAACATTATAGTCTTAGGAGAAGTTATCAAGCATATTATAGCTACCAACATCATTATTTACCAGCAAAAACATAAGGAAAGAAGTCACCTCCTCTCTTACAAGGAGGCAGACATATTGGTGAACAACAGCGCCACTGGTCGCGATTTATGTTTATTGATGACATCACTGGCCCACTAGTTCTGATTGGTCAACCTACTCGGCACAAAGCCTACATATGTCAACAAACATCAAACTTACAGCTACTTAGTTTGAAGCATTGGTATATACATAATCATATGATGTATTAACAGTGAGGCTATTTGGATATTCATACCATCACAAACAGATCATAGATATGCCCTTAGTCATCCATTAAACATCCAATTTTAGTCTGCAAATCTTCCCCTACTGCGCCGAAAGTGAACGCTACAAACGGTGTCGGCGACAGCAATGTTTTGACACATTTTTTTTTTTTGAACATTACTTTATGCAGGTGTAAACAGTGGCATGTGCCATCTATTCAACTTTATACTGGCTAGGGTGGGGTCCTATATTCCACCAGGTCCTGAATTTGTTGGCGTTCAGTTTCAAATAATAACATCAAGAGCTGAATGTCTATTAAACTGTTACGAACAGACTATTCTATAATTTGATGGGATAATGAGATGAGATGAGGTGATATTTAAGATAAGAAAAAAATGGAAACGTAGTAGGTACACATGGAGTAGAGTGGTGTGCAATCGATCAATATGGTATACTTATTTCTAAGTAAATTTGTATTTGGAAATATATACCGTAGTAATACAGTACAATGAGAGCGATTGAATTTACAATATTTAGGCAATATGTACATTCAATCCTCTCCTCCACCTAACCTTAACCCCCCAAAGCTTTAACACCTTCCCCAGCATTTGTTTATGGCATATTTAGGCTCAAAGGTAACCCATTATACAATGCTCATCATTCGTTTTTAAACAAAACGTCTCAAATCAATTGAAAAATTATATGTCCATTCAGGTATGGCAGGGGCAAGAGTTGAGGCGTTTTGAGTTGAGGGTATCATACTAAAGTCACATGACTTACAGCAATGGCGGCGTTCATACAAGTTGTCTGCTATAATTAATTCCATGTCAAATAGCTCCCCACTTCTTTAATTGGTGAGAATTACATGAAATGCATAGGTGAGTTCGTTGGGTACGATTTCCCTACCTAGAAAATGTATACATGATATCCTATGAAGTTTGGGCTTTAAATGGTGCAACATAATCCTGACTCTCCTATGCCCTATGGTATGCTAGTAGTGCGAGGAACGCGTCCATGTACTCCACGGCCAACATTGTATTTCTGGTGTCCAGCTGTTGCTTGACCATAGCCACCCCTTCCCTTGACAAGTACATATATGGCTTGGACATGATCCTGGATGCATGAACATGAAATAATATATTCATCCTACCCCTGAGGCCTGAGGCACGCTTTTCTCTCTCTATCTCTATCTATAGATACCTGTCACTATCCATCTTACGTTTGAGGACTGACAGCTCTCGTATCTTGCCCTTCTTGGATTGCTTTTTGTTGCCTTTCTTGGGAGGGGCTGACGGGGGTCTGACTCGCTCGGACTCTCGCTACTACTGCTGTTGTCCGACTCGCTGGAACTGGTTGCCACTGGTTTGGTCTTCTGTTTGGCGCCGGCCACATTCTTGACCACCACAGCCAACTGTTTTGCAATCTTTTCCATGCTCCCCAGTAGTTGATCCATATAATTTGCCATAGTTTTCACTCTAGAGTCCAATTGTTTGGTAGTCACTGGCTTGGCTTTTCCCTTCTTCTTGACCGGAGGAGGGGATTCAGTCCCTGAGTGCTCGGACACTGTCCCCTAGTATGCCGGCGTTGTCTCCACCCCGAGTTTCATCTACCACCTCTTTTTCTTCTTCATTCTCTGGGTTTCTAGCCCGACCATTTCTCATAGCTTTCTCGTTTGCCATACCTTATATGTATGATAGTGATCATGTTATAAGCGAGTATGAATGATGAAGATAGCAGCGTGTACTTCATTCTGCCAATGAAAAACGATGTGTTGGTGGCGAGTGGTGAAGTGAGGTGAAGGTCGGTTGAATGGATTAGTAGGGTTGACTGACCGCTAGGTGGTGTAGCGGTCAGTTTGTGGGTTAAGCGGCAACAATGTCCCAGCATCGCATATTATAGCGATTGCTGAGAACATCAACTCCTATTATAATTGCCCATAAGCAGATACCCTCATCTGTCTTCTGCCCAGTACGTGCATATCATGATCACGTATGGGCTACATCTTCCAATGCAAGTCACCACCATCAATTCTCATACAAAGATGGCAATCCTATGACTGCATTCTACATTGCTAAACAGTCTCACTCCAGAGACTCCGCCAAGGTGGGGGGCCCTGTATTTCCACCTTTCCGGCCCCCTCTCATTTGAGCCCCGCAGGGCTACTTTCCCTTATTTCCTGGTTATTCTAGCCCGCAGGGCTATGAAGGGAACACTTACCTATCAATGACTGGAATTTTGGAATTGTCAGACTTATGAAAATGCTATTTTAGTTGAGATATTAACAAGCTCTCCTACTCCTCATCTCCAACGACATAGCTTCCAGGATAGCTTCCATAGAACCCTAGAGCCCTAGAACTTACCCGGACTTTGACCACATTTGACCTAGTATTCCTGACTTGACCTACTATAATTAACCAGAACTTTAGTCACTTGACCTCACATTGGTCCTACCTGGAGCTAGCTTTATGTGATCATACCAGGGTTAGTGCCAAGGGGTGCAAAGACAAAGGGTATCTTTATTCTGGTGTTATCAATAGGGTTAATGTTAGAGGGATCACTAAAATTGCGATCACTAAAATGGCGTTCTCCCCACATGAACCAATGGGAAAAAGGGGTGAGCTGGGTTTCCCCGCACATCAAACAAGAGTAGAAAAAATGGGGAGGGGGGGGGGGGGTGCTGGGGGACAAATAAGAGGAGACAATAAGAGGAGACAGTATTGTACTAACCTCTATTCAAAAGGATCACCAGAGGTGTCAAAAATGGAGTAATTGAGTTCTGGTTCACAATGGCTTGATTTTGATTCCAATAGCTCAGTGCTGGATTCTATTTTTGCCCTTTATGGAGAAATTTGGGGTACACATTCCTGATAAGTTCTACAAATGCACAAAATGTATCCTCAGACTGTCTTAACACATATCAATATAAGATTGGTATAGTGCCTTTGTTGTTCCATATCATGGAAGACTAGCTAAGACCCACCCACCCCACCCAGTCAAGATTCCTCCAGTTGAGGGGATTCCCCATCATCAAATCTCCCTTACATCTCCCGCCTCAAAACCAGTCCTATAGGCTATACCGACTAACTCATCTAGTGATCATGAAAGTACAGTCAAGTAAGAGCTGGGTCTGTTGCGTCCCAAAATAGACATATGTACCAATGATGAAATTGGTACAGACTTTTCCTCTGTGGTACAAGCTATTTCACATACTACAAATTCTTTTCCAACTGCTAACTACCTATTTCCGGGCAGATTTTACTATTTCCAGAACAAAAAGTTCCATGTCAGTGGCAATTTTCCCAGTAGCATTCATTTCATATCAATTATTAAAATAAATATTCTTTCAAAAGAAATGAAATATACACGCAATTAGTTGGGCTAATATGTGCTGCATAAAATAGGCTATGGGGCTTGGAGCTAGTCTACTTGAGGATCTTCTTTCGTTGCTTTTCGAACTGCACCACTGCATATCAATCCATTATAGAAATAATTCCCTCGTTTTTTTCTGCTCGCGGGTATTGTAGCCTGAGGGAAGTTTGAGGGCTTGCCCGAGGGAATTATTGCTTTTAGATAAGATTTGATGAAATTCACTTCATGGAAGAGAAAAAAAGATAGACAAACCTTCTTTAATAAGGCCGTTGTCAGTACAACTGTAGAATAAACAATTTTGGCCACTTTCCACCGCTATGCATGCATCTGCCTTTCTCATATAAATAGTCAAATTCTGTCATCCTCCCCTAACCAACATGCATAGCTCAGTGGCAGAGCCTTCGCCTTCAGTGCCAAGGGTTAGGGGTTTGAGTCTAGCCCGGGCAGCTTTTTTTTTCATCCTTGCGGCATTCCTACTTACATTTCTCTATGAAGGAATAATGGGAAGACAACAAGATTTCAGATATCATAAGACGTCATATTGATTAAGATGTCCTGAAGATTTCTTCTTTATACAAGGTCCCATTTCCTTAATAGCAACGTTCGAATACGGCCACTGCTCGGAAGTGACAGGGAACTATAGATCCCGGCCGACCAGTGATCCCTGGAGACGGAAGTCGCAGCGGGGTTCTATAGAGAAAAAAAACATCCCAGAATCTCATCAAATCGATTCTAACAGGAAATAGTCCCTCCTCACCTAGCACCTAAAATGTGAATTGACAACAAAGGTTCATTTCTAACAATTGACTAGAAATTCCCTGGTTTATAAACAATGGCTATTTTGGAGTCCAGAACAAGGGAACTTTAAAAGGTAAACACTGGTTGCCCTAATTCTGTCCTGCTGCTGGTGCAAGCATGTGTTATGTAACAGTCACACTTGTGTGGGAACCAGGCTCCCAGCTGCATGCATGAGTGATCACACTGTCCAGTCTGGTCACCATAGCAACATAGACAGATCTCTTTTCTCTTTCTCTTTCTCTTTCTCTTTCTCTTTCTCTTTCTCTTTCTCTTTCTCTTTCTCTTTCTCTTTCTCTTTCTCTTTCTATTTCTCCCTCTCCCACTCACCCTCCCTCTCCCGCTCATACTTCCTCTCACCCTCACCCTCCCTCTCCCACTCACCCTCCCTCACCCGCTCATACTTCCTCTCCCACTAACCTTTCCTCTCCCTCTCAACCTCCCTCTCCCGCTCACCTTTCCTCTCCCTCTTCCCCCCTTCTCCCGCTCACCCTTCCTCTCTCTCTCACCCTCCCTCTCCCGCTCACCTTTCCTCTCCCTCTCCCCCCCCTTTTCCTGCTCACCCTTCCTCTCCCACTCACCCTCCCTTACCCTCTCACCCTTCCTCTCCCTCTCACCCTCCCTCACCCGCTCACCCTCCCTCTCCCGCTAACCTTTCCTCTCCCTCTGACCCTCCCTCTCCCGCTCACCCTTCCTCTCCCACTCACCCTCCCTTACCCTCTCACCCTCCCTCTCCCGCCAACCTTTCCTCTCCCTCTCACCCTCCCTCTCCCGATCACCCTCCCTCTCCCGCTCACCCTCCCTCACCCTCCCTCTCCCGCTCACCTTTCCTCTCCCTCTCCCTCCTTCTCCCGCACACCCTTCCTCTCCCACTCACCCTCCCTCACCCTCTCACCCTCCCTCTCACGCTCACCTTTCCTCTCCCTCTCACCCTCCCTCAACTGCTCACCCTCCCTCTCCTGCTCTCCTTTCCTCTCCCTCTCACCCTCCCTCTCCCGCTCATCTTCCCGCACCCCCTCACCCTCCCTCTCCCAATCACCCTTCCTCTCCCTCTCCCCCCTTCTCCCGCACACCCTCCCTCTCCCAATCACCCTTCCTCTCCCTCTCCCCCCCTTCTCCCGCACACCCTTCCTCTCCCTCTCACCCTCCCTCACCCGCTCACCCTCCTTCTCCCGCTCACCTTTCCTCTCCCTCTCCCCCCCTTCTCCCGCTCACCCTTCCTCTCTCACTCACCCTCCCTCTCCCGAACACCTTTCCTCTCCCTCTCCCCCCCCCTTCTCCCGCTCACCCTTCCTCTCCCACTCACCATTCCTCTCCCTCTCACCCTCCCTCAACCGCTCACCCTCCCTCTCCTGCTCTCCTTTCCTCTCCCTCTCACCCTCCCTCTCCCGCTCATCCTCCCGCACCCCCTCACCCTCCCTCTCTCGATCACCTTTCCTCTCCCTCTCCCCCCCTTCTCCCGCACACCCTTCCTCTCCCTCTCACCCTCCCTCACCCGCTCACCCTCCCTCTCACGCTCACCTTTCCTCTCCCTCTCACCCTCCCTCAACCGCTCACCCTCCCTCTCCCTCTCCCCCCCTTATCCCGCTCACCCTTCCTCTCCCGCTCACCTTTCCTCTCCCTCTCCCCCCCTTCTCCCGCTCACCCTTCCTCTCCCACTCACCCTCCCTTACCCTCTCACCCTTCCTCTCCCTCTCACCCTCCCTCACCCGCTCACCCTCCCTCTCCCGCTAACCTTTCCTCTCCCTCTGACCCTCCCTCTCCCGCTCACCCTTCCTCTCCCACTCACCCTCCCTTACCCTCTCACCCTCCCTCTCCCGCCAACCTTTCCTCTCCCTCTCACCCTCCCTCACCTGCTCACCCTTCCTCTCCTGCTCACCTTTCCTCTCCCTCTCACCCTCCCTCTCCCGCTCACCTTTCCTCTCCCTCTAACCCCCCTCTTCCACTCACCCTTCCTCTCCCTATCCCGCTCACCCTCCCTCTCCCTCATCCCCTCCCTCTCCCGCTCACCCTACCTCTCCCGCTTACCCTACCTCACCCCACTCTCTCTACCGCTCACCCTACCTCCCTCTCCCACTCCCACTCCCTCTCCCACCTCTCTATTCTTTCATTGGAGGTACACATGTTGGCGTAGGGATACATCATGGTACATTTGGGTGAAAATGACATAAGACGGTGGATATTCCAAAAGGGAAAAGTATATTCCAAAAAGAAAAGTTTTGGATATTTGGGATTTTTCCTGTTTCATATAGATATCCGGTCTGATTGGGGACAAAACAGGGTCCTCTCCCTCACACCCTCCCTCTCCCGCTCACCCAAAGTTGGTAGAGCGTTGGCTCTGTAGTTACTACTCTACCAACTGAGTCATAGCCACAGCTTCCAAGGAACTCATGGGTTCGACTCCCAGGCTGGGAAGCAAAAGCATGGGAAAGAAAGGGGGCTGGCATAGTGGAAGTGTCCCCCAGTATTCATTCCACTCAAGTTAATCATAAAATCATATCTTCCATCAGCAATCTTTTTCTACAATATGCTAATGTCGGAATTAATTCTGCACAAATTCTGGACATATTCTGGACAGATGAGGGAAACTGCTTGGAGTATTCCATGTTTGAATTTGTGCTACTTTGATAATTTGATAAACTATGTAGTAACGCGTATAGACTCTGGGAAAACATCCTGGAATGGATAAGAGATATAGGTTACCTAAACAGGGGATATAAAGGTGAAGAATTAATTCTCACTAAGAGAAGTAGAGTGGTTGTCAATAATCTCCATATTATGTTCGGAATCGATCAAACCAACTTATGTACTAAAATAGTTAACTGGCTGTTTTTCCAAGTGAAGGCGTACATTCACAGAGTCAAGCTATTTGATCGAGGGAATTTTTCTCTCCTTCACCTAATGTGTGAATTAAGAATGAGAATTTCTGTCATCCTGCATGCACAAAAAATCCATATTGTAAGCAAAGAAGAGAATAGACTATGGAGAACCTTAAAAGACGATGCCACCGAGTTGATTGACTCGTTGAAAACCTAATATATACTCCAGAAATACCAACATAGAACCTACGAAACAACTGTGTGAAAGCTATGCATGTCTCTTTTGATTGATCGCTACCATTTCGTATTATAATATGTGTTAGCATTGTATAAGCCCAGCTGGCAGGGATCCTGAATAAATATGTTGCAAAAAAAAAAAAAAAAAGTATTAACTACCATTCAGCAGAATATAAGTAATTGTCATGTATTTTGAGGATCTAGAGTATTACCGCGAGATTAATTTAGGTGTGGTGTCTTAGGCTTACTTAGGTGTACTTGTAATGAAGAAATGCTATGTAATAAAAAAACATTTGCCGACGCACGCCCCTCCACCCAGCTCTGTCCTCCCTAGTGTCTCATACACACACCACCACTGGCGTTGTGTGTATGGGACGTTCATGCCTGCATGCAGGTTCATGTAAACACAGACGTACGGTAGCGCCGGAGCGGCTTGTCTGGGAACTAAAATGCGGCAATGGCTGTCGATTCGAATCTTCCCAATGCAATCTTCTGAGCTATACCTGACCCTACCGTTGTATATATACAGTATTGATGTATCAATTCCGGCCACAATTGCAAGGAAAACCTGGTTAGATTGTCATCATTGTAGATAGAATATGCGGGGGAGCACGATCGTATTGGCAAACAGGGGGATAAGTATCAATCTCTCTCTATTAGCATGAGGACCCGTAATGGCGGGCGTGACGTTGTAATGGGTAGTGATCCTGCCAGATTGGCAGCTTCTTTCAGAAGCGGTTGTCACGGAAGTGTCTAGTAATTAACAGGTACTTGTGACCTCGGGTTGTGATGATTCTTATTTTATGCTCCATGATTTTAATGGAAAAATGACCTTTGTGGCCCAAAATAGCATGAGAATCAGTTTAGTGTAGTGTTGACTTTTATTAGACTTTTTTCAAAATGATCTCTTGCTCGGAGTATTTTGACTTATAGATCCTTACCACTGCTAGTACCAAATATGAAGACAGTGTTTTGGATACATTAATTATGTTTTTTGCAGTTATTTCAGTTCCATTGTCCACAACTTTATATTTTATCTTTTTAGGAGAACTAGCCACTACCATGCACTTGTAGCATTATTAACCAACTAAGGAAAAATGGCGGAAGGCAAAAGGCAAGGCTATGCAGATAGCCTCATACCTGGTAAGGCTGACAACAGTAAGTTTAATCTTGTGATTTTCAAATATTCTTTTACTTCATGAACTCATTAATTTTTATTCATTATCAGCCATGGGTGGAGTATTGAATGATTAATGAGAAAGGAAAATAATTGTGCGTCATAGCAAATACACATACAATGAGTGCATGTATATTGACTCGATTCATGAGCACTTCTCAATTGATTCATCCCATGCTTGTATCACAGCCTGCTCACAATTGTAGAATGATTAGTAACCAGTTATACAGTGTCTGGTAAGTTCAATATTGTTATCTTTATATGTGTTTCTCCATATTCTAAATATAATTAATGACTATTTACGAATAGCACAAGAAGTTGCAGTTATGGTATACAACTGAATTGCTGTAAATATATTAAATATAAATATGGAGAAATGTCTGTGCCAAATTATGGCCGGTATCAGGAAATTGAAAGACATAAAAAGGGAAAATTTTGGCCAATTGGATATTGAAGGGAAAATGATAACAAGAGCAATAATAGATCTGTAGTGAACCGCAGATTCGTGGGCATGAGTTTACGAAATTCCGGAAAGAATCACAAATACGAGGAGATTCGTTTGAACCTGGTTTATTTCCCAAAGGTATACAGTTACAAATGTATTGTCACTGAAGCAAGGGTGCTTAAATTAAACAACAGAAGTATCTCGGTCTGCGGCGCGGCTCGAGTCCATAGTGTTAAGCGAAGCCTGGATCACCTTGCGGAGGTAGTAGTATCCTCCGCCTACCGTCAGTCGGAGGGTGTCTGCAGTGTCGTCTGCACGGTGGTGAATGTTGCCCCCTGACGGAACTGGCCGGAACTGGTGGTAGTCGTCTCCGGCGCTGGTAGAAGTGCCCCCGCTGTCGTAGCCTGGATGGTGTTGGGCGATAGTCGACAGCCTCGCTGTATTCCGGGTGGCGGACCCACTACACGACCCCTCACTAGTTGGAGTTGAGGAGGTCCACGATAACTAGTTATGTAGGGTCCGCCGTGGCACCAAGGAGATCCTCGTGGCTCGTGATCCTCGTGTGCAGCGGGGCAAATGTTATGCCACTCCGCTGCACGGATCCTAGAGCCAGGCTTGCACTCACCCCCAAGGTTCGTAGCCTTCATAGGCCTAAAGAGGCCACCGGACATGCCTGTCCGTCCCGATCTCGCCCCTCGCTGTGAGATGAACCCACATGAGACTGCCGCCTCGGGGAATCGCAGTGCTGATCCCGAGCCCTATTGGGGGAGTTCTAGACGAACTCACCCGTCTCCTTCGCCTCAGCTTCACGCTCCGTTTTGGAGATGCCGTGAAGCGAAAGATTCCCAATAAGGGCTTCATCGAACGGGTAGAAACGTGGATCTGGGACGACAACTACGTTGTCTTCCTGGCCCAGATCATCGTAGATCAACCCCGTATCGGAGTCCGACTCCTGCAGTAGCTCGTGCTCTTCCCTGTCCAATATTTCTACCGACTTGTCAGAGCCCGAGCCTGCTGTCACTGGACCGTCCACGGAGCTGGTACGCTCGTCCATGCGAGGCCATGGTAACGGGATTACGTCACCATTTCCCTCGACCTCTTCCGTACTCGTACACGTGGGCGCGGTTACGGGAAGAGGTGCCGCTGGTTCAGTTGCCAACGGCGCTTCGTGGACGTATCCATCGAAGGTAGCGCTTCCTTCAACTTTGGGGAGGCCTCTCCGCTCGGAGGCAGTGCCGGCCGTGCCACCAAAGTTTTCTCCTCTATAAAGGAGAGGCGCTTGGTCGCCGAGGAGAAGTCCCCTCGGGGTGGTCTGTACGAACGGGGAGTGGAGGAGGCAGCCGGAGTTGCTACTGCTGAATCCAGCATGTTAGGGCCCCACGTAGCTGCCGACATCCGCGGGATGGTTCCCGTGTCCGTACTCACGCCCTGGTTCTCGCGTTGCCGAGTTAAATCAGTAACGCCGATGAGCGTGCCACCAGTGTCCATAGGGATCCCCGCAGGGTCCACTAAAAGGACGGAGGGAGGTTCTATCCCGTGGGATAGGGGAAAGGCCGGCCGGCGCAAATTGAGAGCCTCAACTCGCAGCCGACTTTCTGTCTCGCGGAGCTCCTGTATCTCCCGATCCAGTTTGGCCTGCTGGCGTTCAGCTTCCTCCTTCTCGTCTTCCTCGCGGAAGTACGCCATGTCGCGAGCCGACTGCTCCTTGTCTCGCTGACGGAGTAGAGCGAAAGCAGCCTCCCGCTTGGCCGTATCAGCTAGTTGCTGACGAGCGGCCTCCTCCTGTTGGAGCCGTCGCTCTTCCGCTTGACGTAGCGCGGCCTCCTCCTGTCGGAGTCGTTGCTCTTTGGCTTGCCATAGAGCAGCCTCCTCCTGTCGGAGTCGTAGATCTTCCGCCTGTCGCCGAGTTTCCTCTTCACAGAGTTTCCTCTCCAAGGCCTCTTTGATCAGGCGCGTCTCAGCTAGTGCCATCTCTGTTTCAGTGCTACGGAGAGGAGTCGCGTTAGCGAGCGCTGATGCCCCAGCGGTCGGGGTCACCTTCGTAGCCGCGATGCGTGTGGGCGCGCGGGCTGGGGTGTTGGTTGGAGTGCCACAACCAAAAAGAGGTTTGGCGGTCTGACGATCACCCAGTGCGAAACCCGGAGGAACGGCTGGTGCTACGCGCAAAGCTCTGTTGAACTTCTCGCGGACCTCCATTTTCCTCTGTTCCAGCCGCAGAATCGGATTCTGCACTGGAGGAGCCGTCTCTACCCTTGGCGGCGGAGGAGACGCGGGTCTCGTAGCCCGATGCGCGGCCTGAGCCCGCAGCAGAGTGACCTCCGCATGCAGCTCCTGGTTCTCCCGGCGAAGTCCGTTGACTTAGGGGCCATCCACAAATGACGTCATGCCCTAGGGGGGGAGGGGGGGTTGAGTTTTCATGACAAGGTATGACAATGGGGGGAGGGGGGGTCACCTCATGTATGACATCATGTTTTTATATTTTTGATAAAAAGACTACCATAACAGGGAAACTTGTGCTCTAACTAAAATTCATTTGAAATACACCTTAGAATAACAGGCTACTGGACATGCTTCTCTGGCCTCTATATCTAGATATATCCAGATTATTCTAGTTTTCTTGCAAATCAAACTTCAACAATGGCACTGTGTGAAAACATCCCTGAGGAATATTGTGTTTTTTATATAATAATTTAAATAATGTATTGGCCTTCAACTGAATTAGAAAAAAAAAAAAAATCAATAGGAACTGGTGTCATGTAACTTGAGTGGCAGCCTTACACTGCCTTTATTAAATAAATAATATATAACAAAATCTCTAGCAGCATGTCTGTTGGTATAGGAAATGTCTGCTAATATGGATTCCAGCCATTCATCTTTACGCACCATTGGTGTTGGAGGTCATGCAATTTTTTCCTGATATAGACCCATGCATTTTACACAGAGGTACCAATACAATGACTGGTACCACACCCATTGCCCGACCAGTCCCAATGCCAAGGACGGTATTTCCATGTCCTCAAGATCGTTCCTGAGGCAGTTGACATTATGTCCTGTTACAACCAAGTCCAGTAGCGTGTAAACGTCACCTCTTAATCTTTTAAAATGAAGGGTAGGCAAGTCAAGTTCCTTATACATATCTAAGGACTTTGTCACTCACCTTTGAAGGTTCTTCAGAGTATTGATATTAACCATGTACTCAGGGTTCTGAACCCCTCATGGAAACCAGTTCATTATATATGAATACATTTTAAACTAATCGATGCAGCTTAGATAGACCTTTCATGGGACATATACTTTTGTATAGCTAAAACACAAAATGGCCACCCTATGGGCAGAAATCCACCCACATAACCCACTTTTATGCAGAGGAAAAAATAATTTTGTCAAATAGAGTTTACTCAGCATTGTACAAAACATCAAATTATCATAACATGTGTCTGAAATAATGCTCCTATCTATTGGCTATAAATACATAAAAAATATAGTGTTTGGAAATATTGCTAATTTCTTTTAATTCATTTTTTCATGGGAAATTTTAACATTACCATCCCGATGCACTATTAAAGGGTTCAGCTAGGGATCAAAAATAATTATCTAGTGAGATTTTATTTCTGATATGTAATCTCAAACAACTTTATTCTGAATACAAACATTGAATAATTGCATATCAGAAAAACTGTTTCAATGAGATCTGAATCATTAAAAAAAGGTCATGTTGGGGAAGTTTAAACATTGCTAACCTAATGACATTCATTTTAAAAATGTGTCTACACAATTATTGATTATCAAATGAAACTTTGTCAATTTAAAGCATCTAATAAGATATTCATGTCATAGAATTTTTAATTTCAACCTAACATTTTTTCTATTATTTTTGGACTGATTTAAGCTGGGATTGGCCCGGATGCACTAATGGGCTGGCAACATAAACATTGGAAGAGAACAATTTCAGTTGAGATAATGAAATTGGATATAATGAGAATAATGTATTTTTGCTACAAGAATACCAAAATATTGATTTTGAGAAAACAAGAATATTTGACAAGGATTAGAACAAGGCCATGCCCTTAAACTTTGGGTGTCAAAGAGTTGAGATGATTTTCAAATAAAGTGCCTTGAAATAGTAAAAATTCAAAATAAAATCAATTTTGATCTTATTCTATAGCTTGAAATGTTAGCTTAATGATACAATAATAAACAAAATTATTGAAATTTAAAAAATAACCTTCATTACCTCTACAACATTTCTATCCAAAAGCATTGGGGTGGCAACGTTAGAAAATGCAGTTTTTAAGATTAGTGTGCCCAATTTTTGTTATGAACCCTTCATTATATTACAATGATATCTGTAAATGGCAAGTAGTTTCTATGCATTTAAAATTTTAGCCCAAAATACCCTCTGTGTACCTGATTTGTGACCATATATATCATGAAGAGAAGTGGTCATGGAACTGACCTCTGTGGGACTACACAGACTTGATCTTGTGTAAAAGCCTTTTATGTGATATGTTCCATTACTACATCCTAAACTATAGCCTCCATAACTGTGCACAATATGCAAATCAGGCTTAATGCGTTTGGGTATTATACCCCTGCCAAACCTCTCTGCACATGTGCAACTCATTAGACCCACGTCCATTGGCAGGCAGAAAACTAACCTTAACATAGTGGTTGATAATCTTGCCTTATTTTTTGAACACAAAGCAAAATTTATTGCTGGTATATGTTGGCAAAATTTGACACCTATAGTAAAAGTATCAGGGCCCTGGAAAAGTGCCTGCCTTGACTCTGAGCTAGGATTGAGGTCACCATAGTTGCTGTGGTACTAAATGAATTTGTAAAGTAGCCTATTCACATTCTGGGACTTCAGGGTTTTTTTAATACAGAGATTTCAATGTTGTGGATCATAGTTCTAATAATGGGGTATGGATATTTAATTATGATGTTATACCTAATTAATGATAACCTTTATTAAAAGGGGGAGTTGGACTGGGGGGGGGGGGATGCTGCAAACATGACGTCATTTTTTATCAGTTTTAAGGGGGGGTCTGGCACAGTGTGACAAAACATGACATGGGGGGGAGGGGGGGTCAGAAATGGCCAAAAAAAGCATGACGTCATTTGTGGATGGCCCCTTACGTGTCGAGAAGGTTTACCCTCTCCACCAGGAGTTCCTGCTCATTGAGGGACCTGTTAAGGTCCTCCATAAGCTGCGCGATTTCCGTTTGGCTATCAACCAAACGGTCCTTCCGGGTGCGAGCGATGCCTACCCGGTCAACTTCGGGTGGGGGTACCCTTGCGGTAGCCGCAGGCCGTGATGGACCAGGCTGAGGGTCTGGCACGGGCAAGGTGGCACGAGGTGCTCTACCTTCCGCGGCTGCGGGTGTGGGTGCGGGGCGACGCGACTTCTGCAGGACCGTAAGTCCTGTAGGCGCGGGCAAGGCGGGGAATTTCTTCTCCTTAGAGGACGGAATTTTATACCCGTCTAACCAGGCGTTCTTGTCAGAAATTGGGGCGGGCACGAGTTTCGGACGTTTCTCGGGCCGCTTTTCCGTATCGGAACGATCCGATTTGTCCGACATATCGGAGCCCTTCTTCTTCCTCTTGGTCTTCCCCGTTAATTTAGGCTTTGTAATATCCTTTTCCAACGGGTACTTGGAGGTGAAGCCTTGCTCCTTCGCATTCCTCAGAATGGCTTCCGAGGTTGCAGAGGCAAGGTGGAGCGTGCTTTTGTATCCCCACTGTGGGAGATACAAAACACCCGCGCGCTCGAGAGCCGGCATAATTTTGTCGACAGCCTTTTTACGGGCCATCTTATGCGGCTCCTTTGACCCACGGGCCACGATGTCGGAGCGAAGGTTCCCGGTTACGGGACAATACCCAATCGGACACCGCCAAACCGGTGTCACGGGGGTATGCACCTCACACAGATGTCTGGTGAAGAGAAGCAGAGATTTAAAGATCTGCGGCTTACCGACGAGTGCCTCCGTTCTGCAGAGCAGGAACGGGCACCGCAAACCCTCTTCGTAGAGGAGCATAGCCATTTGAAGCTTACGATCAGCTTCAAACGAATACGCTAGGTCAGCCGTTCGCTGACGGACCGCCGCATTTCGCTCTCGCTCGTTTGCGGGGAGTAGAGAAAGAACCGGCTTCTTCCCATCTCCCCACTTGAGCTGTTTCGCCGCGGCGTTGAGAGCTTCGTGCCAGCGGTACTTGCCGGCAGCCGCATCAGGGTCTTTTAGGCCATCCGATGGGCTCGCGTCCGAGTCATCCGAGTGACTTGACGGACCGTCCACCTCACGTTTGAGACGGCGGTCACGCTCACAACGAACACGCCGTTTGCGATTGGCTGCAGTTTGCGAAGGAGTCTGCGGCCGAGTGTTCGCTGTCATCGCTCATGAGGAGACAGTCCCCAATCCGTATTCTCGTCCGTCTCTTCTCGTCCCAGAACTCGAAATCTGTACCCTGTAATACAAAGTGGAACACTCAATTCACGGGTCACAATAATATCTCACACACAAACGGCCTAACCAGTAGTCCGCCGAGATAGAGGAGTACGACAAACCACGAGTGTTTGCCGAAATTAATTACCTCTCTCTTAGTCTCGGGGCTCTTATATAGGCGGCTATCCGAATGAAACAACTCAATCACACCCGAGGTGTTGACATCGCTCGCGAACTCCCGGGAGCCGTGTCCAACCGTTCCGGTTGCATAGTTGACACCACTCGCGAAAGTTTGTGTCGTATGGCAGCCGTACGAGCCGCCGGCGCGACAGGGACTGACACTACTCGTGAAAAGCGTTATCCGGTAGCGTTTGTGTTTTCATCCGTGCCCGGCATCTTTATTACATATATAGCCGGAGCCCGTACGAAAACACAAAACTGAACTAGATACACCCCACCTGGCGACAGGGAAATCAGCAACTGAAACCACCGGCAGTGCAGAAAGGTCACCTCTACGCACATGGCGGCTTTCGGGTTGACGATCGAAACCATCAGATTTAAACAATGAAACAGCCCTCCCCGGGAATCAAAAGTTCCCAATTACTATTTCATTGCTTTTCCACGGCAACATTTGGCGAACATCGAGGACAGTTCCCAACGACCCAATCCCATATCGGAAAGAGGTTCATTGAGATGGTCGATATTGACACCAGCCTCCTCTTGTTCTCTCGATGCACATGGCGGAATGTCTTAGCACGCTATATGGAAGCGGCCAGAACTCAACAATCGTAATTAATCAATGGTAACATAATGACATGGTTTCATATTCAATATCACAATGGTCCAACAATGAAAGTTAACGTTTGCTGGATTTCTCCTTGCTCTATGTCAAAGCCAAAAATGCGGTTGATGCGAGCCACTTACGTGTGGCCACCAACTCGCTTCTTAGAGGCAGATGCTCTAAGATCAGGTCATGTGATCAACAGATCGCCTGAAGGTGGCGTCCTGGTCGGGCCCAGCCTCCACGAAGTTTTCTACCCGTAAACCGGATAACTTCTGCATAGTTGATCTATACGAATGATGTATGTATGTGAGTACGTGGTCTTTAACCACGATTAGTAACACCTTCGTGTTAAATATGTTAATGTACAGCCCTAGACGGGCCGCTCCAAGGTACTATGGCAGTTTTTTAAGGGATAAAGGAAACATACTTGGCTCCAGGTTTCTTCCTGTTAGCGAATATGGTTGATTTCAGCCCGATTTCGGTACTGTCCACGTCATGGATCCATACTAGCAGTTTCAACCTATCAGCTTTGTACAGCTATTGCGGTATAGGGTTGGTCGTTACAGAGGTGTCCACTCTCCTAGCGTATTGACCAAAATGACTTCTCCAGAATGGATTTCATAAGATCTCCACTCCACTTGACCCCACCGGCCGCGGTATCTACGACATAGGAGTTGCCTCCTAATGCACGGGTTATTTTAAACGGACCATCCCACTTCGCACCATATTTGTTTGCCGCCTTTGGTGGGTAATATCGATATATCCAGTCCCCCACTTCAAATGACCGGTTTGTTGCGAACAAATCAAAATGGCGATTCTTGCCTCCTTCCAGGAGCAGCTTTCCAGGCCCCGTCATGCTAGTATCATAGCACCACATGAAGTCTTGGCCCAGCACGGCCTCCTCCCCACTGCCTAGACCACTGACTACGAGACAAGCGTTCGGATACGAACGCCCTGCGATCTCAAAGTCAAAGACCGCATACCCCATCGTCTCTGGAATACCACCCGCAATTGGTTTTACCCGAACCCGCGAAGCGAGCAGGTCGGGCTTGCGAGCTAGCGATTCATAGAATTGTTTAGACACTAGTGAGGTAGTTGCACCTGTGTCGTATAAAAATTCTCCTCGCCTAGTACCCACCTTGACAGGTACATACCATCTATCCACTATCGCTACTACGTCGATAGGATTAGAGAGATCACGGCCGGCCGCAGAACTAGTCAAATTTTTAACACAGCGTTCCCCACCCACGGTAGAGCTAACAGCGAGCAGCGCCGTGCCAGCGTCAGTATAGCGACCATCCAAACACTTTCCACGATCGCGTGGGATGGCTCGAACGCTACTAACCGACTCCTTCGACCAAAGTTTTGTGTCTGCGGGCTTTGTCGGGTCTTCACCCTCCATCACCCCAGTTTCCTCTCTGTTCAGTTCCGCCTGCCTACCTGACCTCCCCAGATCGTACGACCCACCTGGAGTTCCTTTGCCTGAGCGGGCTACGGAAGGGCTCCCCCTCCCATCAAGAGTTCCGTCGAACTTGCGGGTCTCGTCACCGCTTCCTTGCAAGACCCACGTCAATTTCCCTTAGTCGATTTATTTTCCGGAGAATTGAATTCCTCTTTCGCGATGAAAGCGCGAAACTTCTTCAGGTGATTACAATTGGCTTGCAAGTGGGTTGTTTTCCCGCAAAGCCAACAGGCAGGCTCTGGACGAGTCACCTTCGTGTCCTTCTTCCGATAGTCAGTTTTCGTGACCTTCTTCTTGGAAGATTTCGACAAAGTCTTGGTTTTATCCCACGACTTTTTAATGCTATGGTCAGACTTTTTACCGTCTTCCTTTCGCACATCCTTCCTCATTGCCTGGAAGGCCGCGAAATCGGCTATTAAAACCGATTCCGGGATTCCGGGACTTTGGTCGCAGTGAACACCCCCGAAGTCTTGTCCGCTGACGAGTCAGAGTCAGACTGCACCTCTGCTTCCGCAGCCGCGTAAGAAACTTTCCGCTCCTTGTCCTTCCTCTGTCCGTAGAACTTATATCCTCTAGTTTTAAATTTAGAGGACTGTCCCGGCGTGGAACCCAAGACGCGCTGATATGCTTCTGGGCCACCTGCTCGCACGAAATCTGTTGCGAGATCTACGCAATCTTGCATAGACTTTGGGCGATTTGTTTGCACCCACATGCCAAGAAATTTGTCTTCTAAGCCTGTGCAGAAGATACGGATAGACTCCTTCTTCATATGTTCGAGGTATTGTCCCTCGTACGCATGTTTGCACAAGGTAAGTAGAGCCTCACCATAGTGTTGAAGTGATTCGCCAGGCTGTTGAATACGGCTGCGGTATTCCTCCTGGCGTTGCTCTTCGGTCTTTGTGTCCAAGATGACACAAAGCCTCGTCACAACGTCACTTAAAGTTAGGGATCGTGAATTTCCCCAAGTAGACTGGTTCACATGTTGTGAAGTTGCCATAATCAGTTCGCGCATAAGCGTTTCCTCTGGCCAACCGCAAAGTTTGGCGTAGTTTATCGCTGATGCGAGAAACTCTTCCCAATCCTCTACATTGCGAAAAGGTTTGAGATTTTTAGGTTTGGGATTTTATCCCTTGCCCGTCGATCCGTATAAACGAACTTCCGCAGGGCGGTCTTCGTTATATACGACACTTGCTTCCATTTCAGGCATCATCGAACGTCTACACTTAGTAGTGCTCGTTGGTACTGTCGTATGGCTGTCTGGTTCGCGACCAGCTGACAGACCCGGTTTGGGCTGTAGGTCATTGTCCAATAATGGAATCGAAACATTAGTCAACGAGTAGTTGAGACCATTGTCTGAAGGAGACGAATCTACAAAGTCGACTCTTCTTCCTGCAGTCTTGAATCCTGCCGGAGTACTAGGCAAGCGCGGGGCTCACATTTCCGTGCTTTCCGTATCCCGCGAAGGCATTTGCACACACGGATCCGGGCTACCTTGAGGCACCATTGCAGGATATCTCCGATCCAACATATCAATCAGATATTGGGGGCAAGCCGCATATTCGTGTAGACCACGATATAGCCGCTGTACACGTTTCAACGGAAGTTGTTCGTGCAGTACCCACAGTAGGTCGAGTAATCCTCGGATTTCACCTTCAGCGATTTCGCTTGGTGGTTTTCCCGTCTTGTCGTAAGAACAAAGTATGGTAGCCAATTGGTCCATCGTGACCTTTGCGTCGTCGCTCTGCCCTAGCGGGACTGCCTTTTCTTCGGTTTTCTGCGGCTTAATGTTGGAATGATCTGATCCATCCTCCTTGCCTGTCTCGACATTGAAACCCGCTCGCTCTATGAGCTTGCGAAGATCGTCCTCGTTGTAACACGGGCGCAATCCTAACACTATAGCTACTAGTTTCTCAACCAAGCTTTGTGTATCCGGATTGACGACCAATCCATGGGCACGCATATTGTCTATGTGTGCAACTACTTGCTCCAGTTGAGCAAATGAGTCATTCGCAAAATTGTGCGCATCTCCCTGACGTCTCATTAACATCTGAGCGAGAGCCTCGCATGCTTGCTGCTCGGCTTCAGCCTTGGCCGCGGCCTTGGCTGCTTCCTCGTCGCCAAGAGTCATCGTCTGACTCTTAACATCGGGGATCCTTTCGGGAACTTCCCTACTCGGCGCTAGGCTCACGGCATCAATGTAGTGAACCGCAGATTCGTGGGCACGAGTTTACGAAATTCCGGAAAGAATCACGAATACGAGGAGATTCGTTTGAACCTGGTTTATTTCCCAAAGGTATACAGTTACAAAGGTATTGTCACTGAAGCAAGTTAGTAGAGAGGGGTGGGGGTTTATCCTTATTCATGTACGCATGTTTTTGTCGATGAAAACACTGCTTATTAATTTATCAATTTTGTTTATTCATTTCAATCATTCATTGACTACAGAGAGAGAGGGTGAATTTATTGATCTCCAAATAAGACTCATCATTTTGGTACCACATATTTCTTCCTTGTGCCAGCTTCTGTAAGGAGAAAAGTACAGGTATATATCAATCATAAGTTATACAATTTGAGACATGAGGTACAGTATGAAACAGCTAGGTTTAGTGTTTACTTATTTTTAGTCTCAAATTGTTGAGATTTGGTTGTTTCTTGTGGAGGTGTGGTGTAACGTGGTCGTTACGCACTGGTGAACACGGAGCAGGACGGAGCGGCGCTAAGAGTTTAGCCCAGTCCATGTTGGTGCTGACCGGGGGGTGGCCGTGTCTGTGAGGATCTCAACAATGCGAGACTAAAGCAATTAGACCCTTCCGTTGTAGCGGGGGCCGGATGTATGCGTTCTTAGGGACCAACCAAGGCCGAAGGCCGAGGTTGGTCCCTTAGAACGCATACACCCGGCCCCGCTACAACGTCAGGTTCTAATCACCCACTGTCCTTCTGTTCTATATTACAAATAGGCTAGACACATATAACATAATACCTTCCCTAGCCTTGGTAACTGACCTTAATCCTGCACTACTGAGAGCGAGGTGGTCACTCTATCTACTAGGCAGGGTCATTCATCTGGAACAAGCCTATAGGAGCTATGTTTAGCCCGCTCCCCTCTGTATGGCATGGTATTGTTTATCCATTTAGAGTGATGTTAGATGTAGGCTCTATGTGTAGAAGTAATTATGGGTGTAATTAACTGTGTGTGTACTCTTACATGTGTTTTTGCTTGTATGTATTAATGATATGTATTGGGTGAGAATAAACCCTTGCTTCGCTGGGTTCATGGTCTTTGTTATGTATCTTTGTTAATGGTAAAGCTAAGTCCCCCAACATATCAATATTCCAAAATAATATTTTCTATGTCTAGATCAGTTTATATTAGTGATTACTTGTTTTTCATAATAATACTCATGGCAACAAGCATAGGAATCATTTTTCTTTGGCAGAAGTAATATATTTTGTAAGTGCGCCTGGGTATTATATTAAAATTCGCAAATTATTACTCATTTCCCTGCCTGAAAAAGCACTTTAATTGCAATAGCGGTGAAGATTCTGGCATAGGAACTCTGAAAGTAGGCTTCCCACAGCCTCATTTCGGCCAAGGAATTACAAAAAAATGGTTATAATCATGTGTGATCATCCCAAATACAGGTTATAGACACCCTAGGCTGGAAAACTAAATGATGCTCGATTGGGGGAATTACTCATATAATTATGGGAACAGTTTCTAATAGATATGAACAAACTTATTATTTCCAGGGGATTTTGGCACAGGAGCCGAAAAGACAGAATTATTGAAAGATACAAAATTTGCGGACATAATTAGGAAAAACGGTCCTGACCTTGAGGAACTTGTTGATGTTGGAGTCATGTCAGCATATTTATATGCATATGAAGTTGTGGACATACGCGTAAAGCAGAACATTGAGGTATGTATGCAACAAGTCATTGAATTAATATTTGTCAACATGGCAATGGAACGGTAATGATATGGTGCGTAACAGGCATGGACGACTTTGGATGTTAATGTTGAAATGTTAATGAGATAGATATCTAGTTGTTTAGTCTAAAGATCTCATTGTGTGATGAAATGAGAGATGATTAGTTATGTGTGCAATGCTGACCCTATGGGCATTGTATTCTTCCTGTCAGTCAAATGTTAACAAACTGGTGATATGCCAAGCCCCAAGAGAACACTCCCATAGACTATTTCTTCCTCTATCTACAAGGATCCTATGGCATCCTTGACATTGGTGTATTATTTAATGAATACACACAGGTATGATGATACGGAATCATATTATACCATATAAACATAGTAACATATGTAGTGAACCGCAGATTCGTGGGCACAAGTTTACGAAATTCCGGAAAGAATCACAAATACCAGGAGATTCATTTGAACCTTGTTTATTTCCCAAAGGTATACAGTTACAAAGGTATTGTCACTGAACAAGGGTGCTTAATTTGAACAACAGAAGTATCTCGGTCCGCGGCGCAGCTCGAGTCCATAGTGTTAAGCGAAGCCTGGATCCCCTTGCGGAGGTAGTAGTATCCTCCACCTACTGCCCGTCGGAGGGTGTCTTCAGTGTCGTCTGCACGGTGGTGAATGTCGCCCACTGACGGAAGTGGCCGGAACTGGTGGTCGTCTCCGGCTCCAGTAGAAGTGCCCCCGCTGTCGTAGCCCGGTTGGTGTTTGGCGATAGTCGACAGCCTCGATGTATTCCAGGTGGCGGACCCACTACACTGCCCCCTCACTAGTTGGAGTTGAGGAGGTCCACGATAACTAGTTACGTAGGGTCCGCCCTGGCACCAAGGAGATCCTCGTGGCTCTAGACCCTTGTGTGCAGTGGGGCATACATAATGCCACTCCGCCGCACGGATCCTAGAGCCAGGCTTACACTTGTCCCCAAGGTTCATAGCCTTCATAGGCCTAAAGAGGCCACCGGACATGCCTGTCCGTCCCGATCTTGCGGTGTGGTACAATCGGAAGCGTACATTCGAAGCATAAAAAAAAATGTTCGTGCACAAGCTTTATTATTAAAAGCGAGACCAGGGAACTATACTAGTCTTGCGGATAAAACCACCACCTGCGAGGAGGAGAGCCCTCCCCTCGCTGTGATTTGAACCCACACGAGACTGCCGCCTCGGGGAATCGCAGTGCGAATCCCTAGCCCTATTGGGGAGTTCTAGAGGAACTCACCCGTCTCCTTCGCTTCAGCCTCACCCTCCGTTTTGGAGATGCCGTGAAGCGAAAGGTTCCGAATAAGGGCTTCGTTGAACGGGTCTAACGATGGATCCGGGACGGTGACTATGTCGTCTTCCTGTCCCAGAACGTCGTAGATCAGCTCCGTATCGGAGTCCGACCCCTGCAGCAGCTCGTGCTCTTCCCCGTCCGATATTTCTACCGACTTGTCAGAGCCCGAGCCTGCTGTCTCTGGAATGTCCACTATATCCTCCCTACTCAGCCCTAGGCTCACGGCACCAATGTAGTGAACCGCAGATTTGTGGGCACGAGTTTACGAAATTCCGGAAAGAATCACAAATACAAGGAGATTCGTTTGAACCTGGTTTATTTCCCAAAGGTATACAGTTACAAAGGTATTGTCACTGAACAAGGGTGCTTAATTTGAACAACAGAAGTATCTTGGTCCGTGGCGCGGCTTGAGTCCGTAGTGTTAAGCGAAGCCTGGATCCCCTTGCGGAGGTAGTAGTATCCTCTGCCTACCGCCCGTCGGAGGGTGTCTGCAGTGTCGTCTGCACGGTGGTGAATGTCGCCCCCTGACGGAAGTGGCCAGAACTGGTGGTCGTCTCCGGCTCCAGTAGAAGTGCCCCCGCTATCGTAGCCTGGTTGGTGTTTGGCGATGGTCAGCCTTGATGTTTTCTGGGTGGCGGACCCACTACACATATATTAAACACATTTAGGACAGATTATCATTGACTTATTCACTCAAAATAGTATTTTCTCTGGTTTAGTTCATCATTTTCTGCAAAAGGAATTCCTTATAACACTATTAAGTATGGCTACATAATTATATCTCCAATAAACATTCATCAATTAAAATTGACTTAAATTTAGTATTTAACCCTGCTATGAATTATCCTGAGCTTAACAAATGAATTGTGTGATGTCTATTTCCATGGCATTTCCCTTCTTTCTTTCATCTAAACCAATCAAGATGATATATTTTTGTTTAGGCTGAAAGAACACGTATTTATGAAGTGAGAGAGTTGCTAAATCATATTGGAAGAGGGGATGTTGCACGATTTGAAGGGTTCCTCCAAGCTCTCTGGGACAGTAACCAACATCACATAGTCACACAAATCTTTGGTTTGAGACCAAGAGGTAAACAGTTTGTACATTTCTTAGGCAACTTTATTCCTTGTTTTGGCCATGAGCAGACAATGTATATCTTCCGCTCAGACACTGGACATAAAATCCAATTATAATTTGTCTGAGCGAAAATATTATCTTTAACTTACCTCTCTAACACTGCAACTTGTACAGCTGGGATTCCTGAACTGCCATTCTTTTATCATGGTGGCATATCTTTCCACTATGCTTCAAGATCATTTTCGTTATAAAAACAAGTTTTAAAACATCTCAAAACAACTCATAATTTAAACAGGGCTGTCCCCTGTTTACTGCTGTTCTTCCCTCCAAAATAGCTCGCATTAGGCCATTCTCAGTAATGTCTTGAAAAAGGTGTCTTTTGTTTTATAGCTCTCTGAGGGATTCAGTGTGGAGACCTGTCAAAAATAATTGTTGTTATGTCTGTAGGGCAATTATAAATATATTAAAGAAATATACTCAAGTATAGCTAAAATTCTTTACAATATGTGCATACCTAGGCCTTTCAAGACCAAGACACAATAGGTATCAAATATATGTCCTTCTATAGTGTTGCCTATATGCATAACGTAACCTTTCAAATGTACTGAAAACATATGTTGGCAGTTAAAGTAGAGAGATAAGACACACACAGATGGGCTATTCTCAGAAAGGTCTTGCCTTTCAGGATTTTAAATAAATAAAGAGGAGTAGTTTTTGGGTACTATTTCTTGAGAATACTTCCATAGGGAATAGTAGTATGCTTCAGTAATTCCTGAAATATAAAAAAAATTAAAAATTCCATTTTTTTTGCTTTTATATCCACCAAACCATGTTCTTTCTCAACAGGAACTTCGGAAATATATGGTTACTTTTATCATTTGACATATTAGTTTCTTGAAATCCAGCCTGCAGCAGTGTTTAAACACTATTTGTTCCGTATGTCTGATCTATCTAAAAGTACATCATATATGGGAGGTGTTCATGATCAAAAAGGTGTGTGAAGAAAAAGATAAAGTTCATAAATAATTAAACAATATGCTCAACACTCCTTCCTCCTCCCCATGGCTTATGGATACCCCTGTTTAATATTGTAACTGGCTCTAGTCATCTAAGAATCATCAATTCAGTGGTTGTTAAATTGCCCGTGGTAAACATGCTTAGCCCTAGAAATGACACATGAGAAGGATGTTAGTATGAACAAACTGCTTCCAGCTCAAAATGGATAAATTGGCTTGCCATATCTAAAAAAAACACTAATTTGAAGGAAGAGCAATTAGGACAACAATAATTTAAAGGATGTGCACCTGTCACCATTTCATATGTAGGTACCACTATGGATGCAATGCAGAGGGAAGTGATGCATGACAGCCGACTGAGACAAGGATCAGTTGAAATGTATTCCGGTAAGAAGCCACTGCAAATGCGGACTTCCAAATATATACAAATGCAGATTTCCAAGTATATATTCATGTACAGCCCTCTTTAGAGATATTTTCCATGAGGTTGTTTACTTACATCTAGGACATACAACAAAGCTTGCGTCAATTGTACCTAATTTATTCATTTAACTAAATTACAACTAATTGCAATGAAGATCTAGCATCAAAGAGAAAGCAAATTACTTATTGCCAGAGAAGACCTTTATTAACATTACTCAAATTTATACACAGGTAGCCAACCCTCACCTATCAAAAAGGCTGTACTTGATGGCGGCCACATCAGTAATAGAGATGATGACAAGAGGATAGACCTCGATGAAGGGTTTGTCAACCTCAGACTGGTATCTGGTCATCAAGCACTGGAAGCTCGGGACATGGACCCTGGTCGCTATCAGGATTATCTCCAGAAGTCTGATGAAGATAATATAAAAATGACAGATTTACTCAAGTACATAAAGAGAGTACATATTAAGAAAGATTCTATGAGCTATGGTAGCAATGATCAAGTAACAAGACCACTGTTATTGGTTGGACGAGCAGGTATTGGTAAGTCAACACTCATACAGAAGCTGATGCGTCTCTGGGCACAAGGAAAGTGGGCGCAGAAGTTCAAGGCAGTCTTCCTCTTCAACATCCGTAACTTGACTGTGGTTGACAAACGTGTAGTTACTCTAAATGATTTTCTTGAGTTCTTCACCATCTACTACTTCCGTGATGCTGAAAGGGATATTAAGAGAGTGCTCAGGGATGAAAAGCTTTTGCTACTGTTTATAGGTAAATGAAATAATGATTTACTTGATATCATCCCTATGATTATGATTGAAACTCACAAATAGCTATTATTAGCAAGAGGTGTGAATGGGTCAGAGTCAAATGTTTTCCATGGTACCACAACCCCAATAGGGTGAGTGCTGTTATGTGAAAAGATTTCACCCGGACCATTGCAACTATTGCTAATAATACCTACGATTTGGCATTCTATTTGTACTCCATGATGTTAAAGGAAGTCAAAAATATATATTATTTACATCCATAAATGCCGTCTGCAGGAGCTGACGAAGCAGTGTAATCAATGGCCAAGGTTTTCCTTGAAACGAAACTGGAAATAAATGGCTGTTTCAAAGGCTTTGCTACCTCCCCCCTAGTGTCAGTGAGATACCATGTAACAGCATGGCATTAGGAGGAGGGAGTTTGCATGATAGCAACCGGGATAAATCGTGATTACACAATGGCCTGATTACACTCCTGTGCATAGAAACAGCAGAGAATCCTCCTCTCATTGTGGAATAAAACATATGTAATCACTACAGTGATCATTAAACTTTTGGTGTGCTATTGTGTCTATTACTGGAGTTAGTTACGGCAACATTAAGTCTTATTTATGGCCATGTTCATTTAGGGAATTACAAAGCAGTAAAATAGTTTCATTGAATGCTAAGTCTAAATTAGATTAAAATCCCAAATTTGTAATTTGCTGTTTAGGAGCAGCCAGTTCTTACTGTTTGCGAACTGTTAACTATGGCATTTTTTAAAAGGTTACTTTATTACGTTAATTTTTATTTATCTCGATTTGGTATAACAGTAGAATAACCTATGTCATGGTCTTTGATGAAGCTATTTCTATTACAAGATTATCGAAGCTGTGTGAAAACTATGAGTTTCAGCAGGAGTGATTGAACAAACATATGTATGTTTCTTTAACAGATGGAATCGATGAGCTCCCTGGTCTGGCTGAGAAGTTGAGAAAGAGAAGTAAACTTCATGGTGTGGAGCGCGAGCCCCTCTCGTGGTGCATTGATATTCTCAGAAGACATGTTCTGGGTGAATCTGTTGTCGTACTGGCATCAAGGTTGGTTAACACTTTGTCTCTGTTGTCAATGTTTCCACAATTTCAGTTGATTGAATGTTTTAATTTAACACCTGAGTGTAACCAAGGAAGAAACTTGATGGAAGATATTTCAGATTTCAACAGCATTTGAAAACAGACTTGTTAAAAAGATGTTGGAGATCATGCAATATTAGATAAATGTGTCTAAAATTTAGAATTTTTCATTGGAGAAATATATCATGTGAGAGTATGTATAGTTAAGGAAATATGAAGTATATATTTTGGACTTATTTTGGTTAATTCCGTAGAGTCAATGCAGCCCTTATACAAGAAAAAAAAAAGAAAAAAATTGTTCTACAACCTCAGAGGTCAAAGCCAGTGTCTATTTCAAACTTGGCGCAAGTTCTCGGTCATGTGACCGGCAATGTCATGTGACTGTCATGTGATCTTCCGACGAACGTACTAACTCAGCAGAGCGGCCACGCCCACTTTATACAACTATTCCACACGTTGGAATACTTCCCATAAATTTGGCTGGAATCAAGGCGTGATAAACAAGGCGAGATAAACAAGGCAAACACAATAAATTGCTGACATCTGTGATTCTTTATTTTCCCTGTTGCTTCTTGGAATATTCAGGTTAATTCCGTAGAGTCAATGCAGCCCAGCCCATAAGATATTATAAAGGCATGACGACGGAATATAAAGATGGGAGTCAGATGGAAGCAAGGGAAGAAGCAATATTTTTTTCTATTCCTACACGATGCTCCAACGATGTCGTCAAATATTTCAAAACAGCCATACTAGCCCAATCACCAGCTAGTTTAATATCGCACAAGGGAACCCCATTCACATGCATAAACGTGGCGGCTCCTCGTCTTAAGGAATGCATTCCTATATCCTTAGGAATTCCAGCACTCCTCGCCCAAGACTTCAATCTAATCAGCGATCTGCTGTAAGAAACAGGCTTCCCTTCAGAATCACACAACAAAGGCCATTCTTTAGCCTCTGGGTATTTCCTCAGATAATCTCTATAGAGAGAAACAGCACACAAAGAAGACTTGACATAGGCTATAGGGCAATCAAATTTCCTATCACCATATTGAATGGTCTTGGACGATGTAACCGAAATAATCATGCCCCACGAGGTGAACTTGACACAGTCTCTCTTTAACAGATGAATATTCTCAGCAGGCGATGACGAAAAAACATGGGATTTTCTTAGCACGGATCTGTAAAGAATTAACACTCCCAACCAAGTGAAAAAATCCTGCTCGGACGAAAAATCCACATAATTATAGATTCTTGCTAGATCACAGGGCAAGAGTGGATCCTTAGCCTTCACATTGTTGCCTAATCTCCTTTTGATTCCAGATAGGATGAGCGACAAACCAAAATCCTCCCTTAGGTCAGGCCCATCATGAAACTTCGACAAGAAATTGACGGCCAAAACCAAGTTATTTATGGAGGAATAGGCTAAACGATCCACCAAGGATACCAGCAGGGCTCCAACGATATGTGCTTTAACAGGGAAATATTGTATCCCATGTAGGTCACAAAATTCATAATATTTCTTCCATTGTGACTGCCTCGTGGTTCTCGTTGAAACAGCCATTGATTCCATTTTCAGAGCTTCAGCCTTGCTCAGTAAACCGTCTGCAAGGATAAGACAGGATATCGTAAACATATTTCCACCAGAAGATATCTTTGAGCAGACAATAGACATGCTCACAAGGAGGTTGCGAAGACATCAGCATTTTGCGGGTATAAACAAATGAACAATGAACATAACAAGGTGCATCAGCCAGTAAATGAGCTCGAGCGTTCAAAAAATCCCAGATAATATATATCTCATTGGTACTGGGTTTCTCCATACAACAGCCAGGTAGTGATATGATTTCTCCAAGTTCAGAAGATATTAACTTAGAATTTGCTGTTATATCATCATTTGGAATGAAGAAACCCTTCACTTCCTCACAGTCCAACTTGGTCATGAATGTATTTCTTGTTGCAGCCATCAACAAGTGATTTTCACATACTAAATCACTGTTAATGATTTTCTTCCCATTGATCAAACCGACATTGTGTTTCCACCACTGTACACAAGCAGTAAATTCAGCATTTAATCTGACTCTCCTCTTAGACCCGACAGCAGCCAAGGCCTGGAACATCGGAAATAAATGCACACTGCCACCGTTTATCATTTGTGAGCAATGAGACAAAAGTCCAGTGAATTTCTGTAGTTGACATAAGGTAGCTCTTTTCTTAAAGGAAAAAAACTCAAGTGAAGCATTAAGTTTCTGAACATTTTTCCTTGGTAACATCATCACCTGCTTAAAGGAATCAAATTCCACCCCCAGATATGTACACGTTGTGGCTGGGGAAGTGAACTTAGGCCAAGCAATGTGGAAGCCAACATCTCTCAGTACCTGCAGCAATCGTCGTTGATGAATAATTCCTTTTTCATATGAATCGGTGATCACCAGAAAATCATCAATGAAGCTAAAAATGATTAAACCTTCTTTCCTTAGCTTCCCACAAATGGCATCAGTGAGCCTGGTGAATATCATAGGCGCACATCTAGCAGCGAAGCACAGGAAATTATCCACCAAATACTGATCCACACCATTGATATTCCATTTCAGACCAAAAAACTTCCTTTGGTCAGGTCTGATGAGAACTGATCTGTAGGCACTTTTAATATTGACAGATGACATGAAGAAACCCGGTAGAATATGATATGCCACTTCATCTATTTTCACAAATCAAAACTTGACGAAAGTATCATTTGTAAAACAGTTGACGGACCTATCCAAAGGCCTCTTACAATCTGTAATAGGTTGTACCGAACCATCCTTTTTTGGGATTGCTCCTAAGGCGTGTATGCAAAATGGTTTTTCCTTAGTCACAGACAATTTTCCCAAGCTCACTTCCTTACAAATTATTTTGTTCATACCAGGCAGCTCACGTCGACATGAAGAATAGTTCTGACACTCATAAGGCTCAATTCTCGACTCAAGATCGGTAACGGCAAAACCGGGCATTACACCAACCAAGATATAATGTGTGTCATAGTCCATTTCATTTCCATTCAACAGCAGTTTTATCCATCCCCTAGGCCGTAATTGTGCTCGAACACCTTCCACCACAGGCCAATCAACTGATTCCCAAGCAGAAAAACATAATTTGGTGAAATCTGGTTCTGTAAGAACAGAAAAACAATTGTCAAATTCTGCAAAGGGAAGGTTTTCATGCTCGGGTCGGCCATCTTGCTATACCGAAGCATCCGCTTCCGGTTTGGTCGGTGTGGCGGAATCCTTCTCCTCTCTTTGCTTGCCATACATACAAAATTCCGCGGTATGAGAACCTCAACACAAGCCACAGATATGTTTCCTAATACACGGAAAAGGATTGCATTTTTTGTGACTTGAGCGATTATTCCAACACCAACATATGTCAGGCGACCATCGTTTGAAATCGTACAAGGGTCTATAGCGTCTTTTCCCTGTGACATAACCACCAACTTCCGGCTTGCTCGGCGAGCCGCCATTTTGGATCACCTGTTGCATTTGTTGAAAAACCTTAGTGTGCTCTGTATTAAAGAACTGGCCTTCCATCTCCAGCTCCCTAGGCATCCAATCGGACAATTTACCAGCAATGACAAGTGAAGTAATGCCCTGCTCGTACAAGATGAGAGCTAGCCTAAGATACTGCTTGCTGGAAGCCTTGTACGCTAGGTATGAAATGTGCGACATATATCCTTCGATGTCAATATTATATGTCAACAGATACAAGCAAACTTTCATACAGCCATACAACAGCTCTCTAGTGGTTAATTCATCGAAGGCCTTTTTAGGGACAATATAGAACTCTGGCCTCAGACATTTGTGACCGCCAACAAACCCACCTAATATGCTGTTATTCCGAGGAGAGCCCTGCGACTGAGGAGATATGTTGACCGTACGTCCACTCGACCCACCGGCGTAGAAACCTTGACGAGGAGGACTGTTCCCAGCCGCCATAGACACATTGATATCAGCCAACTTTCCGGTAAGCGACATTAACTCTTCTTCCAACCGAGTATCCTCCTGTTTTTCATGCAAAAGTTTCTCTGCAGCCTCCACAGCTTTGCATTGGCTGTCCACAGCATCACAAATCAATTTCTTATAGTCAGCTGATCCCTTGTCAGGTAACTCTTCCACCTTGATTTTCGCAATGGCGGCTATCGTCGTGTCAAACCCTTCTGCCATACCGACCGAATTCGTACTATCAGAAGCTGAACACGGTGGTCTATAATGTCCAGAACAGCAGGTCTTGCAATAAATCTTCTTGCGCATCGACACAACACCAAAAAACAATATTTTCTGTTTTTTTGTACTAGCTCACCCAGAGATAAAATTTGTCTACAATCTCTGAGTTCAAAGCCAGTGTCTATTTCAAACTTGGCGCAAGTTCTCGGTCATGTGACCGGCAATGTCATGTGACTGTCATGTGATCTTCCGACGAACGTACTAACTCAGCAGAGCGGCCACGCCCACTTTATACAACTATTCCACACGTTGGAATACTTCCCATCATTCATCATATCATTTCAAAGGGGTTCAATACTTGATTATTTGTCAACAAAAAAATGTTTTACTTCAAACCTTTTTTAATGTTTTCCCCACCAAAGGCGGTATGAGCGCCAAAGGCGCTTGTACTGGGAAACCTGGGAAACCTTGGGAACTGGGAATTTCTGACACAATCGCTCACATTGTGAAAACCTTCTAATTATAGGTTCCAGTTTTTGCCTGCTGTAGCATCATCCACATTGGGTCCATAAAATTAATCAGAATACAAACACAATTCTGTCTATTGCCAACAGAATTTCTGACACAATCGCTTACTTCGCAGTGATTTTATGCCTCAGAAAAAAAATAAAAAACTTCTACTACTACTAAAAAAATGTCTACTCTAATAGTTTGCCAAGATGTTAAAATTAAAAGAGAACATGCTTTTCTACCCCCATATCTGTAGTTTTATCAATGCTATTATTTAATTGAAGAAGATATCAGAGAAACCTTACTGTTACCATTAAATAGTAATTTTCGGCATTACCCTGCCCTGTACAATCTGATCGTTGCAAAACTAGGTTGTCTAATATCGCATATTTAGGAATATTATAAACTAGCCTAAGATAATGTTTACCCATTGAACCGGAAAATTCTGTGATAGGCTAAAGGTAGGCCTACATTAATGGAATGATTCTGCTTACAGTTTTGCGAGGGAAACATCCCTGAAAACCCAAGGTTTTTCTGGTTGCGATTTTTTTCAGCGAGATTGATACTGACAGTTGAGTGAACTTTGTGAAAAAATAATGCTGGTAGGAAGTAAGAACAAAGAAATTCCCCCAAAGAATAAATAAAAATGAAATTAAAGATGTGTAAATTTGAGAAATAAGGGATATAGGCCTATATAAGGTAGTGAATATATAGCCCCTGATATCTTTTTGTTGACACCTGATATACTGGCCATGATTCAATATTATACCGGTCATTGTGATATCTTCTCATTTACCCTATGGTAGTAATACAGGTTGTACTTGACAACACTTTTTCCTGCAAGTGTGTGTTGGAGGTTAGTAGAATTAGTCGGGGGAAACTGTTTTCTCTTTAGTCACAACCACATTTCTTTTTACCAATCAAAACAAATTATAATCAGTTGAGTTGAGCTTAAGTACATCCAACATCTTCAGGTAGTGAAAGATGAAAATCTTCAGGTAGTGAAAGATGAAAATGAGAATTCACAAATATAACTTCTTTAACAAAATTGGCCAGAAGTGTTACATTACCATCCCACATCTGCTTTGTTTTTGATTTCATTAGTTAGGAACATCATCAGGATCATCATCAGGAACATCAGGATAAACTTTAAATAGTCAAATTCTAAAGCTCAATACTGGGTGACATGTTCTAGCATATATATGCACACTGGTAGGCAAGTGAATTCTACAGAGGTGCTTGGTGATCCCTATTTGCATTAGTGTCAAACCATGAGGCTAATTTAGATCATCAAATCTAAATATTCAGATTATATGACAACAAAAAGAGAAACTTACTAGTTCATTCAAAGACATAATGTTTCCATAGTAACAAAGTGTTTGGAAATCATCCTTTTTTTTAATTTTTTTTTTTTAAAGATTTTATTTTATCTTGGGTTGCCGACTCCCCTTTTCGGGGTTAGTTCTGTCGGTCCAAGATTCAAAAATCACATGTTGTATATACATATATGTACAGCCTTTTGCATAGTATCTCTCACTTATTACATAGAACTAGGTACCAGAGATAAATAACAGCAATTACAGTGGTACTTAAAGAATTATGTTTTCCTTGTCACATTGCCACTTTCCATTCAGTTTATACTGAGGAGTGTTAGTGACTCAGAGATATCACATGTATTAATTTACTTCAAGCCAATATTTATATTTATATTTATATCACTTGCCACTCTAAATCATATTGGTTGAGTGTTGTGATTTGATTTTATTATGCCGATTCCCATATAAGATTTACTATGATAACCTTCAAAGAGTAATTATTATTATAACAAATTGTTTCAGAGGCACTTTCCGATTTTCATATTTCTTGATTTTCTGTTCTAATAGCTTTGCCACAAGGAGTAGAGAGGATTCTGGACTCTGAGATTAGCTAAAGAAATTCTATGATAATTGTAGAAAAGATAATAGTCCTATAAATCATGAGGCTGAGGTTAACAAAGTTAACGACCTGAAAACATATATTTGATTAGTGAGTTTTAGAGAAATAATGTGTTTAGCCAATTTTTCTGGTTTGCTTTGAAGGTTTCGATGGTTCCTATTTGTCTTTGTTTGGGTGTCAATTCATTCCATGCTGAGGCGGATTTTACCTGCACGGAATTTTCGCCCATTTTTGTTTTATATCTGGGGATTTTTAGGGTCGGCCCGACATTCTGTCTGGTTTCCCTGTTTGGCGTTTCAGTGTATATTGGGTCATTTTTTCTTTTAAAAGCTAAAAATCTGAGATGTGTTATTCTTCTGTTATATAATAAGGGGATTTTGGCTGAGGTGTGAAGATGGTTTATTGGTGTATCATATGGGAGGTTCAGAATTAGTCTAAGTGCTCTATTTTGGAGTTTTTGCAATTTATCTATCAGAGGTCTGTGTGAGTTATGTATTAGTATATCGCCATAATCAAAGAAAGGTAGAACTTTTGTTTTGTATATCCTGATTGCTGTGCTTTCATCAATGTATCTACGTATTTTGTGCATTTGATATATTTTGTGTGAAATGTTTTTTATAGATTCTTGTAGTTGTGCATGATAGTTTAATTTGTAGTCTAATGTGAAACCCAGATATTTGTAGGTTGATGTTGGCTTTAAAGGTTTATTTTGGTAATTTATCTTCATAGTATTACTCTTATTTGAATGAGTTTTTGACTTAGATAAGAACATAGTATTTGATTTCGATGCATTTACAAGAAATAGGTTGTTTTTACACCATAAATAGAGATTATCTATGGCCTTTTGCATTTCGTTATATAATTTGTCTAAGTCGTTACCATGTACATAGAGAATAGTATCATCAGCATAGAATGATAGACTGCAATTTGGTATATATGTTTTCAGGTCGTTAATGAAAATAATGAACATTAACGGTCCAAGTATGGATCCCTGGGGGACACCTGTTTTGATTTTGCATTCTTTGGAGGTAATATTGTTCACAGTTATTTTCTGCTTTCTATCAGAGAGATAAGACTTACACCAGTCATGAAGTTTGCCTCTTATTCCCATATGCATTAATCTATTTAAGAGAATTTGATGATTAACAAGGTCAAAAGCCTTTCTAAAATCTATAAAGGAAATTAAAGTATCTATATTTTTGTCCAGCTGCCATGCTATACTGTCTGTTACATTGGTAAGGGCCTCAATTGTTGACTTTCCTGGCCTAAAGCCGAACTGCTCTTTGTTGAGTATATTAAATGTTTCAAGGTATTCGTAAATTCTTTTATGTATGATTTTTTCTATTATTTTGCTAGGTGTTGGTAGTAAAGAAATTGGTCTATAATTGTTGATTTTGCTCTTATCACCACCTTTGAATAAAGGAATTACGTTTGCCACCTTCCATGAAGATGGAAAAGTGCTAGTCGAGAGAGAAAGATTTATGCAATGGGTAAATTCTCTAAGTAATGTTATCAGGGCTATTTTCAGGATTCTCGTCGGTATATTTGCAATTGAGGAGGATTTATTGGTGTTTATTTCTCTCAAAAGGGTGAGAATCTCATTTTCATTTGTATAGATATTCTCAATTGAGTTTGGGTTGGCTGGGGAGTTTGGTGTCCAGTTGGGGGTGAGATCTTTGGTTAAATTTGAAGCAATATTACCAAAATAATCGCTTATATAGTCAGGAAGATCTTTGTTATCTATAATTTGGTCATGGGAGTCTGTGAGATTTATTGTCTGGTTTTTGTTTCTAGTTGGAGTTAAGGTATTCACTACTTCCCAAAATTTCTTCTGATCATTAGAATTTTCATCTAACTCCTGAAGTATAAAATTTCTTTTGGCATTTTTTATAGCTTGGTTTGTTTGTTTTCTAATTCTTTTTGCTTCATTCCAGTCAGTACTATTTTTTGATGTGGCAACTCTTTTTCTAATTCTATTCTTTTCGTTAATCAAGTCAATTATATCATTTGAAATCCATGGGTCATTTGAGATTCTGATTTTAATTCTCCTTAAAGGAGCTAGTCTATCTAGGGTTTGTGTTATTCTGGATATTATTATTTCCCATGCTTTTTCGCATGATGTTATATTGAAGAAAGTATTCCAGTTAAAATCATTTTTTAGTATACTGTTGAACCTATTTATGTCAAGATTTTTAGTTGATCTTCCTAGTTTTATTTCTGATTTAGGTTTAGGTGTACTTTTTTTTCTGATAATGTAGATTAGTTCATGATCACTCAAAGATACATTACGTACGCCAGATTCCATGATAATGTTGGAGTTTGAATAAAAGTGGTCTATTAAAGTTCCAGTTAGGGGTTTTCTGATCATTTAGGAAAAAACGAGTTGGGGTTTTAATGTGCTGTGTGAGGTTCATATTCTCCTCAAAATCTTTTATGTCTTTTCTTTCTTTACTCCTTGGTTCAAGAAGATTTATGTTAAAATCACCCATTATAAAAATTTCATTCTTTTTGTTGGCAGTAATTTCAGCCGTTTTACTGGTAATATATTGAATAAAAACTTCATGGTTGGCTTTCGGTGGTTTATATAAACAGCCTATAAATATGGGTTTCGAGAAGTTGAGATTAATTCTAATCCATATACATTCGCAGTCTTTACTGCTGATATTCATAAGTGGTAATGGAGTGTAGTTTATATTGGAATTTACATAAATAGCTACTCCCCCCCCTCTCTTTGGTTTTTGTTTGTTTCCCTCATACCAATTTCTATCTAGTCTTTCTATATTATACATAGGTAGTTCAATTTCATGGTCAGTTATTTTATCATGGAGCCATGTTTCAGTTAAACCTATTATTTTAGGTGCTAGATTGGATATTTCATTTTTAAATAAGTCAAATTTACCTGGTAGGCTTTGAGTGTTTAGGTGAGCTATGGATAGGCCTTTTTTACATAACATTGTTTTTCAGCCTATTTTTAGGGGTTACAGGCAATGCGGCGATAAAGCCTGTTGGGTTATGGAGGTGGGGTATAAAGGCAGAGTATGGGGTTCGCACCACCCGCAGCGATAATTCACCAAAATCATGGAAAGAGACCACTAACTAACATACATACACGTTTCAGTGATCAAAAAAAGAATCCTTTATATACATATACAATAGTATCCAATTTGCCACTAACATAGAGTGATTATTGGTATACCATATAATTGACATCATATTTACACTGGGGCATCTCAGTTCACTTGCTTGTCTATGCTTGTTATATATTGAGATGGAGTTAACTTCAAGTTATTTAAACTTGATGCCGTACTTGTTTGCCACACATTAGTATGTTACAAGTATTTAAATTTAGCAAAACCTTTACTGGTTGTCCTTATTTCAGTTGCATGTTGAATGTAGGTTCTTATAGAAAGTTGTGAAGGTTAAGCAGACGAATTTCTCTATGGTTTCTCTATTGAAGTGCAACCCATCCCGGGTTTTTGACAAATAGCGATGGGCTATGTATCTTTTCCTTTTTTTGTGAATTATCCCTTCAAAATGTGGACCGATTACTTTGGTTTTCCTATTTCTTCTTCTTATTTGGGTATTTATTTGGGTAATTGGAATCTTCAAAACTCTTTGATGTTGATTAAGATGCATAAGAAGTGCAGTTTTGATTTCAATGTAAGTAATGATTGAAAGTTACCAAAAAATACAGAAATGTCCATGGAGACCATGGCCACACCTGAGTCTGCTCTGCACAGTATCCTACCCTTTGACACCCAGAGTAGAGGGTATGGGTCCCTCCATCCCGAGTGACACGGCACCTGCCGTCGGATGCAGGAAAAGTGCGAAAATATTACGTCTGCTGCCCAGCTGTACGGGCGTCGCACCAGGACAGTAGTCTTGAGCTTCAACACCTACCGCTGGTCTAGTGTGCCCGGCGGCTGCGCCAGCTTTTTTGTACAGCTGCGCTACATGTTTTTGCGCGAGGGGGCTGTATTCCCAGCTTGACCTCCATACCGCTGGTCTATTACCCCAGCTCCACCCAGTGGAGGAACACAAGGAAATGTTTTAACAGAGAACCCCCTCTCCTCTCCCTCCCGCCTAATATATATAGGCCTATATTCTGCCCTTCTCTCCATTTACTCTCCCTATATTTCGATACCCCCCTCCCTTAGTGCCTTACCATCTCCCTTTATTGTCTTTACCCCCCCTACTTTCCTCAGCTGCACGACCATTCAAAACATTTGTTTAATAAATCATTAAATAACTTTAAATGAACTGACTCTAGCATCAAGCATTCATTCAATCATCAAACATTCATTCAATACGTTTTATAAGTAGGCCTAGCCTAATATTATGTTTGTGCATATTAAATCATTTGTAGACAACAAAATTACCGTTCATTTGATGTATGACACATTATTGTACCCCTATTAGCTTAGAAGTTACAGCTTTCGGTAAAAAAAAATAGTGTCGGAAATTATTTTAAATATCGGTGGATCGGCGGTGAAATCTGTCCCATTACTTTCAAATCGTGGAACAAAAAGTATTACAATTGGTTGTGCGATTACTCTTATTACTCAATAGATGTCTCTTTTCATAGCTTAGCATTTCGAAGGAGCTATGAGCTATCTAGTAGACAGCAATAATTTTTAGTTTTTACAACTTATTATATTATTTATATCGTTTTTGCGAATGACTTGATGCGGCCGACGGAAATAATTTAATACAAAGGAAAAAATCTGAAAGCAGTCATTGCACATCCGAGCCAACTGCAGCCAAAGTGCAGCCTGATGTGCAAGGCTGGCTTACACTGGCTGCACTTTTCCCTGAATCTGGATGTAGTCGTTGGCTGTGCAAGGGCTGCGCATCCTAAGTGCATCCGTGCAACCTGGGATGAAGTGTCTTTGAAGTCCCAGCCCAACAGAGGCGGGACAGGGTGTAATATGGAATGTTATTTCTCTATTTCAATGGCTGGCCTGGATTGCCCTTGTGTAGTTACACCTCCACAGGTGCCCTAGACCTCGGTAAATGAACCAATACATTAACTCTGAGGTGTACTGTGACCACTGCTCACAGTGTAAGTGACCACTGTCAGCAGGATGGCACATATCAATGTCCAGGAACAATTACAGTAGGTTCAATTACAAATTAGAGAGATAACATTTAATAGTAAAATTACATTTGCCCTCTCCCGGATATCAACTGGTAATATAATATCAAGTTATCAATAGAATGCATGACCCTTATAAAGCAACACCTCTATTGAGAAAGTATTCTCTCAACCCATTGCTCAAGTCAAGATAGAACATCAGTGCGTATATACAACCACTACACATGTATGAATCTATAATTTCAGGCCATTTGAAGAGCTTTACAGAATTGGATGTGATCCAATTCTGGAAGTAGTTGGTCTGACAAAAGATGGAGTTATGGAGTTTATAGACAAACATGTAAGTGAAGACAAGAGGGAAAGAGTGAAGACCAAGATGTTGAACAACCCCCTCGTGCTCTCTGTCTCCTCCATCACATATTTCTGCATGATGTTTTGTCAAGTACTGGAAGATGCTGAAAATGTAGATGTGGATGATCTAACCACCTACACCCGACTGCTAGCCTTCTTTATTCTGGTAAGACACTTTCACTGCAGTGCCCATAGGCCATGTGCACAGGGACACTAAAGGTGACAATTTTAGGTTTTTTGTCCATATGCAATTGATCACATCTTTGTGATTTCCAGACTTCGCTGACAGGCTGTAAGACTGAAAATCATGGAGGCTGTCACATGTGAAAGTCTGCTTTAATGTTGCTGTATGTATTGTAGTTTACATCAAGCATAATCTGGTGTCTTCTAGATCAATAATACCTAATGGATTACTGTATCTTTCATGACAGAAATATATGGCAAGATGTCCCAGACCAGATTCTTCTGCCAGTATTTGCCTGCCACCTCTCAGCCGTCTAGCCTACAAAGGACTGGTGGAGAACCGTGTTGATGAAGACCTGCCAGCATTGGTGTTCTATGAGGAAGATCTTGAAGCTGTTGGACTTGGGAAAACTGAAGGTATTGCGAAGTGGGACAAGGAAAAGTGTGGTTAATTTGAAGAATCTCCAGATTTCGACTATGTTTCTATTGATTCTTAATAATACCAAAAACAACCCTAATTTATAAAATAGGAAAAGTTACTCAAGGAATAATTTGTTATTTATTTTTAATGTAGTAAATTTGTTGATTTTGTTTGTTGATTTGTTTTTGTAGTTGGAATGGTAACAGTGTTGGAATGGTAACAATTCAGATATATTGTCCACTTGATCAATATATATATTGTCATTTATTAATTTTTTGGGTGCAGGCTTTTGCCCGTGAGAAAGCTTTATTCCATGAAAGGAAATTTCTTATTCTTTTTTCTGTGTCTAAATATTCCCGTAATAATGTTGTGGGATGTGGAATGGTAACACAAAACCTACCCCACATGGCACTTTTTTCTTCAATCCAAACTGAGAGCCAAACAGAAGTTGAATCCCATTTTCCTTTGTCTTTAGAGGTAGTTTAATGAGGTAAAGTGCACACCTGACATGATATTACTTTTCTTTTTATCTATTTCAGTGTGCCACTTAAATAATAGTCCAGTCCCGGAAGGTGAAAAATAGGTCCTACCCGGCAAAAATTGGTATAAAGACAATTTTGGTGTCAAATGAAGCATAATTCTCTGTAAAAAAACATATCCAAAATCCGCAAAAATCCGCTTTGGGGAATTTTTTTTATATGCATTTAAATGTTTTAAAGTAGTTATTTCAATATTTGATATTTTTCGGCGCATCTACCCTGAAAAAAATGAGATAAAGCCAGTCTTGGTGTCAAATGAAGCGGAATACCAAGTAGCATAACATATCCAAAATTCACAAAGATCTGTTTGGCTGAATTTATTAAATATGCATTTGAATGTCTTTTTATTAATTTTTCATTAAATTTTTTTTCATCGACCAGCATAAAATGGGATTAGGATGGTCTTGATGTCAAAAGAAGCGTAATTTTGTGTAGAATAACATACCAAAACTCCATAAAATGTTTTTGAATATCTATGCATGTTTTTTTATATATAAAAGTTAAACCAATTTCCATGGAGTTGTATGTAACATTTGTCGGTTCCATCACCTTCATTGAAGAAAATGTAGAGTATAAGTTGCTTAACATCATTGTAATCAACACATTTCACTAATTAATTAATTTTTGTGAATTATTGATGTTTTTGTAAAAAAAAAAAAAAAAGCAGGGATAAATACTCTCATAATTTTAGACGCAATAACTCGATCAGTGTCAAATCAAGATAGAAATTCAATCTAAGCTACTGCTAGCACTATAACCATGTATGATTTCTAGGTCATTTCATAGGTCAAAATCCATATTGTAGCTCTTGCGAAGAAGTTCTGTCCTCATGGATTGGAACACAACCCTGTGGTGGCTATGTGCCCGCAGAAGAAAAAAAGGAGCTCGATTGTGCGGTCAAGGAAATCACCAAACACGAGTGGTTCACCAATTACCCAGACTATGTGTCTGGGTACGGGTTGTCCCTGAAGGAATACGAAGAGTTCTTTCGGAAGGCTACTGACCCTGGATCCATGATGCAGGCTGATCTCCACTATACACGGGAGAAGGACCAGAAGCTGCAGCATCTCTTTGAGGACCGCAACTACTAACTGTCCCTTTCTGATCTGCCAGCCAGAACAGAAACTGGAATCTGCACTTCTGTTGTACAAGAGCAAGCTCTTGTTCATGCGACACCTGTGCAAGGTCCACACTCCCATAACGCTGACATGGGTGTGTCCCATAGGGTCTTGTGACATACCTGCCAATCGTCGGTCGGATTTGGTAGTGCACAGGTCCCACAGGCCCCACAACTTAGCCAGGAAAAATGCTTTAAATAGCGTTATGTCCAAACAGAAGGGCACCTAGCCCAAGTACGTTCCTAATTGGGGATATTGTGCTACTTTGCAGTTATCCGTAAACATGAATGCCGAGTTACGGCTGAGGCACAAATCCAAGGGTTTACCTCTAAGTATCCAAAGGAATCCGAACTGGTTCAATCAGTTAAACGGTCCAAGGATACTAAGAAGAGGTCCGAGGCCACAAAACACAACCCTTCAGACCGACCCTCTGGCTCCTCTAAAGAGGAAACCTTCATGGTGGCTCCTCCACCATGGGGAATGCCTGGAAGAAAGGGTTTAAGATCCCCCATGGGAGTGGATCACATGCCAGCGCCACTAGTTCACTAACCATCCTGCAGAAGTCCCAGAGTAAGGGTACTGTGACTAAAGTGGTTTCAGCTGCTTAAGGGAAAGCTCCTGAACTTCCAACTGTTGAGGCATTGGAGGTCAGTCATGAGTTGATCTCTACTCTTCCTCCCCTGTTAGATCGAGAAGCCGTTGCGGCTACTTGTGGGAGGGTGGAAGAACGTGCGAACATGTTACGGGCTGCTCTGGCAGATGCTATTATTGGTTTCTGCGGAGACATCACAGACTGCTATAAACCTCTGGATGATGCCCACCAACTGGTCGATAATCGCGACCAGATAGACCAACTCTGTGCAGACTTGAATCATTCCTTGTCTGAACAGGTGAAAATGGTGGAGCAGATCTGCGCTCTCACCCAGGAGCTCAATGGTGTCCATAAGGAAAACCAGGGACTCCGGGCAGAGAACAGTCTGTTGCGAGCACAAGCTCAAGAGCGACAAACGGAGCCTGCATTCATGGAATGCATGGTTGTGGGTGGAAGTGAAGGACGGTCCACAGAGGATGTCATCCGCACCACATGCGAACAGTTGGCTGATGTAGAACAGCTGACACAGGGGGCATTGGAAGGTGATCCTTCGGCACCCTGCCAGGGAGCAAGCTTCTTCTGGTTTCCTGCAAACTACACTCCTGCCCAGGACTCACAAGACTCCAACATGGAGACGGACAGCAGGGAAGAGTATGAGATGCTTATGCAGTGCGAGCAACAGAAGGTAGAGGGTGACCGAGCTGACCGGACTAGGCCGGAACTTAGGCAGAACAAGCTGCTGAAGAGGAACGCCTTTGTGGCGAGGCTCAGGAGGTCGCGGCAGCTCCAGCTTAACAGAAGGCTGCAGACAAAGCAGAGGCTTTGGCTAGGCAGCTGGAAAAAGAGTGAATAGCCACCATATGTCACCTAGCTGCGGCGAAAGCAGCAACTGAGGCATGAGCAAAGGAGCTTGCTTTAGAGGAATCCGCCCGACTTCTGAAGGAAGAGGAAGATTGGAAGAAGCACCAGCAAGAGCGGTTGGCTGCTGAGCTGCAGAACAAACTGTCGCAGTTTGATCTGCAACAGTCTGTCTCTGGATTTTCCATGGTAGATAACATGGGGCAACCAACCCATCAACCAACCAGGAGCGGTCTTGACTGCAGTCAAGTACCTGTCCTCTCGATGCGAGCGTGCGACCTCCGCTATCTGCGGCAAACTGGGGCCTTCGGTCAGGCACAGCTTGCTCCAGCTGTCCCCACTGTGGGGCAGTTAGTATCCTCTCCGCGATTGACCCGTGAGGAGCCATCCATGGGGGCTATTGCTAATCATGTGGGCCGGGGCTCGGGATCCGGCAGTGCGAGAGAATGTCGCGCTGACCAAGACCAGGGGCCTCTTCTGCAAAGAAGGGTCCTTCAAGAGCGTGTCTCTTGGGAACTCCCCTACCCAGCCGTCGGCTATGATCGATACGGTGCCGCAATTCTGTGGGGACCGTGCAGAGCTCATCCCGTCACAGGGTGGCCAGGCTCTAGGTTATAGCCCAGGGGTGGCTTACAACTCGGCTTCCTTAGGAGTCAGTGGTGTGGACCAGGCCACAGAGGACCAACTTCTCCACACAGAAGGTGATGATGACATGGTCGGTCGCATTGAAGAGGGGGATAGTTTAGAGTTCCCACACAATATGGTCATGTTTGACGAGGCGGTGACATGTCAAAACCAGTCCTGAACACCGCTTAGTGCGGGGACAGCGGGTTTCTGATGTCTATCATCAGCCTTACTTTTAACAATAAAAGTCCATCCACTGATTTTATAATGCTTTAGTGTGTGTTGCTGGCTCTGTCAGACCGGATAGACATATCCACATGCCTTTTTAGGTGCAAATTATGGCCATGACCCAAGGGTGAACAAAGGCCTCATCCTCGTACTTGTGTCACGGGAGTGTTGAACAGTATAAAAACCCCTTTTGCACACTAGAGTCTTGGGCAGAAGTGATCTCCACGATGTCTAGGCCGATACTACCTAACTAGTTCTTGTGACCTCTACTCCAACGATTAGGGAGCAGTGTAGTGGGTCCGCCCATTAACACTATGGTGAGGCTGCCGTGCTATCCACCCTAGCGGCAACAGGGAACATCTCTACCAGAGCCAGACACGAACAGCGGTCTCCGGCCAGTCCCGCCAGGCAGCGATGCCCTATCATTGTAATGTCATCGCTGAAGACAGGCAGTAGGAAAAGTCTATACCTCCAATGTTGTGGCATCCTGCACTCGCTTAACACAACAGACTCGGGCCGTGCTGAGGAACAAGATACTTCTGTTGTTCAAATTAAGCTCTTGCCCTTTACGCTTGTAACTGTGTTTTGGGGTCAATAAACCTGGTCAAACAAATTTATCCTTGTTTGTTGCTTCCTTTCATGAAATTTGTGACTCATACCCATGAATCTGTGGTTCATTACATATGTGAATTTAAAAGAAGTCTAATCACTTTTTCCTGATAAAATATGCAAAAATGTGTAGGATTGTGACATTTTCCCATTGCCGCCTATGGTAAAGGTTCTTGTAGTTCTTGTCTTTCAGCGTAGATTGACCCCACGGTGGGGAATTAAGTATGGAAAGGTATTTGATAAATGGTATCTTTGAATTTAGCATACTTCAAACTATGAAAGGAGAAATTTTGGGGAATATCTGATGCCTTTTCGAAATTGAGGCCAGCCTCCTTAAATCTGGTAATAAGCCCATTGGCAGGGGGGCGGGGTCGGACTCATTAATTATTGAAATGTGTTAATTACTATTTTAGTTCACAGTAAAATAACAATATTTAGCAGCTAAGACTATGCATTGTCTTCAATGAGGGTGAATGAACAGCCAAATATTACTTAAAAATCGATGCAAGTTCATTTTGCTTGTCTATACAAAAACATGCTTAAATTTTCAAAATATTCAAACGCACATAAAAACGTCTTCTCAATGCGGATTCCGGTGAATGTTGGATATGTTTTTCTACTTGGAATTGCGCTTCATTTGGCACCAAAAGTGTCTTTATCCCATTTTATTTTGGTTCCGTGTGGAAAAAAAATGTTAAAAAAACAATTAAAAAAACATTAAAATGCACATAAAAATTTTTTTGGATATGTTATTCTACTCGTTATTCCGGTTCATTTGATACCAAAATTGTCTTTATACCAATTTTTGCCGGGTCAAAATGTTCAGGGACTGGACTATAATGGCGTTGAAATGGTAATGGGAATTCCCCAACATATTTTTAGGCTAGAGTTAGAAAATAAAATATTGCCTCCAATTACAGACAAGCAGTGAGGCAATGAATAGGGATATAAAAAAACGATATTGCTGTTCAAATTTATATAATCGATAAAGATATTGAGAAAATAGAAAATTGATTTGAGAAAAAAGTTTGTTTTGGTGCTTTTTGTATTGTGGAAGTCAGATTTTTGTTGACTAGCAACACTAGGGTTTCCGTGAAAGCATTAAATAGGCCGCATCCAATACACATACAATTATTAACCTATGTATAATAATAAAGATTCTGGACTGAGAATCAACCATATAGAGTTAATAAAATATTAACACAAAATATTCAATCCTCTTTACTTTTATTTCAGTGAACACATCAGTTGAGAGTGGAATACTCTTGGTTAAACAGATTGCAGCAAGTGGTTCTTCATCCTCCAATGTTTCAACCAGTGAGTTTGTCCACTTGACGATCCAAGAAATGCTAGCAATGACACAACTGATGTCCAAGGACATGGACACTCTAGAAGAAATGGTTGATATAATTTGGCAAACTGAAAGTTTCAACATGGCGAGATTATTCCTGTATGGCTTGTCTCTAGATTTATCTAGCAAGCATCGGCAGCAACTTCTGTCTCCATTGAAGTCAGCACTTCACCTAGATGACTCTCATCAAGCAGAGTTAGAGCAGGTTCTCATTAACAAAATTAAAACAGTATGTGAAATGACATTTTTATTCTAATGAACCATGAAAATGAAATTGGCTCTTTGTTCTAAAGATTTCTGGTATCATTCTTGTCCCACAACATAGAGTTCTACATGTATCTAAAATAACTGATGAAGGCCTACCAATTTGTTGAAATCAGAATGAGTTATGAATCGATATGGCCACATAAATGTGGGTTATACAGTGAACCAGTTTTGTCCATACCTTACTGACTCTTTCACTCTAAAGTCAGACCTGGGTTGATGTTTACTGCTGACAATTTTGGATATCAAATGATCTGTTATAATCAAATTAGTTTTCCTAGAATGGTTCATCTTTTAAGTGTATAGGAAATTTGATACTCACAAATGTTGATATCATTAAGTAATGGAATTATTACAATACCAGATTGGACTTTTGCTGTCAGTGGACCGATTTTTAAGAAAATATCTTTTGAATAAACAAAATGATTTAGTGAACATTTTGTCTATAGAGAGGTAATAAAGATTTCAGTCAATACTAAGAATATGGGATCTCTGATATGTGTAAGTCTCTGGGAAAGAATGTGCGGCCATCATGTTAAGTAGCATGAAATAAGGGATGCGGTAAATGAGAGGGAATGAAATGCCTTGAGATGCAAGATGAAGGTTTTCACCAAGAGGCTGGGGATGGTCAGCCAGGTCAATCACAAGTGTTTAGTTTGATGACATAATCCATGGAAGCAGGCTGATCCACTCTGATACAGCCATTTGGTCACACTACTATTCACAGTATTATCTTGGTTCTTGACTGCTGCATCCAAGCATTAAATGGTTAAATTTGTTCAATACATACCAACACCTATATTACACTTGAGGTGATATGTATCAACAGTCAAGCCAATGCAGACCATCTGTTGTTAGTCATTGTTAGTCTTACATCATGGAGGAAAACAGAATAAAAGTGTCAATCAGTGAACAACTATTTAGTTCAATTAAGACATGTCTAGTGGCTTGGCGAGTATTAGCAGGTTGTGAATTGCTGCAAAACCACCGCCTGGATAGGACAGTCCAAACCATAATGCACAGGAATCTATAGGTCTGCTGTGTGGCTTGCAGGGCAAGGTTGCTACATTCACTTTATTAATTACAGAATGTTGAAATAAAATGTTTAGTGCTCCCTGTAATTGACTTGCAAATATGTTCTATGCCATACAGGGATCTTCAAACCAGCTACAGCAATTGCAAATTGTATACGAAACACAGAGGGAAGATATCGCTGAAGCTGTTGCCCATGACATATGTCCAGATGGAGAGATGAAAATTGAGAAGACACTCCTCACTCTTGTAGATATCAATGCCATCATCTTCATGCTGATGGTGATCCCTAGACTTCTCATCTTCAGGTGGGTCATATAAATGAACACATTGTTGGCCTTTGAGGTAGAAAGAACCTATTCTATGTCTGTGAATGGGCAGGCATAGACCAACTGATCTATCTTAGTATACGGTAATAGTAACAGAAAAGACAAGCAAGATAGTTGTATCTTGAACGTCTGTGTTCTTGAAAGGTTCATTCAGAGGCAACACAAAGACACCCATCTCAATAGAGTGAAAGTACTCGTCTAATTAATGTCACACCATGATCAATACACAGTGGACTGATATTTAGGTTGATTCCAATCATGTGAATAAATGAAGCCTCACAGAGACACTTGAGATGACATTAAACAAAGTTAATGTATCCTACATGTGTTTGATTGGAATATTTAAAACATTATCTCTGAAAAACATGAGTATGGGTATTGACAGATTGGTGAGATATACATTGTAAACAATATTTTAGACCAGTGTTCACTTAATTGTATAATGTAACTAGGATTATATCTCCATATATCTTTGCAGATTAAACCAGGTGACAGTGGACAATGCTTGTACATCAGCACTGTATGAAGGTCTGACAAGGCTGGAAGGCATAGGGACTTTACAGACGTTACAGTAAGTATAGAGAACAATTTTGCATATAATTTATAATATTATTTATCCCCATTTTTTCATATCTTTTTTGAGCTCACAGGTAATTGAAAGACCCAACATATCCCTCTCAATGTTGGGCACATGTGCAATATTTGGTGAAAGTTTGTTATCACCTAAATGAACATTCAGGTCATTGTGAGTGAAATAAGACATGGAAGTGTTATTTCACTTTGTGTACACCACAGATGTCATCAGATGATAAGGCAAATGCACTGAACAAATGGTCTTTAACTGACTCAACTACACTAATGCATGTCATATAAGCAGTAATAAAATAGGCAATAATTCAACTTCATATCTTCTATAACAAATTACTTAGATTTGCACTATAAACATCCATAAGGTACAATGTTGATGAGTAGCATACAAGTACAAATACTATGACAAAACACAAAAGAATATTATGATAGGATGTAACGAGGTTGGTTTCTGACTTACTGTACATGTTGCCCACAAGTTTTTTTCGACCAGGGATGTCACAAGAAGCCACAGGATTCGAGTGACAAAAAACGATCTCATATTTTAAAATAAATTAAAGAAACAAACCATTTATTTGCCTCGCTTAGCTCAGATGACCCGCCATATTGATTTTGATATTTTGATACCAAAGCACTAGACAAGCGGACAACTGATTAGTTCATCAGTGACGGCACCGACCACATATGACGTCACAAATAGGCATGACGTCATGAGCGAGCCTAACCTCAACCAATAAGAATACTTCTTAGATTTAGGCCAAAAAAATGTTCATATTTTCAGGTATGGGTCCATTCAACAAAATACGATGGCATGTATTCTCTCATTTGCAGCATGTACAACCCCTGATCATGGTATAAATTACTAGGAGAAGTATGTGCAAATATAGATTAGATGTATCTAATGCAATGTAACATTGGAAGAACAAAGTGCAAAAAAAAGGATGTTCCATGATTTTAACAGGGATTATTCAAGTTTAGTACCATTTACTAATGAAATATATGTGTAGTGACCCAGTGTTTTTAGAGGAGGAGAGTTTGGTATAACATAAAAGACAAGAGCCTTAATATTATTACTCTGATTTATTAAGCAGCTTTGGATGATACACATGAAATATAGAAGTCACACGAAGTGGTGTCTAAACACAGTTCACACAGTGTTAAATAATAGAGACACAGTAAATATATTGGATAAGATGTAATGTTGAGAAAAGGTCCACCTAGTGGAAACCATGAACAACCCTAGGCTGTAATATGAGCTGTTGTAGTATATAAAGAGTGGTGTTTGGCACAGGCAACACACTACACTCCCCCCTACCGGGTTAAAAAGAAATTCATAAGATTTCTTTACAAAATTTATACATAATCAAAATATATTAAAGTAGGTATGACAAACAAGAAGATATAATAAAGGGGACCAGCTTGAAGTATTTGTAGCGGACAACAAGAACAGAAATAACATATTCTGAGATAATATAATATAATAAGAAGAACTCTGCTTCCCTCATAAGAAAAACGATAATTATTTTTAGAATCACAGATAAACCTCGGCACAAACGTGTACCATGTTCTCTAGCCTCGTTAAGGCACAAACACTGGAATATAATGATAACTAAAAAATAAGATTAAATCGCTTCGGAAATATTATATTAATATTATATTGGTCGTAGTATCATCTTGCCACGTGAACATCATCCAGTCCCTACCCCAGTAGCACACTTTTATTCCTAGAACGTTCCCTCAATGTTTGGTTGTTTGTTAGCTTAATGTTTGAAAGTGAAAATTTGTTGGATGTTCCCGGAACATGTGTTAGAGGAACGTTCCTTCCTAACATTAATATAATGTTCCTCAATTATGTTTTGTTTATGTTGTTTACCAAACGTTCTTCCACTGTTTTTTTATAACACTACTAGAACATACTTTAGTCACTTAGGCAACTTTAGGCAACTTTAGTCACAAATTAAATATCATTGATATTTACGGCTCATACTCTTTGGAACAGCATTGCCCCATTGTACATTGATGTAGATCCTGTGAATAAAAGAACTATTGATTATATAGCATCTGGTACAAACATCTAGGAGAGGAAATTGGTTGTCTGTAATTCAAATATTATCTTAATGCAACTGGTGCTATTTAGAGAGCTTAGTGAGAAACTGAACTTAAACATGATATAACCAAAGCATACAGTTGAATATCGATATAGAGGGTTAGAGAAATGAATAAAAGGTAACTTACCCTAGCAATTAATTTGAAGTGTTCCCTCCTTGATGGTCAGATGGTGACTGGGAGAATGCAGTGGCTTACTGGTTCAAAACCAGTGGTGTAATCCCCTGGAAACCCCACTGGTGGGGCCCTCTAACTCCCAGAGTAGTATACCACCATATATTGTTGAGAGGAAAAATGCTAACGGGTGCTATACCCTACCCAGGTAACAAATTGAGGTTAACTTTACCTCAATCCATGTCAATATTTAGAGCAACTTTACGTCAACGTTTGACGTTAATATATACGTAAATGTGTGGACTCAATTTTGCGCAAACTTGACATCAATATTAACGTTAAGCTCAACGTTAACATTAACGCAAGATTGACGTTAATATTGATGTTAATATAAACGTGAATATTAACCTCATTTCAACATTCAAATTAATATTTAGACTAACGTTAATATTAATGTTAAATTAACGTGCACCTCCTCAACGTTACTATTTTCGTAAAGGCATGAATGTTAACTTATCGTCAACCAGTTTATGGGAGTTTAACGCAAAATGGGGGTGAATCCTATTAACATTGACTTAACCTGCCTATTTTTACTCTAGTTTAATGTTGATTTAATTGGTGGGCAAAATATTGGGAGTAATTTGGGGTGTCACTGTTGACTACAAATGTTTTATTAACATCAATTTGGTTCATAATTTGGACGAGTTGGTTGATCCTTAGTATTTCTTGTTGGTGTACTTCTTCATACCAGCTCCTGTAAGGAATACAATACAGCAATATACTTGGTGCATTTAAGTGTTATATTTAGTTATATTTGTTATGCAATTATTAATATGGAGATATGTTCAATACGATCATTTATGACATAAGGATGTAATAATAATTAATGGTATTAGAGACTAAACTGATACATAGGATTATGGGATGATACAAATGATAATGCTAGATACTCTGAGTAGACAATAATCAACCAAAAGTATGGGGCTTTCAGGGAAAACACCCACCAATACACTATCTACCAACTCCAGCGCCTTGAAAACTTGTGCCTCCTTCTGTATGTCCCTGCTTCTTATAGTATAGAACACAATCCCCGAATTGCCTCGAAAGAAATCATAATGTCAAGAAATCAAGAACTGCATACAGAATTGAATTTAATCAGGATACCCTTACCTTGGAGAATGATTTTGCATCCTAAAGTCTGAGTCCTAGTCTGAGCTGGTGAATCTTGATCTCTCTACTCCAATAGAATATACGTAGATGTGTGAGGGAAACCTTCATCCAAAGAAACACAAGTTTATAGTAGGAAGGGCGACCCGGAACTGTCCCCTCATTCAAGTCTTGTTGCAAACAGTCAGGGAAATTCATTGAGTCCAAGACTTGCCCAGGACCCAGAGAGGTTACCTTTGTCTTGACTTTGTATACAGCTAATATTATAAGATTACTTATTGTAGCATTGCTAACGGGTGTCCACTATTAATAAGTATAACCATCATTTCATTAATGCTATTGGTTTACAATTGTTATTGTGTTCTAGGATTATATATGAAATATATCATTATTCATCATATAATATCATTGTAGGAAATATATCATGCACACGATTTCCACACTATTCCACACAATCTCTGTATCGCTCTATTCCCTTCCTATGTACCTCTCTATCTCCGTCCTCTGTACCTCTTTGTCTCCGTCCTCTGTACCTCTCTATCCCCATTGATCTTCTGTCCCTCATTGAATTCACATTGAAATACTATATGTTACCTTAGTTATACACTCAAACTTCTGGTATAACATTTAGTAATCGATTATAGTGATATAGAAGATATGCATTCTATATACATATTCAACATTAAACCATCCACTCTATTAAGATTTGAGAGAAAGAAATGAAAATAATCTTATCTACTGGGTACAGCACATCTACTGCCAACCTGGAGGTCTGACCATATGTGCTTCAGTGCTGGTTCCCGGAATAGGAATCGCATCCTTTTGACACTTGCACTTGACTTCAGTACTGTACTAGCTTAACCTTTGCCAAACTTCTTTGTCTGCTAGAGACCTGAGATGGTTTGAATCATTCATTTAATAAAACGAAAAATCATAAGAGGCTTGAATGAATAAAACATGAATAAATAATGGCAACTCTTTCTCCCCATTCTCTGTCTCTCTAGGCCCTAAATCAATATTATAATATTTTTCCCTTGGTATCTGTTCATAATTCCCACTCCTTCTCTCTCTATCCCGACCCTCTGTCCCTCTGAATTCCCGCTTTCTGTCCCGCTCTATCCCCGCCCTCTGTCCCTCTCTATCCCGCTCTCTGTATCTCTCTATCCCCGCTCTCTGTCCCTCTCTATCCCGCTCTCTGTATCTCTCTATCCCCGCTCTCTGTATCTCTCTGTCCCTCTCTATCCCCGCTCTCTGTCCCGTTGAATCCCCCCTTTCTGTTCCTCTCTATCCCTGCCCTCTCTCCCTTTCTATCCACGCCCTAGCTCCCTCCCTCTGAATCCCCACTTTCTGTCTGTTAAATGTATTTACCTGAACGCCTGATTACAATGATTCAAATATAATATGCCAGGATCTCTGATATAAACAATATTTTTGAATCCATATCAAATGTTTATAATTCCCATATTTATGGGCATTCTTATTAAACGTTAACAGAGTTCCTTAACCTGCAATTCATGAACAACATTACAATAGCTTAGTATCCGACTGAAGCCAGCTTTTACTGAATGCTCGATGCATGTGGGCACTGAATGAAAGCCGAGATCATTCATTTTTATTTGGCCTCAAATGCGGGGAAATCTGGATTTATAGGAGAATCTTTCAACAAATGATCATAATGGATACTGTTTTTAAAAAGGAAATACTATTTAGGCTATTATTCTTGGGTATTTAAAGACCTATCATACATGGTCATCTTCAGTAAATATCATTACAGTGCAATTAGAGCCCTAACAGTTCATTTTGTGAAGGGGTGCATCATTCGGCATTACGTTTTATTCTAGGTAGTGGCTGAGAAATGTGGCCTTTAGTAGGAGTAACAACTAATAAAGAAATAAATCAGAATGTAGTCTGGAGTGGAAAAATAAGGAAATAAGAAAGAATTTCGAACTCATTAATTTGTCAATGCATTGCATATATTTTACGTATGTTTCACGCACACTGGTGCCACAAATAATGGAGATAAAGTATACATTTCCTGAAAGAGGAAATACACACAAAAGGAATGGCATGATTTGTACTAATACAGCGAATGACGGAATGAAGGAAGGTATGATTGTATCCAATTGTACATCCCCAGAAAGTCAAACCCATACATTGTACATATTCGGTTGATCCTTAGACTTTGATATTTTGTTTTCACATGTAAATATAGCCCTTATTGACGTTTCATGAGGATGGCCCATATAAATAAGCAGTATTCTGATGGATGGAGGATATTTTCTAACCTTTGTCATGATATATTTGACATCACAGTCAAAAGAATGTGCTGTTTAAAGTATCAACGTTGATTTCTCAGTAAGTTAATGTTAAAAAAATTACGTCTAAAATATTAACATTGATTGATTGGTAAATTAATGTTAAGTAATTGATGTCAAAATATTAATGTTGATTTATCAGTAAGTTAATGTTAAAAAAATTACGTTAAAATTATTAACATTGATTGATTGGTAAGTTAATGTTAAATAATTGATGTAAAAAATATTAATGTTGATTTATCAGTAAGTTAATGTTAAAAGATTGACGTCAAAATTAATAACGTTGATCAATCGGTAAGTTAATGTTAAAATATTGACGTCAAAAGTGTTAATGGTAAGTCAACATGGACTTAACGTTGAGAAATTAATGTCAAGAAATTCACGTTCAGTTAACATTAAATTGACGCAAATATTATAACGTTAACACGATTAACATCAAAATGAGGTTAAGTTCACGTAAATACATTGACGTTAATAAATTCACCTTTGATTGAGGTGAATCAACGTTAATTTAACGTTAATTGTTACCTGGGTATACTCTTCTTGAATATTATCAATGGATCACCATGCATCACATTTAAAAAGATGAGCTCAATTTAAGCCGATTCCAGTGATTCTGTGACTCATATTTTTGTGACACATCACATACATGTATTTATAATAATAATACTAGATTTGTATTTCCATAAACGTTTACAAAGTGGTATACATGGTACAGACTAGAAATTGAAATGAAATAAAAGTATGGAAAAAGAAGTACTATCTTTAAATTAAGTCATTAATTATTTATTGAGAGATAATGATTAGAGAATGTAAATTTTAAAATGCTCCTTGAATGTCTGAGAATTACTGATTGCAGGACAGACATCTGATATGATAGGTCATTACGAGATTCTCCCCCCAAAGACTTACACCAGAGAGCGGATATGGGAAATTGTTTTTATTTTCCTGTGCAGTATGGGTTGATCTACATTTGGAAACAAAAACAATATGTAATTATGAAGAGAGGTAATTAGGTTGATTAATTAAAATGATGTAATTATTAAGGAGTTGAATTAATATACACGGCCCCCGACTCGGGTGATGAGAAGGAGTGGGAGGGTGGGTTGAAGAAGGAGAGTAGGGGTGTGGACGGCGTGGCGTCTGGAGGAGAGTGAGGGTGAGATGCTGCTGGTTAGGCCCGGATATAGGGATAGGAGAGGGTAGGTGGCAGCAGTGAGGTGTTCTGGTGTCGCCTCCAGGGGGAGACGAAATGCCCAGTCATTGCTCAATGCAACTGACCAGCACATTACGAGATTCTCCCCCCAAAGACTTACACCAGTGAGCGGATATGGGAAATTGTTTTTATTTTCCTGTGCAGTATGGGTTGATCTACATTTGGAAACAAAAACAATATGTAATTATGAAGAGAGGTAATTAGGTTGATTAATTAAAATGATGTAATTATTAAGGAGTTGAATTAATATACGGCCAAGAGCCATATAAGATAGGGAAGTGAGGAGGGTGGGGAATAATAAATGTTGGTATGGGTGAGCCAGGGGCGTGCGCGGTAGAGATAGTTATGGTTTTGGAGACTGTATATGTATGGCTGAAAGTCAGGCATTATTAGAGATCTTGGTTATGTCAGGCGACAGTCCGTTGAGGTGACAGTCTCTGTATCACATTACACCGTGTTGAGAGCTCTATTGTTGGGAGCTATTGTTCACATATTATTAGCCAGGGCACTTGTCCACGTGCTGAAATCCACTCACTGTGGCTGGCTGGCCTGAATGGCCTTAACTAGTTTGCTGTTGGTACTAGCTTGGTCTGTCGACATATAGACCCTGAAGGCGTCGGAGGCCCAGCCCCCTAGTCGCTTGACCTCTGTTTCTGTCGCCCCTTGTTTGAAGGCCGCCGTGGCCGCTGACTTCCTCAGGCTATGTAACGACAGGGCGCTGACGTCGACCGCGTGCGCGCGGAGGTGCTCCTTCCAGCGCCTGGCTATGTAAGAGGCAGGGACTGGGCGCATAGATGATTTGAAGGTGAGGAATGGTTGGTCAGCGTGCTTGGTGGGCTCCATTTTTATAAGCTTATTGACCTTGGCGACGATACAGATGCTTTTGTCGTCTGCTCTGTTGAGTGTTATGGTCCTGCTTTGGAATGCGGTTTGCATGGTCTTCCCGGCCTTGATTTTAACTATGAGACACTCCTTCCTGATTAAGACATCCCCTCGTGTTAGGTGTCTCGAGTGGTCAAATTTCTTGATTGATTGGGGCACGACCTCTGATTGTCTCAGTGCCCCGTAATACATCATTAGTACTGCTGTTGCCACGATGGTAGATTCATAGCTGTTGTCTAGTGCTATGATCATATTCTTGATGGTGTCCAGACCTATTGGGTCTTTAGGCTTAGGTATGTACTCCTTGTTCCTCATAAGCCCCTTGATCGTCCAGCTGACTCTATGATGGTCTAGATTGGTAGTGTCGTGGTCACATTTCTTGAGGAATGTTTTAATGTGGGACAGCTGGTTCCTTACAGATTTGGGTGATCCCATGCGGTTTGCTAGATGTTGGAGGTATACGCAGATGTGGGCGACCTCTGGGGCTTTGTAATCGAATCCCATCTCTCTAGCAAAGGCCATGTATGCCTTTGCTGCCCCTTTTCTGTTGCTGGTGGTGCCTGGGGCCCAAGCCCTGTCCTGTGTTCTCTCCGCTTGCTTTGCCAGCCCTTCCATCGGTGTTCCTGAAAGATAGAAGGGACTGTTCAAGGGCGTATGTACAGGTATCGACAAGATTTAGAGAGTAGTGATCTAACCAATATTTGCATATGTCACGTTCACGTTTTCCCAGGTGGGCTCTGCTCAGAGAATCAGCCACATTGTTACAGGCGCCCGCGATGTGTCCATATGACAGCCTTAGATCAAACTTTGCCTGCATCATCCATGCCATACGTGCTGCGGCAAGCATGGGCTTGTTCTTTCCCTTTCCATTGTTGAACACGCACACACTCGACATGTTATCACACAGTATGTGTATGTGTGTTCCCCGGTCGCTCTTGCCCACTAGGGTGTGTAGCGCCACTACCACGTTGATGGCCTCGACCTCTGAGATGTTATCTGCCTGCTCGCCGACGTCACATAGCTGGTGTTTGTATGCGAACTGGCCGTCAGTTCCTCCCACGCCGGAGAGGCAGGCATCTACAAGAATGACCTTTGTTGCATGTAGGTCGGGTATGACCGACACTCCATTCCATTCAGAACAGAATGCCATGAACCATCTTAGGTCCTCCTTCATGTCCGAGTTGATATTTGCGTGCAGGCCTTCAAAGCCCCTGAGGGCCTCCAGTAGGCGGGAGACAAATAACCTGGCTGGGGAGACGCATTTGCTGACATGTATGAGAGTCCCAATTATAGACTGTAGCTCCCTTTTGGATATCGAGCGTCTCTTAGTGTACTTTTCGGTCATGGCGACCGCCTGTTTAACCTTGTCTTGTGGCATGGCTAAGGTCATGTTGGAGGAGTCGATGTCAATTCCTAGCCATGTCACTTGTTGTGAAGGGGGTTGCAGTTTTTCTTTTGCCTCTACCAGGCCCAGTCGTCTTAGTGTGTCTCTGGCGCACTCATATGCTCTCGTCGACTCGCTGATGTTGTGTGAGATCAGCGCTAGGTCGTCGAGGTACATGAATGCCGTATACCCTTGTCTTTTAAGCATTCTCACAATGGCATTGGCCACTCGCTGCATGTGTGCACTTGAGCCCCGGCTGCCAAAGGGCATGGTGATGTCACAGTACCACACACCCTGCCAGCCGAGACACAGGAGGGGCCAGTCAAGGGGGTCAGAGTGAAAGTTCTTATAAGCACGAGATATATCAATAACCGCCATGTATGCTCCTGACCCTACCTGCCTGAGATGTGATACCAAGTTTTCCACTGTAGGGAGAGAGTGCTCCCTCTGTTCCCCCCACACAGAATTCTTGATTATATATTTATTGACCGAGTTCTCCTCTGGAAATGTCAGGTCAATTATTACTCGACGCGCATCTGTGTCTTTCTTGGCGCGTGACATCATTGGGGATGTGTGAGTCCATTCCACAAAGGGTGGTTGCTCGAACGGGCCTATGAGGCCGCTGAGGTCGAGCTCCTTCTTTATGAAATCATTTATTTTGTCCTGGAATTTGTTAGCACTAGGGTGGTTGTTTACTCCAGTGTTCTGAGAGATGGGCCCCAGGTATCCCATAGGGAACCCATGCTTCACGAAACCTAGTATCTCTCTGTCCTCCACTGACGATGTTAGCATCCTGTCCCATTCTTGTATGTTCAGGTTGGATGGTATTACTACTTGGGCTCCGATTGCATTTGGAACACCATATTTTCGGACCTGATCGTATATCGGCCCGAGCTGTCGCCACTTGTCACCGGGGCAGGCTCTCGGCCAGTTGAGCTGCCTATGTGCCGCTAGCCGATCTGGGCTAGTGTCAGCTTTGGACGGGTCCACCCTACCCGCGCATATGTCGATTACTGTGTCGAAATAGTCCTGGTCAGGTTTTCCTGATAGTGGGCCATTGCAGTTGTTTACTATTGTAGTTTTACTGGCAGACACGAAGTCTTTGGCGTGAGGGTTTAATGGTTTTGATGTAACGTGTTGAATCTCACCGATAGAAGCGTGTTGTTGTCCGCCATGATGGATCTCGGGTGACTTCTCGCTGCGCGCGAGACGTTGAGCGAGACTCACGTCTCCGGCCCCTGGGACAGCCCCTGGATCGGATTGTAGGTCATGTTTGTATACATCCAGTGGGCGTGGCAGGTCCTGACTGCTCGCCACGCCCGTCACTCGTTTTTTGAACTGTTGGTTGCCTTATTGTCGTATCCATTGTTGTTCTTTTGTTTGGTTGGACCATTGTAGGTGGTGTTGTTATTCCTGGGCACATAAGATCCGTCCAACTGACTCTGCTGGTGCTTTATTCGCTTCTGACACTCCTTGATGGAGTGCTTGTTGCGTCTCCCTATGGAGTCACAGTAAGTGCACGCGTGAACCATGTTCACCGCGCCCTCTCTGTGATCTGATGAGAACGTACATCCATCCCTTGAGTTGAATTGCCTGCACATTGTTTCCACAGACTTGTCACTCTTGTTGTTCGTCGACTTTGTGAGGCGGTCATTGGACTGTGGAGCACTGTATCCCATGCCTCCACCCGTTAAACATATTCTCACTCGCTCCTCCTGTATTGTGGCTTTGTCACTCCAGCATATCTTGCCGCTTTCAACCATATCCCATATATATTGGGACCAACGCCTTACTGCACTCCAAGGTCGCTCCAGGCTATCTTTAGTAACTTGGCGTAGATGATGCATAAGGTGGGCATAGTCGTCTGCGGCATACCCCTCGGGGTCATCTATTAGCGCTAAATAGCCATCAAGATACTCGTTGTAGGAGAGCAAGGACCTGGCGTCTAATTTCTGTTTAATCGTTTGGGTCCCTTCTCTATATCCATACATGTATGGCTTTGCCATAATTTTGGAACAGTGGATGTCTGATATAATATCAACCCTACCATGAAGGCGATGCGCGAAACGTTCCCTGTCAGTCTCGCGTTCTATGTAATCGTCCGCCTGGACCTGGCGCCGAATAATCTTGGGTGCTGAGCTCGCCCTGCGTTGAGAGTCCGTGACCCACTTCCTCACGCGGTGGTTGGACTTCTTGGGGGGACGCTCCTCGTCCGTGGTCACGCTGCTGCGGGTGCTCGCGGTGCCCGTTGAGTGCTCTCGCTGCCTCTTTGAGCTGTGACTAGACCTCGTGGAGGACCTTGAGCGTCTGGATGACTGGGAGCTTGCGTCAGATCCGCCATCTTTAGTTGAGTCTACTTCGATGCCTTTACTCCTGAGTATATGGGCGAATTGTCTCGACAGCCCAGCTATCTCTTGTCTCACTTGTGCCACCTCTCCAGATACTCCAATAAGCCCCTTTTGTAATGACTTACATGATAGTTTGGGAGGATCATCAGGTATCTTGAACCTGATCTCACTTCCCCAGCTCTCTTCGGACTCTTGGTCGCCTTGCTGGTCCTCGTGGTGGGACTCGGCGGCCCTTGCTCTTGTTCTGGGCATCTTAAGTTAATTCCGGGTGTTTAGAGAAATGTATATATTGTCTCTGGTGTTGGCGGTATGATGTCCTGTCCAACTGCTCCTTATTATGTGGGAAGCATTAGGGTGAGGCCAAAAGTTTAGATGAAGTCTTGAAGAAGGAGAGTAGGGGTGTGGACGGCGTGGCGTCTGGAGGAGAGTGAGGGTGAGATGCTGCTGGTTAGGCCCGGATATAGGGATAGGAGAGGGTAGGTGGCAGCAGTGAGGTGTTCTGGTGTCGCCTCCAGGGGGAGACGAAATGCCCAGTCATTGCTCAATGCAACTGACCAGCATATGTGTTCCTGGGAGTCACACATCACAAAATTGATATTTTTCAAAGTGATTTATTCACAAGTTTTTTTTTAGGAATGTTCCCATCCTTGGGCATTTCCTCTATAGTATCCACCAAATAGAAGGGGGAAGAAATGTAGCCACAGTTTTTAATTTGAGAGATAACGATTTGAGAACATAAATTTAATAATGTTACTTGAATGTTAGCTAAAAACGTTCCAGGAACATAAAATACTAACATTCCTAGGATGTTTCACTAAAAACATTTGCTTGATGTTTTCTACATGTTTCCTACAAACAAACACACGAGGAACACGATCCCAATGTTCCCCAAATGTTGTGTGCTACTGGGGTAATGGATCTGCTGTTTCTTATAAGCGCCCATGAATAATCTGCTGCTTCTTACCTCAAGGATAGGAGGCCAAGGTACCATCACTGTTCCAGAGAAGAGTAGAGATAAAACAGATAATATATTTCCACAAAATAGTGGATATAGACATTAGAATCCAAGAAGGTATAAACATGATACCCAAATAATCACCATTTCAGGCAAATTGTAATCCCAAATAAAAAGGTATTTCGAGCGTCGGTATCATATTTAGAAAAGAATATTTTACCCACAATATTTTGCATAATAAAAGCAATAATTAATCATACATTAACTTCACGTCCTATCATAAGATCCATTTGAGTCATGAATTCAAGATTAGGTGATTTAGTTGGACTGGCAAAATCCTCAGGTTTCTTTAAAGAAAGCAGATCATTTACCAATTCAGTTGCAACGGAAGCTGCCGCATCTTGATGACCTTGCTGAGGTATAACACCGGGAACAGACCCCGATATGGTCTCTTCTACTGACATAGCAACCTCCACTCGCTTGGATGTGTCAGGGGCCTTACCTGCTGCCGCACTAGGCAACTTCGGTTCGGTCGAAGGAGGATTTGACCTTGTCGACGATGTTCCCTGAGACGAAACAGATGAACTTGAAGACGTTTTATCACGCGAATCTCGTTGTTCCGTTTTCTTACCAGTGCCAGGAGTTGGGACAGTAACACTACTCATCTTCACATTTAACAACGCCCTAGTTTTCAAATTTTTCTCACGTAAAATGTGTAAGGCAGAACTAGTAGAAGTTAATTTCCTAGGACTCGTACAAGTTTTCAGAGCAGATAACTCTGCTTTTACTTTCGCCAGTTCACTTACAAGTTGCTGGTTTTCATTCTCCAGGTCCATGACCCTCACTTGAAGTTGATCATTCAGGCTGGTAGTTTCCTCCAGCGCCTCTACTAAGGATTCAACTTCCTCCTGACTTTTCATGATTTTAGATACCTCTCCCAAAGGTTTTACCATGTCCGCCATAGCTACTATGTACTGCTTTTGAATTCTTCCCATCTCTTCATTATGGCGATATTTCTCTTCGTCTAGGCTAGCACCATAAGTATAGGTAGCCTGATGGTAGATCTGATGGTAATTATTCAAACAATCCTCCTCAACATGTACCGAAGGGGCAAGCTGAGAAGAAGAGGCTGCAGAACACGAATTAGCAGAAGACCAGGCATTTGTTGCCGGCAAAGGCGCATCACAAAGCTTTGGCTTCTTCACAACAGAGGTAGAACGAGGAGTTCCAGAGGCCACACCTTGATACCTTTCATGTTCAGCCGCATCATACATTGTCTTCCACCTAAACCTGGTCACAGCCAAACTATAGTGAAAAGTTGGGTTAGCCTGAACGACACGATTTTTACTGGATAGACCTTCCATGTACTGCCTTGCCAGGCTATCTGACAATCTGTGCCTATCTACCTTACATGTGAGATGAATAAACATTTCCCCCCTCCTATCAACAATCTTTTGACACAGATTGTCTGGGCATTCCCAGCCGAAGGTTAAAGGAGTATGTACCTCACACATATGACGGAGAAAAGATAATTTGGTCATAAATTTCTTCACACCGTTTGGACACAAGGTTTTCGACCTACAACATGTGAAGGGACACCTCATCCCCGTAGTATAAATTGAGAGAGACATTTTTAATTTTAGATCTTGATCCTCTCTAACTGACAGGCCTTTCTCAGGCAAAGTCTTACACGGATCACATAATTTAGGGAAATATGATTCGTATAATCCCATCTGTTCATCAGCATTTGACTCTTAAATGTCAATACAACCATCAGACTCACTTGTTAACACAGGTTGAATCGAATAATCATCTTTAGGCGACCAATTCCTCAGCAATCTTTGCATCATTTTATAATGCCTAGACAAACCATCGCCTCTCGTTTCTTTGTAGGAACTATCTTCCCTTCTCCTGCTTTGTCGGCCAGTATCCCTATTGGAAGCTGACGATGAATTACTTCTCCTTTCCGAGGTATTGTCATTGTTAGTAACCTCATAAGAGGCATTTTTGTCAGAATTGTTAGTATTTGCCTGCGAAACAGACATATTCGGGTTGGCGTTAGCCATTTTGTCAGAACTCTTGTTTATTCTGGATGCCTACAAATAAACAAGAAAAATTATCACCAACTTAAACAGTCAAAAAAACCCAGCAACAATCGACAGGAAAATAAAGCTTATAAACAACGTTATACAGCATATAAATCCTAAAAATCATTCATGTTGTTCTTTCCCCATAGGGCTTAATACTCTTTGAGTTGTACAGCGCTTCCACCGACGTCCGCGCCCTTAGATATACCGAGTAAAGATCGAACCGTGTTGTATTTTCCTCATAGAGCGCAATGCTGTACAACTCGTACACTGCTTACTCCGACGTCCGCGCTCTGAAGATATAGTAACAGGCCAAAGCGGCACGTTGGGGAACCCATAGAGTTCCCTTGGCGCGAGCCACAACACACGGTGACCCAAAAGCACGGTCGTACGTTCTAACTTTCAAGGTATAACCATATAACTTTACATATATCCACCGCGCATTGAAACTACGCTTCCCAATGCCTCCTGGCATACATTTATCTTCATTCACAGCAGTATAGCATGATATATTCTCAGTCTATTTAGTCAAGAAAACAATATCAAATGGCAGCTACTCATCAGTACCGTAGTATGACCTATATAATGAAATATACACAATGCCCCACGTGTATGCCAAGTGTGTATAGCCGAATCACCCATACCGGTGTCGGCAAACATTGAAGTAATACAGGCTATAACCTCTACCATTTTTCATGAAATACATAATTTAGTGACTGGAACATCAAGTAAATAATATATCCTAAGATTAGTATTTAACTTACAGTTCGTCCAGATAAAATTCATGGAGATATACAAGCACGCTCCAACTGATGTGTAGCCTTCGAGCAGGAGTAGCCTTCTGACTGGGAGATATGAATACCCAGAAACCTCCGCTCAGGGCTATTACATATCCAATCTTAGTGTGATTACCATATTTAACTATTGTCTTGTTTATAACAATTCCATTGGACAATAATGTAATGAGTATGCCGAGTCAACAAGGCTTAATCCAACTCGTTATAGAGCGGTCTGTAGTAACAGAGCCTAACAAGGCAAATCACACATTCAAATATTAAAAAAAACAAATTATCCGTCCGTACAGGGGTCTGTGACGATCCTTACGCTTCTCAGATCAATCAACAGAGACTTCTCGTTGTGTTTTTTACTATAACTTCTCATCGACATCGAATTCCCAATATAACTTCCACCATGGGAGAACAATTACTACCAGTCCTAAGCAATGATTACTATAACCAAACTATAGGCATGATGAATAGCGATCAGGAATTTTTATTTCCCTTTTTCCTCCACTTCTCTTCTTAGGTATTATTTCCTCATTTTGCCCTTGTACAGGGTTAATTTTAACTTTTAATTTCCCATTCGAGATAGAATGCTTCTTACCTTTACCACGAGGTTTCGCAATTTTCTTTTTCTCGATTCCCTTGGCCTTAGGCGGTTTCTTGGGAGGTCTGCCTCTTTTCCTGGCTTGATCAGGTTTTAGACTAGAAATATAATCCATAATTTCCTGGCCAGGAGATACCTTTCCTCCATCTACCTTTATAACATCTCGACCTACCTCACCTAGGTTTTCAACTTCAGGAGAATTTTGAAGATTAACTGTAGATCTCAATCCGTCCTTGGACGTAGGATCAACAGCTGTCTTTAAATAATCACCATTCCATCAAACTTCTCCTCTTGATGTTGATAGGAGGTATGTATGATAGTTTATTTTACTAATAATTTTCCTGGTCACGGCACCAAAATGTAGTGACCCAGTGTTTTTAGAGGAGGAGTGTTTGGTATAACATAAAAGACAAGAGCCTTAATATTATTACTCTGATTTATTAAGCAGCTTTGGATGATACCTGCAACCAGGCAACACACTACATATGCACGTAAAGGTTACAGCATAAGTTTCCTTTTCTGCATGTAGTACGTTATGTCATCTATAGGTGTGCTATATGATTAATATAGGAATATATGTGGCGATACCTGAATACCTCCCGCCAGTGACCGTCACCTGACCAACCTGGTCATTCCTCACGCCAACTACGAACTGACCACACGGCTGCCTTTTTGCTTTGATCCCAACTCAATTCAATATGCCTTTATGTACAGGCTGCGAACGCCACCATGCTAGGCCGTGTGGAATCACTGTTTGCAAATACTATTTGGCTGCCATTAAGAAATGCAGAGAGAATGGTGAGGAGTCTACAAATTTCTCTTTGTACCTGGAGGATGTGTCTACCGAAGATTACGAACAGGCGCCGCCGGCGCATGACAAAGGTGCTACAAGTGGACCTACCTCTGTTAACGATGTCTTGGCGCAGATTCTAGCCCGTTTGGACAACATTGAGCAGTCAGGCCAACACAATATTCCGCAACAAAACCAGCAGCAACATCAGCAGCAGCAACAGCAGCAACAGCAGCAACAGCAGCAAGTATTAAATCCTTCGTGTGCCGATCTTACGGTGCTGACTGATTCCATATCTCAGCTGTCACTCACGGTGGGTCAGTCACTTCCACCTAAGAAAGGTAGGGAACTAAGGCCAGAATATTATGCCCAGGTTATCGCAAAAAATGTATTGCTTAAGGATATGGATCACCGTAAGTTATCTGCTGAAAGCCTTATTCATGGGATGATTTGTGTGTATGAGAATCTTCTTGCTTCTGGTGGGGACGCCATTGGATATTTATCCCATTTGAAGTTTGTCTCACGCCAGTTGAGCGAGAATGTTTTTTCGGTGATGGCGTGTATTTCATATGATCGGCACATCGTAGACGGCGTTATCCATGGCGTCAGATCATTTTCCCAGCCTAGTTCTATCGATATAGGTATGTTTTTCCATGGTGGAAACGTCAGAGCACTTCATATTAACAAAGGGAATTCGTCGTTGGGAAATCAAAACAGGCGTGGCGGCCATAGAAGCTTCGGTCGTGGGTCGGCCGGAAATGACGGCAAGCTTCGGGAGGACTCGGCAAGTGTCGGCGCTATTCCCGACGACTGGCCTAACGATGTCTGTTTTAATTATAACATGAAAACATGCTTCGGGAAATGTACAAGGCTTCACGTTTGTAGAGATTGTCGTTACCGTCATCGTATTGGAAATTGTCGTGTTTCTGAGAAAAATTCAGAAAAAAACGATTAGCTCGCGCGTTCTCAGCAAGCGAGAGTTCGCGCGAGACTTCCTTCCAAAATGGCGGACATGACAGCCGAAATCTGGAGACGGAGCTTCCAAGATCACCTGTTTCTCCTAATATACAGGTATTTGATGATATTACGCTTGATTCTGTTGAATATATTGTTCCTGCTAACTCATCGGGGCAGGTTTTTGATGCTTTTGCCTTGCCCGGCGATTTTCATCGCCCAGAATACGACTTTTTCCACGATTTTGCCTTTGCGGCCGACCCATACACGCCCATCGACGTCTCATATACTCCTATCGACGTCCCATATACGCCTATCCACGACCCACCCGGGCTTACTACGTGGCCTACCTTCAATTCATTTCATTCTGAGGGAGTTTCTTCTACTCTTACGAGCCGTTACACGCCAGTTATAGTTGATTATGATTACGACTTCAACTGGGATATCACTTCACGCATCAACGATCGTCAGTCATTAGGTGGGTTCCCAACTCAAATGAAACCTGCCTGTTGGCTGAGGGAGCTACGATATGAGAATGATCCTTATTTGCTTTCATTTTTAACTGAGGGCATCACTAAAGGCTTCAATATTATTAACACTGACTCGCAGGTGGTTCCTTACCATTGTGAGAATTATTCTTCTGTTACTTCCGGAGAAGCTGCTGCCTTTGTGAGTGCCTTGATTAGGTCAGAGCTCGACGACTGTAAATATGTTTATTCTGCTTCCAAGCCTATTTGTGTTCATGCGTTGGGGGCAGTGCCCAAGCATGATGGGGGTTTTCGCCCCATCACAGATTGTAAAAGACCAGAGGGGGTTTCCATTAATTCCCATATGAGTGATACTGCACTTCCTTTTTCCTTCAACTCTGTGGATGATGTTTGTAGTGTGTTGGAGGAGGGAGACTACATGGCTACACTAGACATAGCTGCGGCTTATCGTTCTATCTCTGTGAATCCTTCCCAGTGGACATATCAGGGGATTCGGTGGAACGTTGATGGAGTTCCTCGCTTCTTAAGCGATACCAGACTCTGCTTCGGACTTTGTTCAGCTCCTTATATATTTAATACCATCACAGATTTCGTCGTGAGATGCATGAATAGGAGAGGTTATTCGAGAGTCTTTAATTACCTGGATGACTTTGTGGTGCTTGGAGGATCATACCAAGAGTGTTTAGATGGTCAGCTTGCCCTCATTCGCTTGTTAGCGGACCTAGGATTCTTCATTAAATGGTCCAAGTGCACCTCTCCCTCTACCAGATGCAGGTATCTTGGTATCGTTATTGACTCTTGTGAAGGTACCCTGTCCTTGCCTGAGGACAAGTTCCAGAAGTTACAAGATGAGTTGCTATTTTTCAAGAACAGGAAGAAAGCTACTAAAAAGCAGCTCATGAAGCTATGTGGTATTCTAGGGCACGCTGCTAGGGTAGTCCGAGGAGGCAGGACCTTCAGCAGACGGATTCTGGACCTCCTGAAAGGCCTTCCTGACAAGAACGTCAGGATAAAGCTTAACTCTGCCTTCATTAAAGATATGGCCTGGTGGCATGATTTCTCCTTATTGTTCAACGGCACTGTATATATGGTCTCAGAGGTGAGTGAAACAACGCCTTGGATCACCTCGGATGCTAGCCTGCAAGGATATGGTGTGTATCATAGCTGGGATAACGACTGGCTTGCTGGCTATTACAATTCTGCTGACACTCCAGATGATTTCGCGGCCTTTAATCCCTCCCACGGACATTGGCGTAATATTTGTGTACCGGGGAAACATGCGAATAATATTAATGTCCTAGAAGCCGTGCCAGTTTTGTTAGCGGCTCAGAGAACTTGCCATATGTGGTCTAATCAACATGTTGTTCTCTACAGTGACAACACTCAGGTGGTCAGCTTCATTAATTCTGGAACCAGCAGTAATGAGTACTGCATGGATATTCTTCGTAGGCTTTTCTGGTTGAGTGTTGCCTATAACTTCCAGATAACAGCTAGGCACATACCGGGCGAAACGAATTATCTTGCTGACCATTTGTCTCGTGTTAATCATCATGGTTGTGTGTTTTCTCCAGCTACTTCTGCTTTATGTTGCAGCCCTGGACCAGCTGGATGATGAGGTTGCTGTTGCTATATCTGCTGCTACTGCGAAGAATACTAAGTCTCAACGGAATTCCCAGTGGGCTTGTTTCTTCAGCTTCTGTCATCAGTTCAAGTTGTGTCCTCTACCTGCTACTTCTCATACTGTAGTGAGGTTTTTGGTCTACAAAGCTAGATCAGTTAAATATGTGACTGTGAATAATTATTTGAGTGCCATCATCAGCCTACATCGATATTATGGTTATGAGTCTTCCTTCAGAGACTCTTATCTTGTGAAAATGGTGTTAGAAGGCCTGAAACGCAGTTTGGGTACTTCTGTGGAGCAAGTAATACCATTATCCCCTACTCAGCTTCTACAAATGTTTAATTACGTGGAAATGTCTGTGCCTAAGGAATCCGCGATGTGGGGGGCTATCATTCTCTCATTTCGCACGCTTTTGAGGAAGTCAAATCTGCTACCTGATTCACTTGGAGAGGCGTCTTCTTCACTTCACCTGGTTAGAAGGTCTGATGTGACCTTCCACGACTGGGGTCTGATTCTCCTAATCAAGTCTTCAAAAACACTTAAATACAGGGAGGAGGAAGTCAAAATCCCTGTTTGTTATGTGGGGAATTCCCCCTTGTGTGCAGCGGCAATGTTAAAAGATCATCTTGCTCATAGTTCAGCTCCTGCTGATGCTCCCTTGTTCGTAGTGGATGGTGTACCCATCTGTTACAGGGAGGTCTTGGATTTCCTGCGTGTGCTATCTTCTAAAATTGGTGTGAGTGCTAGCTCTGTAGGCTTTCATAGCCTTCGACGAAGTGGAGCTCAATGGCTTTACAAGATTGGAGTACCCCTTCCAGATATACAAGCCGCTGGGTGCTGGTCGAGCATGGCCGTGCTTTCGTATCTAGTTGCACCTTTTGACAGGAAACGTGATGTGGATTCCCTTGTTGCTACGTCCTTAGCTGGGTTGAAATGAGGGTTCTTCTTGGGTCCTTGGAGGCTTCGGCCTCGAGACCTGCAATACCCCCTTTGCTTATTTATCAGAAGACAGATATGTGTGCTATATGATTAATATAGGAATATATGTGGCGATACCTGAATACCTCCCGCCAGTGACCGTCACCTGACCAACCTGGTCATTCCTCACGCCAACTACGAACTGACCACACGGCTGCCTTTTTCTTTTTTTTTTCACTTGTTCTTCTTAATAAAAGGAGGCTTCGGCCTCGAGACCTGCAATACCCCCTTTGCTTATTCATCAGAAGACAGATATATGAACGTGGACTATTTATAGCAACAATACATACAAAATGTTTCCTGTATGGAGAGAATTACAGTATACTTCAGTGGTCCCTGAAATAAACTTGAATTCTGTACTGAGGCATATTGGTTTCATGAGCTTTAGGGTGTCACCCGGTCTCAAGTCAAAGTTTGAAAAATATTCCAAGATGTGGTTGTTCCATGGGTCAACTAATGTTTTTTTTTCACGCTTCCCCTTCCTGGCTTCTAGGAGATTCATAGAACAGCCTAGAAGCATTTGAATATAGATACTGTTGAGGTATGAGTGATGACCATCAGATCCTTCCAATGGACTGATAAGCGACTCTATTTTATCATTCATTGAAGCTATTTCAGATTGGTTGGGAATGTCATGGTAATGTATCATTTCTATCAATTTGTTTCTATTTGTTTGTATGACATTACTCTGTAGGCTTGTGTTTGATGGTATGACAATGGATGGGGCCAGTGTAACACACTTCTGCAAGGCTCTGGACAAGATGGTTACTTTACACACTCTGCAGTAAGTACAGACACAGTATTAAGTTTTGTCATGTATGTGTATATAGCGGTAGAGTATAGATTATGTGTACATAAAGACTAGTTCAATTCATCACTCCATGGTGCAGTTGTTTTGTTTTGTATCTATATAATTACTTCATGTGTATCTTTAGGTTGGCGGGTATGGCAGTGGATGCTACCAGCGTGATAGCCTTGTTAAAGGGTCTGAAGAATCAGGTTTCATTACACAAACTACAGTAAGTACAGACATGGTATTATTTTATCAGGTCAGGACAATTGTCATCCAGACCACTAGGACTGTTACATCCAGTAGAGTGCATAGCTATGCACAAAGGGAAATACAAATATATGTCATTGATTTGTTAGCCTCTAGAGTTTCCTAATGATGGAAGGGTGAAAGTCCACATAATTGATGCATCAAAAGACGGACAAAACCAATCGTACCTGTTGCACTAAACAGGTACAAAATAAAACTTTCTGTACTTCAGCTTGTTGATAAAAGGCATTGGTGGAGGCACGCTCAACATGGTAGATTCAGTTTTATCCAAACTAAAAAATCTCACAGACTTTGGGTAAGTTTTAACTGCAGTATATTTTACCTAGATCACTAAATGAAAATGTATATAACTAATATCCAAAATATGTATATGACTAATAACCAAAAGAAATGTTTATAGTTGAATGTTATCAATTCAATATTCCATTACTTGGACCTTGTTGAATTCTTTTTTTATATTTCACTGCTAGCATTATGATGGTAGATGCATTATGTATAATAAATAAATACCTGCAGTAATTACATGTGATGTATTGCTTGTTATTCCCTTTCACCTGTACTACAGTTTAGAGATGAATATTCTTTCTGCACATTCCAGGCTGGATGTTTCTGAACTTATTGAGGGAGAAGTGACCTGTTTGTTTCAATTGCTGACCAAATACAACAACATAGAGAGCCTAAGGTATTTCATTAATGTATAATTGATTGCTTGATACACATATTTTGTATCACCAGTTATGCAACATGTAGTCTTTGCTAATTCATTACAGTTATTTCATCATATATCAAACCACGACATGCTAACACCAAACTTTTACTGGTTGTAAAGTAATAGTTAATGGTAAAACAGTCAGGTTGTATCATCAATGACAATTTAGACCCCAAACTAATGTCCTTATTTCTGAATAATTATGTTACTAAGCCTAATGGATGGTGAATGGTGAATAAGAACTCAAGATTGTAATTTTTAGGCCATAAACTCTCAAACATCTTATATCTCAGTCACCTTATGATATTTCGTTCATTTGTGGCAGTATGCAACAAACTATATTATGAAAGAATCTTAATCTATGGTCAATAGTTTCCTGGTAGTAGAATAACCATCCATTTTATTAGACACGATCGTAAATATGTTGTATTTTTGCATGGTGGCTGTTTCAGACTGAAAGGGAATATCTTCACACCAGAAGTTATACAATTGGTTTCTCCAGTGCTGGAAGACAATACATCATGGAAGCATCTAAAGTGAGTTATGTGTATTGTAACATGGGATGCATAATATTATAATGTAATGGAAATGGCTTTGTGTGTTTTATTAACCCATATTTTATTTAATCATGCAACAATATACTTGTGAATATCAACATCCATCAAATGTTTGTGGGTCATCTGATTTGAATGACTGTAAACATATTAGAAATATAAGCTTTATCTACTATTTGTATAGCTCTAGTATGTTTATATTCTGTAAACTAGAGTAATGTGTCACATTCCCTTGTCTTTAACTATGATTAACATAACATTCTACACACTGCATTTATACACTTTCAGCCTATCACACTGTGGGATTGTCTTGTCTTAAACTATGATTAACATAACATTCTACCCACTGCATTTATACACTTTCAGCCTATCAGACTGTGGGATTGTCTTGTCTTAAACTATGATTAACATAACATTCTACACACTGCATTTATACACTTTCAGCCTATCAGACTGTGGGATTGTCTTGTCTTAAACTATGATTAACATTACATTCTACTCACTGCATTTATACACTTTCAGCCTATCAGACTGTGGGATTGCCTTGTCTTAAACTATGATTAACATTACATTCTACCCACTGCATTTATACACTTTCAGCCTATCAGACTGTGGGATTGTCTTGTCTTAAACTATGATTAACATTACATTCTACTCACTGCATTTATACACTTTCAGCCTATCAGACTGTGGGATTGCCTTGTCTTAAACTATGATTAACATTACATTCTACCCACTGCATTTATACACTTTCAGCCTATCAGACTGTGGGATTGTCTTGTCTTAAACTATGATTAACATTACATTCTACACACTGCATTTATACACTTTCAGCCTATCAGACTGTGGGATTGTCTTGTCTTAAACTATGATTAACATTACATTCTACACACTGCATATATACATTTTCAGCCTATCAGACTGTGGGATTGTCTTGTCTTAAACTATGATTAACATTACATTTTACACACTGCATTTATACACTTTCAGCCTATCAGACTGTGGGATTGCCTTGTCTTAAACTATGATTAACATTACATTCTACTCACTGCATTTATACACTTTCAGCCTATCAGACTGTGGGATTGATTATGAACGCCTCATGATCCTATTGGAGGCAGTGAAGATGAACAGGACATTGAAAACACTAGAGTAAGTTTCCATTCCAAATGTGAATAATAGTTAATCTTTCTCCTCTTTACTATGTGGAGTAAAGTGCTACAGGTTGGAACAGCAGTTCCATCAAAGAGATAAAGCACGGTCCTATGTGTTCTCCTCTTTACTATTGTGGGTAGAGTGGTGCAGGTTGGAACAGCTGTTCAATCAATGAGATAAAGCACGGTCCTATGTGTTGCTGCAGGCAGCAGTTCAATGTTATTTTCAAACTTTGTTTCAAAGAACGAAAAGCCAGACAAGATTTTTTTTTTTCATATCAAGGAGCACTTATGTTCATCATTGAAGTCAGTGGGAGAAAAGGATGTTTTCTCTGTTTTCCCAAGAACTCAGACAGTTGAATTGAATTTTTAGAACATTTTATTTGGTTCCTTTAATAAATGGAAAAATACAAGATTATGCTTCTCCCAATATACTTCTTTAGGTGAGATCACCAGAAAATGTACAATTCACCTTCACTTATTCTCTCAAATGACGCAAATATAAGCCAAAACTCATCTCAATATGACCTGACATATACACGTATTTTTAACACAAGTATTATCAATGAGGGCAATATTAATTATATTCAGATATACCTCGTTTTGAAAATAAGGTGTTGGTCTAATATAACACAATTTCCTCAATGTGTTGATCTGTGACATAATGTTTTCATTGGCGTTTTGTAGAATTTTTCTACACATGAACCATGGTTTATTTGTTTAAGAGATTTGACTGCTTCCTTGAATAAATTGTAATTTCCTTGCTTATTTAACCACAACCGCGCTTTCAATGGAATAAGTAACTAAATATACTCTACGGGATGACATTAGCAAGGCAGAGATATATTAGTTACACTATATTGACAGTTGTACAATATCCTGATGGCATGGTAGATGTGACGTTACATACTCATGTTTGGCTTCTCTATACAAGACTCTTCTAATGGATCATTACTTCTGACTAATTTACAGTGTGACAGGAAGTGATATAGAGAAGGAGAAGGTGCAGGAGGTCATGGATGGACTGAAGGAGAACCACTGCTTGGAGGCAGTTTGGTGAGTGTATTTCCAACTCAGATATTTATATTATTTGATTAGTTACTCTGTGGATGAACTGTGATGAATGACAGATGTGTCAGATTTTCTGAAAATGTACAAATGGCACCATGTACAAATGTACAAATGTCACCACTCACACTGTGTGGTTGTGTCACACTGTGTGGTTGTGTCACACTGTGTGGTTGTGTCACACTGTGTGGTTGTGCTACACTGTGTGGTTGTGCTACACTGTGTGGTTGTGCTACACTGTGTGGTTGTGCTACACTGTGTGGTTGTGTCACACTGTGTGGTTGTGCTACACTGTGTGGTTGTGCTACACTGTGTGGTTGTGTCACACTGTGTGGTTGTGTCACACTGTGTGGTTGTGTCACACTGTATGGTTGTGTTACACTGTGTGGTTGTGCTACACTGTGTGGTTGTGCTACACTGTGTGGTTGTGCTACACTGTGTGGTTGTGTCACACTGTGTGGTTGTGCTACACTGTGTGGTTGTGCTACACTGTGTGGTTGTGCTACACTGTGTGGTTGTGCTACACTGTGTGGTTGTGTCACACTGTGTGGTTGTGCTACACTGTGTGGTTGTCTCACACTGTGTGGTTGTGTCACATTGTGTGGTTGTGGTTGTGTCACACTGTGTGGTTGTGTCACACTGTGTGGTTGTGTCACACTGTGTGGTTGTGCTACACTGTGTGGTTGTGCTACACTGTGTGGTTGTGCTACACTGTGTGGTTGTGTCACTGTGGTTGTGCTACACTGTGTGGTTGTGTCACTGTGCTACCATGTGTGGTTGTGCTACACTGTGTGGTTGTGCTACACTGTGTGGTTGTGTCACATTGTGTGGTGGTGTCACACTGTGTGGTTGTGCTACAATGTGTGGTTGTGTCACACTGTGTGGTGTTGTCACACTGTGTGGTTGTGCTACACTGTGTGGTTGTGCTACACTGTGTGGTTGTGCTACTCTGTGTGGTTGTGCTACACTGTGTGGTTGTGCTACACTGTGTGGTTGTGCTACACTGTGTGGTTGTGCTACACTGTGTGGTTGTGCTACACTGTGTGGTTGTGCTACACTGTGTGGTTGTGCTACACTGTGTGGTTGTGCTACACTGTGTGGTTGTGTTACACTGTGTGGATGTGCTACACTGTGTGGTTGTGCTACACTGTGTGGTTGTGCTACACTGTGTGGTTGTGTTACACTGTGTGGTTGTGCTACACTGTGTGGTTGTGCTACACTGTGTGGTTGTGCTACACTGTGTGGTTGTGCTACACTGTGTGGTTGTGCCACACTGTGTGGTTGTGCCACACTGTGTGGTTGTGCTACCCTGTGTGGTTGTGCCACACTGTGTGGTTGTGCTACCCTGTGTGGTTGTGTCACACTCTGTGGTTGTGTCACACTCTGTGGTTGTGTCACACTCTGTGGTTGTGCTAAACTCTGTGGTTATGTCACACTGTGTGGTTATGCCACACTGTGTGGTTGTGGTTGTGTCACACTGTGTGGTTGTGCTACACTGTGTGGTTGTCTCACACTGTGTGGTTGTGTCACATTGTGTGGTTGTGGTTGTGTCACACTGTGTGGTTGTGTCACACTGCGTGGTTGTGTCACACTGCGTGGTTGTGCCACACTGTGTGGTTGTGCTACACTGTGTGGTTGTGCTACACTGTGTGGTTGTGCTATACTGTGTGGTTGTGTCACACTGTGTGGTTGTGCTACACTGTGTGGTTGTGCTACACTGTGTGGTTGTGCTACACTGTGTGGTTGTGTCACACTGTGTGGTGGTGTCACACTGTGTGGTTGTGCTACAATGTGTGGTTGTGTCACACTGTGTGGTGGTGTCACACTGTGTGGTTGTGCTACACTGTGTGGTTGTGCTACACTGTGTGGTTGTGCTACACTGTGTGGTTGTGCTACACTGTGTGGTTGTGCTACACTGTGTGGTTGTGCTACACTGTGTGGTTGTGTTACACTGTGTGGCTGTGCTACACTGTGTGGTTGTACTACACTGTGTGGTTGTGCCACACTGTGTGGTTGTGCCACACTGTGTGGTTGTGCTACACTGTGTGGTTGTGCTACACTGTGTGGTTGTGCTACACTGTGTGGTTGTGCTACACTGTGTGGTTGTGCTACACTGTGTGGTTGTGCTACACTGTGTGGTTGTGCCACACTGTGTGGTTGTCCGCAGAACATGCACACTTATTCTGCATATCAAATTGTGCAAACCATTAAATTGGTTGGGGTCGATTTAGTGGGGGTAGATCTTTTGAAAATGGCTGTATCTCTAAAGCCTACCAAAATATATATGCAGACTATCTGTGCTTGGTTAGATTTCAGAAAATGTACAATTGGCAGCAGTACACATTTAGTAAATCTGCAAAGTTTGGCTGTCATTGGACAATACTAGGTTAGGTTGAACATTATTTTGAGCTTCATTTTCATCTGAAATGTTGGTTACTAGAATATATCAAAATTGAATTGTACATTTTCTGAAAATCCTACCCTGCTGCAGCACCTGCTGTAATGAGGGCTCTTATGTAGGTCAATGGGTCATGGTGGCCATGGGATCATTTATTATTCTCTTTTTCCTCTTTACATGTTTTTGTATTCTAAAAATAACATGTAGAATGAAAACCGAGTAGAACAAAGTTTCACGCCTTCCCCATAGGAACCCATGCTAAGGCCTGCTCAGGGCTGCAAAACAAAATGGCTTCTCAGAGGTTGAATAATAATATTTTTTGTTTCAATATTTGTTCCATTGCCATTTCTCATCATGCCCTCTGAAATTTCATCGTTGAAAAAATGGTTTCAAAAAATTATTTTTTCCCAAATAGAGTGTGTTTGTAGTGTGTGGGGTGGAGGAGCTGGAGTGGAACAAGTCATGAAAGAAAACAGTTTCTTAGATCTTTTATAATAATAATTTATTTTCTTTAGTTAGGGCTTTCCCATAACTAGTCTTGCTCTACCTGATTCTTTCTTCGAAAAAACGGTTTGAAAATATTTATTTTTCACTGAGGTACAGAGGTTCCAGTGTTTGGCTGGGGTGAGCCTGTGCTGGTGTCCAGTAAGTGGGACAGGGCAGTGTTGAGTAAATTACTGGTTCCCAGCTTCTCCATGAAGATAAAAATATTTTTCCATCACTACCCTTTATTTTTGTTGGTGGTCCATCACATAAGAGGTGGAAACAGACAGAAATCAGAAAAAAATATTTTTTCCCTCAAAACTCTGAGATTTTTTTGCAATTTGCGGCTGGACTTGTAAAAAATCACATTTGTGATGGAATTTTTTTTTTCCTGATTGACTATTTTCTCTTCTCATTCCATTTACCTTTGTGGGAAATAGCTAAGAACTAGAAATGAAATAATACTCCTCATAAATAGCCATGTTATTGCTTTTCACACCATTTGGGCTATTTATAGATTTTTCCACTTGAATGTGATCTGAGCATAATTATTATTGTTTGCAGGTTGACTGATGCTGATGGTAACACAGTGACACTGCTTCCAGTACCTGACACACAGCGCTGGGTGCAGGTGAGGGATGAAGGTAATGTTACACACATCACAGCCTGGTGCCTCCAGGACTTGACATCCTCCTCCTGCCTCCTCCATACACACACTGTGTGGGGGCAGGAGGGAGGGTGGCTACACCTACACCTGGAGGATGAGTACACACACCTGTATGGTGGAGGTAGACCAGCAGTCAGTGCTGACACCTGGTGCCTTACCATGGACCATGTAACATCTAGTCCACACAGGATGGATGGACTGGTTGTGTACCTGTCTGCCTCTGCCTCCCTCTCTCCTCTCCTCACCTCACTCACACCTGCCACTATAGCCTCACTCACTCACAAGCTGGAGTATATGTGGGTAAAACATGGAGAGGTGTCCTATACAGAGCTCATCTCCTGGCTCTCCTCCTCCATCACCACACAGCCAGGCTGGGCTGTATCACCTGGTGGTGGATGGGGAGCTAAGATAACCACCTCACACAGCCACACTCTGGGTATACAGCTGATGAACACCAGAGTGAGAGCCTCACTACAGGAGCAGCAGCAGCACCAGCACCACCTGGAGCAGGATGGGATTGACCTGTTACATGCACCACAGTGGATCACTGAGTGATGTAAAGCTGCACGTTATCTGGCCTTCATTAAATTAACACTTTAAGTTCAACATACATTTTCTGATTTTACAAATAAATGTGACTATTTACATCTTCACCTGGATATACACTAAAGTAATGGAGTAATTAGAGCAACCAGACTGGATCACTGTGTGGTGTAAAGTTGGACCATTGTTATCTGCCCTTCATTGAATTAAGAATTTAATGATTCCACAAACATTTTCTGAAATCCTAAATGAATGTAAATAATTGCATCTTCATCCTTATATGCAAAATGTTATCACAGAAAAGTGATAAAAATTGCAACCATTTTTAAAAGTTGCTACCTCTTTCTAAACATTTCAAAAGAGGAAACATCACTACAAAATGATAATTTTAGTAAAAATCGTTCAAATTGTGACATTATTCTGAGACATATCACAGATATCAAAAACATGATATCAGGTGTGATTCCAAAACATCACTTCTTTACTACTTTTACACTTCATTGTATTCATTTGTACTATCATTAAAATAAACACCTTCTTTATGTACAATCAAGATTTATCTGGTTCCCATTGGTCTCAATGATTAAAAAGACTAACTACAATAATGAACTTGTTCTAGTTGTTTATTCTCCGCCACAAACAAGACTCGGGATAAGTACCCTGATCATTTAAATACAACATTTTTTAATGAAATTTACCATTTTTAACCTATTTTGCTGTTTTTGACCCCCCCCTCCCCCATCGTCACACTTTGCCATGTTTTGATGATGTGATCCATCTCTCTACTTCCACTTGGGAGTGGGAGTAGAGAGATAGAGAGGAGCTGTACAAAGCTGGATGGTTAATATACACTAATACAATTGTATTCTAAGGCAGGAGGGAGGGAGAGCAGGATGAAAAATGAGAAACAAATCCACACTTACACAATCAACTAGCTTAAGTCTTCCTCTTACTGCCATAAACCTCTCCTGTAGTTATAGTTCTGGATGTATAGGCCTAGATGTATAGGCCCTAATGTCTCAATAAGCCCAATACACTGGACACATAGGGCTAGATGTATAGGGCCTAATGTATCATAAGCCCAACACACTGGACATATAGGACTAGATGTATAGCCCCTAATGTATCAATAAGCCCAACACACTGGACATATGAGCCTAGATGTATAGGCCCTAATGTATCAATGGGCCAAACACACTGGACATATAGGCCTAGATGTATAGGCCTTAATGTATCAATGGGCCCAACACACTGGACATATATGCCTATGTCATACTCATAATTATATGATCTAATGCTTTTCTATGATTATATAAGGTTACATAACATGACGTAAGGTATTACTAAATATGAATTTATTATATAGAAATATTGTGAATATATTATATATCGAATATCACAAATATTCAGGCTGGGTAATAACCGTTACAGGTTCATATACCAGACGTCACAATTACCTAATCCTTACATGTTTCCGGGTGTGTCTACATATATTATCTTATTAGATTAACATTAAAGCTAGAACAGCTGGCAAGGCTTAATGAGCTAGCCAAGCTGTCTACTGATTACAATCGCATTAATTACAGGTTGGTCATGTGACCACCACACCGGCTCACCCCTACCTGTGACCACGTGACCGGCATTGATTGGCTATCCATAAATTATATTCATTTGTATTAATTACTCTTATTGGTTAATGTATTCTCCCCTTCTCATTGGTCATTCATATAGACACATCTGGAATTGTTCTTATATAAGCCCATGTTCAGAAATAAATGATTACTTCTCAGATTACTCTGAAACATTACATAACGCTTCCAGCTTCTTATTATTCATATCGGTAACCAGCCGATATGCCATAGCTCTACCATATACGCCGAGAATCGAGGATATTATATGGTGAAGAACCAAAATATCCCTCGGAAAGCTGGATAGACAAATAGTACTAAGGCAGAGAGCTGTACCTGTGAGGCCATATATTCCTAGACCAAGAGGAATTAGACAACTTGCAGACATGGAGGAAGCATTAAGAAACCTCATGCCTGCCATCATCTTGGAACAATTAAATGCACATGCTGCCGACCAAGATGCTAATATTCAAGAAAGAGTTTGAGTAGCCGTCGAAGCTCAGGTTGAACGACAAGCTCGGGAAAGAGCAGCCGCAGAACCGGAGAGAGAGGACGCCCGAGGCGGCGCCGGAGGCGCAGTAGGAGAGGCAGGCGAACCAGGAAATCACCTAGCCCTAGCCCTAGTAGCCCTACGTGCACAAGACCCGAACCTGTGAAAACCTGATGTTTTCAACCATCCAACGACGACGATCACCACTAGATCCTTCCTAGACACGTATGAACATTATATTAACCTTGCTTACAATAATGATGCTGATATGTTACCTCGATATCTAGCCAGTTACCTTGGAGGAAAGGCTAAACAATGGCTTGACAGATATCATAGGACTCCTGATGTGGATAGAAATGACTATCCCACCACTGTGACTGCCATGTTAGCAAATTTTGCCTCAGAGGAGAGGAAATTACGAATCACTGGCATTAGGAAGCAAAGGAAAGATGAATCTGTAGAATCCTATTCCGCAGAAGTCAGGGACATTGCTCATGCAAGAGGACTAAATGAGGAATCGTCAATAGAAAAGTTAGTCGAAGGATTAAGACCTGAAATTAGTAAAGTTGTGTTGGCCCAGAATCCGATAACATTAGATGCTGCTATTACTATGGCAAAAACGGCTGAAGCTAGTATTCAAAAGCCAGCATTAGTAGACTCTGCGGACATTTCCGCAATAGTAGCAAGTTCTTGTTCAGCTCTCACCAAAATTGCAGATCAGCAATTTAAAGCTCTTAGTGAACAGATAAAAGCAGTAAAAGAGGCAGCAGAAGAAAAGAAAACTGTAGAACCAGTCGCCGACAATACAGAATCGGTCCAACACATGCACGGCGGACGTGGCCGCGGCAGAGGCCGAGGAAAGGGCCGAGGAGGCCGAGGAGGCGGCTGGAACAACAACCAAGACAATGGTAACCAAAATTGGAACAATGGTAACCAAAATGGTAACGGTAATGGTAACCAGAAAGGCTGCAGAGGATGGAAGAACAACCGCGGAAATCGTAACAAAAATCAAGGATATGATAATAGTTGGAATAATGACTACCAACAGCAAGGAGGTTACTACAATGGTAATCAGAATTGGAACAACGGTTACCAAAACCAAGGTCATCAACAAGGCTACTGGCAGCCTTATAACCAGCAACCAGGACCCTCTTATGATCAACAATTCATGAATGATTTCCAAGCATTTATGAATAGCAGACGTCAGGGAAACAGCAGCAACACATCGCAATAGGGCCAAGCGATTGTGTTGAAAGTCTCCTCGGGCAGAGACAAACGATTGTGAATAAGGATCAGACCAAGGAACTTCCCCCGACGACAAAATCATTCGATATTGATTTCACTGAACTGAACACTGTAAATGAACGAATTCTGACGACCGATACTGGGAAAAAGATTGATGGAGACGCCACAACGATACAACTAGATACAGGTGAGGCTATACCAATTCATTCAAAATTACTTGATAAGTTCAGAGCTAGAGGCACGGTTAAAATAAAACGTATCAGATGGAAAATATATGTAGCCGATGGGGCAGTTGTACATGTAAAGAAACTAGCAACCCTATCATTCCAAGTACAAGGTACAAAATTCACTCACGATTTTGTAGTTATGCCCACAATGAGGCAAGCTATGATATTAGGTGTCGATTTCTTTAGGAAACACAAGGCTCATATTATTTTTAACGAAGACCCATCTGAAAAGTATATGCCAGTACGCGCCACAAGATGTATAACAATTCCTCCACAATCTGAATTCGCATTACCAGGAGAGATTACTTCGTTATATGATATCGATACAGAAGGAATTGTTGACAATATGGCCAGGCGTGTTGAGGTCCCCTTCTTAGTACAAAGAAGCGCGGTTAGACCCAACGAACGAAATAGACATCCTGTTGTTCTATTAAATACTTCATCTTCCCCATATAAAATCGATAAGGGACAGATTGTGGCCATATTTTCTAAAATTCAAGACGATGAATTAGTTTCAATCCCAGACAAGACCAATGCTATATTAAGCGGTAAGGAGAGTTATTGTTCTAACATGAATGTTTCCAATGATTTTGATAGCGACGATTCCCTATCAACAGATTCTTCAGTCGACGATATGTTTCTAAACAACTACCAAGAGGTAAAGGTCGATGTAGAAAATAATCTCCCCCCTAGCCAGGTTCTCAGTGATGAAGGGAAAAGTAAACTAAAATCACTCTTGTCTGAATTTAATGATGTTTTTGTGGGACCAGACAACAAGCTGGGTCTCTCAAAACTGTACGAACATTCCTTACATATTAAGGAAAATACCACCCCTTGCCATTTTCTTCCTTTCAGGACTACCTTAGAAAAATCGCAACAATTCGATAAAGTATGTGAAGATTATGAAAAACAAGGGATCATAGAGGAGACAAAGACTGGACCATGGTCCAGCAGATCATTTATGGTACAAAAATCAAACGGAGGCCTAAGACTTGTCACAGATTTCAGATATCTGAACGCCCATCTGATTAATAATGCACTTATATCTCCAAGAGCAGATGAGTCAATCGAGTACGTAGGCGATCTACAACCTACCATATTTTCTAAGCTGGATTGTCAGCAGGGTTTCTTCCAAATTCCATTAAGGAAAGAAGACCGCGACTTAACAAGCTTTTGCTCATATAGTAAGAAATATAGGTATAAGGTTTTACCAATGGGGCTCAAAACATCTCCCCAAGCCTTCTGTGCTCTTGTCACAATGATTCTAAAGAAACTTAGATATAAATGTGCAATTCCATACCTAGATGATCTACTCATATTGTCTAAATCCGAACCAGATCATTTCAGAGACCTCAGAAACGTATTTGAGGCGCTGAGAGAGGGTGATCTGAAACTCAAAAAGACCAAATGCGAATTTTTCTTGGATAGAGTCAATTTTCTGGGCATGGTAGTAACCCCCAAAGGAATACAGCCTTGTCCAAGAAAGATAGAAGCGCTTAATTCATTTCCACGCCCAAAAACTGTATCTCAAGTAAGATCGTTTAATGGGTTGTGTCAGTTCTTCAAGCGCTTCATCAAGGATTTTAGCCAAATAATCAAACCTCTCTATGCCCTAACCAAAGCTGGCAACAAATTCCATTGGGATCAACATTGTGAAAACGCCTTCAATTCCATGAAAGCCTCAATATGTGAAGAAGCGCTATTACACTTTCCCAATTTTAATAAGGAATTTTCTCTCCATACGGATGCCAGTGGAACATCGGTCGGATCCGTACTAAGCCAGCTGGATGATGAAGGTGTGCTAAGACCAGTAGCATTTGCTGGAAGATGTCTGCGCAAACACGAATCAAACTATAATACTACAGAAAGGGAATTACTTGCGATCGTGTATTCTGTACAACACTTCAGACACTATCTTGAAGGCAGACACTTCAAACTTTTTACTGATCATGCAGCCTTGATTCCATTGCTAACCAACAAGCAAAATAAGAACAGAATGGCTCGTTGGGCATTAGAAATCCAACAATATTCCTTTACAATCGAACATATTAAAGGAAAATCGAACACAGTTGCCGATTGTCTTTCGAGAAGGGAATACGACGAGGCTCCAGCAATGACTGACCCTCCTCCTCCCAAACGAATAAGAGTTGCTACAAGGGTTGGTTTCACTGATTTAGAGAACTTTACATCTTTTGATCAGAAGGAGCCCCCAAATTCCATCTTAAAGCACTCTATGATAAAGAAAGGTATTTTAAAAGAGTCCACACACCACTTCTACTGCAATTGTGAGGTGGAATACTGTGGACAATTCCCCAACAACGACTTTAACCCGATATCCGACTCTAGGATCGGTGAGAAGATTTCTGACTCGCCATCCTCTACCAAACTTGATACCGATAGAGACATTTCTCAGATGGCTACAAGATCTTCCATACTCACAAAATCCCCCGATTGTGACCTTCGCGATCAGGCTATGTCAGAGTTTACTTCCATAGCTGATACGCTGAAACAAATACCAGATTTTAATTTTTCTTTATCAAACTTGAAAAGACTACAAAAGTCTACCCCTTATATTAAGGGACTGATAGAATACTTGGAGAAAGAAATTTTACCTCCAGAAGAAAAATTAGCTAGATATGTGCTTCAAAATCACAAACACTATCTAGTTATAGACAATGTCTCATTTCATTTTTCTCTTGAAGCTTGGAAGAAATTTAACTCTCTCCAACTTCAAATCGTTATACCACACAACATGATCGAAAATACTCTTTAACTATTCCACGACAATCCCATGGCAGGCCATGTAGGCGAGGTGAAAATGCTCGCTGCAATGCTGTCCAAAGTTCACTGGAGATTCATGAACAGGGACGTAAAGAGATATATTTCGACATGTAACATATGCTTGAAGGCCAAGAAACTGAGAAAAACTCAGAAATCGCCTATGACCATAAGGGAACCTTCTACTAAACCCTTTGAAAATGTGTGTATTGACGCTATTGGCCCGCTCCCTATTACTAAAAAGGGACACCAATATATTCATGTTATTGTGGATTTTTACAGCAAGTACTGTATCACATTTCCAACCAAAACAATTGACGCAGCATGTGCCATAGATGGGGTAATAGAACATCTTATTTGCCGACATGGGATCCCATCAACGATCCAATCGGACAATGGCACGAGCTACACAGGAAAGAACTTTAGGGAAATCTGCAATAAATTCAAAATTAAGCAGAAATTCTCCTCACCCTATAGGCCTAAGGTAAATGGACAGGTAGAGAGATTTAATTCTTCACTTAACACAGCCTTAAGAGCCTTTGTCATGGACAAGCAAGATAGCTGGGATTTATTTTTACCCCAGATCACATTTGCTTTGAATACTACCCAAAATCAGACCATTGGGTACAGTCCATATTTTATTATCCACGGTCGCCAACCCAGAAACATCCTGGATTCGGCATTTGATACAAACTCTGAGTCTTCCACACTCACCGAGGTAATATTTGCACTCCCATACGAACTACCCAAACCACCGCCCAAGGCTCTAAACTACACCTCACAGATTCTTCGTTATAACAAAATCATTGGATTAGTTCCAGCTCAAAATATTGATAACATCATGCTGAAACAGGCCATTTCCTTGGATAGACTCCTGGATATCACAGAGACTCAAATCAATGCTTCGACCTCGACTCTAACATTATTTCTATCGGATCCTATCAATAGTAAACAAGAGAGAACTAAGCGAGGGGCCATCCTAGGCTTCCTGGGAGAAGCATTTAAGGGATTGTTTGGCCTCGCGACAACAAAAGATATCAACAACCTCGTAGGTACGGTAACAAACATTGATTTTGTATTAAAACAATTTGCGACCCAAGACCAAAACACGGCCAAATTAATCACTAAAATAACAGAAAAGCAGGACAATATGTACCATACGTATGTACAGGATAAAGAATCCAACAAGAACCTCTTTTCCAACATGGCCACTACATTTGACTCTTGGGCGCACAATATTTCTTTGGATTTTGGCAGTCTAGAATCGAACTTTGAGAACGCTAGAAGCCAAACAGCAATTTTATTTGAAGCTGTAGCCATTTTATCTCATAAATTACAATATTTACAGGCTCTGAATTCGATAATTGACTCACTAAGATTATTAGCAAACGGAATTTTATCACCAGAGATTGTGAGACCGACTGATTTTGCCAAATATTTACGTCAGATCGATCTACAATTAAAATTAACTTCTCCCGGATCACAAGTAGCGATCATGAACACGGAATATTATTATTCTCAAAAGATCTCAATGTTCGTCTACTCAAAGAGCCACCTATACATTAACTCTAAAATTATAATTTCTTCTACGGAATCTGTGTTTGACTTATACCAAGTGATTAGCACACCAGTGCCCATCAATACAACATATACCCCTACATTTGGAATCACATCGATAAAGACTAATATCAAATTCATTGCGGTGTCAAGAGACGCATCTTTATATTTACAAGTTAATGAAGAAGATCTACACTCATGTAAAGGAGAGGCCATTCATGTCTGTTCTAGAACTATCCCTAGGATTCACGCCTCTTCCCCATCATGCATCATCGCAATTTTTCAAAACAAATCAGCCATATTAAAGGATTTGTGTCAATTTAATATTAAACCTTTAGCACCACCACCAACTACAGCCATAGCGATTACAAAGGATGAATACTTAGTTTCAACGAACGAACATCGATATGATATTCTATGCCATGGAAAACCAGGGAGGTCCCATCGTGCAAAAGCCTTCTTTTTATTGGGCGTACCATGTTTGTGCACAGTTAATATCGGACCATTTTCCCTCCCAAACTCTAAGTTACCATGTAACGAGACGAAATCTTTTCATTATGAATTTCACACTACCAACCTACCATTCCTGGCTGCTATGGACTTCAACGTGGAACACATCACCCCCAGTGCAGTTAGTAAAATTCCCTTCCATTTTTCTTCCCCCAACGTATCAAGATTTCTAGGAAAATTCGCCCAGGAGGCAATGATAGACACTAACACGGAAATCGATTTATTGCCCTTTGCCAAAGCACTTCTCAAGAACACTTCAGCATTAGATATTCCGGTTAGAAGAATCCAACAAGAGGACCTATCACTCCTGTCGCAGATAACAACCAACCCAGCTTGGTCATATATTAACCCTGTTTTATCGATATGTTCTCTACTTATTTCACTATTTTTACTTTACAAAATTCACTGTACCGCCCCAATATTTGGATTCACCCAAACGGCCAGGGCATACAGGATTTTTCATAAACTAACAGAGAACGCAAGGGACATTCCTACGATTTCACCTAACAATATATATCACATCCAACCACTATCCCAACCGCAACTGAGACCTTATACATCTCAGCGGAAGATATCAACACTTCCTACTCTTCACGACTATTAGGAAATGACGATACACATAATATTTTTATTATAATGATAATAATCATCATCGCTTATGTGGCTGGAAAAATCGTAAAATTCATCATCACCTTCTGCTTGAAGAAGATGGGGAGGATCAACCCACTAAGGAGATCTAACCCTACTCTAAACTTGAAAATTTACCTAGGAAATGAAAATTACATGATCCCTATTTTAGCAATTCCGTACGAGTGGGACATGATCACTAAAGGACAAGCACCATCCATATCAGATATATCTTATTCAACCCTCCAATCACCTAGGATCACATTCAAATGGGACGGTCCAGCAAAAATAACCGTACAAGAGGAAGTAGTGGAGTTCCACCTTCCTCCAGTAGTCAACCTTCCATTTAAAGCTTATTGCACGATATTTCCCGCTTTAATGGACCCAACAGTAAAGACAACACTCATCCTCTACACATTTGGAAAAGATCCAATGACACTACTAAAATATACAAACATTATCGAGCAAGTCGAGCATGATCCATCCATAATAATCGAACAATCCAAAGAAGAAATCAAGGTGGCAAAACAAGAGGACGACAAGTTTGCCTTACTAGCTAGAGCCTTAATGAACACTCCTAATACAATATCACAGGAGAAATGAGTCGCACAAAGATATACCTAGAAAAACCGACCTAGTCTGACCAAACGATGAACGATTGCGCCTAACGATAAGATATGTAAAAATATAAACAGTTAGATAACAAAAATTCACCCACCAAAAATGCTCAGATAACATCAAAATCAAGACAAACCTCAAGTAATAGCAGCTAAAGGGTATTGCCTCACAATCATTCTTAACATCATATGATTCTTATGTCTGATATTGCATTTGTGGATAGGTATTTTTACTGATTTTTACATTTTTCTAGGATATACCCAGATATGTTGAATGTATATGTAATTTTTCAGCGGGTACCTTCAGATCCATTGGACTGAAAACATTTTTGATTGATATTTCTTGGAAACTAACGTTTCACGATGTTACTTGTACTCCATAACAAATGTATTGCATTTCAAAATGTTTATCTTATGTATACAAATTGTCCAGATAACCTCTAAATGCTTGTTAGATCTAATCAATTAGACTACAAGCAATCTTTCACTCAGAGAAAGAGAGGAAAATATTTATTTTACGGTAGGAGCACAGCCCGAATTACCTCTGGATATCGCAAATACTACAATCTCAAGGTTAAAAACTCAGCGATAAAATATGCAAGCCCGGCCCAAAGGACGCATACTGAGAAGAGATTTGATCGTATAATATTGCAAAAATGTAAAGAATATATTCTTTGGTTGTCATTTTGCAAATTTCTTTTATGAACATGACATTTCTTATTTTTGATATTTCAATGTATGTATAGTTTAGATATTTTTAGCATGTCTACGGAGAGAACATGTCTAACTCTGGGGCATTATGTCATACTCATAATTATGTGATCTAATGCTTTTCTATGATTATATAAGGTTACATAACATGACGTAAGGTATTACTAACTATGAATTTATTATATAGAAATATTGTGAATATATTATATATTGAATATCACAAATATTCAGGCTGGGTAATAACCGTTACAGGTTCATATACCAGACGTCACAATTACCTAATCCTTACATGTTTCCAGGTGTGTCTACATATATTATCTTATTAGATTAACATTAAAGCTAGAACAGCTGGCAAGGCTTAATGAGCTAGCCAAGCTGTCTACTGATTACAATGGCATTAATTAGAGGTTGGTCATGTGACCACCACACCGGCTCACCCCTACCTGTGACCACGTGACCGGCATTGATTGGCTATGCATAAATTATATTCATTTGTATTAATTACTCTTATTGGTTAATGTATTCTCCCCTTCTCATTGGTCATTCATATAGACACATCTGGAATTGTTCTTATATAAGCCCATGTTCAGAAATAAAAGATTACTTCTCAGATTACTCTGAAACATTACATAACGCTTCCAGCTTCTTATTATTCATATCGGTAACCAGCCGATATGCCATAGCTCTACCATATACGCCGAGAATCGAGTATATTACCTAGATGTATAGGCCCTAATGTATCAATAAGCCCATCACACTGGACATATAGGCCTAGATGTATAGGCCCTAATGTATCAATAAGCCCAACACACTGGACATATAGGCCTAGATGTATAGGCCCTAATGTATCAATAAGCCCAACACACTGGACATATAGGCCTAGACATATAGGCCCTAATGTATCAATAAGCCCAACACACTGGACATATAGGCCTAGACATATGGTTAGGATATGTGTTGGGACATATGCTGCTATGTTTGGGCGGCAATCTTATGCGGACCCCGGAACCGGAACCAGAACTATCTCCCTAGTGACCAAGGTCAAACAACAGACTTTCAAACACACAAGCTGCCCTGCAGTTGGTTGGTGAAGTCCAGAATTTTTTCTACGATCTAAAAATGCCTGCCTGTAATGCTTGCGGTGGCGATCACCCACACCCTGGCGAAACTAATTGCAGGTTCAAAACGCGGGCACTTAAGAAAGCTAAGGAAGCTTCGGGGAAAGAGGAGGATTGGAAGTTATATATTGATTATGAAGAAACTGATGATTCTAAAGACTTAGCTTCGTCACCTCCTCCGCCGAAACCCGAGCCGACTCTATCTGATCTAGTTAGTCTGGTACATAATCAGCAGAAGATGCTTACCACGATTCTAGCCGCACAGGTTACTACTAAAACCTCTTTGACTGCTGTTGGATCACGTCTGTCTGTATTGGAAGTCTCCAAGAAGCCTCCTACTCCTACTTCACCGCATCAGCCGAAGCCGCCATTTGTCACTCCACTTGTCAGTCCGGGCCCCACACCAAAGCCGAAGGCCTCCTTGTTCACTCCGCCGGGTATCAACATGGGTCTCGCCGGTGGGTCCGGCTCGACCATCCCTGATAACTCCACTGGAATCACAGAACCAACTGCTGCTAATGCCATGGCTCAGATGGCTACTGCCTTGGGCCAGCTGTCCATCTCCATTGATCCCTCAGTCACCCGTAATCAAGGTATGCCCCTTTGCCCTGAGTACCAGTATTTGTGTCTATTGAAAGGTGTGCCTATGAAGAGTGCTGATGCGGCCAAGATGTCACTCGCCGAATATCTATACGGCATGTCCTTGGTACTCGAACACCTTGTTGCTTCGGGTGGCGATTGGCAGAGTTACTTACTCCACTTCCAGAACCTTTTGTATTTCGCCATTGGTAAAACATACGTTACTGCTGCCTTTTCTAGCTATGATAGAGAAGTGGTGGACTGTTACGTTAAAAATCCTGCAGCTGGGTTCGTCCCACGTAGTCCCCTTTCGGTTACAACGCACTTCAACTCTGCAGCCGAAGTGAAAAGCAAGATTTCTAAACCAACTCACAAGCAAGTTAAATCTGACGGCAAGATAGTGGTCCCAGATGACTGGCCCGCTGATATTTGTTATAAATACAATTTGAGTTCATGTTCAGGGAATTGTTCACGCACACATGCATGTGGGAAGTGTCTATTAAAAGGGCATAGAATGGCTGTTTGTCGTAATTCATCGGCTGCAGAAAAAAACGGCCTATAGCTTCCGCTTCCGGTTTCCGGCAAAATGGCGGACATGATCATCTTTTCTTGCCCCTCGACCTTCCCTCTGCCAATGATTCCATTCGTCCAGGTAAATTAAACACTGACTTTGACTTTGATTCTTCGTATAATGTACCTACCGCTAATTGTGTGTCTCCTGGTGGTTCTGTCATGATTGATGCACCTGCTATTGAAGAAAATGTGCCCGTGAGTCCTTCGCCGACCAGCCTACCATTGTTTACCCGCGCCCATTGTATTCATCTGATCGGGGGTTTTCGCTCCCAAATGAATTTGGCTGGTTGGTTATTCGAACTACAATATGAGAGTAATGGCGTACTTCGTGATTACCTTTTCAATGGAGTCTGCCATGGTTTTTATATTGTGGATCCTCACGCTAATGTGCCTATCTACAGTTGTGTCAATTATTCTTCGGCGACTACCGGCCCTGCCTACTCCTTTATCTCTAAGCTTCTCCGTTCAGAGATTGAGGAGCAAAAGATGATTACCACCACTACTATTCCCCACTGTGTTCACTCTATTGGGGCTGTGCCCAAAGGTTCTGACGCATTTCGCCCAATTACAGACTGCAGCATGCCAGCGGGCCTGTCGATAAATAATTTTATGTCCACTACTGCCTTACCTTTCCATTTCAAATCGGTGGATGACGTCTCACGCAATCTTCGTCGGGGGTTCTACATGGCCAGTGTGGACATAAAAGCTGCTTACCGCTCCATCTCGGTTCATCCCTCTCAGTGGCGTTTTCAAGGCCTTAGATGGACTTTCAATGACAGCACCCTCACACTACTAGATACCAGGCTCTGCTTTGGTCTGTCGTCTGCTCCTTTCATATTCAACACTATATCGGACTTCGTGGTGGCTTGCATGGCTCGTCGAGGTTACCAGATCATCAACTACTTAGACGATTTCATTTGTTGGGGCGACTCGTTTTCTGCTTGTCAGGCTGTGCAATCCACCCTCATCTCCCTCTTAGGCCAGCTGGGTTTTCAAGTGGCGTGGAACAAGTGTTCATCTCCTTCCACCACTTGTACCTATTTGGGGGTGATTTTCAACACCATCGACATGTCAATGTCCCTTCCTGAGAAAAAGATGTCTAAACTGTTACATGAAGTTAATTTCTTCTCCGACAAGAAGTCTGCCACCCCTCACCAGCTCAAGGTTCTCTGCGGTATTGTAGCGCACGCCTCCAAGTTGGTTAGAGGGGGTAGAACCTTCTCCCGACGCATCATCGACCTCTTAAAAGGTCTGTCCCCTTCTACCAAGAAAATTCAGCTGTCAGATGAATTCAGATTAGATCTGGACTGGTGGACTCGTTTTGCTAGAGTGTTTAATGGTAAAGCATGCATGTTGTCCCATCACTTCTCCAATTCTGTATCTCTTCACACTGATGCATCTCAAGCTGGATACGGCCTCCATTGGGGTGGAGACTGGCTGGCTGGCTCCTTCACCGACGCTCAGCCTCCCCATCAGCTGTCTCTAACTGACCCCTCTCACCAACATTGGAGGAATGTTATCCCTTCAGACTTCAACATTAATTATCTGGAACTTATCCCCATTTGGCTGGCGTGCTATCGCTTTGGCACCGAATGGTTGGGTAGGAAAATCACCTGTGTGACGGACAACACTCAGGTGGTTGCTATGGTCAATACTGGGAAAAGCATCAACAAGCTATGTATGTCTCTTCTTCGGGATATATTTTGGTCTTCGGCCATTTGTAACTTTCATCTAGTTTCTCGACATGTGCCTGGTTCCCTGAACCTGATACCCGACTTGTTGTCTCGTTTATGTGCTAATCCCAACGTGAACCTTGCTCCATTTAACCTATGTTGTTCTTCCAGACGTCCCACCTTCCACCTCATTCCGTCTACAGGAATTGGATAAATTGGTTAACCTAAACATCAGCAGCGCCTGGGCTCTCAATACATCTAAGACTCGAGCAACTCAATGGAAGAAATTCAACGACTTCTGCGCTTGCTTCTCTTTATGTCCTGTGCCTGCTTCAATTTCAACGGTTGCCAGATTTGTTTCATACCTTGGGAAGTCAATGAAATACTCGTCAATCGACAACTACTTATCCTCTATTGTCATGCTTCACAAAGTTTGTGGAGTTGAGGAAGATTTTCGTTCATCCTTCTACCTTAGGATGGTCATGATGGGCCTCAAGAGACGTGTTTCTGCTCCTCCCCGTCAGGCCAGAGCCTTATCTCCAACTCATCTGAAGCTTATGTATCTTCATGTGGATCTGTTGAACGACAACGAAAAAGCCATGTGGGGTGTGATAGTCTTATCATTTCGCTCCTTGCTCAGGAAATCCAACATTGTTCCTGACTCTATCTCCCCTACCGTCGACTCTCATGTTATTCCCAGATCAGCTTGTGTTTTCCACTCTGATTCTGTGTTCGTTACAGTTGCTACCAGCAAGAATCGTTCGCCAACTAAAGCTCCCTTGACTATTCCTATGGTCAGGTTGTCAGATTCCCCTTTCTGTGTCTGTTCATTACTACACTGGAACTTCATCAAGTTTCCTGCTGACTGCTCCTCCCCCCTATTCTTAGGATGCTTCGGGGGCATCATCAGGCCAGTTTTATACAGGGAGGTTCTTGCCTTCCTGAAATCCCTGGTTACGAAGATCGGCCTCTCTTCTACAGATGTTAGTTTCCACTCGTTACGCCGCTCAGGTGCCACCTTCCTTCATGACATCGGTGTTCCATTGATAGACATTAAGTCTGTCGGAGACTGGAGCAGCCTCGCGGTCCTGGAGTATTTATCCATGTCCTTAGACAAGCGTTCACAAATTGACAGATTTGCCTCGGATCACCTATAATATATTTCTCTCTCTCTTAATTTTTTGGCCTTGGAGTTTGCAGAGACGTGAAATTATAAATCAACCGAGCCAAATAAAATACATTACATTACTTATTGTTCCTTGTTGTTGCTAGACATGGTTAGGATATGTGTTGGGACATATGCTGCTATGTTTGGGCGGCAATCTTATGCGGACCCCGGAACCGGAACCAGAACTATCTCCCTAGTGACCAAGGTCAAACAACAGACTTTCAAACACACAAGCTGCCCTGCAGTCGGTTGGTGAAGTCCAGAATTTTTTTTTAATTTTATTTCTCTCTTCGGAGTTTGCAGAGACGTGAAATTATAAATCAACCGAGCCAAATAAAATACATTACATTACTTATTGTTCCTTGTTGTTGCTAGACATAGGCCCTAATGTATCAATAAGCCCAATACACTGGACATATAGGACTAGATGTATAGGCCCTAATGTATCAATAAGCCCAACACACTGGACTTATAGACCTGGATGTATAGGGCCTGATGTATCAATAATCCCAAAACACTAGACATATAGGCCTAGATATATAGGCCCTAATGTATCAATAAGCCCAACACACTGGACATATAGGCCTAGATGTATAGGCCCTAATGTATGAGTAAGCCCAACATACTGGACTTATAGGCCTAGATGTATAGGCCCTAATGTATCAATAAGCCCAATACACTTGACATATAGGCCTGGATGTATAGGCCCTAATGTATCGATATGCCCAACACACTAGACATATAGGCCTAGACGTAGAGGCCCTAATGTATCAGTAAGCCCAACACACTGGACTTATAGGCCTAGATGTATAGGCCCTAATGTATCAATAAGCCCAATACACTTGACATATAGGCCTGGATGTATAGGCCCTAATGTATCGATAAGCCCTACACACTAGACATATAGGCCTAGATGTATAGGCCCTAATGTATTAATAAGCCCAACACACTGGACATATAGGCCTAGATGTATAGGCCCTAATGTATCAATAAGCCCAACACACTAGACATATAGGCCTAGATGTGTAGGCCCTAATGTATCAATAAGCCCAACACACTGTACTTATCGGCCTAGATGTATAGGCCCTAATGTATCAATGGGCCCAACACACTGGATATATAGGCCTAGATGTATAGGCCCTAATGTATCAATAAGCCCAACACACTGGACTTATAGGCCTAGATGTATAGGCCCTTATGTATCAATAAGCCCAACACACTGGACATATAGGCCTAGATGTATAGGCCCTAATGTATCAATAAGCCCAACACACTAGACATATAGGCCTAGACGTATAGGCCCTAATGTATCAATAAGCCCAACACACATATTTTTTTTTTAAATACATTTGACATGTTTTAAATTTGACAAAGTGATGAATCTCATTGTCATTTGTCATATTTGTGACTGACAAACACAGAATTTTAACATTGATAATCAATAGTGGAAATTAGGTAATTGAATTAGTTTTTCATTTAGTCCCAATATCGGCTTGACTTAATTAATTTGTGACATATTGTATATAAGTGTGATATTCCCTAATTTAGTTATAAAATAGACAGATTCATGGCATTTGATATTCATGTATCCTTTTTATGTTATTTACAAAGTCTTCTAAACAATAGTCTTACCTTGTTAACCATTTTTGACACAATGATTAAATGGGCAAAATTAAATAAATGGCTGAATTGTGAAATTATTCATGTGTAGTGTCTCGTTATTTCCCCGTACCCTAGTGGCTATGGAACTAGTGCAAATAACAACACAACCAGGTTCTAACGGTCCTCGCCAGCCAAGTCCTTTATTATACCAAACACACCTGCCGCGGTTGGAGCTCGGAGAGCCTATGCCAACCCTTACAACTTGTGGCAGTAAGATATATGAATGACAAGCATCTCAATAGTAAAAGGTGTTTATAAGGACATACAGAACAGCATAAGAGCAAATCATAAAAATAAGTTATAAATGCGTATCAATAAGTAATTACGACCTCTGTCGGAACATATCAGAACTACAGCCCCTGGCCTCTCGTCCGGAGCCTAACGGGAGAGCATCCGGAACCCCGGAACATGGTACCGGACAGAGTCAGAACCAGCCTGACTCTCGCCGGCACCACAATGCCCCCCTCCCTCTTTATTTTTGGAGGTTGGCAACCGTACCAGACCCAAAGCGACTGGACCATAAGGTTGCCTAAAACATATCGGTTTCAGCAACAAAAGTTGGAAATAATTGAAGGAAAAAAAAATAGGAAACAATGGAAGTACACGTTCAATGCAAATAATGATCAAATAATACAACTCATCTGACCAGCATCAATACCTGTAGAAATGTTCTTGGTTTTAACTAGTAAATATTTTTGGTCCGGAACACACAGTTCGATACTGGCACTATCACAGACTAGAGGTATGATCCCAAGTGTCCAATATTAGTCCAGGCACTAGTTATATTGTTCACCAAGTCATTTTGTTCCTATTAAAACCAACTCTTGGAATGTATTGTTTGTGAAAAACACAGTATAACAAGCTTACTTCTCACAGTGGTAAATCCAGTTTTTGAAGAGATTAGTCCCACTTTTTGAAGAGGTAAGTCCAACTTTTTGAAGAGGTAAGTCCAACTTTTTGAAGAGGTAAGTCCAACTTTTTGAAGAGGTAAGTCCAACTTTTTGAAGAGGTAAGTCCAACCTTTTGAAGAGGTAAGTCCAACTTTTTGAAGAGGTAAGTCCAACTTTTTGAAGAGGTAAGTCCAACTTTTTGAAGAGGTAAGTCCAACTTTTTGAAGAGGTAAGTCCAACTTTTTGAAGAGGTAAGTCCAACTTTTTGAAGAGGTAAGTCCAACTTTTTGAAGAGGTAAAAGAATCATAATAACTGCACCAAAACAGCATACTCTTGCACATAAAACATAAGGAAGAAGGAACTTCATCCTTTCCCACGGCTGGCGAGGCTTCTCCAGATCTGCCTCCGTCCGGGTCGTCAATCGGCGTAGTCAGTCGCTGGGATACTGACGCTCCCACGCTGCAGTCACACAAAACTGGTTTCATTCAAACCCAGTCGTATACTTCCATTGCACTATCAGTTTTTATTTACTTCTCTTACCGGGCACTCCGCCTAGAAGTCTCCCACCTCATCATCGCTCAAGTTTCCTGTTTTCAACAACCGGTCTTCCTCTGCCTTTGAAATGGAAGGCACCATTACATTCGCGGGGTCCGGTGGATCCTCCGCGTCTGCGTCTGTGTTTGTTAAGTCCACAAACGCAAAATCCAGGTCGATGTCCCCATCGTCTGGCAGCGGGACATCCTTTGCCTCTTCCAACAAATCCTTTTGTTCATCCAACCGGGCACCCAGGTCCACAGAGCACGGAACCACTCCAAGAGCTGCCAGAGGGGAGTTCTCCCACCTCTGCCTGAGCTCCACTGTCCTTTTTGCGGCCGTTCTCGGTGTCACTGGTGTCACACCCACCACCCCGGCTGCCACCGGACGCTTAGGCACCGGACTCCTCAGCACTAGAGTCCTCATGTGCTGCTCCGGGGTTGGGCTACCCGGTAGGGAGACGGGTTCATAAACCGGCCTCACCGCTGTAGTATCCATTTGCTCCACAGGAGCTACCTTTTCCTCCTGTTTTGCTTCCCTTTCTCTAACATGTACCGGGGTCAACGGTTTTGTTGGCATCACAGGCCCTGGTTGCATCTCCAGACCACTATCATCCAGGTAACTTCTCCTAGGTCGGGGGGGATTCCGGTCTGCCCCCTGTCCTCCCAGTGGCGAGAGCAATCCCGGAGGCCCCTCCATAAGAGATGGCCCCCAGGCCTCCGCAGTAGGTGTCCGGCCCGGAGTGGGGTATATCCCCGGCGGCATCACCATCTGCTGCCTGGGCACTATTGCCGTCTCAAATGCAGCCTTAATCGTTTGGCAGATCTCCTCTTTCATACAGTCCAGATTCGCTCTCTGCCTCTCCACCTCCTTTCTCCTGGTGTCCGACTCCTCCTCCTCCCTCTGGTCAGACCGTTTCCTTTTCGGCGACGGAGCCCCGTTCCTGGCCTGGTGTAACTTAAACTCCAAGCCCAGGATCAGGTCCCGATTCGCCCTATCCTTTTGCTGGAAAAACTCTAGTTGGTTTTCCAGTTCATTGACCCGGGCCTCCAGTCCGGGCACCCGAGCCGCTGTATCTCGTACATACCCGAGATCACCGAACAACATGAGAGCTGCACCCACGTTGTTCCGTACAGCGTCCATTGCCACAATCACTGCTTGTTCCGTGTTCTGTATTCCCTGTTTCATAGCGCCATCGATCATATCCAGTGCACGGGCTACTTCCTGCTCCGGGGGTAACCCATGTGCACCCTGGCCTATGTTTGCCTCCGGATCATTTTCCACCGGGTCGGCCACTGGCTCCTGCTCCTGCAGAGGCTCCACCGTTGCCGCGACTACCTCCTGCGGGGCCACAGCAGCTGACAGTTTAGCAGCTGTCTCCATCTGCTGTGCACTACCAAAGGCAGCAGCGGCCGGAATCCTCCGTGGTGCTGGTATAGGTGCGAGGGGAGGGGGTGGGGCAAGCACAGGTCCTGCTCTCCCCCATGCATTCCTCTCTGGAGCCGGAGCTGGCGGACACCGCACCATCCTTTTGAAGCGGGGTTGCGCCGCTCCGGACTCCAAGGCCACTATCTGTTCCCATTCATTCTGCCCCATCCGGGTGAACCGCTGGTACCCATAGTTGGGTATTTCCTTAGTCAAACACTTAAATCCGGCCACCAGTGACTTTGCCAACGGTTCCCCATTCCTATGAGCCACCTTTAGATGCCGAATCATGTCAGACTTGCGGTCCAGTTTTACCAGATCGGGTGCGGGCACGTGTACACCTGCACCGATGGACAGTGTTCCTCACACATGTGCCTGAAAAACCTCTCCCTCGTTGCAAAGCACCTAATGCCTCCCGGGTTCCAGTCATCACTAATCAACCGGCAGTATGTAAAAGGGCACCGATTTCCCTCCTGCCAGATCTTAGGAGCACCATCCAGTTTCTTTTTCAGGTTCACGGGCAGCACCATATGCGGATTAGCTTCCCTGCCCGTCCTGCCTTTCAAAAAATGAAACAACCGTTCATACTGAGCCATAAGGGGTCGTTCCGCCGTGAACTCTCCCAAAGCCTCATCCTCATCCTCCGATTCCTCAGCCCTCGTAATCCCGTCACCGGCTTTTGGTTCCATGGGGGCCAACATTTCATTTTCAGCCGGACACCCTCCACTATGTCCTTGTCCCGCCACCGGGTGGTACTCCGGATTCCAATGTTGGGGTCCTCAAACATTTTTTGCCTTCCATGATACCGAGTCCGTTTGTGTTGCTCGTGCACATCAGCCAGTGTCTCCGCTGTGGCACTAGAACTAGTGCTCCGGTTGTATCTCCGGCGAGGGTTTGTTTCACGGCCCCACGACCGGGAGCGGTCTATCCCAACCGATGACCCACTTCCAACACCAACCTTAGGCCTAGCCCCGGCTGAGGATTTAACCACCTTGGCCGGACTTCCTTGGTCTTCCACCTGCTCGTATTCCATGTCTTCCTCCTTGTCCTTAGCCTTAGTGGTACTCCGTTTCTTTCTCTTCTTCAATACCAGTTTCAACTCAGGTGGGGCTTTTGCCTCGCCCACGGCTCCCTCCTGGTCTCCACCGGTTTCCTCCTTGTTCGGTTCAGGGGCTACTGCCCCATCCCCAGTCTCCATCTTCTCCTCCTTACTCATAGGCTCATGCACAATGAGTAAGTCAATCCAGTTAGTGTCTACAGGTCAACGCCAATCTCCAACTCTCACAACTCAAGGCTTCTCTCAAAAAAGTTTCGCTCAAAGTTTAGCTCGGCAGGACACACAACCGCGTGGTGTGAGTTCTGAGATGCTTCTGCCACACATCCGCTCCTCCCCTGATCACGTGACCCTGCCCTCGCGTCTTAGCCAATCACCACTCTCCACCAATCTATTTTTAGCTGTCTTCGAGCAGTTTCACGCCCCGTCGCGTCACCTCAATACCTAGGTCCCCAATTGCTCAATTAGGGTATACCCTCCCTGCCTACGTGACACTAGTAACGTCCCCGAGCTGGGCGTTTCCCTTCTTCTTCCATGTGACCAGCTGAGCCACCCGGACTTGGGATTATTCCTTAGTTTCCACCCTTTTGGCTCCACCATCCAGGAATATATCTTTCTTCGGCCAACTCCCTCCCCGGATCACCTCTCAGCCTGGTCTTTCCTCGCACAGTGGTAGGTTATCCATTTCAACCCTTATCGAGCCGTTCCCTACTCCCTTTCGGAGCCCGTGCCCGGAACGTCCGATTCTTAGTACTTCTCGTTGTGTCATTTTTTTCTTTCCTGTTCTCCTCACGCATAGCCATATCTATCCGGGGGTTGTACCTGCCGGCGTGGGCGCCCCGCCAGGTATCCGGATTTCGATATTCTATCCATTACCGTGTCCATTTGCAAGTCACCACCCTGTTCCGCAGCGTCCGGGGTACACTCAGAATCACTGTTCGATGGCAGGCTCCCCGCTGATTCATCAGGATCTGCTAGCGGTTGGGCAAGATCCTTCTTGACCGATTTCGGGGGCCTTCCACGCCTCTTTGTATGTTTTACTATTACAGGGCCGGGCTTCACCATTGGGGCATCTTTCCCTGGGACAGTTTTACCCCTTCCGTCCACCCTCAATATTTCGTGCCCGGCCATCTGCTGCTTTTGATACTCCTCCACACGGTGCAGATTTACAACCTGCAGCGGCTGCCCTTTTGCATCAAATGCTAGCTTTAACAGGTTCCCATTCCATCTGAGTATACCAGCCATTGTCCTTAGCTCATAAGTGGATCCCTGCACCCTTCTTAGCACTTCGAAAGGCCCGTCCCATTTGGGACCGTACTTCTTCTGTGCCAGAGGAGTGGAATATCTCCATACCACATCTCCTTCCTTAAAAACCTTCGGGCGAGCCCTCCGGTCAAAGTACCGTTTTTGATACACGGCTGCACACCACAGCCTTTCCCTTACAAAGCGATGTCCTTAAGACAAGAGACTACGGATCTCTTCCACGAATACCGTAGGGCATGGAAAATCCACTTCCCCATCCATCGTTCCGTAGATGATGTCCGCCGGAACAGTCACTTCCGTTCCAAACACTACCATATTGGGCGTACAATGAGTACTCTTGTGCACGGCCCCCCGGTATGCATGCGCGATACATGGCACCAGTAGATCCCAGTTAATATCTTCGTACTCCGTCAGACATGAGAGTTGCTCCACCAAGACCCTGTTAAACCGTTCTACCTGCCCGTTTGACTGCGGTCTGTACGGCAAGGTCATTAGTTTCTCGATTTCTAACATTTCTAAAAGATTCTTTAACAGCGCGGACCGGAACTCCGGGGCACCGTCCGTTTGCAAAGAGATCGGTGGCCCATAAGGTAGGATCCACTCCGTGAAGAGCGCCATTGCACAAGTAACCGCCGTATGGTCCAGGATTGGATAGGCCTCGGCCCATTTTGAAAAATAGTCCGTCACTACCATTACGCAAACATTCCCTCTCGGAGTCTTTCTGAATGGTCCGATTATATCCAGCGCTACACAGCTCCAACGCACGCCATGTATTTCTTTCTTTAATGGAGCAATGCCCCTCCCCTCTCGGCTTTTGCACGAGGCACACACATCACAGCCCCGCACCCAGTCGGAGATATCGCCGCGCATCGGGGGCCATATAAACTTCTGTAACGCAGCTTGATACATTTTGAATTCCCCGAAGTGGGCCGCGAGTTTCGTTCCATGCAAAGTCAGGAACAGCTCATGACGTAAACCAGCAGGGACTGCCACTCGTTTGTATATCACTCCATTCTCGCTTTCCCAGTCCATACTTAGTAACCCATCCGTCACCTTCAGAGAAGAGAGTAATTTCATGTAAAAACAGAACTCATTCCCCTCCGCTCGCAGAGCCACGGCGTCCGGGCAAGGGTCTCCCCTCTGGACTATCCCTATGACTCTTGTAAGCACATCGTCCGCCTCCTGGGCCACCCGTAGCCGATCCCCTGTTAAACTGGAGAACAGCTGATACTCCATTGTCAACTCAGCCATGACAGCATCGTGGACAGTCCGGGCAGTCCTCCCTGGGGCATTTCCTTACAGGTAAACGCGACAAGGCATCCGCGTTGATATGTCGTTTCCCTGGCCGGTGCACCACCTGCGATTCCTGGATGCCATAATGCTGCAAGGTGGTCAACCACCGAGCCAGCATGTTAGTGGGATCCTTAAAATGCATTAGCCACCTGAGGGACGCATGGTCCGTCCGCAACGTAAAGTCCGCTTGTCCGATTATATAATGCTGAAACTTGCATAAATAGGTCAGCACCGCCAACAATTCCCTTTTGGTTGCGCAGTAGTTCCGCTGCGGCCGGGTTAGAGTGTTGCTAGCATAACTCAGAACCACCTCCTTACCGCTTTGTAGTTGAGATAATACCCCAGCCATACCGAATCCACTGGCATCCGTGTCTAAAATAATGGTGCCGACCGGTTGAGGGTATCCCAGAACTGGTGCCCTAGTCAACAAGTCTTTCAACCGATCAAACGCGGCCCTGCACACCTCATCAAAGACAACTGTCCGGCTACTCCTCTGATCCCCTCCGACCACTAAATTCTGGATCGGTTCCGCTACCTCCGCAAAGTCCGGCATGAATTCTTGGTAATATGATGCGAACCCTAAAAACTGCCGCACCTCCTTGACCGTCCGCGGTGTCGGCCAAGACTGTACTTTTCTTATCTTTTCCGGGTCCGGACGCACCCTGGCCTCGGACACAATCCGGCCCAGGTATTGAACCTGTGACTTAAACAACTCGCATTTTTTAGGCTTCAACTTCAAACCGTAATCCCGGAGGCGGCTAAGAACCAATTCCAAATTTCCCATGGTCTTCTCAAACGTTGGTCCGAAGATAATTACGTCATCCAGGTAAACCAAGCAACACTTCCAACGCAGCCCCTGGAGCATCTGCTCCATCATTCTTTCGAACGTGGCCGGAGCGTTGCACAACCCGAAAGGCATAACGCGATACTGGAACAACCCCAGGGTAGAGACAAAAGCTGTCTTTTCCTTGCTTTGCTCATCCAGGGCTATTTGCCAGTACCCACTCTCTAAGTCCAACGCAATAAACCATTTATTTCCTCCCAACGCTTCCAAACATTCATCGATCCGGGGAAGCGGAAAGGAATCCTTTTTCGTGACTGAATTCAGCGGACGGTAATCGGAACAAAACCGATCCGTTCCATCTTTCTTTCCTACAATCACTATTCCCGCTCCCCAGGGGCTAATGCTGGGCTCTATCACTCCCTTTTCAAGCATCTCCTTAATCTGTCTTTCAGCCGATTCCCGCTTCGCATGAGGCAGACGCCTATACCCTGTTTTAATCGGAACCGCATCACCAGTATCGATGCTATGTAGGACCTTGGTTGTCTGTCCCAACATCTCGCCTGGCAACCGGAAGCACTCCTTATAATTCCGTAATAGCTGCAGGAGATCAGAACGCTGGACCGCTACTTCGAGGTCTGATTCCCTTACCAATCTTTCCAATGGGCAAACTTCGCTCGGGGGCATCGGCACCTCCGGCTCTAGTAAGTCCATGTCCACGATTGGAGAACTATTCTCCTCCCAGGTTTGCCCGGCGGTCAGACATAAAATGAGAGGAGATCCAGTAGGGTTGTACAGGGACACAGCCCCACCCGGTCGGTCGGCAATCAACAGGTGGTCCCCAACCACGTACTTCCCTAATTCCAACTCGCCCGGTTCGAAGAATAGATCTTCTGCTGCCGTCACCAGGTCTATGCCGCTACAGACATGAGCAAATGCATCCACAAAGATGCCCTCACTCCTATTGCTTGTAAGAGACCCGCTTTGCAGTGTCCGGCACCACACCGTCTGCTCACCATCCTCTAGGGTGAACTTCCCGGACCAATCGGAATTACACCGGTGTATATGGATAAAATCCATCCCCAGTATACCTGCTTCCTCTCCCTTTAACCCGCTTACTACCAGACAATTTATGGCGTACCAAACGCCTCCCATTCCCAGATCGATTCGTACACACCCATGTGTCTGCAAATGATGACCGGTGCCTGCGAAACACGTCACACGGCACGGTGTTAAAAACGGTTTTACAGTCAAGCTCTCATAGACCCACTTTTTGAGCAGCGTACACTGCACCCCCCAGTCTACCAAGAACTGTCCGGTCACGTTTACCAGTCTTACATCCGCGTACATTCGATCTGCCAGAAGCGGACCGTTCCGGTCGGATACCCTTATGTCAAAATTCCGGAGATCACAGACCATTATCTTGCTCACTTTAGAGGTATAACCCCGATACTCTACCTTCAGTATCTGTCCGCCGGAGCAAGCGTGTTCCGGTGCTCCCATGCGCACTGTCATCACGGAGCACGTGGCTTTCACCGAACCAGTACTTGGACGATCTGTCGTTCCTCCTCCCCTTGCTACTTCCACGGGCGTCCCCTAGCCAAGCAGAGGACACCTCCTGCCCTTCCCGATCCGGCTGGACCCCAGTCCTTCGACATTCCGCGGTGTGTGTCTTTTCCTCCGGGCTCCTCCTATCACCGTCTAAGAGGGCCCTGGGCTGTTTCCCCTTTCCTGCTGCCGACGTTCACTTTCCCGGACATATTCATCTAACGCCTTCAGGTGTTAAACCTTCCGTTGGCAATCGGCAACCATATGGCCTTCCTCTAAACAATAATAACAACGTATTGCTCGTGGAGGGCCTCTCCGGAAGTTGGGTTTTTCTTCTCCCTTCCCCCCAGTAGTTGTCTTATCCATTTTCCTATCTTCACCTGCTCGTGGCTTTCCCTGCCATGCCCGGAACGCCTGCAGCTCAGCCGAGTCACCTCCTAGCGATCCGCACGTTTTGCCAGCAACATGCTCTTCATTCCGTTCGTTTCCATGGGAGAGGGGGATGTCCGCGGTGCCGATGGACATAACCTTCGCGGCCATCCCAACTCCCCCACATACATTCCGGTATCGTGTCGCACAAGCCCCTGCAGTCACCACATTCTTTGGCTCCTGTAAGGCCACATATCGGGTCATTTCCGGATCTATTAACCCAGTCAGAAATACCCGCACCGCCAACACATGCAGCATTGTATCCCATTTCCCAAACGCATGGAGCGCTTTCTCAGAGACCAATGTTGCGAAGCTAGCGGGGCTCTGACCCGGCGTCTGTTTTAGTGCAAACAACGAATCCCGGCGGGTATTCACCGATTTCTCCGACCGGTAATCATTTTCCATAATTTTCAATAACTCCCGTACCGTATAGTTGCTTGCTTTTAGACCAGATGCGAACGGCATATGACTACCCACCGCCGCCAGCAACTGGACCTTATAAGTCTCCGGATCCCAATTCATTGCGGCTGATACCGATGCGGTCCGTTTTTGATATTCCCTCCAATCCTGCTTCCCATCCCACTCAGGGAAGGTTAGCGGCTTCAGGTTCCGCATTGGTTTGGCTTCACTGTGTTCTGGCACCACAAAGCCCTCCGGTTCATCGTCCGGTTCATAGTCTGCGGCCGGATCCATCGAACGCCGGTTCATTCGAATGGGCGTGTCCGCGACTATCGTGACCCGTTTCTCTTGTTTCGGCGGTTGATGGTCCTCCTCGCCACCGCACATAAACCTAGCCGTATCAATGGCTTCTTGGAGTTCCGGGTCCCGTGACCTTTCCCGGGCTTGAGGCGGAGATCGAATTACTACATTCCGAGTTCCCCCCCTCCTGGCTTGGCCAAACTCCGGCAGCTCATGCATCAGCCTAACGTAGGAGGCGTCCGACAGGGCATCTGGCTTCGGTCGCATAGGTGTGCTCTGCACATACTCAGGAGCAGTCTCCGCTCTTGCCTTTCCGAATTGCCTCAGGAGATCGGTCCTCACCGCATCTTCCCTAGCTTGAGCGTCACTGCGTTCTTTCTCCCTTTTTGTCCGCTCTGCATCCAACTCCTTATGCAGCCTAGTCATCTCATCCTCCTGTACTAACAACCGGTTCCGCAAAAATTCCTCTTCGTCTCTTGCCCTTGCTAGGTCCTCAGCTGTGGCCGCCGCCGCGCGCAGGGCTTCACGCCCGCGCCTGGCAGTGGCGCTGATATCTACATCCATACGCGCAGCTTGCCGCCGCTGTAATCCCAGCAGAGCGTCCATTTTCTCGATGGTCATCCGCCTATTATTCCCTCTTGTCAGATCCATCTCCCATTCTTCACTTAATTTCGTCTGCATCCTATTCTCTTGTGCCACATCTCCCTGTTCCGGTAAGTAACGGTTACGTTTCCGTACGCCCACCCGCCGCATCGGGCTATTACCTGGGGTCATCGGTTCCCACGGTTCAGAGGCCACGGATTCGTTCAACGCCCTTCCGGCCGGAGCTGGCACCAGCGGGGAGTGACCCTCCAACCTGGCTCGAGCCGGAATCACTGGAGAGTCCCATGCATTTCCTTCCCTCCCCTCCTTCCTTCTTTCTTGAGGTCTTTCCACCCTTCTCGGGGGTGGCGGCAAAGGTGGGGCTGGTTCCAGAATGGGAAACTGTCCGACTTGTTGCACCTTCCGTTTCGGTTCCGGTTGTGGCTGGAATAAATCCGGTGGCGCTTCGGGGCGTAATGCCTGACCACCATCAGACATGCTCCAGTCACTTCCCGTCCCTAAATCTACCATTTCCGGCAGTCGTCTGCCTATCCTCTCCTCCGGGCGCCGTGGCGCTGTCCGTTGATCCTTTCCCTTAAACTCACCAACCTCGCTTCCAGGCGCATTATTCTCCGGATCCACCCTAGTAGGCGACAATTCTCGTTCCGGTTCAACCCTGAAATCATCCCCGAATTGTAATAGCTGAACATGTTCAGCTAACCAGTCCGGTCTTGCAGCAACTGCGGCCACCCTATCGGCCATTGGGGGGTCCCAGCGCTAGGATCCCCCTCCGATAGGCGCGTCTCTTCCCTCCTGGCCAACTAGCGGACCGCTTGGTCACGGCACCAAATTGTAGTGTCTCGTTATTTCCCCGTACCCTAGTGGCTATGGAACTAGTGCAAATAACAACACAACCAGGTTCTAACGGTCCTCGCCAGCCAAGTCCTTTATTATACCAAACACACCTGCCGCGGTTGGAGCTCGGAGAGCCTATGCCAACCCTTACAACTTGTGGCAGTAAGATATATGAATGACAAGCATCTCAATAGTAAAAGGTGTTTATAAGGACATACAGAACAGCATAAGAGCAAATCATAAAAATAAGTTATAAATGCGTATCAATAAGTAATTACGACCTCTGTCAGAACATATCAGAACTACAGCCCCTGGCCTCTCGTCCGGAGCCTAACGGGAGAGCATCCGGAACCCCGGAACATGGTACCGGACAGAGTCAGAACCAGCCTGACTCTCGCCGGCACCACACATGACTTAAATGCAGCTCATCTGCTTCTAGGAAACACATCCCAATAAACTAAACACAAAAATGCATTATATTGAAAGCTACATGTACAAAATAAGATTCTCATGATAATAATGTGCGTTTTTTTGTTTCTGATAGAGATCAAAACAGCACTGAGAGTGTTGAAAGATACAGACCCATGAACAGAAATGAAATAAATTATGGGAAGGTTTTTATGAGGTTTGGTAATTTGTTCAAGTGTTGGTTAATCTCTATTAAAGGCAAACGCTGCTATGTAGGGGAAAATGAAAATAAATGTCATTTTTCTGAAACTTTGGTATTTGATTCTTGAAGTGTTTTGGGTCATAAAGATGGAAAAAAATCAATGGGTCACCGGGCTCATATTTGAATTACAGTGCTTCAAAATTTGGTTTCTCAAAAGGACCAAAAGAGGGGCTCATTTTGCAATACCTCGACTTCATGGTTCATATTTGCTATTTACATTAACTCAATTGAAGTAAAATTAACAGTTTTGTATAGAGTATTATTTGGCCAATAATTCTATGCCTCTTTTGTATAGTGCATTGTTATTTTTATTTTTTATTTTTCTGATAAAAACAAATATGTGATGCAAATTTTAAATCAAAAACTCAAAAGAACTCACTATTTTTTAAAATCAGTTACTGTTAAATGGTAACTGTTTTAAGCGGATTGATATAACCTCCAGGAGAGGTGGTGGCCTCTTGATATATTATAAAGAAAATATATTGGTTACTATTCTTGAAGACTATACCTATATAAGAAATCACTTGGAGGTGCTGAATATACGAGTTAAAGCAGGTAACAGAAAACCTATTTTAATAACAACTCTATACAGACCACCAGGCTCTAGTATTGTGGACTTCATGACAGACTATGAAAGCTTACTTTAGTTTTCCGATACAATGGGAATCAAACGAATCATACTTGGTGACTTTAATATTGATGTTCTGAAATACTCTAAGCTTAAAAAAGATCTTTTGTTGAAAGCTAGAAATCACGGTCTAAATCAGATAGTAAAAAACATAATAGAATTAGCAGTAATACTAGCATTGCCCTTGATCTAATATTTACTGACTGTAGATTTACTGATTGTACATGAGTTCTCGATATACTATTGTTAGATAACTTACCAACCTAAATGGTCATAAAAAAAAAGTCATATGGCCACAAATACCAGGGTTGTATTTTCTAGGAAAACAAATTGAATCAGACGCAGGTTGCTGATAAAATCAATGCTATCAATGATGTATCACCAATGACTGAAACAGAAGTCGACCCCATATTGGATGAACTATCAAATACAGTAAAACACAAAAATCAAGTACAGGAAATACAGTAAAACATGAGCAAGTTAAAAATAAAACAAAATAATAATAATAAATTGAGACATAACACCAACGTGTTGGGTAGGCTACAACACCCACCCTATAAATAGCCTACATGTCAACAAGCTAGCTGGGTGTTATGTGGGTGTTATGTAAGGGTGGCAGTGGCTAGTAAGGGTATAGTTGTTGGGTGGTTGAAGCTATGTAAACATGGCAGGAGTGAGTGACAACAGATAGAGGGTGCATGAATGTTTTGAAAACAGCATTTCTGGACCATGAACACAGTAGTTTTTCCAGACAAAAGGGTAGCTAACTAAGTCAAGTTTCTCTCAGACGAATTACATGTCGCCACTTACAGGGAAAACGTTAAAAAGAAGGCCATAAGTATGGGTTGTGTCTATATGGGGAGTGGACGCTGATGGGTTGGGTGACGTCACTAATTTTAGAGAGGGGCTTATCCGCCCACAGAGGGCGGGTCGGTCACATCTCGTCAAGGTGGTGTGTTGGTCAACCTTTGTAAACCATGGTTGCTGCTGTTAGCGCTCACTGGATACTATTATAGCGGGTGTTAAAAACCCGCTATTAAAAACCCGCCAGGTAGGCATCATGATAAATGCATAAGATTTTACATTATATACCCCACCTCATTTTTAAGTATTATGCGTTATAGTATCTTATACAAATATATAATCCAGTTTTGAGTGGTTTGAACTTTTACTGGTTGGTTGTGGGACCGTTGAAATGAATAAAATTGAAAAAAATACATGGTCAGAATTATCAGCAAATATGCAAAATTTCCCCCAATTGGTTGTCATCTGGCTGAACATTCTAAACACAAATAAATTACTTCTATTGATTTATAATTTGTCATACATAAACTATACATATTGCTGATAATGTAGACAAATGATGAATATTGTATTCAGGGCAGCTTTGTAGAGTCTGTGACAAGAATGCTGATGATGAGGGCACCAATAAATGGTAAATATTTCTACATAAATGAGGATTTAACTTCAAAGTAAATAAAACAAATAAATATGCACATAATGTTTTGAATAACTGTGCACTTCACAGGTATCAACAACAAGAACAACAACAAAATGCAAATTAAATGCAAACAGAAATTGAAACAAAAACATAAGTGATGTGTTACAGGAAAATGAGTCATAAAATAGGAACATAAATTGTATACCAATAATATTTCAAGCAACTTTAAACAAAATTGTTTACAGTTCATAAGGTTTCAGGAAAACACTTCTGGTGTTAAGGATTATTTAATCACAAAGGGATCTTGTGAGAACATCCAAGAACAGGTGCTGCCATCTTGGATTTCAAAATGAGAACTTAGTTCCCATGCTGAAATTCGCTGGCCAAGTATCCGTAGCTTCATGGATTCCCAGAAAATTTGAAATCAAAACTTTTGAAAAAAAAAAAGAATTACAACCAACCATTAATAACTATTTATGATGTGTCACTGGAAAACGAGTTACCAACAGGGCACAAAAATACAAATTTGAAATACTAACGTATTTCTATTGATTGGATCAAGCTGATTCCAATGAAGCGAAACATTAGGAGAGCTAAATATTTCTATATTTTCACTTCTTGTTTGTAATATTTCATTAATTCAGTAAAGTAGCTAAATATAATATGATCTTAGAAACACAAGAATAAATTCAATACATTATCTTCATACAACCCCAAAGACTAGACAACAATAACTAATGGAATATAGTTGGAAAAAACCGCAACAGAACTCCCATCTAAGGTAGGTGTTTCTACCGATACATTTTATTTAAATCTCAACGTTTCAGCCGGTGTGGCCTTCGTCAGGAGAATGTGAGGCTTGGATTCCATCAGTTGTTTATATACGTCAGAGGTCTAGCATGTACCAACTCGGCTTCTCATTGGTGGAATTAAGTGTAGTATACTATTTTGTGTAGTATATGTAGGGTGTAGGATGTATGAGGTATAGTATGTTAGGTGTAGGATGGTTTTGTGTGGTATGTGGCGAGCTACAAAGTCCAAAGGGAGTTTAACAATAATTAATAATGAGGGAGGGGGTTTTGTACTCAATAAAATGTGTGGTTTTGATAAAATCTAGCTATCCATAGGCCAACATAATGTATTATTTGTTGTGCCACAATAAGTGTGCATATTCATAAAAAGTGGGGCATATTAGATCATTTCATGACACAATGATGTAGGTGCTTGCCTTGGATGAGAAGCAGGTATGTGAGACATTAAACAGAAGGTAAATAATGATTGAATGAGGCTAAAATAAATCTATATATCTTGGCATGAACATAAACTCAACTGGAGATGGATATAGGCTGACGCATTCATAAAACACTTGATGGGAAAACAATGCACTTGTGTTGTATTAATAGCCTATATCCATCTCTTGCTCAGTTATATCTTAGTATTTTCATTAGTGTAACAGCATATTATAGTTTAGGCCTATGTTTTCTGCCTAAGGGGAATTTATATGGGGAATGCAGTCTTAAACCAATGGAAAGAACATAATACATTTCAAAATTAGAAATTATAGGATATTTTAGGAGGAAAATTACATATAAATGTAGTGCCATGTTTTAACTTTACTTTTTTTCTGCTACTTACATCTTGACTTGCGATTGATTTAATATAGGTTTACACAGCCGCGCATGCTGTGCAAGTATTCCTCGCGCTTTGCGCATGTTATTTCTATGTTGTATTATGTACAGAGTGGCCACAAGGTGGCAATGAAAGCCAGTATACTACATTTTATCCTTTCCTACTTCTTTTATACCTTATCCTAAAAATATAATCAGGTAAGTTCAAACAAATTTTAGGTACGGGAAGGTTTTTTCTAGGTAGTGGGGGTAAATCGGAAACACACCTATTATTTTGTTTGGCCCAATGAAGAGGCTTTTACTCCTCGTTGGTGTATGTACCACTTGCTGTTTGTATGGGCGGGAGTGAGTGTGGCAATCTATCGCAAAATTCAAGTGTGAAGGGTGGGGGTAGTAACAAGGGCCCCCATTGGTTGATACAGTCACCTGATCAAATTGTTGTTATCGACCAATCAGATCACAGCTTTCTCCTGGGTTTTGGGCGGCTGGTCCAAAGGTAAGTCAAGTCATGATCAATGGCTGTATTTGTTTTTGGAAGTAAACTGCCTTCATTATTCTTTAATATACTTGAATATAGCAACGTGGGAGTAAATATAGTACCTAGATTTGAATGTGGTACTCAGGACACTTTTACACTGGCCTCGATGTTTGTTTTTTTTTGTAACCCACTCGCCTATCGGCTCGTGGGCCACGAAAAATCAAACATCTCGGCCAGTGTAAAAGTGTGCCTCGTATCACATTCTCATTAGGTACTATCTATATACCTATATTTTGCAATGGCATATGCCAGCATACATATTGTCCTGAATAAAAATGTGATCTGTTTCAGAATAAGTCGCAAAATATGGATTTTGAGATATCATTATATTTAAAAAGAGATCAAACTGATTCCAATGATAGTAAACAGTAGGAAATGGAATGAGTATCTTGTGAATAAATCCCTTTGAAAAACATCAATTTTGTGACTTGTGACTCATTTTCCTGAAACACATCAGACATATGAAGAGAGAATGGCGGAATACCCTGTCTCATTGGTCCAGTGGTGAGGATGTTAGGCTTCTCAACTGGGCATTGGGAGGCTGAGTCCCTGTGGTCAAGCCAAAGTCATGGCCAAACCTTGTGTACCAAAAAGAAAGACGTGCAGTAGCGTACATCTTTCGCAGTGGAACCACTGACTGCATCAAATTTCCCCATCCCCCATCCCCCTCCATCATGAGTCATTCATCCAATATGATAATAATTCACCCTTAGAAAGTTTAGTGTAAGTTGGACAATTCCAACTTGTATGACAGATCGTGATCCTCAAATCGGCCGCCAAATCGTGCATATCTATTTGGGGCTTTAAACAAACCATCTTAATGGTAATCCTATACTACGGAAATAGAAACCTATAGAAACTACAGAAACCAAACGCAAACATCAGTCTTTCCACACACTATTTTATTTTGTATACATGTGACAAAAAACAAAGGTAGAATAATAAAGTGGGTCTTTTTACTGGTGAAGTAATTTATTCAGACAAAAAACACTTCATAAGTGAGTGAATTAAAAAGAGTTGAATTAAAAAAATATGTCAGACATAAAAAGTAAGCTGTCAAACCGCAATGTAACAAAATAAAATGTCACCAATAGATAGCGAATTGTCCGAAACATGGACTAAACTTTTTGAAGAGCTGAGCTATATACACACATACTAAAACTGTACATAAAATGTTTATATATTAACTGTCTATAACCTATAATGTCCTTAGAAGAGAAGAAGAGAGCAAATGTACACTTAATGTGATAAGCTCTAGATAAGTTTTGTTGACATTGAAAAAATAGAACCAGAATGCCTAAAATTTTAAAATGTAATACCTATGCTGACCGTTGCTACATACAAAAGAATTGTTATAACTTATTTTTGGCAGCAGCATCTGCGCACTTCTTGCGGTACTTGACCTTAGACCCGGCTGATTGTAAGTTGTTGCAAATGGATGTGTGAATGATAGAATCAATGTTCTTTTTCTGCTTTGGTCTCACACTCTTGACTGCCTCTGTAATAGAATCAAACAAGGAACATTTGAATTAACATGAACATTTTCTTAATTTATCTACACACATTTCTGACGTTATAATTTTGAGGGGAGTAGCTTTATCTCTATATACCTCATGATCATAGATTTCCTCAAACACTAGCACTGTGAATCTCAAGTGATAAGATAATTGATCTTTTGAGCAAACAACTATTTCAAAAAGTTCAATGAAAGACGGATTAAAAATGTGCTTTTAAGTATTTTCCACCTTAGCTATTTACCCATATCAAGGCATGTATGTGCACTAGAAGTTAATTGCTTTTTTTTACAATGGGTTCATTTCTGAAATTTCCATTAACCTGAACATGTTCAGGTTATGAGGAATGTACTGTGTGTTGGACTTTAGATCAAGGTGACAACTCACCAAAAACTACTCCATAGAGGTGATACCCCTTGAATGAGACTTTCCGGTCCGTCCCCCGCAGATTAAAAGATTTTGCTGCAGAACAGTCCATCAGCCTGTTCATAATGTTGGTAGTGTGTTTGTTGGCATCGGAACCTGCCACTTATGACAATAACTTCACCTGCAGGTCAAAGCAGAACATCAGTATGTTGAATTCAAAATTCAAGTTTTATAACATTCTTTTATTGCACATGTTTTTTTTACAATCAGGTTTGCCAGTTCTGTCTTTACCAGACAGTTCTTCCTATGACTGCCTGAATTGATTTGTTTATACAGGAACAGTTTTGTTATAACAACTTAAGAGACTAATGATATTATACATTTCAACAGATTTATATTTTTCATGCACATAAAATATCTCTGAATATAACCTATTAGAGATATATTGTAAATACGTGGCATTTGATTGTACATTCCATTGATTGTGAGTGAGAGTGAGTGAGATTGGTTGCTTTACGCCCTTATCAACACTTTGAAGTGTTATATCAAGGGTGGGAGAGCTGAGAGGGAGGCAGTTTATGATCATACCCAAGAAATAGAGATAGAGAAGGGAGAGAGAGACAGAGAAAAGAGACAGAAAGGCACTTTAAGGTCTTACCAAGGACCATTCCTTTGATTGTGTGAGATATTATATTTACTAATGTATACTATGATTAGGGAGAGGAGGTTAAACCTTACTCATGTTCAACATACTGAATTTACTTTAGCCTTGTTTAGCTACTTACCAATGCAGCTCGTTTACTTAGATCAACCATTAATCCCTCCAACTTGTCCACCTCCTCTTTTGTTATCATGGGTCGTGGCAGCAGATGCATACCGTCTGGGACTGTCTCTCCTTCCCTCTCTCCTCCATACGCTCCATCCTTTCATTGATGTCTTGCATGAAGTTTGAAACTTTGTCCCACATGGCAAACATATGCAATTGGAATGCTGTAAATAATATGAGCACAACTGGGAGCCATGTTACCATCGGGAGTTGTTTTGACACAGTTTTCAGTTATTAAATTTGTTAACAGTCTCATTATTGTCTCACGTTGTATTATATTTATCCTAAATTTGAGAACTTGTCAAATGGATCAACGTGTATATGTTGCTGGAAATGTTAAACACTGTGTACTCATTATATTTATAAGGACTCATTACATGACTTACTTTCTCTGTCCATAGGCGGGTGATTTGCTGGAAGCAGCGGCTGTAGGTATGATGGTGTTATAGTTGCCTGATGGATGGATGTGTCAGGTGTTGATGATGTGACCTGTTCCTTTCTATTTTTTCCCTCTTTTCCTGTATTTGTCTTTTGGGGAATGGGCTCAGACTCCTCTGTGGACTCATCACACTTACACACTCCTGAGTGTGATGCAGAATCTGGTGGTTCTGTTTCATCAGCATCAGAGTCATCAAGGAGTATGTAGTCATCATTATTGGTGCTTGACTGTGAGGTGGAAGGGGAGGCATGTGTGGAACCTGGGGACTGGGCAAACGGAGGACACTTAGGAGGCGACGGAGAGGGCAAAAATTTGGCAGAGGTTCATGGGGTCCTAGATTTTGGGAGAAGGGCTTTGTGGGCCTTGTCTTTGGGCTACATGAAGCCTTGGAAGCTATGGTGGTCATGACTGATGCTGGGACAGCAGGCAATTTGGTAGCAGGTTCCTTGTCACCCTTTATTACACCCCTGTGCTGTTGCTTCCTATACCTTCAGCATTGTATGTCACACTTGGTCAAAGTGGTGCATAACATGAAAATTATGTCGCACTTGAGCGCCCTTGGCGCATACAAAAAATAGGTCCGGCAGCAAAGCCTGATCGCCGGAAGTAAAAAATTGTGTATTCATGAGCCGTCATTTCTGACGATGGAATCGGCGATAATTTACCTTAATATCTCTGGAAATAAAGCTATTGCTCCAAAATGAAAAGTTCTATCGGATAATGCCATATAAATATTTGATTTTGCTCAAGTATATTGATGTAAACCCACCATAAACCAAAATCCTATAGTGAATCGGGCACCGATCGGACACGCCACTTGTCAGTGTCAGCAGAGGTTGGCTCAGAGGGAAGATCGTAGGACCTACGGGAAGCACTCTAGCTGTTTATTCTAGATAGATAGGCCTCTACTTTTACAAAATCAAAGCTATACATTCCATTATTCTGATGACCATTTTGTGGCGTAAATAAACTAAGAAATAAGCATTATTTGGTTTATCTGACAAGCAGAAACTTCATGTGTCTGACTCGCTGGCCGTTTGGCTGTGGCGTATCCGATTCGCTAGCCTACAGATCATTGCAGAAGGCCCGATCGTTTTTGATAATTAACACAGATTGACAACCAATAAATAATTCAACAAATAGAACAATAAAAGTTAGATTAACTTCTAATATGCAGAGAAAATCGGTAAAACGATGTAAACCCGCCATGAACACAGATTCTAAAGTTAATCTGGGCAGTGCCAAGGTGCATGTGTACCCAGCTCTTGTTTTGATTTTGACTGGCTACAGATCACTGCAGAAGGTCCGATCATTTCGCCGAAATTTTGGTAATAATTAAGGCAGATTCATGGTAACAAATTCATGGTAACATCAACTTGAATATAGATTATAATGTATGAATTTCCAAGCTAAATGTGTCGCCAAAGCCTGCCATTGAAAGGTAAAGAAACACAATGTTTATTGTTCGAAATTTGCACTGACAGTAGTGTTTAGTGACAGGGGCTCCAGGCCAGGGGCTCCAGACAGCTATGACAGCACCACGAGGGCACACCCAGAGGGACTATTTTTTTCATCTTTCGCAAAATGCATACAAAATGGCGGAAAAATGAAATTACTTCTTATATTTTGATTTATTTATATTTTTCATTTATTAACGGAGTGTAATAAATATGGAACAAAGCTCGGGTGAAGTGTGGACACTTTTTATTGACCTCGGGGACCCTTGGTCAATAAAAAGTGTCCACACTTCCCCCTCGCTAGGTTCCATCTATTTATCTCCTTACTGATTTGTTTCCTGATGGCCTTGATCGCAGGCCCTGCAACAATGAAAGTAAGCCATAAGTCAGGGATTGGTACCCCCTCGCATATATGAGGGTGCTGTTGCCCCTCTGATGTTATTTACCATCAACCAGGACGTTATTTCAACGTTATTTCTCCTTCATCAATTTGTGTTGCACTACGTATAACACCATGATTGTTTTAATATCATATATAAATGGTGGTATTGAGTAAGACCAGATCTGATTTACTCAGAACTGACAATTACCTCCTACATTGATATAACCTGTAAATCATTTCAATGAGAAATGTCAGATTGTCAAGACTGCTCTAACCAATGAGTAGGTCATTATGAACAGTTACTGTAAATATCATAATAAAGTTTTCTAAAAAAAAAAAATGTGATTCATTTGCTGGCTGAGACCTCGGAAATTACCATGAGACATTTCATCAATGTAAAATTATGTGAAAATAATGTAAATATGAAGTTTCAAGACATTGGTTATTCGACATTGGATAATATGTGTAATCTGCTTCTCCAAGAATTTTGACCACCTTTTGAGCATAGAAACCTTAATTACTTGTTGTCTCCGGTCAAAATTTTGTACAGGAAATTATCTCACCATGGTCACTGTGCACAGCGATCATGCGCCGCTTTTTTGCTGGTACCACCACCTCCTCCTCCTCCTCCTCCTCCTCTGATTCTTCATCACTGGAGTTGTTCTGCCAGTCATCTAGAGCACAAATGTTGATATCTTTAGTATTTACAGTCATCATTCGTGTGATAATGGAAAATCCTGTATACATTCACCTGACATTTTAAACATTGAACTAATCATATATATATATATTGTATTTTTATTCTGAATTAAAATTACATCATTCCAGAATGGGATGCCTGCCTCTCAGATGAGGTCTTCCACGCGGATCCCTTGCTTATTTACCATTTGTTAACATGATATGGTGATGCAAAATGAGTTACAGATGAAATACCTTAATACATGAATTGATATCCCGGCTCATGTCAAATTTCATTAATTAATATTGACTATTGTTAATTTAATATTACCGACTTTATAGTTCATATAGAATGTCAATGTCTTGTCGGGTTTACTAGTATTACTGACGAGCAGTTTAGTATTAATATACTGAGCCTTTCCCCCCCATCTAAATATAACAACAACAGTATAACAGTATACAATGTTCAGTGCACAGCTTGCACAACTTGATATTCAATCAAATAAATATTAATAATGAATTATAATTATAATTATAATTATAATTATAATTATAACTATAACTTGTAAATTATAAATTATCGATGTATCGATCTTAATATAAGGTCTTGCATGCCTTTTATAACAATGTTAGTTTACCTATTTGGTAATCCTACATTCTCTACTATCTATCTCAATTATTAATTATTAATCACAATGTCTTCTTCTGCCGTGGATAGATACTCATCATATGCCTAGAGACATGAATCAACTTTATCCAGGATGCATGTCATTATTTGTTTTGTTCTTTTATACATACCATGATATTCCAATCGTTGTTTGACACGGTACCATCGCCATGTTGGTATCGGCTCGGTCCGATTCATGATATCATTCAAGGCATCCACCTTGTTGGGCCAACCAACATATTCACCATTGGTGGCTTCAGTCATTTTAATCCAGTTGGTAGGAATGATTTGTTTTATTCTACCCCATTCTGCTTCCATTCAACCATTTGGTACAACTTGGTGGCTGGTTTGGGTGCCATTCTGGAAAAAAAAACTACATCATGGGTTAAATTCCTTGGTGACTTCTTAATGACAAACAATAGATCACAATCAACCATCCCAATAACCTTAAACATGGATACATTTTAGTTGACCAACTATCAGCATTGGAAAAAAAATAGATCACAATGTATAATCTTTGTTACCCGAAACATGAAAAAATTAAGAATAACAGCATCTAGAAAAGTGGTAGTCATAAATGAAATAGTAAGTACTCAATCTAAGAATCTATCATGGATATTGAACCCTAGAACATACATGAGTCAGATTTTCAGAAAATGTACAAATCGCCTTCACCAATCCTCTCCAAAAACCCACATTTAAGACAAAAATGAGCTTCAAAATGCAGTTTAACATAACAGAACTGATACTTTAAATCAATATGATACTAAATATACTCACATATACCTGGTATTCTTTATTTTTCAGCCTAATTTAGCAGAATTTCCTAAACGTGTAGAGCTGCTAATTGTACATTTTCTGAAAATCTGACCCATATAGCAGATAGGCTGGAAGCAGCAATAATGAGGTTCCATCCCTCCATTTATTGATATCCTTATATCATATTATCTTGATCTTGATTGAGTCTGGTGAATTATAGAAAGTTCAGTAAAGTTAATTAATAGAAGTTTAAGAATATAAAAGGCAGGTTGTGTGGATAACAGGGATGAATATGAAATCGCTGCCACACGGAATCATCTGCACCCTTCTTTGGAGACGTTTTGTTGGTATCCTTTTCAATGTGGTTTGTGAAATGGACGGTAGCAGATGTTGAACATGCTGGATAAAGTTGGCTCATCAAATAAATCTGAGGTTCTTGCCTGCTTTACAATCTTGCACATGGCTGTGTCATCAGAAAATAGTTCAGTAACAAGAGCAAAAGTTTCATCATCATAAACCTTCTCAGCCAATTTGGGGGATGGAACTGGATTATTACAATTGTCCTTTATATGTCTTCATGCTGATCATGTTCATCTAGCATTTTGACATCTTGCTGAAGTGCATTGTTCCCATTATGTACTAGTCCCTTTAACTTCCCCAAATCATTCTCAAATGGAAAAGCACTAAGCTTATCCAAAGCCTTTAAGACAACCTGTGTTCTTTGACATCATCAGCAAGGTGCAACAAACTATGGAGTCTGTATGTTACAAAGTGGGTTCCATACAAAGTCATATTTAACAAACCACATCACCAGGGTTGCAACACACTTGATAATTGCTATGTCAATCACAAGGTAAGAGAAAATCCAGATGGCAATAGAGAATTTGGCATACTGGCTCTCTGAACATATGTTCTTCAGCGTGACCGGCCCAGCATACAGGAGGAAGAAACAAAACTCTGTGACCTTCCAATAGTAGGGCAGCTTAAGGCCATATTTGAGATGGATGTGGACGTTTGTGACAAAAGCACCAACTTTTTACCGCATGTCGACAATTGTCCTAGCTTTCAATTTTTGGTAGGCACCACTTTCGCCTGATATATTATGGCGGCCATCTTGAAATTTTAAGATCGCCATCATGTAAAAACCTACATCTACCAATATTTCAGCTTCTATACCACTTAGGATCACAATCTTGGTGTCTAAACATACATTTTCAGGGTCAAGGAACATGCCTATACCATTTAAAAAAAGATTAGACACCTGGAAAAAATTTGGTGCTTTTGTCACAAACGTCCACATTAATTTGCCAAGCCGCCCTACTACAATGATCAAGATCATCTAGACTGTAGCACAGCCTACCGTGATATAAGTCCATGAAAGATGTATTTCTCGTTGTGTTTCATTTTTATTCACTTCTGGATTACATTTTGCACCAACAATAATATAAGCCTCAACTGAGGAGATGAGTTGTCAACAGATACGTAGGGAGAGAGAGCCAAAGGAAAAGTGCCCACTTACACTATCTACCAGGAGGACAAAGAGCTGCTCCATTAGCCAATCATAATCAATGCTTGAGGAGCTCCCTGTCCCCCTATCCAATCTTTCAGCGGGAAAGGCGGGAAAATCACAACATCTTGTGAAAAAGGATATAGAAATCCATAAACCATCAGGGATCAACCATACAAAATATCTAACAGAGGTTTGCGCTGATAGTTAAGGATTTTGAAGATTGGAGAATCCAGCCACCTCGTCGCTCACGTCGCCTGAGCCTGCGCCATTGGCGGACATGTCAGTTCCACAGGACTGGGAAAGTGAAGTGACAAATTTGGAAAAAATGGAAATTATAGAGGATAAAGACATTGATGATCAGAAGGTAGGGATACCAAAAAACTGTAATAATAGCGAATCACCTCGGATGAAGTAAATGATAGTTTGGAATGGGTTGAGGACGATCAGAGATGGGAGAGTGATGAAGCAAAAGAGCGTGACATTAACGGGGTGACATTAACGGTTAATGACAACGACGTCATGGGCGACAGAACTAAATCTGAAAATATCTGTTCTAGGAGCAATGAGGAAAAAAATGAGGGAACAGTTACTCTAACTCAAGCAGAACTGATCGAACAAATAACAATCCAAGTGTTAGAAAAACTTGATATTGATGCAAAATTGAGAAAATCAAATGTGGTTAAGAATATGAAGAGTGAGATCTCTTCAAATAGCCAAGCGGCCCTTAGAATGGACGGTAAATTTATTGCGGACATCCATCAAAAGAAAATTACCAGGGGCATAACTAAAGTAAAGGAAGGGTTGGCTAGTTTGGAAAATAAACTAATAGGAGAGGTAGTCCCAATGATTAGTTCAGACAATGAAAAAAAAAGAAATAGAAGAGGACCTTATTGATTTCTCTGACCCGGGCGACTATATAAATGTTGAGATAGAAGGTTGTGGCCTACCCCACCCAGCTGTCAAATCAATACGAGAACTTGAACGTATCATGGATCGTTCATTAAATAAAATGAAGACTATGATAGGGAAAACCAACACAGATCTTACAAATTTAGATGGGAAATACAAAGAAATTGCGCAAAAGGTGAATTCTCTAAGTACCGATGTAACAACAGCCGATGGTGAGAATGATGGTGACAGAACGGTCGAGGCTGACAGTGAAAATGACAGTGAAAATGACAGCGCAAACAGCGATACGACAACCCCAATAACCACACTCAAACAACTTGAACATGAAATCAACAAGTCAATTATTGAGGTTCGGGGGTCGATTGAAAAAACAAACACTAAACTAGATACGGTGGAGGGAGATTGTAAGGACTTATCAACTAAAATAAATTCTCTCAGTACCAAAGTGGGAAATTTTGCCAGTGATAAAGACAGACATCTACCGAGTGGCCCAACTAACGAAGGGTCCACCCACCTCATACTAGAAGGTGTCCCTGAGGAATGGGAATGCAGAGAAGGGGGAGCCCCAAATAGAAATAGATTGGAAAACACCAGGAAAGTTGTCTTGAATCTGTTAAACATGGCTGTCAGTTTAAAAGACGAACATCTGATTGAAGCTTACTGAGTGGGGATAGAGAAAAGGTCAAGAACTAGGGCTATATATATTGAGCTCGACTCTCCAGATAGGAAAGGAGCAATACTAAATAATTCAAGAGAAATAAGGAGAAGGTCTGGTTGTTCAATGTGGTTCAACAAAATTATCCCTGATAAAACAGATCTTTATTATCAGATGGTAGCCGATTGCCACAAACTCCTTAGAATACGAAAACATCAGGCTGACCTAGTATGGGGACATATAGTCATTGGAAGTAGGTCGTATGCTGCAGCCGACCTACATCTCCTCCCAGAGGGTTGCAGGCCTTCAGATGTATGTCAAATTTCAGTGGATGACGGAGGGATTGGTTTTTACGGGGAGTTTAGCCATTTTTCAAACTTCTACAATGCTCCAATTCAATATGACCACAGGGAATATCCCACTACCGAGCACGCATATCAACGCACAAAGGCCATCTATCTAGGTCAGCATGGTATAGCGAGAACCATTGACAGTGTGGTGGGGCCGTCAAAGGCCAAAATGTGGGGCACCAAAGCGGAACAGCAGGCAGACCCGCAGAAACTCGAACAATGGAAGGCCATAGCGGAAGATAAATTAACAGAAATAGTGCGTATTAAATTCACAAAGTACAAATATCTTAAAGAAATGCTGCTGTCACCTGACATTAAAGGCTTTTATGAAGCCACTGCATCGAAAGTATGGGGGACCGGAAGACGTGTGCGGGGCGTTATTGTCTCAAATGGCGTCCGCACACCACTGAAGAAACAGTCATTCACGGGTGCAAATAGGTTTGGACTCATACTTAATAGACTTAGGGAGGAGTTGTCTCAACAGAGATAGTCATATAGAGATTATAGTGTGGAGTTCTCGGATTGGAAAACATGAATGTACCGAGAAAGGATTTACTTCTACTCGCCGACTCACGTGGCGCTGAGATAGAGAGCTATATGGCAAGGATCGACCAAAACATAAACAGTCAGGTGTTCGTGGCTAGGGGCGCCGATACCCCGTCGTTAGTGGAGAGGAGTAGGCATATTGTTATGATAAGTAGACCCAGAGTAATCATAATCGCCTCTGGTATATGTAATTTAACATCTAAGGATGCCCATAGCAAAGAAGTCTCGATTAGATATAACAATGACACTATTCTTGAAGAGGATACTTACGGGAATATAGCAGCGGCGTCAAACAGGATAAGAGAACTGTCACCCCAGGGTATGTCACCTCCATTAATTATCTTTGCAACAACATTCGGGGTCGACCTCACTGTTTATAATCATCACATGGCACGATCCTCAAAAATACTAAGGCAGTCACTTACACCGGGGAAGCTGGAAGCCATAGAGGAAGACCAACTTACCCTCAATAAGCAAGTCAGAATTTACTATGTGATTAATTTCTCGAGATTTTGTGTCTGAGGCATTTGCTTGAAAGTAAACCCCAAGGCCCGAAGGGCCGAGGGGTTTATTTTCAAGCAAAAGCCGAAGACACAAAATCGAGGGAATTAATCATTTTAATAGCCGATTTTTTGATTCAATAACACTGTTTAAACACATATTAACAAATATTAGGCTCAAAAAAAGGTTTTAGATGTACTTACAGCATGAAGAACTCCAATAATTTAACTCCTTAACTCCAATACATAGGTTACTATTTTACATCTGACATGGAAAGGACCGAGTCAAATGCAGCCTTTATAACATCCAAATCAGGATGTTTTACACATTTTAACCCATCACATTCTAATATTTAGATTATTTTACCTCTTTCTAACCAATATCACATATGTACACGTAATTATAACTTCACAATGTCGTTTACGTCAGCCGCACTCTCCGTTCCAGAAACAAACAAAGCTTCCAGTTTTTGCATGCAACCAAGCATCAGACTTCCGGTTTACGAATGCCGTATCTGTGTGTCTAGGGACTTAAAAAAGAAATAAATTAAAGATTTGAATCGGTAGATATGTTTTAAATGTTATTTTAGGCCGATAGCGAAGTTTTCCTCTATGGAAATCAAGTAATAAATGAATGGCGATTTCAGAAACCCTGTGTTTACTCTCCGCAAGTTTGCACCGCTTTAGTCGGAATCTAAATGACAACGCGACGGCTGGCCGAATGAACCTCCAGCTACAACAGCCAATCAGAGATGCGTATTTACTTATGTTTATGTTCAGCGAGCTGGCCTGTTTTCATAAGGATCCCCCTCTTGCCATCCAAAGAATCAGCGACTTCCGGTTTTCCAATGCCGTGTTGCGTGTGTCTAGGGACTTAAAAAGAAATAAATAAAAGATTTGAATTGGTAGAAATGTTTTAAATGTTGTTTTAGCCCGATAGCGAAGATTTAGTCTACGGGAATCAAGTATTCAATGAATGGCGATTTCAGAAGCCATATGTGCCGGCCAAGGTAAACCGGAAAAGATGTGGAACTTTCGGCATAGCCACTCATGTGCATTGTGCACTTGGCGTTGCATTGTGTACGGTAGTCTATATAGCGCACGGAGGATTTCATTCGAAAGTGCCCGCACGTCAACAAACAGGAGCTTGCACGATGTCTACTGTCGTCACGTGTCGAGGCCTAGGCTGTGATTACTTGGATTATTCCCTATTTCGTTGCTTACCACCATTCAGCAAGCAGATCATGCTAAGTACAAGGATATTTGGAACATCATTGGTGATTTTGGAGATATTGTGTAGAGTTTTACATAGCCTGGGCTTGTTTCGTCTGATTGTCACTGACAGTGACACTGGGAGTCAGCCATTGCTTGCACGATGTCTACTGTCGTCACCTTATGGCGAACCCTATGCCCTAAAACTCTCTGAAATGGCTAATATTTCCATCGGAAACAGTGGAGAAAGACTTTTGGGTGACCAGGACTTTATACACGTTCAAAAATGAACGCGGAATCGACGACAAACAACTAGTTGATGAGGTAAGTGATTGAGCGGAAACGCCGGCGGGGGTTTATTTTAACTACATCTGCAAAATAATTCTACATCCGAAAAATAAACCCCTGAATCCGAAAAATAAACTACTACATCCGTTTTCCAGTTTGACGACTTCCTGTCCAAACAGTAATTTATAAGTATCCAGAACCCCAGCAGAATCCAAAGATCTGCTATTAAAACCAAACAATAGCCCGGTATAATAAAAACAACGACCTACCGACAGCCTACATAGGCAAGTTCATCCATATGAACCGATCGGGAAGAAGGCACCGGACTACAAAACAACCTACCTACACTGCTATGTATGGACTGCTATCGGAAGATGGATGCCACCTGTCGCCTCAACTTAAACAGAAAGCTGCTCAAGAATATATCACGACATATCGAAAAGTGCAACATAAGATAATATATGACTAAAATGGGACCCAGGTTATTCTTGGACTGGCGCTTATTTAGAGCCCGACACAGTGAATAATTCTGATTATTTTGATGCGAGTTTTATACTGAATATTGAATATAATTCAAAGGTAAATTGTAAATATGGACAATGGTGCTGAGGAGTTTTGTAATCATAACAGGCGCTTATTCTGAGCCCGACATTGAGACCAACACCCCTCAAATCACTATCCCCATATTCTTATCTGATCTCATATTACAATTCTAAAAACAGAACAGATCCTATTCGCCTGAATATGATCGGAAGTGGACAAACAGAGATCAACACTACTCGATAGAAAGGAGTACATATGAAGAGAACTTTCTTGGGTGGAGTCAAGAACCAGTGAGTAACCAAGAACAATTAATGCCAAGTAACTATAACTAATAACAATTAATTCTATAATGAACAAAAAATGCATTCACATATTCCTTCCTAGTCAAATATTCTCATCGTGATCACCAAGGTGTATAATATTATCAAACTCAAAAATGTCAGAACTTTCTAAGTATGATTGTGAGAGATCTATGTTTTCTTGTTCAAAGTTTACAATAAGTTTTATGCTGTTTGAAATTGTAATAGAAATGGGGTTCACTGTGATTGAGAGGGTTGAAATGGGATCTACCAGTAGGGATGGGGTCTGCCAAATGTGGCAGTATATGGGAAGGTTCAGTCCTCGAAAACGTGGACGCAATAAAAGTGCGAAGGTAAACTATGGATAAGGAAAAGGTACATGACATTGAAGAGTTTAACAGGTTGAAAGGGCTGAAGATTGTGTCGTGGAATATCCGGAGCTTGTTACCAAAGATAGACCAAGTCAAACATTTTGTACACAACTCAAAACCACAAGTATTGGCTTTCCAGGAGACTTGGCTCAAAGCCCACTGTAAGAGTCAAGTAAACATAGAGGGATATAATATTGTAAGGCTCGATAGAAAAATCAAAAGAAGGGGTGGGGGATTACTAACGTATGTACATTCATCACTTAATGTTAATGAAAGGGAAAAGCTTAGGGTATCAAATAAAAATATCGAAAAACAAGTATTCGAAATTTCAAAAAAATACATGAAGCATGTAGTAGTGGTAAATGTCTATCGACCGCCACAGGGAGAGCTAATAGGAGCCATAGAAGAATTGGAATCAGTACTTGGTAAAATTAGATCTGCCAACAACTTAGTTATGTTAGGCGATTTTAATTACGATACAAAATGTATAAATTCTAGTAACTCTGAGGGTTCAGAAAGGTTCAGGGTGATGATTCAGGGGCACAACCTGCAACAAATTATTAAATCAAGTACTAGGATCAGTAGATCCTCGGCCTCTACAATCGACCACATTTATACAAATAGTGGAAAGGCAAATGAGGGAGGGACGCTAAACTGTAATCTTAGTGACCACCTCCCAGTGTTTTTACAACTAAAGAAGGTTTGTAACAGATACAATTTTACGACTTTTACAGCTAGGAATACCAAATACCTAGATGTGAAAATCTTAAAAGAGATATTGGTGAATTTAGATTGGACAGAATTTTATACAAAAAGATGTGTGAACGAGGCTTGGGATATACTGTACGCTAATATTAACAAATATGTGGACAGAATGTGTCCGGTGAAATGTTTTAAAAATGTGCGTCAATTACCAGTTTGGTATGACAGAGAAATTGTATTGCTGGGGAAGTGTAGAGACAAACTGTATGGTAAGGCCAAAAAGTCTGGTCTAGCAGAGGATTGGCAAGCAGCGTCGAAAGCCAGGGTAGCAGTAAATAAGGCTATCAAAAATGCCAAAAATAAATATCTCAAAGAAAAAATAATGGAAAATAAAGGAGATCCCCATAAATTTTGGGAAATTATAAAACCGATAATGTCGGAAAATAAAGTCAAAGAGGGAATACAAGAAATTAAGATTAAAAACTCAGTAGGTGACAAATTTATTGGGAAGGCAGCTTCCAATAAGCTGAACGAATTTTTTGTAGAAATCGGACCCAAGTTGGCCAGTAAATTAGATGATAAACAGGGTGACGATTACAGCTTAGGGAATGATGAGGAGCGTATTGGTATGGAATTTAAGTTTCAACCGATCACAGATGTTGGGGTAGAAATGTCATTGAAAAAAGTAGGGAACTACAAAGCATCAGGCATAAGATTACTACCGACAAAAATATTGAAACCGTGCATGATAGCACTAAGCAGACAATTTGCTTACTTATACAATCTTTCTATAGTTTCGGGAAAAGTACCACTGGCTTTCAAGGACGCTGTTGTCACACCACTGTATAAAGAGGGGGAAAAAACCGACCCGGGGAATTACAGGCCTATCTCATGCATATCTTTACCAGCGAAAATTTTAGAGAGTTGCATCCAAAAACAAATTTCATCTTACTTTAATGAAAACCTACTATTGCATGAAAACCAATTCGGCTTTAGATCAGGTAAATCTATAGTAGATGCGCACGATCATTTATTAGAAAAGGTTTATAATAATATGAATAACAAACGAATTACAGACTTAATTTTCTTAGATTTCCGTAAAGCGTTTGATACAGTCAATCATAAAATATTATTATATAAACTGTCTCAATATGGTATAAGAAATATTGAATTAGAATGGTTTAAAGATTATTTAAGTGGGAGCAAGCAGAATGTGTCAGCAAACGGTATATTGTCTGACGAAGGGGAAGTATCATCCGGAGTCCCCCAAGGGACCTCTTTAGGCCCAATATTATTCATTATTTACATAAACAATTTAATTAGTAGAATGAATCATAGCGGCATACAACTTTTTGCAGATGATACGGTATTATATGGGGATAGGCCTGTAAATTCCGGGAGTATTGATGACTTACAAAATGACTTAACATGTATTGTGAATTGGTGTAGAATCAACAAAATATTGTTGAACATTAAAAAATGTAAGGTAGTCTTGATATGTTCAAAACCAACGGTAAAAAACATGGCACATTATTATATTGATGACCAACCGTTGGAAGCAGTGAACGATTATAAATATTTGGGTGTAGAACTGGACCGCCAGTTAAATTATAAAAAATTCATGGAGAAGAAATGTAATATGGTAAGGAGTAAAGTTTTAGCCTTATCTAGATTATATATTGTTTGCCAGAAAGACACAATGTTAATGCTGTACAAAACGACAATATTACCACACATAGACTAGGGAGACGTATTTTATGGATCATCAACAAAAGGGTATTTAAAAAGATTACAATCTCTGCAGAATGCAGCGTTTAAAATAATACTAAGACTGCCTAGAATGACGAGTACCAGACAAATCCATGTAGACTTGCATATGCCAACACTGAAAACAAGAAGGAACATGCATGTATTGGGAAGGGCGTTTACAAGAGTGGGGACGGGAAAGAATGTTGATGATAGAAAGATCTGAAGTTTGACGAAAGGTAGAAAAATGGAAATACCACTACCTCGGAGCGAATTATATAAAAAATTGTACTTGTATGAAATGCCAATTTTATGGAACCAGCTACCAGATAGCTCCCAATTAAAAGACAATAAAAAAGATTTTCTAAAATTCCTAAGACAAGTATATGTCAATGAATTTGATGAATATCTACACAGACTCTCATTACAAGTCCGTGCCTTCATTGAATTAAGAATTTAATGATTCCGCAAACATTTTCTGAAATCACAAATGATTATAAATAATTGCATCTTCATCCTTATATGCAAAATGTGATCACAGAAAAGTGATGAAAGTTGCTACCATTTTTAAAAGTTGCTACCTGTTTCTAACCATTTCAAAAGTGGAAACACAACTACAAAATGATAATTTTAGTAAAAATCTTTCAAACTGTGCCATTATTCTGGGACATATAACAGATATCAAAAACATGATATCAGGGTGTGATTCCAAGACATCACTTCTTTACTACTTTTACACTTCATTGTATTCATTTGTACTAACATTGAACAATTTCTTTATGTACAATCAAGATTTATCTGGTGCCCATTGGTCTCAGTGATTAAATAGACAAACTACAATAATGAACTTGTTCTAGTTGTTTATTCTCCTCCACAAACAAGACTCACTTGGGAGTGGGAGTAGAGAGATAGTATGGAACGCCATTGGGTCATTTATTCAGTATTTTTGGATATCAGAAAATGGATCAACTCATTTATTGATATCAAAAATGCTTTTATCCATATCAATCAATGAATTGTTGATATCTAAAAATCAATTCTTCATATCGGAAAATCAATTCTTCATATCGGAAAATCAATTCTTCATATCGGAAAATCAATTCTTCATTTCAATAAATGCATTTTTGATATCAAGATATACATGCCATTATTGATATCAAAAATTGAATTATTGATATCAATAATAGGATTTACGGATATCAAGAATTGCATTTATTGATATCAAAAAAGCATTTCTTGATATCAATAATTCAATTTTAGAATACAACTAAGGTCTCAACTTAATCAGAAATGACTTTTGGATATCAAAAAATGCCTTTTTGGATATCAAAAATTGCATTATAGATATCTGAAAATGATTTTTGGATATCTGAAAATGATTTATTGATATCTGAAAATGATTTTCAGATATCAATAAATGATTTTTAGATATCAATAAATACTGAATAAATGACCCAATGGCGTTCCATAAGAAAGAGAGGAGCTCTGCAAAGCTGGATGGTTAATAGGACACTAAAACCATTGTATTCTAAGGCAGGAGGGAGGGAGAGCAGGGTGAAAAATGAGAAAAAAATCCACACTTACACAATCAAATCACTTAAGTCTTCCCCTTAATGCCATAAACCTCTCCTGTGGTTATAGTTCTGAATGTATAGGCCCTAAGGTATCAATGGGACCAATACACTGGACATATAGGCCTAGATGTATAGGCCCTAATGTATCAATAAGCCCAACACACTGGACATATAGGCCTAGATGTATAGGCCCTAATGTATCAATAAGCCCAACACACTGGACATATAGGCCTAGATGTATAGGCCCTAATGTATCAATAAGCCCAATACACTAGACATATAGGCCTAGATGTATAGGCCCTAATGTATCAATAAGCCCAACACACTGGACATATAGGCCTAGATGTATAGACCCTAATGTATCAATAAGCCCAATACACTCTACGATTAGTTGAGATATTTACTCACCTATCAAGGACTAATCAAGACTGGATGAGGATGGGGAACATAGAGAGAGCTTCTATATAACATAATGTTTTCTTGAAAAAAAAGAAGAGAAAAGAAAAGAAACTAACCAATACACTATCAATGAAGTATATTATTGGTAGACCATGATTCAAATGTGAAACTCACGGTATTTATCAGTATATTTAATACCAGGAAGTTTTAGGTCCATCTGACATATTCTATTATTCTCATATTTTAATATCTATACTTTATTTCATATATAACCCTCAGCCTAAGTCAACCACAGTAAAAAGGCGTTCCAAATTAATGGTAACTGTTGGCAGAAATGGAATTAACTTTTCATATAGACATGTAGCCCTTTTTGTCTTTTCATACTGTATCTAACGAATTATCGGGCAAAAAAAAGATTTTCTTATCTTATCTTATCTTATCTTACTGCCTCAACTACCCGAGTAACATGGCACCTGCCGTCCGATGCGGGAAAGGTACGAAAATATTACGTCTGCTGCCCAGCTGTATGGGCGTCGCACCGGGAAGGTAGTCCTCAGCTTGACCACCACTGCGCTGGTCTAGTGCGCCTGGCGCTGCGCTAGCTTTTTTGTACAGCCAAACTAAATGTTTTCGCGCGAGGGGGCTGTATTTGTTTTGCCATAAAGGTAGGGTTGACCGTCATCGTCATGGTGACATTATTCCTGATTGCTGAAACTTGCGGACAGCTATGTCACGTCCCACTTCATGTTTTTGTACCTAAGCCCCCTCAGTTGCAATGTTAATTAACACCTGATGAAGCCCAAACTTCGGGCGAAAGCTTGTGATTAATAAATAACAACTAATGCAAGATACAGGTTTATTCCATTCCTTAGGGAGTAGTGTAGAAATAATTGCCGTATTTCGGTGGCACATCCCTCGTAGGCTACAGCCAAGGAATACAAATATGCGTAACGATTACGCGCGGCGGTAACACATGTCTGCTACTAGGGGGATCATAATGATGCATATGGTTGAATTCCTTATATCCTCAGCTTTCTGTAGATATAGTGTGTGCATGTTACAAAATATTTGATATGATTATTTAATAGAAAAAGAATAATAATAATAAGAAAACAACACATTCAGCGTGTAAGTATAGCCCTATCAAACAATATACCTTCCTCAAAATACCCTTAACTGTCTCCCAAACCGTATTGCTTTATTATTCCTTAGTGGGGCTAGTGTGCAGCCGTCCTGCATGTTGCTGGTACAGCCGGCCGTACGGCCCCGCATGCACGGCCGCTATTCTTACCTGGAACACCTCCTCTCTGTCCCACAGCCACCTGTACATATCTTGACACCTTCCCCTCCCCCCTTTACAGCCGCCTAGAGTGGCGGCGTCCATAGTGTCTTCATTTAGGAATTATAATAGCCAGGCCATGTACATCTGCGCTACAGACTTGTTGATTCTATATGACACTATCACAAGGTATGTGTATTCCTGTTAGCCATAAATAGCGAAATGTACATTGCCTTGCTATTATACAAGTTATGATTGTATTAGTCGCCGATCTTTTGATTCTGATGGTGTTGTGGAGTGTGATAAACGGCAACTCCAAGCCCCAAGGCAGTGAAAAAATAATGGGCCGCCCGATCATGCGCCGTCCTTCGCCACGCTTCTAATAATAGGGGCAATTGTATATAAACTGAATAGCCGCATTCGTCTGAATCAGACCTACATTTTGATAGTAAGCACTTTATGTTTAAATCAATTGGAAGGGGTACTAAATCATTATTAAAAGGGATTTATTCACAAGATCTCTTTACTGGAATTTTTTGTTTTCTATGCCCCTCCCTGCCCATTTACAAATGTCTTGTTCTCAACAGGAAAATGAGGTTTTAATTATTTTAATTATCTATACTTAAATAAGTAAGTCTTTAAATGATATCCCAATTCTCTATGTGTACTAATATGCTGATCATAGACAAATTATTGTGCCCAATCCTGCCATTCATTTACCATTGCACCACTTATCACACCAGATGGCGCCACCTATAATGACACTAGATGGCAGCATGAGCCACAGACCCATTATTACTAATTCCTTTATATTGAAAACACTAGTAAAGCAAATATATGATATTCATGCACTATATATATTAATCATTCTGTAATTAAGAACATCTTGGATATCATTATCATATAATTCTAATTGTGCATTTCATGTATGTGATATTTTAGAGAGGGTGTAATAACAACACCCCTTCATCATGCACATCCATATTGTATAGTATCCTAAGTGGACTCAGGTTTCACCATCTACTTTCATATTTGCATTGTGAGAGCTGGGAAACACTGAACATGCAGGGCCAGTGGTGATGGTGAATGATGAATAAAAGGATGCAACCTATGTTGTTGTACCTGTAAAAGCTATCTGGGCTGTAGATGTTGAACTAAAGTTGCCCATAGTTTGCTACTCCGACTGTACATATCTAGCAAACAATACTCCATGGGAAAGGTAGAGGAGTAAATTTATACTAACAAATTTTCATAATAAAAATTAGCAAATATGCAGCCAGATGTGCAATCCTTGCGCAACCAAAGTGCAGCGGAATGTGCAACCAAAGTGTGTTATATTATAGGGAGCGATGGAATAAGAAGGTCCGTTCACAGCAATGACTATTATAAAAGTGTTTATTAGACTGCGTTGGTGGGTGACGCGGGGGTCACCCACGTGACTGGGCACGCAGGCCTGTCACTAGGTGAGAGGGGGGTTACTACCCAATACATACATACATGTCAATATACAAGAGTAATATATAATAAAGGCATAAAATAAAGTAGTAGTAAACCTATACATAGCATAGCTCCCTCCTCTCTTTCCAGATCAAACATTAGTTTGATCTAGAAGACAGTTAATAAAGAACATAATATTTTATTTTATAAATCATAAGAAAGGTTAACGCTGGTATAGTTTGCGTTACCAAACTGCGCGGCGGTAACCGATCGGGCTCGCTGGTCTACAGCGACTCACGCGCGACTCCGGAATCTGGGTCACGTGACTAAAATATATCCAAATGTCTAATCTATATAAATCTTTAGGCACGCGCTACTGCGCGAGTAACCTAAAACCTCAAAAACGAATAGGAATATGAGAAATCAATCGAGCGTTGATTTTCAGGTACAAATGGCGTATTACACATCTATACGTGGGTAAAACATATCACAAAATATCAATTTGAACGGTTGAGACCTCGATACGCCTCCCCAAATTTTCGCAAATGGGCCTAAAGAAGGTTTTAATCAAAGAAAATTCAAAAATAGAGGACAATACCGTCAAAAATACAATCATTCAAACAAAAAATATGAAAACTAAGACTTCATGGCCGAAACATGGCTGCGCTATTTCGAACATGAACACATTAGGAAACGGTTTTAACATGCAAAACCGCAGTAGTACGGTGCAAACAAATGAAAATCTAGGCAACAAAAAATCTGTATGCTAAATTGCCAATAGGGCGGTCCAAACAGTGAAACTAGATGGCGCCACCGGCTAAAAGTTTTGTACCGTACACCTACAAAAATATAAATAGTGGCGAACTGCGCAGTTAACACAGAAGACACTGCGACGCCGGACGGTAAACATCGCGTCACGACCTTATGGAAAGAGTATTGTTATAACGACAAAAACCAACCTCAAGCTTCAGCTCACTGTATCGGAGAAGAGTGTTTGTTATATCTTACTGCCAGAACTACAACCCGTGATTTGGAATAAGAGTCCCTGCTATATTCAGCCTGATCCCTAATCCCTAGATACAGGCTAAGTCCTCCGCCTTAAATTGGTTGTTACTCTTTTCACAAAAATAAAACACATACACCGTTCGCACATCAAACAACATAAATCCAAATATAACTTTATCTATCCCTTCGGCACAGTACAGTGCCTAGGCGGCAAGGTAGGTTTTCCCTTCTCTCGCCATCTGGCGTTAAAGAGAACAAATATAAACTACAACTACGTGGTTCCCGCCGCTGCCACTCTACGGCGACACCGGCTTCCGGGAACTGATCACACGTGGACTGGAGCTGTCACACGCTACAAATGGACGTTTATCCAGGTAGGAACATATTTTATACAGTTCAAATGTCAATGTAATACACAATATATACAAGTGAGAAAAGTAAACTTAAATACTTAGTACTTAAATACTTAGTAATTATATGGTCGTCCGTATGACGACTAAAAAATACTGGCTATCGCCAGGTTGACGCCATTTTGAAAAAATTACTAAAAGTTCGTAAGATTAAATTTGTTGTTTTCTCGAAAAGTTCCTAGAGTTAAGTTATATGTTAGGGATCCCGACGACTTCACAAGGCATACTGAGGCAGCTCCAGCGTCAAGGTGGGCGCGTCTGGCTTCAGCTCGTCGTCCGAGAGGGTAACCCTAATGACGAAACACAGGAGGAAAACATAGGTTGGTCACTACTTCCCAGAAATGGTGAGTAACAGTTTGTTTCATTTTCATACATAACTGATTAACAGTTTTTAAGGGAAATCCCAATATTATGAATTGTCAGCAAGGAGTAAGCGGTAATAATAGTTACAAAATAATTCGACATGAAATGACATAATGTAAAAATTAAAACACGCGGATGGCTCGGATTTTAGTAAAAGAAAAATCCTTTTCTAAATTATATTGTAAGAGACAGGAGTAATTGTTAGTACATAGCGTCGAGAAATAGAATAAGGTTTGAGAGAGTAGATCACTAAACACAAAAAGGGCTTGTAAAAACAATAGCAATATAACCTACTGGTCGAAGTCCTGGTAGTTTAGATCCTGTTTTAACCATTTGACCTGCACTCTTTCTCCATTCGGATACACTAGGACTAGAACGATTGCGGTGCAAGGATTGTTAATAATCTTCTCTAACACTGCAGATTGCTTTCTGCTGACCTTAACCTCCTCTTTTACCTCAAACTTCTTGTTTACACCCCAGCATCTGAGGACAAAACGGCCCTTCCAGCTAAGATAGAGGGTATTAGCCAGACACCAGTTTGATTCGAGCTTCTTGGTGAGGAGGATTGGGGCTCTGGTTCCAGTGATGCAGTTCACCTCGTAAGCTATCTGCTGCAACCGAATGGAGACTGCATCGTCTTTCCACTGGAACTTCAAGGTAAGCCACGCACAATCGGGGCAACCTTCCTCGGAGGTGCAACAGGCTCTACACAGGCAACATTTCAGCATACGGTGCCTAATGCAACCGCAGTGCTTCCAAATAAGTCTAAGAATGAAAAATGCCACTATCACTGCCAAGATGATGGTGGCCCAGTCCGTGTGGTCCATTTCCTCGATTCGAAACCTAGGCATCTTGCTTTCCCTGACTTCCAACGCTGGTTCTCTGTCGAAGTCGTGGATCCGGTATGGTTCCAACTTCAGGCGATTCAGGTTGAGAGAGTGGGCTTGGGGAAGCACGCAGAGAAAGCCAAAATACCTGTTTAATTTAATTAAAATGGTCAATGCCACTGCTAAAGCTAACGTAGACATAATAAGAGATGTCCATACGATCGGTGAAATTGTATTCAAGTGATCGTAGGTCAGGTGAAGCTTTTTCCATTTTGATAACTGCTCAGTATCGTCATTCAATAATTCATTAGCCATTTGGATTACATTTAGGCCGCCGTCAAGAATTTCGTCCGGCACTTTTTCAAAAGCTTTTCTCAATTCTGCTCCTGTAGGAAGGTCTAATTGAATGACTTGGTTATGCATGGAACTAGCTTCAAGTTCTCCAATATTCAGTTTAAATGCTATTGCCACTGGTAAATTGAAACCTGCTTTTACTGCTAGAGTAAATTTATCCTCCTCACATCCGAACGTTTTAGCTGCTATATTAGCATATCTTAGTTGGATTTCACATCCACATGGTAGTGATACGATTGAAAAAACTGACAATTTCAAGGTTTTACTAGGCTGTCCTCTACATGAGACCATACCTGTATCGCCTCTGTTAATCAGTATATGCTTATCATTTTCCAAAGGTATGTGAGTCTGAGGAATAGCAAGGGTCAAAAAACTTTTGAAATGGCATAGCTTCATAATAGCAACCTTGTTCCCTGCGAACAGAGAAATCAGACATGTAGGTTTCTGAACAGACGATTCCATAATATTCTTAGTACAAAAATGGCTCGAATAGTCAAGTTTACAAATTTCCTGCACATCTCTATCCATTTCTATAAAATACTGCTTATCGTCGCTTAGGGCTAACAGTTGATTATCACCTTCCTGTAACAAGGTGTACCCATAAGGATCGTGTAAATGAGCATGTATAGGAATAGGGAAAATTACTGGTCTGTAAATTGTATATCTGTTCGGCGCATAGGAATATTTAATCGCGATCTGAATTGTCAACAAGTTATCGTGAAAAGTAGACTCTAGCGATCTTCTCCATTCATAATAAGATCCTAGAGGTATAGCGTTGGTAGAATGTTTTCTGATGTTAATGGTCAATCTTTCTACCGCTTTTTCTAGCTTTTCTTTTGATAATACCGACAGTGGAAGATAAGAATCTGCCACAGAGTCAAGGGTATTAAGCAACACAAGGGCCCCCTGTCTATACTGTAACTGGGAGGCCACGTTGGCTAGTTGTTCACTTGCTGCAATTGTACTGGCAAAGTTCTTACTAGAGAAATTGAATTTATCGTCCAAATCGTTTACGATTTTAACTAGATCGTTGTCTAAGTTTTCAAAATCGTCCACCGCTTCTGCTCTTAGAGAATTTAGTGATTTGGCTACCAAATGGGCATTGATTGCATTAGCTCTTAGTATGCGGTCCCGTTTAATATCATCTAACTTAGTTTTTCTCATAGTGTCGATAAGATCATTCATGTCTGAAGTAATTACTTCGAATTCTGGCTCAGTGGCTGTTCCTACTGCTCTGTTCAACATATTGCCTATAAACTGAAATCCTCTCCGTTTAGCTCTTGCGTCTTTAACATTGAACCCTTCTAACAGGGCGGAAATTCTACCGTAAGTCTTATTATTGGCTTCCCCCACTATTGCTTGCAAACCCGCCAAGTCGGCGTAGAAACGGTTATAGTAGTCTAAGGCCGATTCAAATGGCTCGTCTATAGGGCATGGTTTCGGAACCGTTAAGGGGATTTGTATTTTGATGAATTGCATATTGGTTCTAGTATCCAGTTTGTGCCTCAATCTTTTGAACACAATGCCATAGTTCTGCCTAAGGATTTCTTCTGAGTGGACGGTGTATACCGTCAATAAAACCCTGAACGGAATAGAAAAGTATTTTGAATAAAGTTCTAAAGTCCATCAACCGAACAACTGGGAATCTTGCTAATCATTGAATAATCCGATGCAAAATACATTCAAAACAGTGTGCGCCGTTAGGAAAATTTACTTACCACCAAAATATGGTGAATTTGTCCATGGTGAGTGAAGTTCGTATTTGATTCCAGATGACAAAGTCAGGTGCAGCTCTTACTAGCTACGCTTCTAAGATGGAAGTGCTGTACTTAGGGTTAGCGTCTCCCCTCGTCAGAGTTGACCTATGTAGGGGTGTGGCTTGACCAAGTGGGGCGACCAATGGCAGTGGTTCGCACCTCTTTAAGCGTTAGTCCTAGGTGCAAAGCCTAGCTAACTTATGGTGACACCACCCCCTCCCAAGTGTAAGTACCCACGCAACCTCCCTAAAATCCTGTTTGCCTACTTTATCTTTTGTGTACAAGCTTCTCGCCGGCCACCTGCTACATGTGATAGTAGTCCAGGCTCACTGAACTAATCCTATAGGCAAGGGTTTAATTTCCAGCTGTTGGTTGGTAATTATTTAAACATGAAAAGGCTATAACTTGGCTTTTGTGAGCGTCTAGCGTGGGGACGCTTTAGTAAGACAATGGGGCTTAGTTGGCGTCCTAGTCCCGCTTTAATTCTTTTATATCCCCCCCTATGGGTAATCTCCGAAAAGGTAATTCCTTAGGCTTTTGGAGAACGTTTATTTGTTCCCTCGGCAAGGAATTTTAAATAAAGCTAATAGTGTTAGTAATAAGGAGTCCTTAAAAAGGCTAGCTAAACAGAAATAGGAACTTGTTTCTACCTGTCTTTGTTAAAATAAAAACGGCATGGACAAGTTTCCTGAGTGAGAAAAGAAAAAAAAAAACAAGGGTAAAGCAAACTTGAAAGAAAGAACAAATGGGTATTGGGCTTACGTCAGAATCCTAGATTATCTTAATCTTGTGTGAGTCTTTCAGCAAAGCACAGTCCTCCACTACCGGTAATGATAGTGAAAATCCTTTTTTATCATTTGTTTCGGCCAATTCAGTGTCCCAATCTTCGCCTAACCAAACTGATGGGTCTGAGGCGGGTGTTTTGGTAGCCTGGGTATTATCCTTAATATTATACCAATAGTTTTCCACAAAGTTCTTAGTGATAGCCTCCAAGAGAATTTCTTCCTTCTCCTGTTCTGAAAGATTCCTCTGGGCTGTAGTGATGGCCATGGTAGCAGATAGAAAATTTTTGTGGAATTTGGCTCAAGTGTCTACTTCGAAATATCTTTTGCAAGTGAGGGTCTAAGACTTTTCCCCGTGCTTAAATATTTTTCAGCATCCACCTAGAAACAACAATTTTATTCGATAAAGCTTTCTTGGTTCATAATTGGCCAAGCCTTGGCTTTTTAGATAATTTAGGTGTGGCCTCACAAGCTTGTCGCGCGGCTTGCGCGACTCTTGTCATGTCTGTCGGCCGTTTGGACATGTGAAGAAAAGGCTTTATTCTTGTGAAAACATTCTAAGAACCCACGCTGGCGATTTAGACGTCTAAGCCTCCTGCAAGCTTTCCCATTCTTCTTCAGAAATATTTATGTTAGGGTTATTTAGTAAATCCCTATTTAAGTCTGGGTTCAACGGTTTTACGTGGGCTATGTGTACCGGCCTTGGTACGTCTTTGTTTTCTCTCAGATTTCTTAACATGAGGGAAGTGGGGCTTTTGTTAGCTGTAATTAAAAATGGTCCAGCATAGCTTTTCTGAAGCTTTTTGCTGGTGCTTGGGTCCAACAAACGATGTATTTTTACATAGACAATAGTCCCTGGGCTCAACTCTTTTGTGTTAACCTTTTGGTCGTACCTTTCTTTGGCATTTTTCTGGGAATTTTCCAGATTTCTGCTAGCTTTTAACGCTGCTTGTTTCTGGACCTTAACTATATTTGTTAACGATTCTAAAACCGTTCTTGGGGTATTTGGTCCAGCTAAAGCTGCGTCTGGCGGGCTTCTTGCTAGTCTGCCGGTTGCTAGAATAAAAGGGCTGTAACCTAGGCTATATGAGTCGGTATTATTTAATGCAAAAACTACCGAATTTAGGTATTTATCCCAATCTCGTTGATTAGCTGAGACAAAAGCTTTCAGGTGTTCCACTATCACTCCATTCGCTTTTTCCACTAAACCTTGGCAAGCTGGGTTGTATCCGCTGCCAAAAACCTGTTTAATTCCCATAGATTTACAAAATTCTGCGAATTCTAAGCTTTTGAAACAGGGCCCATTATCGCTATGGAGCACTTCTGGTACTCCCACGTTACAAATGACTTTCTCATAGAACTCATGTTTAAGGTGAGAACAGTCAATTGACTTGGTTGGCCATGCAAAAACGAATCTGCTCATATAATCGCAACAAACCTGTATATAACGATTTCCCGATGAGGTCTGAGTGATAGGTCCCACGCTATCTATAACCATGTGTGCGAAAGGGTAGGGAGATTGTTCTCTGATAGTCATGGGAGGTTTGATGGGGTGCCTCATTTTCTTTATTTTTAGGCAAGTATCACAAGCTCCCACGAATTGTATAATGTCCCTTGACATCCTAGGCCAATAATACCTTGCTTGGGCTAGTTTTAAGAGTTTTGTTGACCCTACATGTCCTCCTAAAGGTCTGCAATGCAAGATGGTTAACAATTGTTTAACGTACTCTTTGGGCACTACTAATTGGATTTCATAGGGGTCAGATTTAACTCTTTTTGGCAGTCTGTATAAGATGTCCTCGTCCAAGAAAAAACTATCGTTAGTTAACAATATTTCTTTCTGTCGTTTTTCGCACTCTGGAATAACGTTAGATTCTAGGTATTCCATCATTTCTGAACAGAAAACATCCTCTCTCTGTAAAGTTCTAATTTCGTCTTTACTGAGTGGATTTAAAGCTAAAATGTCTCCTCCGTATAGCTCTATGTCTCTATTGCGGTTTACCTTTTTGTATTGCAAGGCTTTCTTTTTCTTTTCAGCCCTAGTCTCCACCGCAGAACAGCTGGCCTGAGTTTCTTCTCCTGAGAAATCTTCCACGATCTCTTTTTCGCCGGCTTGATTCGACAACAAGATGGATCTGTGTTTGTATTTTATGGTTGGATAATTTTCACAGAGCTCATTTTCCTCCTTGTACAAAGGATGCATAATCTCGCTGAAATTTGGGATAAAACTTCTGTAGTAATTTGCTAATCCATTAAAAGCTCTCAGGTCTTTGATATTTTTGGGTCTAGGGTAAGATCTTATGGGTTCGATCTTTTCTGGGTCTGGGGAAATACCTTTACCGTCTACCATGAATCCTAAAAATGGAACTTTCGACACACCAAATACACATTTCTCACCCTTGAATTTGATATCTGCTTCCCTGAAAATTTTGAATAATTTTTCCAGGTCGCGAATGTGCTGACTCCAGGAATCGTTTGCTATCAAGATATCGTCGATGTAGAAAACGGCTGAGTTCAAGTCCTCCAGTAAGGTATCTACCACCCCGTGGAAAGCTCTAGGGCAAGTTTTTAGACCCATTGGCATAACTTTATAAATGTAATTACCGTATGGAGTTGCAAAACCTGTTAGTTTTTCGTCACCTTTGCGGATTGGGACCTGATGGAAACCAAAATGACAGTCTAGCTTAGAGAAATACTTTCCCCCAATTTCTCCCACCTTTTCCAGCGTTTCCTCTGCTGAGGGGAACAGTTTACTTTGTTCCTTTATCTGGGAATTTAGGAAACGAAAGTCTATGACCAACCTATAGGAACGATTATTCTGTTTAGAACCAGGCTTTTCTACTAGAAAAGCTGGTGAAGTAAATTCCAGAATTTCGTCTGTCTTTTCTATGACACCTTGGGCTACCTGTTCGTCCAACGCCTTTTTCATTTCCTTTCTAATGACAGGGTTAACACGATACGTTTTAAATTGTTTTGCTTGATAATTATCCTTTAATTCTATGGGATGTTGATATTTAGTTGTTCTACCTAACTTTTTATCACTACCCACGAACAGATCTTCATAAACGTTCAACAATTTTCCCAAATCTGTCTTTTGGCAGTCAGTCAAATCTTTACCAATGGTTTTAGATAGATCAAAAGGCTCTGATACGTTTTTGTTGTCCGCATCGACTGAATTTAGGTTGCTATCAATCTTTACAAAATCGCTTTCCTGACGAACTGAATAGACTCCCACCAAAGAACCTTTTGGTATAACCAGTCGTTTACCTGAACCATTGAACACACACATATTAATCCTATTACTTGGCCCTTTTGGCTTCGTTAGGACTCTTTTTACCAAATATTTCACTGGTTTTTTCCTTTTTAAATTGTCAGTGACTCCTATCGTATGGTTTAAACTCTAGTGCGAGACTACATAATTAGAACAGATCAATTCTGATCTTGGTTCCACTATATACTTCTTAGCAGCTCTTATGGAGTATACCCTTTTGTATAGGTCGTAGTCGATTTTAGCTCGATATTTCTTCAAGAAATCAACCCCTAAGATTAAAGATCTTTTTAGTTTAGGCACCACTATGAAAGTGTTTTTGAATTTTGTACCGTCTATCTCAAAAGAAAACCTAACCTTTTTTCTAGCTGACTGCGCCGAGCCATCGGCTATGTAAACTTTTACATGACAATTTTGTGCGTTCATATTCTTCAACTTGGCCTTCAAGGCTTTGAAAAATCTTGCTGAAATGAAAGAGAGATTAGCTCCCGTGTCTATTAGCACAGGGAATTTATAATCCTGAATTTTTACCGCAATACAACCTTTGCTGACATTCAATATTATAGGATCTCCCTTACCATTTTTCAGTTCCAAGTGGCCGTCCAGGTCATGTTCGTCGTCATCTTCAAGATCGATGGGCGTTTCTGTGATCGTCTCCGTTATCGGTTCATCTGTACGACAACAATTGCTCCCATTGCTGCCGTCAACTAGTTTAACTTCACTGTATGAGGAGTCGGTGGGCGGTATTGGTTTTTACCGTCCTTCGACAAATTCCTGCTTGATGGATTCGATTTCCTCTCCTTGGAACGACCCCTCTCCTTGGATTCTTTAGACGACGATCTAGATTTATCTGAAGAATTTGTAGAGGTTGTATCTGTTGATCTGCCTCTGCTTGATGATCTTGGCCTCTGTTGGTAGGGTAAATTACCATATGGGAATTGATTCATTCCATACGGCGGAGATTGTGGTGCATAATAGGGGTTTGGTTGGTAGGGCTGTTGGAATTGTTGCTGGTAAGGCTGTTGATATGAATGTTGGTACATAGGTTGCTGGAAAGGTTGTTGGAAATTTTGACCCTGAAAGAATTGTGGCTGGGGTGGGTAAGCATATCTTTCCTTGCTTCTTCCACGACTTTCGCTTGCTTTCTCACGTTCTCTGCTCTTTGATCTGTCTTTCCTCTCCTCTTTCTTAGGGAAATCTGTCTTCTGATCTGTATCCTTGGCGCTAGCTAACTCGAAAATTTCTGATCTGCTTTTGTTCTTATATACCTCCATATTCAATTCAATCTGTCGTGCTGTCTCACAGGCTTCATCCAATGTTTTTGGCCTCTTTGATAACACTAATTTTCTCAGGTTTTTCTTCAAGCCATTGATGTATAGCTTCACTTTTACCATTTCTGAGATAGGGGCCCTATTCAACATGATTTTCTTGTCCCTTTCATATGCTCTCACATCTTCCTCCTCTTCTTGCATTCTCATAGCGAAATCTTTCGCGCTTTCGTCATAGTCTAGCTGTTCAAACTTCTTAATAAAAGCTCGTTTGAATGTATCAAAATTTATCTCATGCATTACCGATTTATACTGATCGTAGAAGCATTCAGCGTCTCCTGATAGGAATTTTAAAACGCCTGTGCTTTTCAGTTCCTCATCGACTCTCATTGCGTTAGCATATGCTTCATAATCGTTGAGGAATTTTTCTGCTGACACCAGAGCAGTAGGGTGCGAAAAACTATTCGGTGGAATCGCAAACAGCTTTCGTGTGCCCCCATCGTTTGGCGTAAACGGGGCAGTGTTAGGTTGGTTGATATCTCCGATCTTCCCTATCATGCGATCCATCACTTCAGCCACATTTAATTGTACTGCCTCTTGGTATCGATTAGCATTGTCTGATGTGATACATTGTTTATTTAAAATTGCTTGTTGCTGCAAATTGTTCTTTTCGATTAATTTGTCCTGATTTTGGTTCATTTTTTCTATCATTTAAGTCAGAGTAGCTATAAGTATTACCGTGTCTGGGTCCTTAGCTGGTGGAGGTGGGGGTGTTGGTGGTGTAGGATTGAAACTGTTATAGGCTTGCATCATTTGCATGAAACGAAACATTTCCTGATTTGGGTTAAATCCTCCCATTTTTCCACCATCGTACATATCGCCTCCAGTTGGATTTTGTGGGAATTGTCCATAATATTCCATTGGGTTAGCTTGAGGATAATTGTTTATATTCGGTTTCACTTCGCCAAAAGCTTGTTCTTTTGCTTTTGCCTTTTTCCTAGCTTGGGCCTGCGCGTCAGCTTGGGCCTGGGCGTGGGCTTGGGCACGCTGCTTTGCTTGTTGTTGGGCCTGGGCATCGGCTTGTGTTTGGGCACGCTGCTTTGCCTGTCTTTGGGCCTGGGCGTCGGCTTGTGCTTGGGCACGCTGCTTGGCTTGTAGCTGGGCTTGGGCTTGGGCGTCTGCTTGTGCTTGGGCACGAGTTTGAGCTTCTTGCAGTTCTTTTTGTTTCTGAGCAGCTAATTTCTGTGCCCTTTCTCGTTCTTCATTCTCACCCATAGCTCTAATCAATTGTTGCTTTCTGACTTTTTCTTGATCTATTCGAAGTTGTTTAACCTCGTTGAATTGCCTGTTCTTCTCTATTTCCTGTGCTAGTTCTGCTGCCTCTGCTTTTAACTTTTGCTGCTTCAACTTTTCCTGATTCAGGGTATCGGCTAGCTCCTTTTGCCGTCTTTCTTCCCCTTTTTCCAGGTCTGCTAGGGCTTTAAAGTCGTACAAACCAGAGAAACGTTCAGTAGTATCAGCCAGGGTGCTATCTGTAGATGAAGAGCTATCCGATTCTCTAGCAGATCGGTAGGCAATGAAGCTATCGTCCTGAGAATAGGTAGGAATTGTAGTTGGTTTGTTCCCACCTTTCCTCAAAAATTCCACTAAATCGTCCTTTTGTTGCTGTATAGAAGTCTTGAAAACTGGAGAATACACGTCTGAATCCGAATGTGGTTCTACTTCTGATTCTGACGAATGTTGAGGTGTTATATTTCTCCTAATAGGTGTACGTTTAGTGGCCCGTAGTCCAAGCTGTTTCCTATAGTCGGAAACTCCCTTGTAGTTTGGGTTGCTAATTCTATTGGATCGTTTGGGTAACATGGTACATTTTGGTAAAGTTAAAATGTCCAGTTAAATTAACTTTTAAAAGTTTTTAGGAACGTTTAGGTTCTCCACCAGATGTTATGTTATAGGGAGCGATGGAATAAGAAGGTCCGTTCACAGCAATGACTATTATAAGAGTGTTTATTAGACTGCGTTGGTGGGTGACGCGGGGGTCACCCACGTGACTGGGCACGCAGGCCTGTCACTAGGTGAGAGGGGGGTTACTACCCAATACATACATACATGTCAATATACAAGAGTAATATATAATAAAGGCATAAAATAAAGTAGTAGTAAACCTATACATAGCATAATCTCCGAATGCGGTAATCCCTTAGGCTTTTGGAGAACGTTTATTTGTTCCCTCAGCAAGGAATTTTTAAATAAAGCTAATAGTGTTAGTAATAAAGAGTCCTTAAAAAGGCTAGAAATACAGAAATAGGAACTTGCTTGTACCTGCCTTCATTAAGATAAAAGCAGTATGGACAAGTTTCCTGAGGGAAAACAAAAGTAAAGCAGCCTGAAAGAGTAAAAATGGGTATTTGCCACAAACAAAATCAGCTTACGTCAGAATCCTAGATGATCTTAATCTTGTGTGAATTTTTTAGTAAAGCACAATCCTCCACTACCGGTAATGATAGTGCGAATCCCTTTTCCTTATTCGCTTCGGCCAGTTCAGTGTCCCAATCTTCGCCTAACCAAACTGATGGGTCTGAGGCGGGTGTTTTGGTAACTTGGGTATTATACTTAACGTTGTACCAATAATTTTCCACAAAATTCTTTGTAATAGCTTCCAGGAGGATTTCTTCCTTCTCTTGTTCAGAAAGATTCCTCTGGGCGGTAGTAATGGCCATGGTAGCAGATATGTTAGGTTTGTGGAATATGGCTCAAGTGTCTACTTCGAAATATCTTTTGCAAGTGAGGGTCTAAAGCTTTTCCCCGTGCTTAAATATTTTTTCAGCATCCACTTTGAAACAACAATTTATTCGATAAAGCTTTCTTGGTTCATAATTGCCCAAGCCTTGGCTTTTAGATAATTTAGGTGTGGCCTCAGAAGCTTGTCGCGCAGCTTGCGCGACTCTTGTCATGTCTGTCGGCCGTTTGGGCTTGTGAAGAAAAGGCTTATTGTTGTGAAAACATTCAATGAACCCACACTGGCGATTTAGACGTCTAAGCCTCCTGCAAGCTTTCCCATTCTTCTTCCGATATATTTATGTTAGGGTTATTTAATAAGTCTCTATTTAAGTCTGGGTTTAACGGTTTGACGTGGGCAATGTGTACTGGCCTTGGTATGTCTTTGTTTTCTCTTAAATTTCTTAACATAAGGGAAGTGGGGCTTTTGTTAGCTGTAACTAAGAATGGTCCGGCATAGCTTTTCTGAAGCTTTTTGCTGGTACTTGGGTCCAACAAACGATGTATTTTTACATAAACAATAGTCCCTGGGCTCAATTCTTTTGTGTTAACCTTTTGGTCGTACCTTTCTTTGGCATTTTTCTGGGAATTTTCCAGATTTCTACTAGCTTTTAAAGCTGCTTGTCTCTGGACCTTAACTATATTTGTTAACGATTCTAAAACCGTTCTTGGGGTATTTGGTCCAGCTAAAGCTGCGTCTGGCGGGCTTCTTGCTAGTCTGCCGGTTGCTAGAATAAAAGGGCTGTAACCGAGGCTGTATGAGTCGGTATTATTTAATGCAAAAACTATCGAATTCAAGTATTTATCCCAATCTCGTTGATTAGCTGAGACAAAAGCTTTCAGGTGTTCAATTATCACCCCATTCGCTTTTTCCACTAAACCTTGGCAAGCTGGGTTGTATCCGCTGCCAAAAACCTGTTTAATTCCCATTGATTTACAAAATTCTGCGAATTCTAGGCTTTTGAAACAGGGTCCGTTATCGCTATGGAGCACTTCTGGTACTCCCACGTTACAAATGACTTTCTCATAGAACTCATGTTTAAGGTGAGAAGAGTCAATTGACTTGGTTGGCCATGCAAAAACGAATCTGCTCATATAATCGCAACAAACCTGTATATAACGATTCCCCGATGAGGTTTGAGTGATAGGTCCCACACTATCTATTACCATGTGTGCGAAAGGGTAGGGAGATTGTTCTCTGATAGTCATGGGAGGTTTGATGGGGTGCCTCATTTTTTTTATTTTTAGGCAAGTATCACAAGCTCCCACGAACTGTATAATGTCCCTTGACATCCTAGGCCAATAGTACTTGCTTGGGTTAGTTTTAAGAGTTTTGTTGACCCTACATGTCCTCCTAAAGGTCTGCAATGCAAGATGGTTAATAATTGTTTAACGTAATCTTTGGGCACCACTAATTGGATTTCATAGGGGTCAGATTTAACTCTTTTTGGCAGTCTGTATAAGACGTCCTCGTCCAAGAAAAAACTATTGTTTGTTAACAATATTTCTTTCTGGCGTTTTTCGCACTCCGGAATAACGTTAGATTCCAGGTATTCTATCATCTCTGAACAGAAAACATCCTCTCTCTCTAAGGTTCTAATTTCGCCTTTACTGAGTGGATTTAAAGCTAAAATATCTCCTCCATATAGTTCTATATCTCTATTGCGGTTTACCTTTTTGTATTGTAAAGCTTTCTTTTTCTTTTCAGCCCTAGTCTCTACCGCAAAACAGCTGGCCTGGGCCTCTTCTGCTGAGATATCTTCCCCGATCTCCTTTTCGCCGACTTGATTCGACAACAAGATGGATCTGTGTTTGTATTTTATTGTTGGATAATTTTCACAGAGCTCATTTTCCTCGAAGGGTTTTACAGCATTTACAGGATTAAAAGAAACGTGTTTTTCTTCTCTTGACACATGCTCTGGTATAATAATAACCTTGTGGACGTAATCTCTTCTAGAAAGAGCGTCAGCTACTGAATTCAGTGTACCTTTCAGATGGTAAATGTCGTAATCGAACCGATTAAAAAATTCTAGGTATCTAGCCATCCTACCGGTTAAGTTTTGCTTTGATTTCAAGGCTAAAAGAGCAGCGTGGTCGGTCAAGATTGTAAATTTTGTGCCATGCACGTAATGACCAAACTTTTCCAAGGCGAATTTAATTGATAAGAGTTCGCGATCTGTTGTGCTGTAGGAAACCTCGGCTGAGTTTAATGATCTGCCAGCAAAAGCAATGGGCCTTAGCATGTTCTTTTCGTGTTCTTGTGCGATGCAAGCCCCTAAACCGAATTGACTTGCATCAGAGGAAATAATGAAACGCTTAGAATAATCTGGGTAACGCAAGGTAACCTTCCTGCAAATCAATTCCTTAATAAGCTCGAACGATTTCTCACAGTCGTTATCCCAGACAAACTTGATTCTTGCCTTAGTTAGCTTGTACAATGGGTGCATAATCTCGCTGAAATTTGGGATAAAACTTCTGTAGTAATTTGCTAATCCATTAAAAGCTCTGAGGTCTTTGATATTTTTGGGTCTAGGATACGATCTTATGGGTTCGATCTTTTCTGGGTCTGGGGAAATACCTTTACCATCTACCATGAATCCTAAAAATGGAACTTTCGACACACCAAATACACATTTCTCACCCTTGAATTTGATATCCGCTTCCCTGAAAATTTTGAATAATTTTTCCAGGTCGCGAATGTGCTGCTTCCAAGAATCGTTTGCTATCAAGATATCGTCGATGTAGAAAACGGCTGAGTTCCAGTCCTCCAGCAAGGTATCGACCACCCCGTGGAAAGCTTTAGGGCAAGTTTTTAAACCCATTGGCATAACTTTGTAAATGTAATTACCGTATGGAGTTGCAAAACCTGTTAGCTTTTCGTCACCTTTGCGAATTGGGACCTGATGGAAACCAGAATGACAGTCTAGCTTAGAGAAATACTTTCCCCCAATTTCTCCCACCTTCTCAAGCGTTTCCTCTTCTGAGGGAAATAGTTTACTTTGTTCCTTTATCTGGGAATTCAGGAAACGAAAGTCTATGACCAACCTATAAGAGCGATTATTCTGTTTAGAACCAGGCTTTTCTACTAGAAAAGCAGGTGAAGTAAACTCCAGAATTTCGTCTGTCTTTTCTATGACACCTTGGGCTACCTGTTCGTCCAACGCCTTTTTCATTTCTTTTCTAATGACAGGGTTAACACGATAAGTTTTAAATTGTTTGGCTTGATAATTATCTTTCAGTTCTATGGGATGTTGATATTTAGTTGTTCTACCTAACTTCTTATCACTACCCACGAAAAGATCTTCATAAGCGTTCAATAATTTTCCCAAATCTGTCTTTTGGCAGTCAGTCAAATCTTTACCAATGGTTTTGGATAGGTCAAAAGGCTCTGATACATTTTCGCTTTCTGCATCGACTGAGTTTAGGTTGCTATCAATCTTTACAAAATCGCTTTCCTGACGAACTGAATAGACTCCCACCAAAGAACCTTTTGGTATAACCAATCGTTTACCTGAACCATTGAACACACATTCACATATTTATCCTATTACTTGGCCCTTTTGGCTTCGTTAGGACTCTTTTTACCAAATATTTCACTGGCTTCTTCCTTTTTAAATTGTCAGTGACTCCTATCGTTTGGTTTAAACTTTCGTGCGAGACTACATAATTAGAACAGATCAATTTGGATCTTGGTTCCACTATATACTTCTTAGCAGCTCTTATGGAGTACACCCTTTTGTATAAGTTGTAGTCGATATTAGCTCGATATTTCTTCAAGAAATCAACCCCTAAGATTAAAGATCTTTTTAGTTTAGGCACCACTATGAAAGTGTTTTTAAATTTTGTACCGTCTATCTCAAAAGAAAACCTAACCTTTTTTCTAGCTGACTGTGCCGAGCCATCGGCTATGTAAACTTTAACATGACAATTTTGTGCGTTCATGTTCTTTAACTTTGCCTTCAAGACTTTGAAAAATCTTGCTGAAATGAAAGAGAGATTAGCTCCCGTGTCTATTAACACATTTATAATCCTGAATTTTTACCGCAATACAACCTTTGCTGACATTCAATATTATAGGATCTCCCTTACCATTTTTCAGTTCCAAGTGGCCGTCCAGGTCATGTTCGTCGTCATCATCAAGATCGATGGGCGTTTCTGTGATCGTCTCCATTATCAGCTCGTCTGTACGACAACAATTGCTCCCATTGCTGCCGTCGACTAGTTTAACTTCGCTGTATGAGGTGTCGGTGGGCGGTATTGGCTTTTACCGTCCTTCGACGAATTCCTGCTTGAGGGATTTGATTTTCTCTCCTTGGAACGACCCCTCTCCTTGGAATCTTTAGACGAAGATCTAGATTTGTCTGATGAACTTGTAGAGGTTGTATCTGTTGATCTGCCTCTGCTTAACGATCTTGGCCTCTGTTGATAGGCTAAGTTACCATATGGGAATTGATTCATTCCATACGGCGGAGGTTGTGGGGCATAATAGGGGTTTGGTTGGAAGGGCTGTTGGAATTGTTGCTGATAAGGCTGCTGATATGAATGTTGGTACATAGGTTGTTGAAAGGGTTGTTGGAAATTTTGCCCTTGAAAGAACTGTGGCTGGGGTGGGTAAGCATATCTTTCCTTGCCTCTTCCACGACTTTCGCTTGATTTCTCACGTTCTCTGCTCTTTGATTTGTCTTTCCTCTCCTCTTTCTTAGGGAAATCTTTTTTCTGATCCTTATTGTTGGCGCTAGTCAACTCGAAAATTTCTGACCTGCTTTCGTTCTTATATACCTCTAAATTCAATTCAATTTGTCATGCTGCCTCGCAGGCTTCATCCAATGTTTTTGGCCTCTTAGATAACACTAGTTTTCTCAGATTTTTCTTCAAGCCATTGACGTATAGCTTCACCTTGACAAATTCTGAGATAGGGGCCCTATTCAACATGATTTTCTTGTCCCTTTCATATGCTCTCACATCTTCCTCCTCTTCTTGCATTCTCATGGCGAAATCCTTCGCGCTTTCGTCATAGTCTAGCTGCTCAAACTTCTTAATAAAAGCTCGTTTGAACACATCAAAATTTACATCATGCATTACTGATTTAAACTGATCATAGAAACATTCAGCGTCTCCTGATAGGAATTTTAAAACTCCTGTGCATTTCAGTTCCTCATCGATATTTCATGGCGTTAGCATAGGCTTCATAATCGTTGAGGAATTTTTCTGCTGACACTAGAGCAGTAGGATGCGAGAAACTATTCGGTGGAATCTCAAACACCAGATCGCCAGATTAGCTTAGATCAGAACAACCACACTTTACAATCTTCCTTTTTCAAACTGATAATCTCTGGTATCTACCTGTTACTATTATGAATAATCAATAGCTCACCCCGTCTTCCCCCTCGACTGACAGACAGCATGACTTACTAACATATAATTGAAATTGTTTTCTTTTGTTTTTGTTTTTTTTCTCTCTTATAAAAAGATATTGTATCACTGCATCTGTTGAATAGGCAGGCGGTGGGAACATCGTCACCGCGACGACGCTGTATTGTCTACCCTGCAATAAAATCTGTTATAAAAAAAAAACAAAAAAAAACCAGCTTTCGTGTGCCCCCATCGTTTGGCGTGGTCGGGGCAGCGTTAGTTTGGTTGATATCTCCGATCTTCCCTATCATGCGATCCATCACTTCTGCCACATTTAATTGTACTGCTTCTTGGTATCGATTAGCATTGTCTGATGTAACACTTTGTTCATTTAAAATTGCCTGTTGATGCAAATTGTTCTTTTCGACTAATTTATCCTGAGTTTGATTCATTTTTTCTATCATTTGAGTCAGTGTAGCTATAAGTTTTACCGTGTCTGGGTCCTTAGCTGGTGAAGGTGGGGGTGGTGGTGGTGTAGGATTGAAACTGTTATAGGCTTGCATCATTTGCATGAAACGAAACATTTCCTGATTTGGGTTAAATCCTCCCATTTTTCCACCATCGTACATATCACCTCCAGTTGGATTTTGTGGGAATTGTCCATAATATTCCATTGGGTTAGCTTGGGGATAATTGTTCATATTCGGTTTCACTTCGCCAAAAGCTTGTTCCTTTGCTTTTGCCTTTTTTCTGGCTTGGGCCTGCGCGTCAGCTTGGGCCTGGGCGTGGGCTTGGGCACGCTGCTTTGCTTGTTGTTGGCTTGTAGCTGGGCTTGGGCTTGGGCGTCTGCCTGTGCTTGGGCATGCGTTTGCGCTTCTTGCTGTTCTTTTTGTTTCTGAGCAGCTAATTTCTGTGCCCTTTCTCGTTCTTCATTCTCACCCATAGCTGTTATCAACTGTTGCTTTCTGACTCTTTCTTGATCTATTCGAAGTTGTTTAACCTCGTTAAATTGCCTGTTCTTCTCTATTTCCTGGGCTAGTTCTGCTGCCTCTGCTTTTAACTTTTGTTGCTTCAGTTTCTCCTGATTTAGGGTATCGGCTAGCTCCTTTTGCCGTCTTTCTTCCCCTTTTTCCAGTTCTGCTAGAGCTTTAAAATCGTACAAACCAGAGAAACGTTCAGTAGTATCAGCCAGGGTGCTATCCGTAGATGAAGAGCTGTCCGATTCTTTAGCAGATCGGTAGGCAATGAAGCTATCGTCCTGGGAGTAGGTAGGAATTGTAGTTGGTTTGTTCCCACCTTTCCTCAAGAATTCCACTAAATCGTCCTTTTGCTGCTGTATAGTAGTCTTGAAAACTGGAGAATACACGTCTGAATCCGATTGTGGTTCTATTTCAGACTCTGACGAATGTTGAGGTGTAATATTTCTCCTAATAGGTGTATGTTTAGTGGCCCGCAGTCCAAGCTGTTTCCTGTAGTCAGAAACTCCCTTGTAGTTTGGGTTGCTAATTCTATTGGATCGTTTGGGTAACATGGTACATTTTGGTAAAATTAAAATGTCCAGTTAAATTAACTTTAAAAAGTTTTTAGGAACGTTTAGGTTCTCCACCAGATGTTATATTATAGGGAGCGATGAAATAAGAAGGTCCGTTCACAGCAATGACTATTATAAGAATGTTTATTAGACTGCGTTGGTGGGTGACGGGGGGCCTGTCACTAGGTGAGAGGGGGGTTACTACCCAATACGTACATACATGTCAATATACAAGAGTAATACATAATAAAGGCATAAAATAAAGTAGTAGTTAACCTATATATAGCAAGTGCAACCAAAGTGCAGCCTAGCCAAAGTGCAGCCAAAGTGCAGCCGGATGTGCAAGGCTGGCTTACACTGGCTGCACTTTTCCCTGAATCCGGATGTAGTCCGTGGCCGTGCAAGGGCTGCACATCCTAAGTGCATCCGTGCAACCTAGGTAGTGCTACCATTTCCCCATTAGCCCTACATCAGATTCATGGGCCCTCTCTGTCACTCAGCTCTTCCCTGTCCCCTCCTCCAGGGTATTAGAAAGGAGAGAGAATAGAGATGGAGTGATGTGGGATAGAGAGCGAGGGTAGAATGAATTTTGAGAAGCAGTGAGGGAGAAAGGAGAAAGCAGCAGGAAGACAATAGAGAAAAGGTGGGACAGGGAGAGAGCTGAGAGATAGGAAGATAGAGAGGAGCTGCATGAACTACAGAGGGAGAGGAGAGAGAAGGGAGAAACAAGAGACTGGGGAGAGAGCAGGGATGGAGAGAACGGGGGAACGAGAGGACAGAGGCAATGCTCTCACAGGGAGTGCATTGTCACCAATATATGGGTCAGATTTTCAGAAAATGTACAATTCACATTCACCAATCTTCTCAAATAAGCCACATTTAAGACCGAAATTAGCTTCAAAATACAGTTTAACATAACAGAACTGATATTTTAAATCAATGCGTTCCAGAATATACTCAGATATACCCGGTATTCATCATTTTTCAGCCTAATTTAGGAGAATTTCCTAAATGTGTAGAGCTGCCAATTGTACATTTTCTGAAAGTCTGACCCATATGTGTACACATCCATTACTACCGCTCCTGCTCCACATTTGCATGGATATCGTCATGCTTGACCTATTGTCCCTCTTCACTGACATTCCTGCACAGGTTAACATTAGACATAGACATAATAGTAGGGTGCCTGAAGAGGCAGTCACTTAAAGTAACTATTTCCTTCGGAGTGGTTGAGTGAAAATAATATAACTTAAAAAGTAGTCCAAACTGAACACAACTGGTGTCATTAAGTTGAGAATTGAGAGACAAAACCACATTGATAAGTATTTGCCCCCTACAGGGGTCAGGGATCCCCTAAATCTCCGCGAGGGAGCTGACTGGTAGGTAGTTTGGCCCATTGGGGGTGGGGCTATTGTGATAGGGAGCTGACCTAATCCCTTCCCCTCTCACCCCCATTTCACTAATCTAGTGAAAATGCTATATTTTGTTAAATAACATGCTGATCTGTGTCAGAACTACATAATCACCAGATAATGGCGTGGCGGGGTTTTATTTAGGGGATGATAATACAAACAGGAATAATGACATAAAATTTGGTGCAATTTCTAGGAAATAGCTTGGTAAACGTCCGGAATATATAACTTGAATGGTGAATTAATAATAAATTACTTGGTTATATAAAGGTCAAATATTGATTTGCCTTGCAATGTATACCCCAGTGGCGTCCGGAGGTACTACATAACTTTAAAGGTGTCCAGAGAAGGAGGTGTCTGGATCAGGAGCTCTGTAGAAATATTCAAGTACCTCTTATATACTGGGATTGTTACATATCTTTATCCATAATTATGTCTAAGTGAAATGACAGGATAGAGGTGAAAATCAGGCAGTTAGTTTGATCCTTGATAGAATTGGGCTGGCAAATGCCACAACCGAACTGGATAAATAAAATGTTAAAAAAAAATCAAGACAAAATTGCAGCCTGCTCTGTATTAGAAATCTGCACATGGGAATCCTCTATTCCTGGTGTAATTGATGGATATCATAGGTTAGTGTTTCACAGACCCACTAGATGGCCCTGTGTTCACTGTGTAACTATCAGTATGTGAGAGTGTGAGTATGTTTCTGTGGTTACTGTGTATTACTCACTATTCCCTCTAGGGGTCTCAGCTATATATGTAGACCAGCAACAGACTGATTTCTGGGTCACTATCGTCGATCTTCTTCCGGTAGAAGGAAACATTATGCATGAGGATCTGGTATTCGAACTATCCCTACATCAAGCTATTCTTATCTTGATACATAATATAGTCAACAGTACCCCCCTATTTAGCCTTTAACTAACTCCCACACATGACAAGAAACTTTTCCAAATACAGCAAAACCATGTACCGGTAATACAGGCTACTCCCGGCGGTGCCGCAGTAACTACTGGCAGGTGTTATGTTATGTGAAGAGGAGCGATGAGGAGGGGATGAGGGAGAGAGAGGAAGGACCAGGGGTGGATCCATAGAAAGCAATGCGTACGCTCTGTTCGTAGCGAGCAGCGCGGCGAACTCCCCACGAAATCCCCGCCGACCTATCCACCAAACGTTTCGTAAGAAGTGCGCTGCGCCAGTTGGGCGTGGCCTATTTTATGAGTGCCACTTGACCCAAATAACGTGTTACCATGGCGTTGTCAAGGGGTTTCCCGCGGGAATCCCAGGCTGTCCAAAAGTCGTCAGGATATCCACTTCTCAAGCGCCCTTTTCAACGCAAGCTAGGCTCGCTCTGTTTCAACTGCTGTTCAAACTCTCCTACTCAGGACTTACCAACGGTAAATTGGTTATATTACTAAGGTAGTTAAAGGAACTTGTTGCAGTGCAAATTATCACCATAACAGCTGTTATTTCCATGAAACTGTTTGCTTTTCTGATCCCTCTCGCAAATTGTTTTGTTTACTTTGGGAGGAGAGGTTGGTCATTCGGAGTGGGCAGGGGGGACAGTGGACATACCTTATTATATTAGTTTCTTTATCTTTCTTCCAATTATGACCATGACATTAAATTGTCACATTTATGCAACACTTAATGCAGCTAAAGAAATGATAGAATTGGGAAGGAATATAGGTGTTGCAGGGGAAAGTGTGGGTCTACCTGGGACAGTAGGAGGTCGAAATAGGGTATGGGAGGAATGACATGACATGACTTGCATGACCTCTGTGATCGGTTTTGTATGTGCTTATTTCTGGAGGGGGGATGCAGAGGGCTCCCCCCCCCCCCCAAGATATTTTTATTTCCATCCCAATCTTGAACAAAATGTAGCACATTATTTTTCATCTTTAATGAACAAGAAATACAGTGATCCCATCCAACCTGGGGGGGCAGGGCCCCCCCCCCCCCCCCCCTCATTCTATTTTTTTTCAAAATGTTGTGCAAAATGTAGGTAGGGCATTATTTTTCACCTCTAATGAACAAGAAATACAGTGATCCCATCCAACCGGGGGGGGGGGGGGGGGGGGGGGAGGGGTGTATGTGCAGGGCGGCACTCCCCCCATAAATTCTATTTTTTTTTCCGAAAATTTGGTGCAAAATGTAGGGCATTATTTTTCACCTTTGATGAACAAGAAATACAGTGATCCCATCCAAACTGGTGGAGATGGGGGGAATGGAGGCTTCCCCCCCGCCGCCCCCCAAATTCTATTTTTTTCCCAAAATTTTGTGATAATGTAGGTAGGGCATTATTTTTCACCTTTAATGAACAAGAAATACAGTGATCCCATCCAACCTGGGGTGGGGGGGGGGGGGCGGGGGGAGGAGGGGGGGGGGGGCACCTTTGCACTTCTTTAACTATTTCATATTATACCTGCTCATGTTACAATTCCTTGTATAATGTTATCCTGTACTTCAACTCTCTTGTATAATTCACCAAAGGTTAGCCCCAAGAAGCTTCTTATATGTGCCCCACTGAATTGCATATAATATTTCTGGTTATGGCAAATAACAACCAATACAAGACATCATGTGTTTCGAGTGATTTATGGTGAGTATTCCTGAGGGAATATTTATATAAATCGCGAGTAGATCTTGGCAGCAACGACCGGAAGGACTCTCACAGGGACGTCAGCGCGGATCGAAGGGATGACGTCACAAGTATTAAAGGGGTGCACCTTTGATGAACAAGAAATACAGTGATCCCATCCAAACTGGTGGGGGTGGGGGGAATGGAGGCCCCCCCAAAGTCTATTTTTTTTCCAAAATGTTGTGATAATGTAGGTAGGGCATTATTTTTCACCATTAATGATCCAGTGATACAGTGATCCCATCCAACCTAGGGGGTGCAGGTCGCCCCCCCCCCCCCTGAAATTCCCTGAATTAGTAAAAACAGATATCAGTCACAACAAAAATTACTCCTTATATATAGTATTGAAATATAAGCTTTACTAATTTACTTTAGGAGCCCTTTAATATATGAGCCCCCCCCCCCAACCATCTCCACATTAATGAACAACCCCCGTTGAAGGTACACAGATTGACGGCATTGAATCAAACGCTCTTTCTCACGCTCATAGTGGGAACTGGCCACAGCTATGCATCACAAACATTTGCGTCACAAACTTGAATCTGATGACGTTGTCCCATTGTCCCCCCCCCCCTCCCCCTCCCCATCCCTGAGGGTGGAGGTAAATTGTGGTTGTTATTTAGGAAGGGAGGCCGTCACAGGAGGCCTTTCAATCACTGTGCTTACGCCTGCCTCCGTAATTTGAATTACATGGATACCAGGGGATTTCAGCTCCAATGTGTTTTCTTTTAATTATAGTTAAACGAATGGTTTAATATAAAATCTGAATTGGCAGATCTCTTGCAATGTTGTTTAGCAATATTAATAGGGGGAAAACTTATTGTTGCTTCATGATCGGTGTTTGAACAAAATCCATAGTACCACTGTAATTCTGTTTTTGCCGATTTGAGGTACCTCTGTAATTCACTTTTACTACCACTGTAATTCAAGTATCTACTATATCTACTATCTAAACAAATACAGTCATCGATCTTGACTTGACTTATGTTGAGACCAGCCTCCCAAAACCCAGGAGAAAGCTGTGATCTGATTGGCCGATTACAACAATATAATCATTTAACTGTATCAACCAATGGGAGTGCATTAAACTTTAAACTAAAATAAGATGTAATTTTTTTTTTTGCACATTGATTTTATTCAGAGACTATTCTGCCATCCGGGCTCATACAATGCTAAGTATCTGCAATGAAACATAAAAACAGGCAATAAGGACAGCTCTTCTTCCTTTAAAAACTCACATAGGCATTGCATTGCAGAAAGAAGGTAGGGGCAGCAGAGATGTAACTGCGAGAAGCAAGGGGTGGGGAATATTACCGATCCTAAAAACTCTGCAGATTTGAAGCTTTTAGATTAAGTTTTACTCCATGATGAAGGGAGGATTAACTGCAGTTTGTATGGGCGGGAGTGTAATCCTACTGTGTAATCATGTGTGTAGGATTACATGCAACCCAGCAGCATGTTTCCGGTTTGCTACCATGCAAACTCCCTCCCTCCTTTTGCTATGCTGTTACATAGCATCTCACTGATACACCGGAGGGAGGGGGGAGCTTTTAGGAACAGCCATTTGTTCTACTTCCTGTGAAATGAAGTTTTGTTTCACAGAAACCTTGGCTGTCGTTTCCACTGCTACTCTAGCTCCTAGGTACAACATTTTATTAATTGAAACTAGATTCTGCAAGGGGATAGTTTAGTCTACAATAATTGTAAGTCCCATTGTTCTGTAATGACAATTGTTTACATAGAAAATCGATCAAAAATAGACCATAAGTTACATCAGGTCTACCTGTGTGCCCGCCTGTCTCCAAGCTGACTATTAAAGTTAGGACAGTCATATTTCCGATCAGTCAACTGTTGATTTTCTTTGTCAATAATATATTTTGACATGTTTTCCTTTATCATCATGGAGTAAAAATAGAACCCCAACTCATAGGTAATATTAGCAATAGGATTACATGGGTCCTCATCAAATCTTTTCACATAACAGCACTCGCCCTATCGGGCTCGTGCTGCCATGGAAAAGATTTGACTCTGACCCATGCAATCCTATTGCTAATAATACCTACTCGTGAGGTTCTATCATAAGGCGACATGGACAAGTTGCTTTTCTTCAATTTTTTAGAAGGTTTATGGCCTCCTGTACATCTTCATACAACCTTTTCCAAATCTTTTTTTCCTCTTTCGAGGTTTTTTTCAAGCTGTGCGTGTACATAATCACCCTAGATCACATTCTTAGCTCATACATGGCCGTTAGAACATCAACCTTGCCATTTGCAAATAATTTCTGCCTGTGAAGGAAGGCTTTAAGCATTTATATAACCCAATTTAAGATTTTTGAGTTTAAATTTGAGAGCTCTATGCCAAAGATGTAATTTTAACCAAATGATTGTACCACTGGATTTCAGGTGGTAGATCAAATGTTGTAATAAATAAGAAATCCCTATCCCCATCCCCCACCCACAAAATAACAGGAAATTGACATTAAACAGCTGCATTAAATTAAGCAATTGTAGTGAATCTCAGTTTGGATGCTCAGCGGAACAAATAGACTATAATCTAGACGAATAATCTAGACGAATAATCTACTGCTATGACTCTGTTGAGAAAATAAGAGAAGACCAAAAAACCTCCCAACCACCTGGAGAACTGTCTTCAAATTGATTTAATAAAACTGTTTAACTCCAATGTTTTCCTACTGGAGTTGAATTCAAACTTTTTGAATTGTTAGTAGACAGACACCTTTACCAACATATTGTTGAAGAAATAGAAATCTTATTTTGTAGTGATTTTCCCCCTTTTTGGGCTTCAGGACGGGTGTTTAACATGAGGTTTAGGGTATAAAAACACTTTAAGAATATTTTCTTCAAATAATATGTGTCATATGTACATCGTTTAATAGGTGTAAACAGTTATTGATCATATTTTTTCATAATTTCTAGAATTTGGTCTTCAATAATTAAAATAATGGGTCTCAATTGGGTGCAATATGGCGGCAACCTTGCTCCAAATTCACTTTCCAGCATTTACATATGTTAGTTATGACGTCATCATTATTGTCTCCATGACAACATACCTATAAAGATATTTCTAGTGTGTTTGTATACATAATTATATTTTAAATTTCATCAAAATCCGTTTATTTTTTATTAGGTTATGCCCCCTTCAATTTATATAAAAAATTGCTGCCTTGAGGCATCACCCCGTCCTCAATGAGTTAAATTAGGAAGATAATATTGGTGGAACTTAGGGAAGTTTATACGGAAAGTATAGGCCTATCGATGCCGATGCCGGCAACGACGCAATAATATACTAGTGACGTCTTCTAATTTTCACAACGTTAGTAACGCACCATGACAACTAGAGTCCTGAACAATGCATAATAGACATTTTCCCGCGCGGAGTGATGAGGCAAGGGACTACTTCTAATTTCCGTACACTGGAGGTGTGGTATACCACACATCGTACACTGCAACCTCAGGTACATGCAGTGTACAAAGCTAAAGGTATAGGGACGACGCAGCAAGGGTGGAATAAAATTCTTGGTAATGAATTTGTTCCCAGATTAGCCTCATAATATTCCCTAAGAGATCTGCATATATGGTGACCACTTATTTTTTACCGATGTGAGGATGTCCACAAACCTCTAGACACCACTCCACTCTCATTACATTCTATCTTAATTGTACATGGATGTGGGTCGAACTGGAGCTCAGATATACGGTATTACTATCATACTACACATTCGTCAAACAGTTGAAAACATGTAGGTTCCTTATGAAAGGTATGGTCAAGAATGGGAAGGAACTGTTAGATCGAAATTGACATGTCAGTCCTGCATCATATATATATCCAAAATTAGACTACCTCAAGTTGGCATCTAGATTATTATCATTCATTATTTTACAACAATTGTTAAAATTGTCTTTGGTCTTTGGTCTTTGATTATTAAATATTTAGTGCGAAATAATTTCCATTAAATGTCTCAATTAAGTCATTTGTCATAATTGTAGAGAGCAAAACTGTTAATACCTCAGGCATCCCCTTCCTTAAATGGGTTACACAAGATTATTACATGTCTATATGTTTCTTTTATTCCTCCCTTCAAATTCTAGAGATGGAACCAAAGGTCGGATGCAAAGGTCGTAAGTTTACAGATGAGGAAATAGAGATGATAGTTGATGAGGTGCAGAAGCACCATGCTGTACTGATAGCACCACTATCACCAGAGATCACAGCAGCCCGGAAAAAGGCTATATGGCATTTGATTACAGAGGAAGTAAACCAGATAACTGGTTTAAATGACAGGGATTATGCCCAAATTCGTAAAAAGTGGTACGATATGTCATGTCAGGTGAAGAAAAAAGCAGCACATGACAAAGCTGAAATGAAGAAGAAAACAGGAGGAGGAAAGGCTAAAGAATTTCCACTCAATAATATACCTCCAGCTGTCATTGAGAAAATACTGGCTATTATTAAGACAGTCACATTCGAGGGAGTTGAAGGTTCAGTTGAGTCCAGTGCAACAGCTGCATCAAGTAGTGATTTGACTGTCTATGTGCCTGGTGACTCAAGGCCTTGCTCAACTCCCCTGGATACGTCCATGACTGATGACACCTCAACTCCAAAGAGACAAAGGCTGCAGAGTGCTAGGCCTGGTGACTCAAGGCCTTCTTCAACTCCCCTGGATGCATCTATGGGTGACTACACCTCAACGCCCAAGAGACATAGGCTGCAGAGTGCTAGGGCTGATGCAGGAGAGTCACAGAGAGACCACATAATACTCATAGAAAGGGAAAGGCTTGCTACCGAAAAGGAGCGATTAGACATTGAAAAGAAGCGGCTTGCATTGGAAGAAGAGAGGTTGGTCATTGCCCGGGAGATGTTGGTTTTGAAGCGGCAAAAGATGGAGTGGGAAAGAAGCCAGCATAACCAAATGGGCAACCAATATTCTCCATACCAAGTGTGGCGGAAATAAATGTCAGCACTTTCTGTGGATCATACCTTTGTTGAAGGTAAACCTTTGTTAAAGGTACAGTATTGAAATAAATGCCAGCCCTTTCAATGGATCATGCCTTTGTTGAAGGTAAACCTTTGTTAAAAGCACAGTATTAGAATAAATGCCAGCCCTTATCATATCTTTGTTGAAGGTACCACATCAATACATAACAAATAATTGAACCTTTATTGAAGGTTGACCGTTAAGTAATCCCTGTACTGTCATACAACACCTTTGTTGAAGGTGGAGAGAATATATACTTCCTCATGTTAAGTACTTCCTACTGCGATACAACAGTATATATATACACCTTTCTTGAAGGTTCATACAACAATATATACTACACCTTTGCTGAAGGTAGAGATGAAGGTGGAGACAATATATACTTCCTCATCTTAAGTACTTCCTTTGTCATACAAGACTATACACCTTTGTTGAAGGTTCACAAAACAATATACATTAAACCTTTGTTGAAGGTGGAGACAATATCAGGTCAGCTACAATTCACTATTCTTTGTCTTACCAGCAAAAAAAACCCCATAAAAATGTTGTGTTGAAGGTTTGATGTTTTACAAACCTTTTTTGAATTTGTTGAAGGTACAATGTGACAATTTACAATATATCCATCCCATGTTAGCATAATAAGAGGTTCCATAAATTGTCTCAACACTAGGAGAGCCTATTATTGAAATCCTACTAAAGCTATCTACATAGTTTAAAAAGAGTTAATTGTAGATCTGGAATTTTCAAATATAATTATTCTGCTACAACTTCTCAATTGTTTAAAGGTGCATTCTCAGCTATTATGACAACGAAATCTGAACTAACTGAGGGGTCTAACTAAAGTGTGGCGCCGCAGCCTAGCACTGCGCTGAGAGCTGCTAGGTTGAAAGGTTTCCAAAAGCAGGGTCAAAAAGGCTAGCATGGGTAACATTGAAAATAATTTTGAGTTTTCTCTTTGTATCTCAGCCAATAATTGGAACTTTCTTATGATTTAAGTTGTGATTTATTTCTCCTCAAATGGCACACCCAATAGACATGAAGAGACTGAAACAGAATTAAAATTTTGTATTCCCGTTGGCACATTTAATGACAGCTGATGCCTATACCAGCAACACCATTCTTTGATCCAATACATCTAAAGAGTGCCATCCCATCAAAAAATAAAATACCCATGAAACGATACCAAAATATTTTTTAAAACTTAGCACTAAATAATTATTACATATCCTGGGAGTTGAATTGATTGAAAGTCATGGAATGTTTAATTATAATAATGGTATCAAACGATTAGAGTACGAAGTGTGTTTGAAATTTCTTATGGCCAAAAGGTCTGCGATCGCCAGCTTGCGCCACTCAGAGAAAAAACCCTGTTTAGAACCCTGCAACTTATTCATATATTATAACTTATATGATTGAAGTTGTCCTATAAATTATAATAAGCATTGTCCAAAACTTATAGGCTGTTTATTGATTTATATATCTTTGGTTTATATACATTATGTACAAACTACCACATATTTAAGTGACATAAAGTTTAAAAAAATACATCCCCCTCAGACAAAAAAGATCTATTAGTATTCGTCTTGAATATAGCTTTGCATCCCCCATTCCTTTATGGTTGAATGCTAAATAACAATAATAATATAATTATGTCTTATCACTAATTTGATTCACAGTTCAAAATGGCCAACCAGTGGGATAGAGACGACTGCTGCGTCATCACTGACAGCAGGGGCAGGGAACTGCAACAATACATCATGGGTAAGACCCAATTAAATATTAGTATTCTCTGCTATCCAGGGGCAGGTTTGAGGGAAAGTATCTCTATGGCCTGGGACACATTACGTGTGGCTAGGCCAAGATACATCTATGTGGCCAGCGGTTTGTGTGATGTAACGAGAAGAAAGACAAACTCAAGAACAGTCACCCTGACACACCGTCGTGTGAATGATGCTGTGACTACATTCCAGAGTGCCATGGCAGGGTGTGAGAGGCATCTCAGGAGATGTTGCCGATATGATGTTAAGATTGGTTTCTGTCCAATCATTGGGATGGACTTATCGGCATACAATAGGATAAGTATGCGCCATCCCCTGCAGGACACCCTCAACAGAACGGTGGCAGAAGTTAACAGGGCAATTGTTGAACACAACCGAAATTCCAATGTGCCAACCCCATGGCTTCAGACCCTAATACACAGGAACAAAGGTGGTCGGTCCAGAAATGTATACCAGCGCCTGGCTAACGATGGGGTTCATCTCACAGATGAAATTCGAAACCAGTGGGCTGATCAGCTTGTCACGTGTGTTAGGGCCCTTCTTGACCAGTGAAATGCATGGCCATAACCTTTGTTGAAGGTTACCTTTGTTGAAGGTTTAAACATCTTTATTACAAACTTTTTATGCCTTTGTTGAAGGCCAGCGGTATCTTCTTAAGCCTTTGTTGAAGGCTAGTTGCATATGCATATATTTGTATTTACATCGTTGTTAAAGATTATTTTTTTGATGCTGTGAATATTAATTGTGCAATGCTGTGAATAGTTAATGTATGGAGACAGTATATTCTCAACTTTTAACTCATCATCTGTCTCTCCACGATATAATGTGTTATTAACTTAAATGTGATTTTTAACTCAACTTTTATCAATGAAAGGAATGTCCTTCTGTAAACATCACTTTTGCACCATCAAACCAGTTATATTATTTGTGTGATGCTGTGAATATTTAATGTATGGAGACAGTATAGTCTCAACTTTTAACCTTTCATAATATAATGTGCTTTTAACTTAAGAATAATGTGATTTTAACTCAAATTTTATCAATGAAAGTATGTCCTTCAGTAAATATCACATTTGTCCATCAAGCCAGTTATATTAACTGATTGCACCCTTAGCACTGAGTGATATTTCATTTCTATAGCATCCAAAGAAACTATTATTGAATTAAATATTTTTAGACAATTCAATTGGAAAGCAGCCTTCATATGTGTTCTCTATTTTGCCACCAAAACTTTTGAAATAAAACACTGGGCTGGAACAATTGCAGGTCATACAGGTCAATCATGATTAATAAGTGGGAACTCGCATTAAAATACTGGTTTCTGGGCACTGATATTGTCATGATTTGATTTTAAAAATATTTTATTCAGGTCCAGTAGACATTTTCATACATCAAGCATAAATATTCTCAGACTAGCCTGATTTAAATTATTAAATTTAGCATTAAGGTATTTAAATTAATTCGGTCAGAATCAATCAAGTAATTTCTTTCCCGCTCTCCCAAAGCCCCCCTTCAATAAATCTATTGAACCTTGATCAGCTCAATCATATACAGTAAGTATGGTAATATCAGAAGTACAGAGCATCACTATTTTGTTTTCATATAATAATTCTTGAATAAGTGTAATACAATCAGAAATGGGTCAGAAATTCCACTACTCTGCAATACAGATAAAGATAGTGAGAATTGCCACTTTAATAATAAAGATATTAATAACAGGCCACATCTGTGGTGTGCTAAAGCTAAAGTAAAGAGAGTATAAGGCCAGATATTATTGGACAAATAATATTTTTGAAAAAAAAATAATATAGCATTCTTTGTACTAAGAGGCTACACCTAAAAATATACTTTGGCCTATGTGTTACTGATTTTCGATTTCTTTGGAAAATATTCCATGAAGAATTAACCTTACCTTATTTTATACTGAGTGACTGAGTGGTACTGAAGTATATTAGATAATATGGTAATATAGTGATATGTAGTTGCAATACATTTTTTGTTATATCTCAAAACAGTGCACAGAAATATTTCTAGACATTCAGAGGAATATACACATTTTTTGCTTCATATCAGCCCCCCTGACTCGATTTACGATCTAAAATACAGTTGAATCTTTTTTGAGAACTATTTACTGCTGCTAGAATTTTGCATTGCAGATCCCCTTGACTGGAAAGGACAATGAGTAATGGTCATCTTCCGAGCTGTAAAAAGTCGGCAAACTCCTCATAGTCTCCCTACATCAAATCTCCTTAGATGACATCTCCTGTAACCAGCCAAGACACAGAACTGCCACATTAAATATTTTCGTGGATTTCTCTGCTTTTGATCAACAAATTTGCATAATAAACCATTTAAAAAAAGAGAAACTTAATAGTTCCTATCATTAATTATCTCTTACTTGCATAATTCTATACATAGATTTCAGATGACTTCACCGGGTGGCTGGGGAATCTTGTCCGGGGTCAGCGCTATCCTTACCGTCTATGGCATGGTTATCAAAACAAATTTGATAAACCTCACAAAGTTGATAAACCTCATAAGAATACGCTAAAGGAAGATTATCTAACCTATGAAGAGGTTTGTTGAGGCTCATTAAAACTGGTAAAGGTTAAAACAGCCAGAAAATGGTATTTTCAAGTATCGCAGCATACATAGCCATCTAACGACCCCCCAGACATGGCGACGGCCGTGATGTCAGTGAAATCTATGTATAATATTATGATAGAACCATACAAGTAGTTAATATCAAAGGTGTGACGTCATGAGCGAGTGTAACGTCAACCAATAAGGATGCTTCTTAATAAGGGTAATATTTTCGTGTGTGGATCCATTCAACAAAATAGAATGGCATGATGAAAACCTAATAATATATAAAGAGCTCAGATCCTGACCCCCTGATCGTGGTATAATTCTGTGGACACCAACACTAACCAGAAATTGTGGGCCAGTTCCAGTAATTACTCATTCAGTAGGCAGCGACTCTTTTAATGTTTGAGTGGTTAAACATTCTGAGATCAGAGGCGGATAAATATGGGACAATAATAGGAACATTTTTCCCTAGTTTGCATCGCATTAGGTTCTGTTCTACTCCTCATTTTTTAATACATTTTAGGACTTTATTATTTTTCACCAATTTTACATCCAGTCGTTGCTAACTTGTAAGAGGGGAACGTTCACCAACATTATACCAATACTGTTATACTCAGGTATTAAGTTTGATCCCATGTTAATTATTTGCTTTTATTTCAACCGTTATGTATGTATGTGTATATATGCAGAGTAGACCCCAATATTCCCGTAGGTGTCACCCAAGTCTCTCCATGCAGAGAAAGGATACATGCTCAAAACGCCACACAAACACCTTTTTACAGTCCACTCATGTATCTAGTCATTTCCGTTGCCACAGAACGCCCCCTCAAAATCTCTAGATTGATGATTTAAAGTAACACAGTCATCATAGCATGAATAAAGGAGTAATGAACGTTTTTCCTTGCTCTGCCATGCAAGCTAGGCTGTTTTTCTAACAGCTCTTTAGGCCATATATTCACCACAACAGGAGATAGCTCAGTTGGTAAGGCGGTCACTTCCATAGTGAAGGGTTGAATGCTCGAGTCTTGGCTGGGTCACACTGCTTAATTATTTATCTCTGGGTCGCGAAGATGCTGTTATTCTACATGACAGGGACGGCAGGGGCCCGTTGCATGAGGTTAAGTAAAAATTGTGTCCTTAAAATATCCTTAACACCTTACTGTTGTGCCAGCCAATATCGTGTCCTTAAGTCATGTTGCATGTCCTTAAATGGGGGTCTTTTAAGGAGGTGCCTTTGAGCATGGGATATCCTTATGGTAGCGCTAAATGATGTCTGTTGTCTGTTATACAATACTGTAAGTATTTTTTCTCAGAAATGGTGATGATACATATGATAAGTAGTGCGGACCCCAGACCCCTTTTGAGAGAGAGCAGACCACAAAAACGACCCATTTTGCTAGCCTTAAGTGCAAAAACTGACATCGCTAAATCAGTGCTTTTATTAGTAAAACTAGCCAAGTACCAGTCCTCTGGACGGTCACCCTCTCTCCACACACTTCCCCCTCTCCCTCTTTTCCCTCCCCCTCTTCTCTGACTTTCAAACCTGTTTTTCTGTCCCAACTCCATCTCTGATTTCCCCTCCCCCTCTCCCTCCCCTCTTCCTCATGCTTCCCCTCCCCTCTCTCCCTTCCCCTACATCCTGTCCTTCGCCTCTTTCCCCCTCTTCTTGGACAGTCACCCCCTCTCCCCACACTTCCCCCTCCCTCTTTTCCCTCCCCCTCTTCTCTGTCTTTCATACCTGTTTTTCTCTCCCAACCCCATCTCCGATCCCCCCCGTCTCCCTCCCCTCTTCCTCTCTCCTATTCCTACACTCTCTTCTTCACTCTCCCACTCCTCTGCATGTAGGGTGGTCACCCTCTCTCCCCATACTTCCCCCTCTCCCTCTTTTCCCTCCCCCTCTTCTCTGTCTTTTATACCTGTTTTTCTCTCCCAACTCTTATCTCTGATTCCCTCCCCTCTTCCTCATGCTCCCCCTAGGTCCCCCTGGACATAGGTTGTGGGAAATGACGTAGTGTCTCACAGGGGCTTCCCCAGGCTATAAATAGAGTGTAGAGATCACAATTTAAAAAAGGCTTCAAAATCACATTTCCACCCCAGATACCTACACAAATCACTCTAGCTTTATATTATATGGATGTTATATGGGACAGTCAACTACGGCCTTTACGGACTTAGGACAACCAATTTAAGGTTAGGTTTAGGGTTAGTTTCGGTATTCAAGGTTAGGTTTAGGGTTAGTTTCGGTACTTAGGACAACCAATTTAAGGTTAGGTTTAGGGTTAGTTTCGGTATATAAGGTTAGGTTTAGGGTTAGTTTCGGTATCTATTCTATTCTATAGGATGCTAAATTAGTGGTGCGGACCCATAACTGGAGTTGGAATTGGAAACCAGACCACGTAGGGAAGTTTTCTGACGTGGAGTAGCGTGAGGCATCCAGAGGACCCCGATTTCCGCCATTTTTTTCGCGCCCAGATGCATTCCTTGACACGTCTTGGTGATAAATGTGTGTTGGGGTAGAGGTAATTGGGGGTAAAGGTGTGTAGGGGTAGAGATATGTTTGGGTAGAGGTAACTATAGTGTCTCAGCTGGGGGGATGAGAGATCGGCGGGGGATGAGAGATCGGCGGGGGGATAAAATTGGCGGGTGAGAGATTGGCAGATGAGAGATCGGCAGGTGAGAGATCGGCGGGGGATTAGATCGGCTGATGATGAGATCGGCATGGGGATGAGATCGGCGGGTGAGAGATCAGAGATGAGAGATCGGCAGATGAGAGATTGGCGGGGGATGAGATCGGCTGGTGATGAGATCGGCGGTGATGAGATTGGCGGGGATGAGATCGGCGGGTGAGAGATCGGCGGGTGAGAGATCGGCAGATGAGAGATTGGCGGGGTGAGAGATCGGCAGGTGAGGGATCGGCAGGTGAGGGATCGGCGGGGGATGAGATCGGCGGGGGATGAGATCGGCGGGGGGATGAGATTGGCGGGGGGATGAGATTGGCGGGTGAGAGATCGGCGGGGGATGAGATCGGCGGGGGATGAGATCGGCGGGGGATGAGATCGGCATGGAGATGAGATCGGCATGGGGATGAGATCGGCGGGGATGAGATCGGCAGGTGAGGGATCGGCGGGGGTGAGAACGGCGGGTGAGAGATCGGCGGGTGAGAGATCGGCGGGGGGATGACATCGGCAGGTGAGAGATCGGCGGGGGGATGAGATCGGCGGGTGAGAGATCGGCGGGTGAGAGATCGGCAGGTGAGGGATCGGCAGGTGAGGGATCGGCGGGGGGATGAGATCGGCGGGGGATGAGATCGGCGGGGGGATGAGATTGGCGGGTGAGAGATCAGCGGGGGGATGAGATCGGCGGGGGATGAGATCGGCGGGGGATGAGATCGGCATGGAGATGAGATCGGCATGGGGATGAGATCGGCAGGTGAGGGATCAGCGGGGGTGAGATCGGCGGGTGAGAGATCGGCGGGTGAGAGATCGGCGGGGGGATGAGATCGGCAGGTGAGAGATCGGCGGGGGGATGAGATCGGCGGGTGAGAGATCGGCGGGTGAGAGATCGGCAGGTGAGGGATCGGCAGGTGAGGGATCGGCGGGGGGATGAGATTGGCGGGGGATGAGATCGGCGGGGGGATGAGATTGGCGGGGGGATGAGATCGGCGGGTGAGAGATCGGCGGGGGGATGATATCGGCGGGGGATGAGATCGGCAGGGGGATGAGATTGGCGGGGGGATGAGATCGGCGGGTGAGTCACCGTGAGAGATCGGCTAGTCTACAGACTAGAGATCGGCGGGTGAGAGATTGGCGGTTTGGAGCAAGGATCTCAACTAGACTGCAATGGTTAAATAAGGAAAAAAGAATTGAAAAACCGATTGAATATTGCCTGATATGCCTACCCAATATTTCCAAACACAACCATAATTATATCCTATTCATTCAGTATGTTTCGAATGCAGCCAATTGTCCACAGAGCTGTTCGTAAGTTTCCTAACGTTGTAGCCAATGTAGGGCTTGACAACTGAGAAGGCCAAAGAAAAAAAATGTGTGTTTCCAATCTGTTTTACTCTGATCTCTCTGTTATCTTCATTGGACAAAGGTGGCATTTCGGGAACTGAGATGAGTAATGGTAATATTTGAGTCTGTGCACTTTATTTTGATTTAATCTGATGAGAAACTTCTTTTTCTTATTCATATCTGTGATCATTTGTCATCACCGATCCGTAGACGTAGTGGGCACCACTCTACTAGGCCAAAACATGTCCAAATGGTCCTCCCTACATATCTACTTCCACCTAATATATATTTTGAGTGAATACATTCTCAAATAGCTCCAGAATCGAGCTATAAAGGTTTACAGTCTCATCTTTGTAAAACAAATATTACAGACGTTTGTATTGACTGGAAAACGGCTAAACTAGTGGCACCAAAAGCCGCCGCTCCTCATGCTATTGAGCGATAATTGGGGTTTATTCAGCGTTACGCACAGCCCTATGATGTCGTGAGTCGCTACGCAGTGCGCAGCGCTAAGAAACGTTTCGTGGATCGTGCGGTGAGGGAGATAGGGTTTACGCAATGCTGGGAGTTCGTACGACCTTTCTATGGATTCACCCCAGGTATTCAGCAGGAGAGAAAGAGAGAGAGAGGGACAGAGACAAGAGAGGGGAAATAAGTGACTGAGAGAGAAGGTGAGATTGAAAGGGAGAAGCAGACAGATGATAGACAAAGGAAAGAGGGGAGAGAGACAAAGAGTGGGATGAAGAGGAGAGAGAGGAAGAGAGACATAGAGAGGTAGAGCAGAGAGCAAGAGAGAGAGGGATAGACTTTATAATAATATTTAGAGAGGGAGAGGGAGAGAGACAAGAGGGAGAGAGGGAGAGGGTCAAAAAGGTAGGGAGGGGCGAGACAGAGAAAGGCAGACTGCGGATAGAGGGGCAGCAGAGAGCAAGAGAGAGAGAGAGGGATGAAGAGATAGGCATAGAGACGGAGAGGGAAAGGGAGAGGGATTAGGAGGGAGAGTGAGGGTGACCTACAGAGAGAGATATGAGGAAGGGAGAGTATTGCAGAGAGATGGAGACATAAAAAGAGAGGAAGAGAGAGGGGAGAGAGGGAGGGAGAAAGTCAGAGAAAAGGGGGTGGGGAGAAGGGAGTGAATGGGTCAGGGAGGGTGAGAGGGTTAGAGATAGAGAGAGTAAGAGATAGAGAGAGGTGCAGAGAATAAGAGAGAGAGTTGGAGCGACGGGGGCGAGAAGGTTACTCCTTATGATAAAACTCCTTAAGAATGAGCAGTTGTATAGTACCCCCTCTCTATCAGTCAGCAATATCCCCCCTCCCCCCATATGACAGAAGGAGGATATAGAAGGGGGAGTGTATTGAACAAGTTGTTTTTTCATACACAATCCATTGCAAATCCTCCTCCGCCACATTTGCTTGGATACAGACATGCATGACCTGTTAGGTAAATTACCCTGCTCCCAACACCACCATACTCACCTGTGTATATGAGATCATCGTTACTAAAAAGATACATTTGCATGCACTATAAACTGTGATCCAAGCCCCCTCTATAGCTTACGCTGCTACCCGCTCTCTCACTCTTTCCACCTGAGAGTACCGCTGTGCCTCCTGCTCCTTCACTCCTTACCTTGGACTTTACCTTCACCTGGTCCCATACATGAGGTCACAAGTGGACACTAGAGGACACTAGAGGACACTAGTGGACCCAAGGAACCTAATGTTCACCTAATAGACGTGAGTAAGTGCTTTGTTGTTGTTTATGAACAAGTGAATATAATCACTTGTAAAATACGTCTCTCTCAACTCCTTATCCTTATGCAGGTAGATCTATAATAGTTGTGTGGGATCCCTAGTAGAACTTCTATTCTACATAGAATGTATTGTGTAGAGAAATATGGACATAGTATATAAATGTGTGTAAGAATATTCAATGTTATGCTTCTCTAACATTAATATTTAAGTTGCTGGATGAGTGTAATGTGTTAGTGTGAGAATATGTAGTAACATATATATACATATAGAGGGGCATTATGATCCTGTGTGTATTACATGTATATTTATATGTGTGAATATGTAGGTGTATTATGTATCAGATAACTATGTTCTGTCATGTCACCACAGCGGGAATGACACTTTATAGGCCTCAAGGGGTATATATATATATACAAGTGCCATCACTGGGGCAGTGGAATTGAAGGAACATAGTTATGTGATATATCTCCCAAATTAGACAAACACCAATCTTGTCACCAATATTGTCATACACTATGTATGCTTATTTAAGATGTTTATTTATTTCACAACTCTTGATTAACCAGATCAGAGGAGAGGGGAGGGGACTCACTAGTGGAGGGGAGTAGGGTCAGCCAGGGGCCGGACACTTGGTCTCTCAATTATTTTCTCTGTGGGCTTTTTAATATGGTGCTCTTTATATATCTGTGTTGTTGTTAGTAATAATTATACAATAGTCTGAAAAGAAAAAGTTGGTACATATATACTAAATAGATAGCAACTACACATACTCATTAACACGCACACACACATTCAGTTTGAAGGAATAGGGCAATTCTAACAAGTAGAGGATTTGTCTACCTCTCTCTTACTCCTTCCTGCTGGACTTGCTAATGACCCCAAAGCCCCAAAGGGTGTAGGTATTCATGGTTGTATCAAAGATACTTTATCTGGTAGAAATGGGTCTATAATGAGTATATATATATATGTAGTGAATCTACTAATTGTTCGTATCTCACGGATGTCAATAAAGTCAGTCAACAAAGGATTGTCTTACAACCAATACTACTTTATTACCCGTTAGCACAAGTGTCCGTAGCGGCCCAGAAGCATTGGCTTTCTCCAAGGGACACCAAAGTCTGGTACATACAATAAGGGTGGCAATATGAAAGAGCCGGACAACACATGTCCGTAATACCATTGACAAATGCAGTTTGAAGGGTAAAAGGGAACATAAGTGTTCACAAGTAGTACATAAATGGCATAAGGCCTGAATTGGTTATATATTGTAGTAAAACGGTGGCAAACACCAGCTGCTAATATAATAGACTAGAAGAATAGAGCAGCACACCTAGTGGTAAGTAAACGGGTCAAATGCACTGGACTTAGAGATGTACTAAAGTCACACCAGGGCGTAGCACTTCCACTACAATGCCCCCTCTTTTATTTAAGAGTTTTAAACCCAATTTAAAAATCGTACCATAAGGAGTAAAAAAGGTGAAGGATACATATAAGCAGTTGGTATCAAAAATATATAGAGAATTATCAACGCGGACCTGAGTAAGAACAATATATCTGTGCAGCATTCACAAAAAGGAGCATCAGTGTCCTCGCTACTAGATAACAATAATACAGGTCGCAACATCCCTATGATATAAACAGTACCAAGACAGTATGTCATAAAAAAGGTATCCAAAACCACAATCACAAAGTAATGCAATATTCAGTATCAAGAATATAAAATGGCAGTAATACAAAAACATGGAGAAGAAATAGTAGGTACAACAAAGATATGTGACCTGTTCTGCAAAAACGGGTCTTATGTGCTTGGATATGCAATGTAAAATGTGTTTTAGGACATAATATGCTGCAAAAATTATGTTGATACGAAAAACAGAAGCCGAGATATGAAGTTCTGAAATATGATGTGTTGAAATGGGGTAAATAGCCAAAACTGCTGTACGGTTTTTACTTGCTGAACTTTAGTTAAACCCTTATATGATTTCAAAATGTGCATCATTTAATAATTAAAATTAATCAATTAAATAATATATTGCCATTTTTCTGAAAATTTAAGTAATTCAAATCTGTTTTCAGTATCTTAATCATCAGAAAATTCTCTTTTGACTTTATTTAAATTTGAAACAATTTGATGACATATAGGTTTCCATGGAAACCAGAATCCTGTTAAACGTCATTATTGATGATTTGGACGTTCCATTGAATTCATGGTTACCATGGCAACACTAACAAAATTTTCTCCAAAGTTTTCCGCCACACTATAATCCGTGAAAAATTTCATTTTCAATGGTTTTTTGAGTTAACTTTGTGTTTTTAACAGTTTTCCTGTTAAATAATGCCCCTAGGGCTATCCAAGTAAAAACCTATAAGACCCATAATCGCAGAGCAGGTCACATATATATCACTGGCAGCAAACTTCAGGAATCCGGACGGTGACTTCAGCGGACGAAGGTAACTCAACAAAAAAGTGTCTCTGGAAGCACGGGAGATAAAAAATTTATCTCAAAGAATGTCCGGGCAATAAAGTTAATGCGAAAATCGTAATATATATAACCAGTCCCACTAATCAATCATGTTTCATCTTCTCCTCCTTACGTTTCACTTCCTTTTTCTCCCCGGACGGAGGCTGCTGATTGTCTCCGGACGGAGGCTGGGCAGGGTTCGTCTGAATCCCGGTGGGAGCAGGGGGCCCAGCAGAGGTAGGGTTAGTCGTGGTCTCTGAAGTAAACAGCCACTGGGGAATTATCAAACCCTGAGAAGGAGTGGCAGAAGTAGAGGCAGGCTGGGGCATCTGAGACAGTCCTCTTAGCAGTCCGCTAAGCATCAGGAGTTGAGGCAGTTGGTCCGGCTGCAGGGCTGGAGCCATCACATTAGAAGCAGGAGTGGAAGCACTAGTACCAGCAACAGGTACACCAGCACTGCTAGATGCGGTAACGGTAGTGACTGCTGGATTCTGGTCCGGAAGGGCGGAATCATTGGAGGCGTCGGAGTCCAGCAAACTATGGAGGCGACAATTAGCTTCCTTCAAGTCACGGATCTCAGCGTCCCTTTTTTCCAGCTCACGTCTCTGTTCCCGGATGAGCCTGGCTTGATTTCTACAGGTCTCCTTCAGCTCTGTTGTCTCTGCTAGCTCACGTCTCACCTCCCCTACGGCTCTAAGGGGGGCAGTCAAGTCAGTAACTAGTCCTAGTAACTGGGTCCGGGCACTGTCCGCCGCAGCACATACCTGGCCTAACACCTCAGTCACCACGGAATCGGCACTGGAGATTGCCTCCTCTGTCTGCTCCACCGAAGGAAGCTTCGCAGAAATCCCATCTGACCACTGTTGGGTACCTTTAGACAGTCTCTTGGCCCGAGGGGCCTCATCCCTACCAGCCTGTTCAAGAGATTGGGATCTATCTCTTTTTGGAGCTTTCTTGTCCTCAACTGGTTTCTCCGGCCTAACTACACCAGCCACACCAGTCTCAGTTGGGTGAGAGGGAGAACTGGACACGGAACTTGTTCTTGATGAAGAACGAGAAAGACTCCTAGCCGAGCCAGCACTGGCAGAGACTTTACCTCTCCCAGTTCCCTTTCTCATTACTCGCAAATGCTGTCCGTCCAGAAAAGTGGTCCGGCTAAAAGCTTCATTCAGCCGCTTAACCGGACGGACAAGTTTGGCCTTGGCAATGGCCTCCGGTCGTTTCAGGTGGTGCTGGACGGACTCGCCATACATCAAATGGCCGATGAGTTCTACTCTACGGTCCAGAACCTGTAGACATCTAGGAGAGGGACATATCCACACCTGTACGTAGGGGGCGTGTTCCTCACACAGGTGTCTGAACAGACGAGCACGAGAACTGTAAGAGCGTATGCCCAAGGGGTTAAATTTTAGGTGGCGACAGACAACAAACGGACAACGATGGCCTGCCCGCCACAACCTGTGAGCACCTTCTATCTTCTGAAAGGTGCCAGCGTCCATGGCATCCGCTCGCACCAATTCTGGCCAAATACGAGTTTCGTATCGTTCCATTTGGCCGTCCTCAATCTCTTTGTCCTCCACATCACTCTCGGGGCAACTGAGGACAGATGCACCCGGCTGATCAAATCTCGGATCAATAGGGACCACGTCCATAGCCGCCTTCATCTCAGCCCGGTGTCGCTCCACGCTCTGGACAGACAACTGTTCAAACCTCCAACCTGCCCGGTGGACATGAGTCTTTTTGATCTTGGGACGTCCAACCTTAGAAGAAGAGGCAAGGGAAGGGATTTTATACCCAGCCAGAGCGGACTTGGCCTCAGTCACTTTCTCACTGCCGCTGGAAGGTGCGGACTTCACAGTAGAGTCTTTGGTAGAACTTCTCTCAGGCCGACTCACATGCCTGGAGGTAGATGCACGGGGACTGGTTGACTCTACCCTAATCTCTCCACTAGCGATTCTCTTCACTCCCGGACTACGCCCTCTGGAGGCCGTTCTGGAGGAAGACCGGCGGGGTGACGGGGAATCAATCCGGGTCTTAGTAGTTGTCGACCTCAGGGACTTCCTTGGCGAAGCGGACTTCCGCTGGGAGCGCCGCAGAGGACTCTGAAGAGGGGACGGAGATTTGTCAGAATGCAACTCCTCCACATCCATCGGGACGTCTTCGGATCTAGCATTCTGATCCTCGTCGGACTCATTTTCATTGTCAACCTGCTCGCGCAGGGGCTGCAGCTCCCCACCAAGAGGGAAGGTGTCCGGATCGTCCGGACGGCCGGACAGAGCACTCCTTTCACGACCTAAGTGCAGCAGGTCTTCTGCTGCCGTCATTACACGGGCTGCCTCGGCATCTGACATCTCCGGACCCTCATCCTCCTGCGGTCCCTCGAGGTTTAACGGGTCGGAATTCCATACGGTTTCTTCCGACATCTTGTTGAAACGAGCTTGGCTTACAAACTGAAAACACAGGTCACACGTCTGTAAGCACTCATTCCACACACACAACACAGAACAGGACAGTACAAGTAACAGTACAGTGAGCGTACAGGCAACCAAGCCTAGCTGTATTTCATACAACCTAAGCAAAGCCACACAAGCTTGAATAACAAATGACAGGTAACATAAACAGTGGTAATAGCAGTCAATGGAGGTGAACTCTTCACAAGAGTCAGCAGGTTGGAATTAACCAACTAAACATGTCCCACAGAGGTGTAAAGGTCTCGTACGACATCATGCTCCACCCCAATGGTAGCCATTACTAACCAAAACAAGCTCGGCCGGCCACACCACTACCGGCGGTCTCGGCCTTATAACGTTAAAATGAAACATTTCAAGCCCACAAACAACTTGTCACACGTTGAATAGGACTATTCTCTTATCAGGCAACAGTTCATTGGTACATGTCAAGCAAGTGTTAACCCATTCTACTCACTTCTTTCTTTCGTTTACACAATGACTTGCCTTCTCCGTGGCAGAGCAGGAAGCAGTATGACAAGGAGTGAAACACGGAGGCGTTACACACGACCAGCGTTGTAACTGTAGTTCCGCCGAGTCACCACCCGATCACAGCGCCAACCGCTACCTTCCCGCCACGTATCCACTGGGCTCGCCAGACCAGTTCCTCTCATGACAAACAGGTTGTACAGTGCTGTAATTACTGCAAACCCCTTGATCTTCCACTGAGACTAAGTGGATACTGTGTCCGCGAAGCCCACTGTCCACTATTCCAAGTTTCATAGCGATTTCACCTAACTTTCAAAGGTGATTCAGGCTTTCCAAGGAGAGCTAACTTACTACAAGTTAGGGTTACACCTAAGCCAAGCCATTCTCAGAACAATTTTCAGCAACACTTGCAGACGGTTTTAGGGTCCTTTCCCGGCCATTCAATCACTCAAATGCCGCAATGGGGTGGTATAATTAAATCCGACTAATTAACCACCGACTTCTCGTTGTGTCATTTTTTAAGGAGGCTACCCAGAAGCCTCCAGGTGTACTTTATCAAGTCTAGGCTTTATATTGCAACCGGTTTGGGGCATTACGCGTGCGTCTTCCCCTTGCAATTACCTTCGGCGGGCTGTCCACAGTCTGTCCGGGGTTACAAGGAATATTCTGGACAGAATCCGGAATTTTCCTTGGCCTCCCCCTCTTTCTTTTCAAGGCATTTGGCAGATTTGTAACAGGCGGAGGTTGCTGATCAGCAACAACTGAACTTGCTACCTTTTTCTTTCTAGGCCTGCCTACACGCCTTTTAACAGGAGCTAACAGCTTCTTAGCTTTAGAAACCATTTTAACCGGACCTTGCTTAGCCTTTACAGCAGCTAAAGGCTTAACAACTGGAACCGGATCAGGTTTAGCTTGGCGTATCTCTCCTGCTTTCCTCTTGGGCCTACCAGCGGGTTTTACCCCAATGGTAATCTTATCTTTTTTCTTCTTCACTGGACATTCCACACCAGGTAGAACCTTGCCACTCTCCCACCGAAGAACGTCTCTACCAGCTTTCTCCAACTTCTTGAACTCTGGAGCTCGATCCAAATTCACAGCCTGAATAGGACCATCATCATCAAAAGCTGATTTGAGGTAATCTACATGGTACCTCACAATACCTTCAGTGGTCTCCAATTCATAGGTAGTACCCCCTATGAATCCGCGCACTTTGAATGGCCCGTCCCACTTCGGTCCGATCTTCTTGTTGGCCTTAGGGGGGCAATAACGATAGACCACATCCCCCTTCTCAAAGCGCCTGGGTCTGGCACGCCTGTCAAATTCTTTCTTCTGGTGCACAGCTGCAACCCCAAGATTGTCTCTGACAAAACGATGACCATCCCTCATCCATTGCCTTAGATTTTCGACGTATGCTAGGCGACACGGAAAATCAAGTCCTCCAGGTTCCACTCCATGGACCAAGTCCGCAGGAGTGACAAGTTCAGATCCAAAAACTACAGAGTTGGGTGTACACAAAGTACTAGCATGTACCGTCCCTCTGTAAGCGTGAGCTATACAGGGTGCTAACATGTCCCAATCTGTATCGTTGTAGTCCGTCAGGCATGAGAGCTGCTCAACAAGTACTCTGTTGAACCGTTCTGCCTGGCCATTGGACCGGGGTCTGTACGGTAGAGTAATTAGCTTCTCCACCCCCAACATATCCAGCAAGCTACGTAACAATCGTGATCTGAATTCTGGAGCTCCGTCCGTCTGTAGAGACACCGGACACCCAAATCTCAAGATCCATTCCTGAAACAGAACCAAAGCACATGTCTCCGCCGTATGGTCCGGCAAGGGGTATGCCTCAGCCCATTTAGAAAAATGGTCCATAACCACCATTACGTAATTGTTGCCTCTTGGGGTAGTCTTGAAAGGACCAATGATGTCCAAAGCCAACCTACTCCAGCGTTCTCCGTGGATTTCTTTCTTTAGAGGTGTTACTCCCCCTCCACTCCTTGTCTTACGGGTATGGCATGTAGGGCAAGCCCTCAGCCATCTTTTCAGATCATAGCGCATACCTGGCCAGAAATATTTCATCTTTGCTTTCCAGGTAGTCTTGAACTCTCCGTAATGGCCTTCTAACTGAGAACCATGAAGACTCAGGAAGATCTCCTTCCTGATGGAAGCAGGAACTATCCTCCTAACATACGTCCGACCGGTATTCTTACGTACCCATCTCAAACATAAGACACCGTCTATCATTTCCATTTTCTCACGATTATGGACATATACACAGAACTCTTGTGATTCCGCGGACATCTTTTCTTTGTCCGGGACTGGACTGGTACCATCCAGTATGCCCATAACACGTTTCAGGAGAGGGTCCTCCTGCTGAGCAACTCGGATACTATTCTCTAGGGATCCCAAAGTAACCGTAGTCTCTGCAACGACCGATATTTCTGCAACAACAGCATCATGAATGCCACAGTCAGAACAATCCGGACGTCCGCATTTTCTGGTAGGGATCCTGGACAATCCGTCCGCATTGGTGTGTCTCGATCCAGCTCGGTGGAGTATCATCCGTTGGTCTAATCCATACTCCTGCAAGGTGAGTAACCACCTAGCTAACATATCAGCTGGGTCCTTGAAATTCAAGAGCCAGCGCAAAGAAGCATGATCCGTCCGTACATAGTAGTTTCTATTCCCCAATAGATAATGGCGGAATTTGCGCAGGTAGGTCAGCACAGCCAGCAATTCCCTTTTGGTAGCACAGTAATTCCTCTGTGACTTCAAGAGACTGTTGCTTGCATAAGCCAACACAACTTCCTTACCGTCCTGCACCTGAGAAAGCACGCCGGCCATCCCAAAACCACTTGCATCGGTATCAAGAATGAAGTCACCGACTTCCCTAGCATATCCAAGAACAGGTGCTGTAGTTAATAAAGCTTTGACAGCTTTAAATGCTTCATCACACTTAGGAGTCCAGACTATAGGCTTGCTATAGCGTTTGTGCGTACCTGCGTCCGTAACAATCTTTTGCAAAGGAGCAACAATTCCCCCGAAATTCGGCTGGAATTCCCGGTAATAGGATGCGAATCCTATAAATTGTCTTACTTCCTTAGCATTTGCCGGCACTGGCCAATTCTGAACTTTCTCAATCTTCTTTGGATCAGCCCGGATTCCTTTACTAGAAACAATCCGTCCAAGATACATAACTTCTTTACGGAATAACTCGCACTTCTTAGGTTTGAGCTTCAGTCCGTACTGTCTTATCCTTTCCAACACCAACTTCAGGTTGTCCAAGCATTCAGTGAGAGTTTTGCCAAAAACTACCACATCATCCAAGTAAACTAAGCAGGATTTCCAGCGCAATCCGTCCAACATGCGGTCCATCATGCGCTGAAACGTAGCAGGGGCATTGCACAGTCCAAAAGCCATAACTTTGAACTGAAACAATCCAACACTGGACAAGAAAGCGGTCTTGTGCTTGCTCTCTTCATCCATGGCTACCTGCCAGTACCCACTCTCTAAATCCAATGTGCAAAACCATTGGTTCCCACCCAAGGCTTCAACACATTCATCTATCCTAGGAAGAGGAAAGCTGTCCTTCTTTGTCACCGAGTTGAGCAAGCGGTAGTCTACACAGAACCTCTGTGTTCCGTCTTTCTTGGCAACCATTACTATGGGAGCCCCCCACGGACTACTACTGTGCTCAATCCTGCCTTCCCGGTACATCTTCCAGATCTCCTCCTCTGCTTTTGCTCGTTTGGACACTGGTATCCGCCGGTACGATTGCTTAATGGGATTAGCATCCCCTGTATCAATAGCATGACTCACCAAATGAGTACATCCCAGCTTGTTACCAGGCAACGAAAAACAGTCTTGAAAATCCAACAAGAGTTTCCGTGCTAAGTCTCTTTCTTCCTTAGTAGACAGGTGAGAATCTTTTATAAGCTTCTCCAACGGATCTTCCACCACAGGTGGGACAACTATCTCCGGGGCGACCAGTTCATCATCTGCTATTGGACACTCCACCTGAATGGAATTAATAATAGCAGCCTTCACCAACGGATCCTCTTCCTCACTTGGTGGAGGAGTTTGTGTCACCAGGGACACCATGCTCACTCTACCAACCACCATATTCGTATTCAACCTCACAGTTGACGGAGACGGATTGCTAAAAGCCACCACGGACGAATTAACGTCGCCGGACACATAAGTGTCCAGGCTACCCAAGGCAAACTCATTTAGCAATCGTTGGTCAGGCTCGAACATCAGACCTTCTGATGTGACTGAGCCTTTGCCCAAGTCTATCTTGGCAAGGGTTACAGATCGGGGTAGAAGGAGGACAGGCTCCAAAAGCTTGACTTCTCCTCCATCTATAAATTCCTTTACCTCAACAGCTTGAACAACGGTTCGTTTCAGACTCTTCCGGGCATGTTTCCAAAGTTTACACTTCACTGAAACAGCCTGCTTATCTAAATACAGTTCACCAGACCAACCCAACAGATTACATCGGTGGACATGATAGAAATCAGCCCCCAATAACCCATCTTCAGGGCCAACTAAGCCGCTGACGACAAGACACGTAATCATGTATATCCGTCCTGCAATTTCCAAAGGACAGAGCGCGCTACCATGCGTGGTTATGGGTATACCACTCCCCATCGCACACACCATCCGGGTCGGAACCAGTGGCGGTGGCTGAGGGAGAGAGTCATAGAACCTTTTGGTCACCAGGCTAGTTGTAGCACCCGGATCCACCAAAAAGTCACCTATTCCTTCACCCAAACCAACAGGAGCGTACCATCTCTCACGAACAATTATCTTGTTCGTAATCTTCAGCGTGTTCGGCTCATAGACAGAAACTTTCTGAATCCGGGCAGTCCGGTTGGGGTTTTTACCCACAACAACAATCTGTCCTTCAGCAGCCTGGTACCCAGGTTGTCCCCATCTTACCAAGGGACCATCGTCCGGGCTGTCCGGGGAATTCTTCTCACCCAGACTGGTGTTCCTTTCCGGCAACGAGCTAGCATCTCCCGCTTCCTGAAGCGACTGAACTTTTGCCAAGTCAGACTTCATACTAACGGGTGCCTGAGCCACACCACCAGTTCCTATCCTACTCACAAAATCTGGCTGAATTGTGGTACCATGAAGCGGCGTCCTTTGCTCAACCCCCACCTCGCTTCTTATGAGGGTTGATTGGTGTTTTCCGAGTTCTCCCCTGTAGCCTTAGCTTCAGTCGAACCCGCCTGTCCCTGACCAGCCTTTCTCTTGGGGCAATCGGCAATATAATGGCCCTCATCCCCACAGAAATAACACCTAGGCTTGTAGGGTTTACGAGAAGATCTAGGGTTAAACCTAGGCCTTTCTTCTCTCTTCTCAGAGCTAGTAGACCCGTACTGTCCGTTCTTCCGGCGATCTCGCCAAGTCTGGAGAGCTTGGATGATAACAGAGCCAACATCCTCACTTCCAGATTCGGACGAGGAATTAGCTGCAGCTAACGCCTCAACGACCTGAGTCACTGCTCTCTTTGTCTTTTTCTTTTCTCCCCGCTTAGTGGTGTCCAACTGACTAACTTCTCTCCTGTCCGGAACCACAGCTGCCTCCTGGACCATGGCTGTAGAAGTTGCATCCAAATCACAACTCTCCCATGTCTCTGCCCAGTGGATGGCTTCCTGCAGGTCGTGTGGTTGCCTGAAGCGCACCCAATTAGCCATTTCTACATTCGACAATCCCCTAAGATAAATCCGGAGGGATATTGAACGAAGAGTTCCGTCCATCTTCGTTCCAAAAGCATATCGACCACGTTTGGCCACTTCCGTAGCAAACTGCCTAGGCGTCTGCTTAGGTGTCTGCCTGCAATTGTAGAATTCGGACTGCTTAATGCTCTTAGATCGTTCTCCAAAGTTGACATCCATATGTGCCACAAAACTTCTGAGATTCAGATCAACTGGCAAATCGCCCATTTCTGCAAGCGGACGTCGTGTCCCCGTAATCAATTGCTGAAGGAATTCCTCCTCAGTCCAGTTGTAAGCGCGAGCCAGTACCTTCATTTCTGCCAGGTACACGCGCCAAGGATCCTTCTCATCCCACACCTTGATGATTGGCGGCCGGGCAGAAGTTGATTTTCGTGTAGCACTACACTCATATTCAAAATCTGCATCAGATTCATCAGAGCCATCATAGTTCAAGCCTTGAACTAATGAACGGTCCTTCATCTTAATATCACGTCTTTCTCTAGACTTCTTTGACTTTTTCTTCTTCTTGTCCTTCCTCTTCTTTCTCTTCCTATCTTCAGAGCTAGAATTGGAAGAACTACTGGAGGGATCTGAGGGATCCCCAGCAGGAGCTGCTCCAACAGGAGGGCTACCACCAACTGCCCCAGCTTCCTGTGCTTCAGGTGCTTCAGGTGTTTCAGGCGTAGGGACATACGTGTCTCCAATCACCTGTCCTCTTGCAGTAGTGGTAGCAACTTTACCCGGATACTTCACAGAAACATTCTTCTTAGTCTCCGTTCTCACAAGACCTTTGTCCGGCAACTCCTCAGCTTTGGCAACTTTCACAGATGTCTGATTAAGTACCAATGCAGTTGGGGAAGCGGACTCCTCATCCAAAGTCTGTGACCAACTATCCGAACAACCTGCTCCTCCCGGAGGGATCACAACAGTCTGTGTAGGCGAGTGAACAAGCACTTTAATCGATTTACCAGAGGTAACAGAACTCCCAGCAGGGGATGAAGTAGATCCGCCGGACAAAGCCCGTTCATCAAACGTCACCTTCTTCGCTGACTCTCCCATAGTATTAACAGGAGAAGCCATGAAATTCAAGGGAGGTTTGGGTCCTCTCGGACCGAATCCAACAGCACCCTCTGCGAAGGTTGAGCAGACAGGAGGCATCCTTTCAGAGTCAGCCATCTCTGCCTGAGACAAAGCATTCGCCATTATCTGCTGGAACGGCAAGAATGGATCAAGTGTCTGAGGAGAGTCATCATCCCCCATATTGTGAAGGCGTGACAAATCATCAACCCTAGACACCTCATTTCTTAGCTTTTCATTCTCAACTTGCAACTTGCGGGTAGATTCCTGCGACTGCGATGAAACCATATCCAAAGTTGCCTGCAGGTCTTGATTTTGGGTAATCAACTGTCTCATTTGATTAGCAAAATTACTGCACCTCTCTCTCTCACGATGGAAATCCGCTTTGGAATTAAGCAATTGCAACCGGAGGAGACGTACTTGACTCCTACCATCCTCAGAGTCCGAACTGTCAGACTCAGGACAATCCCTGTAGTTTCCATAGCCCCTATGGACCTCGTCTTTCCCGGTCTCATAGGCCTCGGATTCAGAGGGAGCTGAATCTCCTACACCAACATCCTCCATCAGAACAGCCACTGTTCCCGGAACCAGTGGTTGAACTTGACTCGGGTCAGGTTCAGAACCGGACATTTTCTTGCCAAGAAAAGTGCCCAGAAAGCCAAACACGGATTATGCAATCCGTCAGATCAGATCAACACGGAGGTCTGTGCTCGAGGTCACGGCACCAATTGTAGTGAATCTACTAATTGTTCGTATCTCACGGATGTCAATAAAGTCAGTCAACAAAGGATTGTCTTACAACCAATACTACTTTATTACCCGTTAGCACAAGTGTCCGTAGCGGCCCAGAAGCATTGGCTTTCTCCAAGGGACACCAAAGTCTGGTACATACAATAAGGGTGGCAATATGAAAGAGCCGGACAACACATGTCCGTAATACCATTGACAAATGCAGTTTGAAGGGTAAAAGGGAACATAAGTGTTCACAAGTAGTACATAAATGGCATAAGGCCTGAATTGGTTATATATTGTAGTAAAACGGTGGCAAACACCAGCTGCTAATATAATAGACTAGAAGAATAGAGCAGCACACCTAGTGGTAAGTAAACGGGTCAAATGCACTGGACTTAGAGATGTACTAAAGTCACACCAGGGCGTAGCACTTCCACTACATATATATAAATCTGTTAATATGCTATATATGCTTGTATATCTTGGGGCGTTCTCCTGATGTTCTTTTCATACATTTTTATTTCTTTACTAAAAGTTAGAACTTAATGTATGTTTGTCTTGGTGTGCATGTCTCACATGCATGTATCCATGTATATCATTCTAAGACTTAATGGTATCATTGATTAGTCAGACTGGCTACCAAATGTATTCACTGGTAATGGTAATGTATGGTTACATCAAAGTTAGTATCTATGCATGTGGATAATTCTAAGACTTAATGGTATGGATGTATGTATGTAACATTCATACATGTATTTGTATATATCTATCTAGAGATATGGTGATATTTTGGTCTGGATGTCCTTATTTGTGTACACAATAAGTATAGTTGTATGTGTGTACGTCTGTGCAAGTCTAGCATGTAGGAGAGGCACAGCGGCAGATTGAAACTGACCTCACTCAGTGTATGTCTGCCTCTCCATTGCTGAGCGCTATCAATATACACCACTTGGGTTCAGTCCCACTAAATGTCCCTTGGAGTGTGATAAATATCTATATAGGTAGATGGGGGCATGACTTTGATTACATTGTATATATTACTTATATTTCTATTATCCAGAGGGCAATGCCAAGTAACATAATAAATGTGTTCTATGCTTTTATCAGGTTATATGTCTAAATCTCCGTGTGAATGAGTGGAAAATCCAACCTGAGAATAATGAGTCACAATCCATGCACCAGTTATTTTGATGTGGAGAGCGAGACAGAGGATTATCAGGAGCGAGGGGAGAGAAAGGAAGAAGAGGAGGGAGAGGGAAAGAAAAAAGAAAGGGGCAAGGGAAGAGAACATAATGAGCAAAGGAAGAGAGAGTGGGAAAACAGGGAGAGGGGTTATAGGTGGAAGAGGGAGGAGAGAGGGAAGTAGAGGTGAGGGCGAGAGACACATAGACAGTGTCAAGGTGGGGAGAGAGGTGATTATAGACAGAGCAGAGAAAAATTATCTAATATGGTGAGAAATGATCGGTCTGACTACATCCCAAGTACCTACACAGTTAAACTGGCGGAGTGGGGGAAGGGACTGCTATGTTTTATTAAATATAACTTTAATTAATTTACACTTAGCAGACCTAGACATTTCCTCTTCCAATCTTATAGCAATTACTTTAAACCTTTGAATCAGAAACCCCTTAACCTGGATCACTTGAGAAATGCATGGACACTCTTCTAATTTAGTCCCTACTACTGCAAATAACTCTTCTTCTGAACATATAATTATAGGATACTTTCATATCAACTATCTGAAGAACACTTGTACAGACAAAAAGAAGCTATCGATCTTCAGACAGCAACATGGTTTAACACAACTAATAAATGATCCCACACAAATAGTGCTGTACAATAACACACTTATCATCTTTCTCACTCTAATCAATTGTAAGTGTATCCCCCCAAGCCCCACCATTCCCCCACTAGCACCACCATTCACCCGCTTGCTCCAACCTGCCCCCACACATGCTGTACAGATCAGAGCCCTCTAGTGGTGGTTGTGACAGTTTGATGTATGAAACAGCAAGGATGAGTGCACATGTGGAACATCAACACATTAGATTAATGGGCCCTTTCACTGAGTGGTCCCGCATATTCGCTCACCTCTAGTAACAAGGAGAGGAGAAAAAAAGATTAAGTTAGTTAAGTAGACAGTCAAGGGGGCAGGAAGCATATCAAAACTAGATGAACAAGAGCGGAAAAAAGGAGGGGGAGATACAGTTGTGAAATAATGAATGAAACAGGAGAGTGAGGAGATAAATGAGCAAGGGAGAAATAGGAGAGATAGGATGAAGAAATGTATCATTGGAAAACTTAACTATAGAATTGGGCCAAAGTATATGCCTTACAGCTTTCAAATTAGTATAGCTTCATAATTTATAATTTTAACCTGAGATACAGTATTTCTTGTGTATTTCTCTGTTCTATAGGGTGTGGAAGAGAAGAGAGAGGAGATAGAGGGATGAGGGACATAAAGAGAGGGACAAGGTGATGAAGGAGAGGGAATAGAGATAGAGGGATGAGGGACAGAGGGAGAGGGTAGAGTAAGTGGAGACAAGGTAGAGAGAGCAGAGACAGGAGAAAGAGGGACCAAGCGGGAGAAAGAAATAGACAGAGAGTGGGAGAGGAAGGAAGTATGAGTGCAATAGGAGCTACAGATATGAGACAAATAGTCTATATACCCCCACAAACTCTACCATTGCCCCAACCTAGCCCAAACATTTCCCCACTAGCCCAACCATTCCACCACTAGCCCCACCATTCACCCGCTAACCCCACCATTTACCCACTAGCCCTACCATTCACCCACTAGCCCTACCATTCACCCACTAGCCCCACCATACACCCACTAGCCCACCATTCACCCACTAGCCCACCATTCACCCACTAGCCCCACCATTCCCCCACTAGCCCCACCATTCCATCACTAGCCCCCCATTCACCCACTAGCCCCCCGATTCACCCACTAGCCCCACCATTCCCCCACTAGCCCCACCATTCCCCCACTAGCCCCACCATTCCCCCACTAGCCCCACCATTCCCCACTAGCCCCACCATTCACCCACTAGCCCTACCATTCCCCCACTAGCCCTACCATTCCCCCACTAGCCCTACCATTCCCCCACTAGCCCCACCATTCCCCCACTAGCCCCACCATTCCCCACTAGCCTACCATTCACCCACTATCCCCACCATTCTCCCACTAGCCCTACCATTCACCCACTAGCCCTACCATTCCCCCACTAGCCCCACCATTCACCCACTAGCCCCACCATTCCCCCACTAGCCCTACCATACACCCACTAGCCCTACCATACACCCACTAGCCCTACCATTCCCCCACTAGCCCCACCATTCCCCCACTAGCCCCACCATTTACCCACTAGCCCCACCATTCCCCCACTAGCCCTACCATTCCCCCACTAGCCCCACCATTCACCCACTAGCCCCACCATACACCCACTAGCCCCACCATACTCCATATAGCCCCACCATTCCCCCACTAGCCCCACCATTCACCCACTAGCCCCACCATTCACCCACTAGCCCCACCATTCCCCCACCAGCCCCACCATTCCCCCACTAGCCCTACCATTCCCCCACTAGCCCCACCATTCACCCACTAGCCCACCATTCCCCCACTAGCCCCACCATTCCCCCACTAGCCCACCATTCACCCACTAGCCCTACCATTCACCCACTAGCCCAACCATTCACCCACTAGCCCAACCATTCCCCCACTAGCCCCACCATTCCCCCACTAGCCCAACCATTCACCCACTAGCCCCACCATTCCCCCACTAGCCCCACCATTCCCCCACTAGCCCCACCATTCCCCCACTAGCCCCACCATTCCCCCACTAGCCCCACCATTCACCCACTAGCCCCACCATTCACCCACTAGCCCTACCATTCACCCACTAGCCCTACCATTCCCCCACTAGCCCCACCATTCCCCCACTAGCCCTACCATTCACCCACTAGCCCTACCATTCCCCCACTAGCCCCACCATTCTCCCACTAGCCCTACCATTCACCCACTAGCCCCACCAGTCCCCCACTAGCCCTACCATTCACCCACTAGCCCCACCATTCACCCACTAGCCCCACCATTCCCCCACTAGCCCTACCATTCACCCACTAGCCCCACCATTCTCCCACTAGCCCCACCATTCACCCACTAGCCCTACCAGTCCCCCACTAGCCCTACCATACACCAACTTTCCCCACCATTGACCCACTAACCCCACCACTCCCCCACTAGCCCCAAAAGTCCCCCACTAGCCCCATCATTCCCCACTCGCCCAACCATCCCCCGCTATCCTAACCATTCCCCCACTAGCCCCACCATTCAGCCACTAGCCCCACCATTCAGCCACTAGCCCCACCATTCCCCCACTAGCCCCACCATTCCTCCACTAGCCCCACCATTCCCCCACTAGCCCAACCATTCACCCACTAGCCCCACCATTCAGCCACTAGCCCCACCATTCAGCCACTAGCCCCACCATTCAGCCACTAGCCCCACCATTCCCCACTAGCCCCACCATTCCCCCACTAGCCCCACCATTCCCCCACTAGCCCCACCATTCCCCACTAGCCCCACCATTCACCCACTAGCCCCACCATTCCCCACTAGCCCCACCATTCACCCACTAGCCCAACCATTCCCCACTAACCCAACCATTCCCCCACTAGCCCCACCATTCCCCCACTAACCCAACCATTCCCCCACTAGCCCTACCATTCACCCACTAACCCCACCATTCACCCACTAGCCCCACCATACACCCACTAGCCCCACCATTCACCCACTAGCCCTACCATTCACCCACTGGCCCCACCATTCACCCACTAGCCCCACCATACACCCACTAGCCCCACCATTCCCCCACTAGCCCCACCATTCACCCACTGGCCCCACCATTCACCCACTAGCCCCACCATTCACCCACTAGCCCCACCATTCACCCACTAGCCCTACCATTCACCCACTAGCCCCACCATTCACCCACTAGCCCCAACATTCCCCCACTAGCCCCACCATTCCCCCACTAGCCCCACCATTCACCCACTAGCCCCACCATTCACCCACTAGCCCCACCATTCCCCCACTAGCCCCACCATTCCCCCACTGGCCCCACCATTCCCCCACTAGCCCCACCATTCACCCACTAGCCCTACCATTCACCCACTAACCCCACCATTCACCCACTAGCCCCACCATTCACCCACTAGCCCCACCATTCCCCCACTAGCCCCACCATTCACCCACTGGCCCCACCATTCACCCACTAGCCCCACCATACACCCACTAGCCCCACCATTCACCCACTAGCCCCACCATTCACCCACTAGCCCCACCATTCACCCACTAGCCCCACCATTCCCCCACTGGCCCCACCATTCACCCACTAGCCCCACCATTCACCCACTGGCCCCACCATTCACCCACTAGCCCCACCATTCACCCACTAGCCCCACCATTCACCCACTAGCCCCACCATTCCCCCACTAGCCCCACCATTCCCCCACTAGCCCCACCATTCACCCACTAGCCCTACCATTCACCCACTAGCCCCACCATTCCCCCACTGGCCCCACCATTCACCCACTAGCCCCACCATTCACCCACTAGCCCCACCATTCACCCACTGGCCCCACCATTCACCCACTAGCCCCACCATTCCCCCACTGGCCCCACCATTCACCCACTAGCCCCACCATTCACCCACTAGCCCCACCATTCACCCACTGGCCCCACCATTCACCCACTAACCATATGTGCATTCTAACACAATATAGAGTAACCTTGATCAATAGCCTACAGTACATTATTAGCACATCAAAACAAACATCAAACTTACAGCTACTTAGTTTGAAGCATTGGTATATACATAATCATATGATGTATTAACAGTGAGGCTATTTGGATATTCATACCATCACAAACAGATCATAGATATGCCCTTAGTCATCCATTAAACATCCAATTTTAGTCTGCAAATCTTCCCCTACTGCGCCGAAAGTGAACGCTACAAACGGTGTCGGCGACAGCAATGTTTTGACACATTTTTTTTTTTTGAACATTACTTTATGCAGGTGTAAACAGTGGCATGTGCCATCTATTCAACTTTATACTGGCTAGGGTGGGGTCCTATATTCCGCCAGGTCCTGAATTTGTTGGCGTTCAGTTTCAAATAATAACATCAAGAGCTGAATGTCTATTAAACTGTTACGAACAGACTATTCTATAATTTGATGGGATAATGAGATGAGATGAGGTGATATTTAAGATAAGAAAAAAATGGAAACGTAGTAGGTACACATGGAGTAGAGTGGTGTGCAATCGATCAATATGGTATACTTATTTCTAAGTAAATTTGTATTTGGAAATAAATACCGTAGTAATACAGTACAATGAGAGCGATTGAATTTACAATATTTAGGCAATATGCACATTCAATCCTCTCCTCCACCTAACCTTAACCCCCCAAAGCTTTAACACCTTCCCCAGCATTTGTTTATGGCATATTTAGGCTCAAAGGTAACCCATTATACAATGCTCATCATTCGTTTTTAAACAAAATGTCTCAAATCAATTGAACAATTATATGTCCATTCAGGTATGGCAGGGGCAAGACAGAGGCAAAGGCCTGCACCTCGTTTTGAGTTGAGGGTATCATACTAAAGTCACATGACTTACAGCAATGGCGGCGTTCATACAAGTTGTCTGCTATAATTAATTCCATGTCAAATAGCTCCCCACTTCTTTAATTGGTGAGAATTACATGAAATGAGTTCGTTGGGTATGATTTCCCTGCCTAGAAAATGTATACATGATATCCTATGAAGTTTGGGCTTTAAATGGTGCAACATAATCCTGACTCTCCTATGCCCTATGGTATGCTAGTAGTGCGAGGAACGCGTCCATGTACTCCACGGCCAACATTGTATTTCTGGTGTCCAGCTGTTGCTTGACCATAGCCACCCCTTCCCTTGACAAGTACATATATGGCTTGGACATGATCCTGGATGCATGAACATGAAATAATATATTCATCCTACCCCTGAGGCCTGAGGCACGCTTTTCTCTCTCTATCTCTATCTATAGATACCTGTCACTATCCATCTTACGTTTGAGGACTGACAGCTCTCGTATCTTGCCCTTCTTGGATTGCTTTTTGTTGCCTTTCTTGGGAGGGGCTGACGGGGGTCCGACTCGCTCGGACTCTCGCTACTACTGCTGTTGTCCGACTCGCTGGAACTGGTTGCCACTGGTTTGGTCTTCTGTTTGGCGCCGGCCACATTCTTGACCACCACAGCCAACTGTTTTGCAATCTTTTCCATGCTCCCCAGTAGTTGATCCATATAATTTGCCATAGTTTTCACTCTAGAGTCCAATTGTTTGGTAGTCACTGGCTTGGCTTTTCCCTTCTTCTTGACCGGAGGAGGGGATTCAGTCCCTGAGTGCTCGGACACTGTCCCCTAGTATGCCGGCGTTGTCTCCACCCCGAGTTTCATCTACCACCTCTTTTTCTTCTTCATTCTCTGGGTTTCTAGCCCGACCATTTCTCATAGCTTTCTCGTTTGCCATACCTTATATGTATGATAGTGATCATGTTATAAGCGAGTATGAATGATGAAGATAGCAGCGTGTACTTCATTCTGCCAATGAAAAACGATGTGTTGGTGGCGAGTGGTGAAGTGAGGTGAAGGTCGGTTGAATGGATTAGTAGGGTTGACTGACCGCTAGGTGGTGTAGCGGTCAGTTTGTGGGTTAAGCGGCAACAATGTCCCAGCATCGCATATTATAGCGATTGCTGAGAACATCAACTCCTATTATAATTGCCCATAAGCAGATACCCTCATCTGTCTTCTGCCCAGTACGTGCATATCATGATCACGTATGGGCTACATCTTCCAATGCAAGTCACCACCATCAATTCTCATACAAAGATGGCAATCCTATGACTGCATTCTACATTGCTAAACAGTCTCACTCCAGAGACTCCGCCAAGGTGGGGGGCCCTGTATTTCCACCTTTCCGGCCCCCTCTCATTTGAGCCCCGCAGGGCTACTTTCCCTTATTTCCTAGTTATTCTAGCCCGCAGGGCTATGAAGGGAACACTTACCTATCAATGACTGGAATTTTGGAATTGTCAGACTTATGAAAATGCTATTTTAGTTGAGATATTAACAAGCTCTCCTACTCCTCATCTCCAACGACATAGCTTCCAGGATAGCTTCCATAGAACCCTAGAGCCCTAGAACTTACCCGGACTTTGACCACATTTGACCTAGTATTCCTGACTTGACCTACTATAATTAACCAGAACTTTAGTCACTTGACCTCACATTGGTCCTACCTGGAGCTAGCTTTATGTGATCATACCAGGGTTAGTGCCAAGGGGTGCAAAGACAAAGGGTATCTTTATTCTGGTGTTATCAATAGGGTTAATGTTAGAGGGATCACTAAAATTGCGATCACTAAAATGGCGTTCTCCCCACATGAACCAATGGGAAAAAGGGGTGAGCTGGGTTTCCCCCCACATCAAACAAGAGTAGAAAAAATGGGGGGGGGGGTGCTGGGGGACAAATAAGAGGAGACAATAAGAGGAGACAGTATTGTACTAACCTCTATTCAAAAGGATCACCAGAGGTGTCAAAAATGGAGTAATTGAGATCTGGTTCACAATGGCTTGATTTTGATTCCAATAGCTCAGTGCTGGATTCTATTTTTGCCCTTTATGGAGAAATTTGGGGGTACACATTCCTGATAAGTTCTACAAATGCACAAAATTTATCCTCAGACTGTCTTAACACATATCAATATAAGATTGGTATAGTGCCTTTGTTGTTCCATATCATGGAAGACTAGCTAAGACCCACCCACCCCACCCAGTCAAGATTCCTCCAGTTGAGGGGATTCCCCATCATCAAATCTCCCTTACATCTCCCGCCTCAAAACCAGTCCTATAGGCTATACCGACTAACTCATCTAGTGATCATGAAAGTACAGTCAAGTAAGAGCTGGGTCTGTTGCGTCCCAAAATAGACATATGTACCAATGATGAAATTGGTACAGACTTTTCCTCTGTGGTACAAGCTATTTCACATACTACAAATTCTTTTCCAACTGCTAACTACCTATTTCCGGGCAGATTTTACTATTTCCAGAACAAAAAGTTCCATGTCAGTGGCAATTTTCCCAGTAGCATTCATTTCATATCAATTATTAAAATAAATATTCTTTCAAAAGAAATGAAATATACACGCAATTAGTTGGGCTAGTATGTGCTGCATAAAATAGGCTATGGGGCTTGGAGCTAGTCTACTTGAGGATCTTCTTTCGTTGCTTTTCGAACTGCACCACTGCATATCAATCCATTATAGAAATAATTCCCTCGTTTTTTTCTGCTCGCGGGTATTGTAGCCTGAGGGAAGTTTGAGGGCTTGCCCGAGGGAATTATTGCTTTTAGATAAGATTTGATGAAATTCACTTCATGGAAGAGAAAAAAAGATAGACAAACCTTCTTTAATAAGGCCGTTGTCAGTACAACTGTAGAATAAACAATTTTGGCCACTTTCCACCGCTATGCATGCATCTGCCTTTCTCATATAAATAGTCAAATTCTGTCATCCTCCCCTAACCAACATGCATAGCTCAGTGGCAGAGCCTTCGCCTTCAGTGCCAAGGGTTAGGGGTTTGAGTCTAGCCCGGGCAGCTTTTTTTTCATCCTTGCGGCATTCCTACTTACATTTCTCTATGAAGGAATAATGGGAAGACAACAAGATTTCAGATATCATAAGACATATATATATATATATAATATTTTTATTCAAGATTCCAATACATTTACATTATGATTCATATTCAATAGTATTCAAAAATCAGGAAGTGGGTTAGGACATCTGCATGGGTTCATGCAGGTCTTCCAACGACATCCCGTAAACCATATAGTAATAAAATAATCCAGTTCTCATTTTCTATTTTTTAAGTACTAACAAGCTGTTTTAAGTTTGCTTCATAATCCCTCTCGCGGTTGGATTATTGATCAATCTTAATAGAGTTAGCTAATTATTGTGACAGAAATTATATGATGTACTTCATATAATTCAGAACAACTGTCCTGAAAGCTTGTTCAATCGAACAGCTTCTACTCGAGTGGATTGAATACTAATTGGTATTTTCCTTTCAATCCTCTTTTCTTAATTGTCAAAAAGTCTCAATCCCAATTTCCACCCCTCCCCTCCCTACATGGTAAGTCGACATGTCTTCAACTACCTAAATTATATTCCAAGATCCCCTTTTTTCCTTTCCCTTTCCCTATCGCTGTATCGATCTTCACTTATTAGATGGGTTTACAATCCCATTACATAAACTAAAATATGATTAAGATGTCCTGAAGATTTCTTCTTTATACAAGGTCCCATTTTCTTAATAGCAACGTTCGAATACGGCCACTGCTCGGAAGTGACAGGGAACTATAGATCCCGACTGACCGGTGATCCCTGGAGACGGAAGTCGCAGCGGGGTTCTATAGAGAAAAAAAACATCCCAGAATCTCATCAAATCGATTCTAACAGGAAATAGTCCCTCCTCACCTAGCACCTAAAATGTGAATTGACAACAAAGGTTCATTTCTAACAATTGACTAGAAATTCCCTGGTTTATAAACAATGGCTATTTTGGAGTCCAGAACAAGGGAACTTTAAAAGGTAAACACTGGTTGCCCTAATTCTGTCCTGCTGCTGGTGCAAGCATGTGTTATGTAACAGTCGCACTTGTGTGGGAACCAGGCTCCCAGCTGCATGCATGAGTGATCACACTGTCCAGTCTGGTCACCATAGCAACATAGACAGATCTCTCTTCTCTTTCTCTTTCTCTTTCTCTTTCTCTTTCGCTTTCTCTTTCTCCCTCTCCCACTCACCCTCCCTCTCCCGCTCATACTTCCTCTCACCCTCACCCTCCCTCTCCCACTCACCCTCCCTCTCCCGCTCATACTTCCTCTCCCCATCATCCTCCCTCTCCCGCTCACCCTCCCTCACCCGCTCACCCTCCCTCTCCCACTAGCCTTTCCTCTCCCTCTCACCCTCCCTTACCCTCTCACCCTCCCTCTCCCGCCAACCTTTCCTCTCCCTCTCACCCTCCCTCTCCCGATCACCCTCCCTCTCCCGCTCACCCTCCCTCACCCTCCCTCTCCCGCTCACCTTTCCTCTCCCTCTCCCCCCTTCTCCCGCACACCCTTCCTCTCCCTCTCACCCTCCTTCTCCCGCTCACCTTTCCTCCCTCTCACGCTCACCTTTCCTCTCCCTCTCACCCTCCCTCACCCGCTCACCCTCCCTCTCACGCTCACCCTTCCTCTCCCACTCACCCTCCCTTACCCTCTCATTCTCCCTCTCCCGCCAACCTTTCCTCTCCCTCTCACCCTCCCTCTCCCGCTCACCCTCCCTCTCCCGCTCACCCTCCCTCACCCTCCATCTCCCGCTCACCTTTCCTCTCCCTCTCCCTCCTTCTCCCGCTCACCCTCCCTCTCCCACTCACCCTCCCTTCCCCACTCACCCTCGCTCTCCTGCTCTTCCTCCCGCACCCCCTCTCCCTCCCTCTCCTGATCACCCTCCCTCTCCCGCTCACCCTCCCTCACCCTCCCTCTCCCGCTCACCTTTCCTCTCCCTCTCCCCCTTCTCCCGCACACCCTTCCTCTCCCTCTCACCCTCCCTCACCCGCTCACCCTCCCTCTCACGCTCACCTTTCCTCTCCCTCTCACCCTCCCTCAACCGCTCACCCTCCTTCTCCTGCTCTCCTTTCCTCTCCCTCTCACCCTCCCTCTCCCGCTCATCCTCCCGCACCCCCTCACCCTCCCTCTCCCGATCACCCTTCCTCTCCCTCTCCCCCCCCTTCTCCCGCACACCCTTCCTCTCCCTCTCACCCTCCCTCACCCGCTCACCCTCCCTCTCACGCTCACCTTTCCTCTCCCTCTCACCCTCCCTCAACCGCTCACCCTCCCTCTCCCCCCCTTCTCCCGCTCACCCTTCCTCTCTCTCTCACCCTCCCTCTCCCGCTCACCTTTCCTCTCCCTCTCCCCCCCTTCTGCCGCTCACCCTTCCTCTCCCTCTCACCCTCCCTCACCCGCTCACCCTCCCTCACCCGCTCACCCTCCCTCTCCGGCTAACCTTTCCTCTCCTTCTGACCCTCCCTCTCCCGCTCACCCTTCCTCTCCCACTCACCCTCCCTTACCCTCTCACCCTCCCTCTCCCGCCAACCTTTCCTCTCCCTCTCATCCTCCCTCTCCCGCTCACCTTTCCTCTCCCTCTAACCCCCCTCTTCCACTCACCCTTCCTCTCCCTATCCCGCTCACCCTCCCTCTCCCTCATCCCCTCCCTCTCCCGCTCACCCTACCTCTCCCGCTTACCCTACCTCTCCCCACTCTCTCTACCGCTCACCCTACCTCCCTCTCCCACTCCCACTCCCTCTCCCACCTCTCTATTCTTTCATTGGAGGTACACATGTTGGCGTAGGGATACATCATGGTACATTTGGGTGAAAATGACATAGAAGAACATAAGACGGTGGATATTCCAAAAGGGAAAAGTATATTCCAAAAAGAAAAGTTTTGGATATTTGGGATTTTTCCTGTTTCATATAGATATCCGGTCTGTTTGGGGACAAAACAGGGTCCTCTCCCTCACACCCTCCCTCTCCCGCTCACCCAAAGTTGGTAGAGCGTTGGCTCTGTAGTTACTACTCTACCAACTGAGTCATAGCCACAGCTTCCAAGGAACTCATGGGTTCGACTCCCAGGCTGGGAAGCAAAAGCATGGGAAAGAAAGGGGGCTGGCATAGTGGAAGTGTCCCCCAGTATGCATTCCACCCAAGTTAATCATAAAATCATATCTTCCATCAGCAATCTTTTTCTACAATATGCTAATGTCGGAATTAATTCTGCACAAATTCTGGACATATTCTGGACAGATGAGGGAAACTGCTTGGAGTATTCCATGTTTGAATTTGTGCTACTTTGATAATTTGATAAACTATGTAGTAACGCGTATAGACTCTGGGAAAACATCCTGGAATGGATAAGAGATATAGGTTACCTAAACAGGGGATATAAAGGTGAAGAATTAATTCTCACTAAGAGAAGTAGAGTGGTTGTCAATAATCTCCATATTATGTTCGGAATCGATCAAACCAACTTATGTACTAAAATAGTTAACTGGCTGTTTTTCCAAGTGAAGGCGTACATTCACAGAGTCAAGCTATTTGATCGAGGGAATTTTTCTCTCCTTCACCTAATGTGTGAATTAAGAATGAGAATTTCTGTCATCCTGCATGCACAAAAAATCCATATTGTAAGCAAAGAAGAGAATAGACTATGGAGGACCTTAAAAGACGATGCCACCGAGTTGATTGACTCGTTGAAAACCTAATATATACTCCAGAAATACCAACATAGAACCTACGAAACAACTGTGTGAAAGCTATGCATGTCTCTTTTGATTGATCGCTACCATTTCGTATTATAATATGTGTTAGCATTGTATAAGCCCATCTGGCAGGGATCCTGAATAAATATGTTGCAAAAAAAAAGTAAAAAAAAGTATTAACTACCATTCAGCAGAATATAAGTAATTGTCATGTATTTTGAGGATCTAGAGTATTACCGCGAGATTAATTTGGGTGTGGTGTCTTAGGCTATGTACTTGTAATGAAGAAATGCTATGTAATAAAAAAACATTTGCCGACGCACGCCCCTCCACCCAGCCCTGTCCTCCCTAGTGTCCCATACACACACCACCACTGGCGTTGTGTGTATGGGACGTTCATGCCTGCATGCAGGTTCATGTAAACACAGACGTACTGTAGCGCCGGAGCGGCTTGTCTGGGAACTAAAATGCGGCAATGGCTGTCGATTCGAATCTTCCCAATGCAATTTTCTGAGCTATACCTGACCCTACCGTTGTATATATACAGTATTGATGTATCAATTCCGGCCACAATTGCAAGGAAAACCTGTTTAGATTGTCATCATTGTAGATAGAATATGCGGGGAAGCACGATCGTATTGGCAAACAGGGGGATAAGTATCAATCTCTCTCTATTAGCATGAGGACCCGTAATGGCGGGCGTGACGTTGTAATGGGTAGTGATCCTGCCAGATTGGCAGCTTCTTTCAGAAGCGGTTGTCACGGAAGTGTCTAGTAATTAACAGGTACTTGTGACCTCGGGTTGTGATGATTCTTATTTTATGCTCCATGATTTTAATGGAAAAATGACCTTTGTGGCCCAAAATAGCATGAGAATCAGTTTAGTGGAGTGTTGACTTTTATTAGACTTTTTTCAAAATGATCTCTTGCTCGGAGTATTTTAACTTATAGATCCTTACCACTGCTAGTACCAAATATGAAGACAGTGTTTTGGATACATTAATTATGTTTTTTGCAGTTATTTCAGTTCCATTGTCCTCAACTTTATATTTTATCTTTTTAGGAGAACTAGCCACTACCATGCACTTGTAGCATTATTAACCAACTAAGGAAAAATGGCGGAAGGCAAAAGGCAAGGCTATGCAGATAGCCTCATACCTGGTAAGGCTGACAACAGTAAGTTTAATCTTGTGATTTTCAAATATTCTTTACTTCATGAACTCATTAATTGTTATTCATTATCAGCCATGGGTGGAGTATTGAATGATTAATGAGAAAGGAAAATAATCGTGCGTCATAGCAAATACACATACAATGAGTGCATGTATATTGACTCGATTCATGAGCACTTCTCAATTGATTCATCCCATGCTTGTATCACAGCCTGCTCACAATTGTAGAATGATTAGTAACCAGTTATACAGTGTCTGGTAAGTTCAATATTGTTATCTTTATATGTGTTTCTCCATATTCTAAATATAATTAATGACTATTTACGAATAGCACAAGAAGTTGCAGTTATGGTATACAACTGAATTGCTGTAAATAGATTAGATATAAATATGGAGAAATGTCTGTGCCAAATTATGGCCGGTATCAGGAAATTGAAAGACATAAAAAGGGAAAATTTTGGCCAATTGGATATTGAAGGGAAAATGATAACAAGAGCAATAATAGATCTGTAGTGAACCGCAGATTCGTGGGCACGAGTTTACGAAATTCCGGAAAGAATCACAAATACGAGGAGATTCGTTTGAACCTGGTTTATTTCCCAAAGGTATACAGTTACAAATGTATTGTCACTGAAGCAAGGGTGCTTAAATTAAACAACAGAAGTATCTCGGTCCGCGGCGCGGCTCGAGTCCATAGTGTTAAGCGAAGCCTGGATCACCTTGCGGAGGTAGTAGTATCCTCCGCCTACCGTCAGTCGGAGGGTGCAGTGTCGTCTGCACGGTGGTGAATGTTGCCCCCTGACGGAACTGGCCAGAACTGGTGGTAGTCGTCTCCGGCGCTGGTAGAAGTGCCCCCGCTGTCGTAGCCTGGATGGTGTTGGGCGATAGTCGACAGCCTCCCTGTATTCCGGGTGGCAGACCCACTACACTGACCCCTCACTAGTTGGAGTTGAGGAGGTCCACGATAACTAGTTATGTAGGGTCCGCCGTGGCACCAAGGAGATCCTCGTGGCTCCAGATCCTCGTGTGCAGCGGGGCAAATGTTATGCCACTCCGCTGCACGTATCCTAGAGCCAGGCTTGCACTCACCCCCAAGGTTTGTAGCCTTCATAGGCCTAAAGAGGCCACCGGACATGCCTGTCCGTCCCGATCTCGCAGCGCGGTACAACCGGAAGCGTACATTCGAAGCATAAAAAATGTTCGTCCCCTCGCTGTGAGATGAACCCACATGAGACTGCCGCCTCGGGGAATCGCAGTGCTGATCCCGAGCCCTATTGGGAGAGTTCTAGACGAACTCACCCGTCTCCTTCGCCTCAGCTTCACCCTCCGTTTTGGAGATGCCGTGAAGCGAAAGATTCCCAATAAGGGCTTCATCGAACGGGTCGAAACGTGGATCTGGGACGACAACTACGTTGTCTTCCTGGCCCAGATCATCGTAGATCAACCCCGTATCGGAGTCCGACTCCTGCAGTAGCTCGTGCTCTTCCCCGTCCGATATTTCTACCGACTTGTCAGAGCCCGAGCCTGCTGTCACTGGACCGTCCACGGAGCTGGTACGCTCGTCCGTGCGAGGCCATGGTAACGGGATTACGTCACCATTTCCCTCGACCTCTTCCGTACTCGTACACGTGGGTGCGGTTACGGGAAGAGGTGCCGCTGGTTCAGTTGCCAACGGCGCTTCGTGGACGTATCCATCGAAGGTAGCGCTTCCTTCAACTTTGGGGAGGCTTCTCCGCTCGGAGGCAGTGCCGGCCTTGCCACCAAAGTTTTCTCCTCTATAAAGGAGAGGCGCTTGGTCGCCGAGGAGACAGTCCTCGGGGTGGTCTGTACGAACGGGGAGTGGAGGAGGCAGCCGGAGTTGCTACTGCTGAATCCAGCATGTTAGGGCCCCACGTAGCTGCCGACATCCGCGGGATGGTTCCCGTGTCCTTACTCACGCCCTGGTTCTCGCGTTGCCGAGTTAAATCAGTAACGCCGATGAGCGTGCCACCAGTGTCCATAGGGATCCCCGCAGGGTCCACTAAAAGGACGGAGGGAGGTTCTATCCCGTGGGATAGGGGAAAGGCCGGCCGGCGCAAATTGAGAGCCTCAACTCGCAGCCGACTTTCTGTCTCGCGGAGCTCCTGTATCTCCCGATCCAGTTTGGCCTGCTGGCGTTCAGCTTCCTCCTTCTCATCTTCCTCGCGGAAGTACGCCATGTCGCGAGCCGACTGCTCCTTGTCTCGCTGACGGAGTAGAGCGAAAGCAGCCTCCCGCTTGGCCGTATCAGCTAGTTGCTGACGAGCGGCCTCCTCCTGTTGGAGTCGTCGCTCTTCCGCTTGACGTAGCGCGGCCTCCTCCTGTCGGAGTCGTTGCTCTTCGGCTTGCCATAGAGCAGCCTCCTCCTGTCGGAGTCGTAGATCTTCCGCCTGTCGCAGAGTTTCCTCTTCACAGAGTTTCCTCTCCAAGGCCTCTTTGATCAGGCGCGTCTCAGCTAGTGCCGTCTCACGTTTGACATGGAGCCGCTCTGCCCCGACCCGATCCTGCTCGAAACTACGCTGTGCCGTCGCCTTTTCCTCCTCCTTCCGAGCAGTTGACCCCTCGTGGGGGTCTACCTCCATCTCTGTTTCCGTGCTACAGAGAGGAGTCGCGTTAGCGAGCGCTGATGCCCCAGCGGTCGGGGTCACCTTCGTAGCCGTGATGCGTGTGGGCGCGCGGGCTGGGGTGTTGGTTGGAGTGCCACGACCAAAAAGAGGTTTGGCGGTCTGACGATCACCCGGTGCGAAACCCGGAGGAACGGCTGGTGCTACGCGCAAAGCTCTGTTGAACTTCTCGCGGACCTCCATTTTCCTCTGTTCCAGCCGCAGAATCGGATTCTGCACTGGAGGAGCCATCTCTACCCTTGGCGGCGGAGGAGACGCGAGTCTCGTAGCCCGATGCGCGGCCTGAGCCCGCAGCAGAGTGACCTCCGCATGCAGCTCCTGGTTCTCCCGGCGAAGTCCGTTAACTTGCGTGTCGAGAAGGCTTACCCACTCCACCAGGAGTTCCTGCTCATTGAGGGACCTGTTAAGGTCCTCCATAAGCTGCGCGATTTCCGTTTGGCTATCAACCAAACGGTCCACGTTATCGAGAGGCCTGTAGGTCTCTGCGATATCCACACAGAAGCCTTCCAGCGACTCTTGTAGAGCCAGCCGGAGGACCGCTGCGCGATCAGCCACCACCTTCCGAGTGCGAGCGATGCCTACCCGGTCAACTTCGGGTGGGGGTACCCTTGCGGTAGCCGCAGGCCGTGACGGACCAGGCTGAGGGTCTGGCACGGGCAAGGTGGCACGAGGTGCTCTACCTTCCGCGGCTGCGGGTGCGGGTGCGGGGCGACGCGACTTCTGCAGGACCGTAAGTCCTGTAGGCGCGGGCAAGGCGGGGAATTTCTTCTCCTTAGAGGACGGAATTTTATACCCGTCTAACCAGGCGTTCTTGTCGGAAATTGGGGCGGGCACGAGTTTCGGACGTTTCTCGGGCCGCTTTTCCGTATCGGAACGATCCGATTTGTCAGACATATCGGAGCCCTTCTTCTTCCTCTTGGTCTTCCCCGTTAATTTAGGCTTTGTAATATCCTTTTCCAACGGGTACTTGGAGGTGAAGCCTTGCTCCTTCACATTCCTCAGAATGGCTTCCGAGGTTGCAGAGGCAAGGTGGAGCGTGCTTTTGTATCCCCACTGTGGGAGATACGAAACACCCGCGCGCTCGAGAGCCGGCATAATTTTGTCGACAGCCTTTTTACGGGCCATCTTATGCGGCTCCTTTGACCCGCGGGCCACGATGTCGGAGCGAAGGTTCCCGGTTACGGGACAATACCCAATCGGACACCGCCAAACCGGTGTCACGGGGGTATGCACCTCACACAGATGTCTGGTGAAGAGAAGCCAAGATTTAAAGATCTGCGGCTTACCGACGAGTGCCTCCGTTCTGCAGAGCAGGAACGGGCACCGCGAACCCTCTTCGTAGAGGAGCATAGCCATTTGAAGCTTACGATCAGCTTCAAACGAATACGCTAGGTCAGCCGTTCGCAAGACCTTACGGGGGTTGGTACAGGTTTCAAAGAAACGCTTGTACTCTTCCACTACTCCGGGTAGTCGGGGAAGCGATCGACCTCCGATGGGTCACGGACCGCCTCATTTCGCTCTCGCTCGTTTGCGGGGAGTAGAGAAAGAACCGGCTTCTTCCCATCTCCCCACTTGAGCTTCTTCGCCGCGGCGTTGAGAGCTTTGTGCCAGTGGTACTTGCCGGCAGCCGCATCAGGGTCTTTTAGGCCATCCGATGGGCTCGCGTCCGAGTCATCCGAGTGACTTGATGGACCGTCCACCTCAAGTTTGAGACGGCGGTCAGGCTCACGACGAACACGCCGTTTGCGATTGGCTGCAGTTTGCGAAGGAGTCTGCGGCCGAGTGTTCGCTGTCATCGCTCATGAGGAGCGTGACCACGAAAGGCTACCCGATGGTAGAAGGGGCTCGTCTTGGAGACAGTCCCCAATCCGTATTCTCGTCCGTCTCTTCTCGTCCCAGAACTCGAAATCTGTACCCTGTAATACAAAGTGGAACACTCAATTCACGGGTCACAATAATATCTCACACACGAACGGCCTAACCAGTAGTCCGCCGAGATAGAGGAGTACGACAAACCACGAGTGTTTGCCGAAATTAATTACCTCTCTCTTAGTCTCGGGGCTCTTATATAGGCGGCTATCCGAATGAAACAACTCAATCACTCAGGTACTCAAAAAATTCTAGCTCGCTGATTGATGTAATTTTTTCTGATCACCCGCATATTAATAATTCCGGTGTAATCGAATATAACATCTCTGACCATTTATGTACATATGTCCAGTTCAAGAAAAGCAGAGAGCCTGTTACTGTAGAGTCCAAGGTTGGTAGAAAATATCACAAGTTAAATGAAGAGCACCTAGTACGCTTTCTTCAACCCTATACAGAAGATGTAAATAGCTTTGGTAACCGTGGTAATAGTTCCGAATACATCTGGTACAACCTAAAAACTTGTATGGAAGGCTACCTAGATAAAAATTGTCCCATCACTGAAACGAAAATCATCAGAAAAGGGAAATTTAAACTGGGGCACGACCTCATTAAGTTAATTAAAGAAAGAGACAAAAAATTCAAACGAGCTAAAGCCACGGGCTCCAACTCTATCTTAAAAGAAGCCATTGACCTAAGAAAAATTGTCAGTCGAGGAGTTGAGAGAAAGAAGAGGGAGGAAATTAGATCAGAAATCCAATCTTGCAGTAAGAATAGCAAAAAGTTTTGGAGAAAAGTTAACACTCTGATAGGTAGAGAAGAGAAATCGCTCCCCTCTAGCTTCAATCATGAAGGAAAAGAGGTTAAAAACAAAGAAGCTAGTAACCTTTTGAACAAATACTTCGCCAATTTGGGTATGGCCAAAGAAAGCTCTGAAAAAAGATATACCCCCTACTTAAGAGATGATATTACTTTAACTTGTAGTACGAACATCCAAGTAAGTGAGGCCTTGGTAAGAAAACACATCAATGGGATTGAAATAACTAAGAATAGTGGTTTTGAATGGATTAATTCCAAAATTTTGAAGCTGTTTTTATTATCTCTCGTCCCCCAAATAACTCTTCTTATGAAGACTTGTGTATCATCTTGTAAAATACCAAACGATTGGAAACAGTACGTAATTAACCCATTGAGGACGGGGGCAGTTTACACATATTTTGCCTGGTGGACGGGGGCCCTTTTCCCCCTTTTTGGGCTTCAGGACGGGTGTTTAACATGAGGTTTAGGGTATAAAAACACTTTAAGAATATTTTCTTCAAATAATATGTGTCATATGTACATCGTTTAATAGGTGTAAACAGTTATTGATCATATTTTTTCATAATTTCTAGAATTTGGTCTTCAATAATTAGAATAATGGGTCACAATTGGGTGCAATATGGCAGCAACCTTGCTCCAAATTCACTTTCCAGCATTTACGTATGTTAGTTATGACGTCATCATTATTGTCTCCATGACAACATACCTATAAAGATATTTCTAGTGTGTTTGTATACATATATTTTAAATTTCATCAAAATCCGTTTATTTTTTATTAAGTTATGCCCCCTTCAATTTATATAAAAATATGCTGCCTGCAGGCAGCATCCCGTCCTTAATGGAGAGGACATCATGCTGCCTGCAGGCAGCATCCCGTCCCCAACGCCATTTTGAAAATGCTGCCTTGAGGCAGCATCCCGTCCTTAATGAGTTAAGCCAATACCCAAGGATGGAGATCTACGATCATTTAATAATTTAAGACCTATTGCCCTTGTGCCGGTTATGTCTAAACTATTCGAAAAAATAATATGCGTCCCTCTTACTAACCATATGGAATTTAACAATCTTTTCTCAGATAGTCAAGGCGGTTTCAGACGGAATAAGTCTACGGACACCAGCCTCTTTGATTTCGTAACACCAATTTTTAAAGGTATGAACGAGGGTAAATGCTCTATTGCCTCTTACTACGACATATCTAAGGCCTTTAATTGCCTAAACCATGATATTCTAGAGGAAAAAATGACATACTATAAAATTAACCCTACAATAAGAAGCCTGATCCTTGATTATTTGACAAACAGAAAGCAAAAAACTTGTCTATCAAATGTTACTTCTGACGCACTGCCTATCAGCAGGGGGGTACCCCAGGGAAGCCATCTCGGCCCCATCTTATTTTTTAATATTTATTAACGACTTACCCAACTGTCTACATGATGTAAATTACCCAGATTACACCGTTAACATAACATTATACGCAGATGACACTGCTATAAGTGTAACAGGTACAGATAACACCAAGTGTGCAGAGATAAGTCAGTTAGCTGCAGGCAAAGTAAACTGCTGGATGAGGGATAACCTGTTGGCGCTAAACGAAAAAAAATGCCTTACCCAAATGATCGGTACAAAAAACAGGTTGAATAGAATAAAAAAATCGAATCCAATAAAACTCACCATTAATGGGATACAACTTCCGTGTAAGAAAATTGTGACCTATCTAGGGTACAGAGTTGATGAAAATCTATCGTTCGATCCTCATTTTACCAGAGTTAAAAACTCTGCGATTTATAAACTAACACAGCTATCTCGTATAAGGAAGTATCTTACAACAAATATGGCCAAGTTAATCGTAAAAACCCATGTATTATCTTTGCTTCAGTATGGACTATTCTTATTGGGATTATCCCATGGGAAGGTCAGAACGAAACTGCAAAGAATACTAAATCGGGCTATAAGATTCATTTTTCCATACGACATAAGAAACACAGAAGAGCTTAGTGGAGTGTGTAAAATCGAAAAGTTAGAAAAAAGAAGCAAAATCTCGTTATTGAGGATAATGTATAGCAGAAAGAATAAGGTGGTTGATACAAAAATTTGTACAAGAGAAACCAGGCAGCATGATGGCCATGTATTTCATATAGACAAACCAACTAATGAAAAATATAAGAAAAGCCCGTGCTATCTAGGTCCGCTACTCTGGAATAAATTGAACTGTCACCTTAGGAATGGGAAATGGTCATCTCTTAAGCTACACCTTAAGAAGAATGATTATTGGATGTAATAATGGCACAATTGTTCGTGAAGCGAAAGTCAATATGAGTGAAAATTAATTTATCGTAACATCGTCTAAGGATGATCAGAAATCTATGAAACTTTGTCGTTTTTATTAGTCATACTAGATGTTGAACTCAACTAATTCTTGCCCTGATGAGAGGTGTCCATAAAAATATAATGCAAAAAAAATGTAAGCTTGTATATATTTAATCGGATGGTCATGAAAAAGGCCCAGGTATTGATTATTAATAACTGTGATAATAGTCGAAAAATGTTTAAATTTAAAAAATCAACCGAAAATTGTGAATTACTCTAGCTACCTTCTTTGTCATTGATATTGCTTTTTCACTTGAGTCTGTGAGATTATTAATGTATCTGTCATTAAAACCAGCTCAATAAAATTTCTTTAAAAAAAAAAAATCACACCCGAGGTGTTGACATCGCTCGCGAACTCCCGGGAGCCGTGTCCAACCGTTCCGGTTGCATAGTTGACACCACTCGCAAAAGTTTGTGTCGTATGGCAGCCGTACGAGCCGCCGGCGCGACAGGGACTGACACTACTCGTGAAAAGTGTTATCCGGTAGCGTTTGTGTATTCATCCGTGCCCGGCATCTTTATTACATATATAGCCGGAGCCCGTACGAAAACACAAAACTGAACTAGATACACCCCACCTGGCGACAGGGAAATCAGCAACTGAAACCACCGGCAGTGCAGAAAGGTCACCTCTACGCACATGGCGGCTTTCGGGTTGACGATCGAAACCATCAGATTTAAACAATGAAACAGCCCTCCCCGGGAATCAAAAGTTCCCAATTACTATTTCATTGCTTTTCCACGGCAACATTTGGCGAACATCGAGGACAGTTCCCAACGACCCAATCCCATATCGGAAAGAGGTTCATTGAGATGGTCGATATTGACACCAGCCTCCTCTTGTTCTCTCGATGCACATGGCGGAATGTCTTAGCACGCTATATGGAAGCGGCCAGAACTCAACAATCGTAATTCATCAATGGTAACATAATGACATGGTTTCATATTCAATATCACAATGGTCCAACAATGAAAGTTAACGTTTGCTGGATTTCTCCTTGCTCTAAGTAAAAGCCAAAAATGCGGTTGATGCGAGCCACTTACGTGTGGCCACCAACTCGCTTCTCAGAGGCAGATGCTCTAAGATCAGTTCATGTGATCAACAGATCGCCTGAAGGTGGCGTCCTGGTCGGACCCAGCCTCCACGAAGTTTTCTACCCGTAAACCGGATAACTTCTGCATAGTTGATCTATACGAATGATGTACGTATGTGAGTATGTGGTCTTTAACCACGATTAGTAACACCTTCGTGTTAAATATGTTAATGTACAGCCCTAGACGGGCCGCTCCAAGGTACTATGGCAGTTTTTTAAGGGATAAAGGAAACATACTTGGCTTCAGGTTTCTTACTGTTAGCGAATATGGTTGATTTCAGCCCGATTTCGGTACTGTCCACGTCATGGATCCATACTAGCAGTTTCAACCTATCAGCTTTGTACAGCTATTGCGGTATAGGGTTGGTCGTTACAGAGGTGTCCACTCTCCTAGCGTATTGACCAAAATGACTTCTCGTTGTGTATTTTTTTTTTCTTAACCCATGTCTTCGACAGACATGACCAGGTTCGTCATTTTGAATAGAGGCTCTAACGGCCATTCCAAGCTATCCGATCCCAAGCCTGACCGGACGCCTGGAGACACGTTTGCCAATGCCTCGCGTCGCGACATCGGGCGGCCTCGTGGGATTCGGCACTTCCGAACCCCGTCGTACAAGCTTATCGGGCTTGTCTGCCTTAGGTACCAAGGGTTTCCTACCCTTGTCCTGCTTTTTCGGTAGAGAAGATGGTCGCTCTGGAGGGAGCACGGTCTCCCCAGTACACCCCTTCTTGTGCTTAGGTGGTCGGCCATGCCTGTTCGCGAGATTAACTTTCCGGAGAAGTGTTTTCTCTAACGACTTAGCGAGCTCTTGACCTGCCACGGCCCTGCCCTTCTCCAGTGACACCACATCAATACCAGCAGCCACAAGCCTCCTATACTCAGGAGCTTGTTCCAACCCGGTCGTTTTGCGGAGCTCTCCCCTCTTGTCAGGGTCCAGAATGGATTTCATAAGATCTCCACTCCACTTGACCCCACCGGCCGCGGTATCTATGACATAGGAGTTGCCTCCTAATGCATGGGTTATTTTAAACGGACCATCCCACTTCGCACCATATTTGTTTGCCGCCTTTGGTGGGTAATATCGATATATCCAGTCCCCCACTTCAAATGACCGGTTTGTTGCGGACGAATCAAAATGGCGATTCTTGCCTCCTTCCAGGAGCAGCTTTCCAGGCCCCGTCATGCTAGTATCATAGCGCCACATGAAGTCTTGGCCCAGCACGGCCTCCTCCCCACTGCCTAGACCACTGACTACGAGACAAGCGTTCGGATACGAACGCCCTGCGATCTCAAAGTCAAAGACCGCATACCCCATCGTCTCTGGAGTACCACCCGCAAGTGGTTTTACCCGAACCCGCGAAGCGAGCAGGTCGGGCTTGCGAGCTAGCGATTCATAGAATTGTTTAGACACTAGTGAGGTAGTTGCACCTGTGTCGTATAAAAATTCTCCTCGCCTAGTACCCACCTTGACAGGTACATACCATCTATCCACTATTGCTACCACGTCGATAGGATTAGAGAGATCACGGCCGGCCGCAGAACTAGTCAAATTTTTAACACAGCGTTCCCCACCCACGGTAGAGCTAACCGTGAGCAGCGCCGTGCCAGCGTCAGTATAGCAACCATCCAAACACTTTCCACGATCGCGTGGGATGGCTCGAACGCTACTAACCGACTCCTTCGACCAAAGTTTTGTGTCTGCGGGCTTTGTCGGGTCTTCACCCTCCATCACCCCAGTTTCCTCTCTGTTCAGTTCTGCCTGCCTACCTGACCTCCCCAGATCGTACGACCCACCTGGAGTTCCTTTGCCTGAGCGGGCTACGGAAGGGCTCCCCCTCCCATCAAGAGTTCCGTCGAACTTGCGGGTCTCGTCACCGCTTCCTTGCAAGACCCACGTCAATTTCCCTTCCCGATGAAAGCGCGAAACTTCTTCAGGTGATTACAATTGGCTTGCAAGTGGGTTGTTTTCCCGCAAAGCCAACAGGCAGGCTCTGGACGAGTCGCCTTCGTGTCCTTCTTCCGATAGTCAGTTTTCGTGACCGTCTTCTTGGAAGATTTCGACAAAGTCTTGGTTTTATCCCACAACTTTTTAATGCTATGGTCAGACTTTTTACCGTCTTCCTTTCGCACATCCTTCCTCATTGCCTGGAAGGCCGCGAAATCGGCTATTAAATCTGATTCCGGGATTCCGGGACTTTGGTCGCAGTAGACACCCCCGAAATCTCGTCCGCCGACGAGTCAGAGTCAGACTGCGCCTCTGCTTCCGCAGCCGCGTAAGAAACTTTCCGCTCCTTGTCCTTCCTCTGTCCGTAGAACTTATATCCTCTAGTTTTAAATTTAGAGGACTGTCCCGGCGTGGAACCCAAGACGCGCTGATATGCTTCTGGGCCACCTGCTCGCACGAAATCTGTTGCGAGATCTACGCAATCTTGCATAGACTTTGGGCGATTTGTTTGCACCCACATGCCAAGAAATTTGTCTTCTAAGCCTGTGCAGAAGATACGGATAGACTCCTTCTTCATATGTTCGAGGTATTGTCCCTCGTACGCATGTTTGCACAAGGTAAGTAGAGCCTCACCATAGTGTTGAAGTGATTCGCCAGGCTGTTGATTACGGCTGCGGTATTCCTCCTGGCGTTGCTCTTCGGTCTTTGTGTCCAAGATGACACAAAGCCTCGTCACAACGTCACTTAAAGTTAGGGATCGTGAATTTCCCCAAGTAGACTGGTTCACATGTTGTGAAGTTGCCATAATCAGTTCGCGCATAAGCGTTTCCTCTGGCCAACCGCAAAGTTTGGCGTAGTTTATCGCTGATGCGAGAAACTCTTCCCAATCCTCTACATTGCGAAAAGGTTGAAATTTTTAGGTTTGGGATTTTATCCCTTGCCCGTCGATCCGTATAAACGAACTTCCGCAGGGCGGTCTTCGTTATATACGACACTTGCTTCCATTTCAGGCATCATCGAACGTCTACACTTAGTAGTGCTCGTTGGTACCGTCGTATGGCTATCTGGTTCGCGACCAGCTGACAAACCCAGTTTGGGCTGTAAGTCGTTATCCAATAATGGAATCGAAACATTAGTCAACGAGTAGTTGAGACCATTGTCTGAAGGAGACAAATCTACAAAGTCGACTCTTCTTCCTGCAGTCTTGAATCCTGCCGGAGTACTAGGCAAGCGCGGGGCTCACATTTCCGTGCTTTCCGTATCCCGCGAAGGCATTTGCACACACGGATCCGGGCTACCTTGAGGCACCATTGCAGGATATCTCTGATCCAACATATCAATCAGATATTGGGGGCAAGCCGCATATTCGTGTAGACCATGATATAGCCGCTGTACACGTTTCAACGGAAGTTGTTCGTGCAGTACCCACAGTAGGTCGAGTAATCCTCGGATTTCACCTTCAGCGATTTCGCTTGGTGGTTTTCCCGTCTTGTCGTAAGAACAAAGTATGGTAGTCAATTGGTCCATCGTGACCTTTGCGTCATCGCTCTGCCCCAGCGTGACTGCCTTTTCTTCGGTTTTCGGCGGCTTAATGTCGGAATGATCTGATCCATCCTCCTTGCCTGTCTCGACATTGAAACCCGCTCGCTCTATGAGCTTGCGAAGATCGTCCTCGTTGTAACACGGGCGCAATCCTAACACTATAGCTACTAGTTTCTCAACCAAGCTTTGTGTATCTGGATTGACGACCAATCCGTGGGCACGCATATTGTCTATGTGTGCAACTACTTGCTCTAGTTGAGCAAATGAGTCATTCGCAAAATTTTGCGCATCGCCCTGACGTCTCATTAACATCTGCGCGAGAGCCTCGCATACTTGCTGCTCGGCTTCAGCCTTGGCCGCGGCCTTGGCTGCTTCCTCGTCGCCAAGAGTCATCGTCTGACTCTTAACATCGGGGATCCTTTCGGGAACTTCCCTACTCGGCCCTAGGCTCACGGCATCAATGTAGTCAACCGCAGATTCGTGGGCACGAGTTTACGAAATTCCGGAAAGAATCACGAATACAAGGAGATTCTTTTGAACCTGGTTTATTTCCCAAAGGTATACAGTTACAAAGGTATTGTCACTGAAGCAAGTTAGTAGAGAGGGGTGGGGGTTTATCCTTATTCATGTACGCATGTTTTTGTCGATGAAAACACTGCTTATTAATTTATCAATTTTGTTTATTCATTTCAATCATTCATTGACTACAGAGAGAGAGGGTGAATTTATTATTCTCCAAATAAGACTCATCATTTTGGTACCACATATTTCTTCCTTGTGCCAGCTTCTGTAAGGAGAAAAGTACAGGTATATATCAATCATAAGTTATACAATTTGAGACATGAGGTACAGTATGAAACAGCTAGCTTTAGTGTTTACTTATTTTTAGTCTCAAATTGTTGAGATTTGGTTGTTTCTTGTGGAGGTGTGGTGTAACGTGGTCGTTACGCACTGGTGAACACGGAGCAGGACGGAGCGGCGCTAAGAGTTTAGCCCAGTCCATGTTGGTGCTGACCGGGGGGTGGCCGTGTCTGTGAGGATCTCAACAATGCGAGACTAAAGCAATTAGACCCTTCCGTTGTAGCGGAGGCCGGATGTATGCGTTCTTAGGGACCAACCAAGGCCGAAGGCCGAGGTTGGTCCCTAAGAACTCATACACCCGGCCCCGGTACAACGTCAGGTTCTAATCACCCACTGTCCTTCTGTTCTATATTACAAATAGGCTAGACACATATAACATAATACCTTCCCTAGCCTTGGTAACTGACCTTAATCCTGCACTACTGAGAGCGAGGTGGTCACTCTATCTACTAGGCAGGGTCATTCATCTGGAACAAGCCTATAGGAGCTATGTTTAGCCCGCTCCCCTCTGTATGGCATGGTATTGTTTATCCATTTAGAGTGATGTTAGATGTAGGCTCTATGTGTAGAAGTAATTATGGGTGTAATTAACTGTGTGTGTACTCTTACATGTGTTTTTGCTTGTATGTATTAATGATATGTATTGGGTGAGAATAAACCCTTGCTTCGCTGGGTTCATGGTCTTTGTTATGTATCTTTGTTAATGGTAAAGCTAAGTCCCCCAACATATCAATATTCCAAAATAATATTTTCTATGTCTAGATCAGTTTATATTAGTGATTACTTGTTTTTCATAATAATACTCATGGCAACAAGCATAGGAATCATTTTTCTTTGGCAGAAGTAATATATTTTGTAAGTGCGCCTGGGTATTATATTAAAATTCGCAAATTATTACTCATTTCCCTGCCTGAAAAAGCACTTTAATTGCAATAGCGGTGAAGATTCTGGCATAGGAACTCTGAAAGTAGGCTTTCCACAGCCTCATTTCGGCCAAGGAATTACAAAAAAATGGTTATAATCATGTGTGATCATCCCAAATACAGGTTATAGACACCCTAGGCTGGAAAACTAAATGATGCTCGATTGGGGGAATTACTCATATATGGGAACAGTTTCTAATAGATATGAACAAACTTATTATTTCCAGGGGATTTTGGCACAGGAGCCGAAAAGACAGAATTATTGAAAGATACAAAATTTGCGGACATAATTAGGAAAAACGGTCCTGACCTTGAGGAACTTGTTGATGTTGGAGTCATGTCAGCATATTTATATGCATATGAAGTTGTGGACATACGCGTAAAGCAGAACATTGAGGTATGTATGCTGTTTTGTCCCCAATCTGAAAGGATATAATCGTGAAATAGGAAAAATCAAAAATATCCAAGACTTTTCTTTTTGGAATATCCAATACCTTTTTGTCAACTTTCTTTTCCTTTTTGCCAATGTCCTTTTCCTTTTCGAATTATCATTTTCCTTTTAGGAATATACTTTTCCTTTTTGGAATATCCTTTTCTTTTTGGAATATCCTTTTCCTTTTCCGAATATCCACTCCTTTTCCAAATATCCACTCCTTTTCACCCAAATGTACCATGATGTATTCCTACCCCAACATGACTGGGAGGGAGAAGGAGGGTGAGAGGGAGAGGGAGGGTGAGCGGGGGAGGGGGGGGGGGGTGAGCGGGAGGGGAGAGGGAGAGAGGGAGAAAGAGAAAGGAAGAGAAGATGTATTGGATGTGTTATGTAACACTGCTACACTACAAAGATAGCTGGTGGGCCCCCACTCAGTGGTAGTGGATAATGTTATGTAACACTGAGCCACTACTAATGTGGGTTAGATGTTCAGAAAATGTACAATTCATCTTCACCAATCCTCTCCAATAACCCAAATTTCAGACCAAAATAAAGTTCAAAATACAGTTCAACCTAACCAAACAGATTGCTAGAATCAATGCAATGCCAAATGTACAGGTATTTACATAATATTGACCAAATTGCAGCCTAATTTAGCAGAATATACTAAATGTGTACAGCTGCCAATTGTACATTTCTGAAAATCTGACCCATGTCTGCTTTTGTATGGGTAGAAAAGGAGTGTCCCAGGGAGGACAACAATGAGAAAAGATGGCCAAATCTAGACATAGAGGCACAGCAGCTAGACATGGCTTTTCATGTAGGGGAAATTGGAAAAAGGTGCAGTGATATACTTTTCGGTGGTGAATATCTAAGGGAAATAGTGGAAAAGGAGGCTGACATGGGAAAATCGACACTGACATGGAACTTTTTGTTCTGGAAATAGTAAAATCTTCTCGGAAATAGGAAGAAAGCAGTTGGAAAAGAACTATAGTATGTGAAATAGCATGTACCACAGAGTCTGTACCGATTTCATCATTTGTACATATGTCTACTTTGGGACGCAACATATGCAACAAGTCATTGAATTAATATTTGTCAACATGGCAAGGGAACGGTAATGATATGGTGCGTAACAGGCATGGACGACTTTGGATGTTAATGTTGAAATGTTAATGAGATAGATATCTAGTTGTTTAGTCTAAAGATCTCATTGTGTGATGAAACAACAGAGATGATTAGTTATGTGTGCAATGCTGACCCTATGGGCATTGTATTCTTCCTGTCAGTCAAATGTTAACAAACTGGTGATATGCCAAGCCCCAAGAGAACACTCCCATAGACTATTTCTTCCTCTATCTACAAGGATCCTATGGCATCCTTGACATTGGTGTATTATTTAATGAATACACACAGGTATGATGATACGGAATCATATTATACCATATAAACATAGTAACATATGTAGTGAACCGCAGATTCATGGGCACGAGTTTACGAAATTCCGGAAAGAATCACAAATACAAGGAGATTCATTTGAACCTTGTTTATTTCCCAAAGGTATACAGTTACAAAGGTATTGTCACTGAACAAGGGTGCTTAATTTGAACAACAGAAGTATCTCGGTCCGCGGCGCAGCTCGAGTCCATAGTGTTAAGCGAAGCCTGGATCCCCTTGCGGAGGTAGTAGTATCCTCCACCTACCGCCCGTCGGAGGGTGTCTGCAGTGTCGTCTGCACGGTGGTGAATGTCGCCCACTGACGGAAGTGGCCGGAACTGGTGGTCGTCTCCGGCTCCAGTAGAAGTGCCCCTACGGTCGTAGCCTGGTTGGTGTTTGGCGATGGTCGACAGCCTCGATGTATTCCAGGTGGCGGACCCACTACACTGCCCCCTCACTAGTTGGAGTTGAGGAGGTCCACGATAACTAGTTACGTAGGGTCCGCCCTGGCACCAAGGAGATCCTCGTGGCTCTAGACCCTTGTGTGCAGTGGGGCATACGTAATGCCACTCCGCCGCACGGATCCTAGAGCCAGGCTTACACTTGCCCCCAAGGTTCATAGCCTTCATAGGCCTAAAGAGGCCACCGGACATGCCTGTCCGTCCCGATCTTGCGGTGTGGTACAATCGGAAGCGTACATTCGAAGCATGAAAAAAAATGTTCGTGCACAAGCTTTATTATTAAAAGTGAGACCAGGGAACTATACTAGTCTTGCGGATAAAACCACCACCTGCGAGGAGGAGAGCCCTCCCCTCGCTGTGATTTGAACCCACACGAGACTGCCTCCTCGGGGAATCGCAGTGCGAATCCCTAGCCCTATTGGGGAGTTCTAGAGGAACTCACCCGTCTCCTTCGCTTCAGCCTCACCCTCCGTTTTGGAGATGCCGTGAAGCGAAAGGTTCCGAATAAGGGCTTCGTTAAACGGGTCTAACGGTGGATCCGGGACGGTGACTATGTCGTCTTCCTGTCCCAGAACGTCGTAGATCAGCTCCGTATCGGAGTCCGACCCCTGCAGCAGCTCGTGCTCTTCCCCGTCCGATATTTCTACCGACTTGTCAGAGCCCGAGCCTGCTGTCTCCGGAATGTCCGCTATATCCTCCCTACTCAGCCCTAGGCTCACGGCACCAATGTAGTGAACCGCAGATTTGTGGGCACGAGTTTACGAAATTCCGGAAAGAATCACAAATACAAGGAGATTCTTTTGAACCTGTTTTATTTCCCAAAGGTATACAGTTACAAAGGTATTGTCACTGAACAAGGGTGCTTAATTTGAACAACAGAAGTATCTTGGTCCGTGGCGCGGCTCGAGTCCGTAGTGTTAAGCGAAGCCTGGATCCCCTTGCGGAGGTAGTAGTATCCTCTGCCTACCGCCCGTTGGAGGGTGTCTGCAGTGTCGTCTGCACGGTGGTGAATGTCGCCCCCTGACGGAAGTGGCCGGAACTGGTGGTCGTCTCCGGCTCCAGTAGAAGTGCCCCCGCTATCGTAGCCTGGTTGGTGTTTGGCGATGGTCAGCCTTGATGTTTTCCGGGTGGCGGACCCACTACACATATATTAAACACATTCAGGACAGATTATCATTGACTTATTCACTCAAAATAGTATTTTCTCTGGTTTAGTTCATCATTTCCTGCAAAAGGAATTCCTTATAACACTATTAAGTATGGCTACATAATTATATCTCCAATAAACATTCATCAATTAAAATTGACTTAAATTTAGTATTTAACCCTGCTATGAATTATCCTGAGCTTAACAAATGAATTGTGTGATGTCTATTTCCATGGCATTTCCTTTCTTTCTTTCATCTAAACCAATCAAGATGATATATTTTTGTTTAGGCTGAAAGAACACGTATTTATGAAGTGAGAGAGTTGCTAAATCATATTGGAAGAGGGGATGTTGCACGATTTGAAGGGTTCCTCCAAGCTCTCTGGGACAGTAACCAACATCACATAGTCACACAAATCTTTGGTTTGAGACCAAGAGGTAAACAGTTTGTACATTTCTTAGGCAACTTTATTCCTTGTTTTGGCCATGAGCAGACAATGTATATCTTCCGCTCAGACACTGGACATAAAATCCAATTATAATTTGTCTGAGCGAAAATATTATCTTTAACTTACCTCTCTAACACTGCAACTTGTACAGCTGGGATTCCTGAACTGCCATTCTTTTATCATGGTGGCATATCTTTTCACTATGCTTCAAGATCATTTTTGTTATAAAAACAAGTTTTAAAACATCCCAAAACAACTCATAATTTAAACAGGGCTGTCCCCTGTTTACTGCTGTTCTTCCCTCCAAAATAGCTCGCATTAGGCCATTCTCAGTAATGTCTTGAAAAAGGTGTCTTTTGTTTTATAGCTCTCTGAGGGATTCAGTGTGGAGACCTGTCAAAAATAATTGTTGTTATGTCTGTAGGGCAATTATAAATATATTAAAGAAATATACTCAAGTATAGCTAAAATTCTTTACAATATGTGCATACCTAGGCCTTTCAAGACCAAGACACAATAGGTATCAAATATATGTCCTTCTATAGTGTTGCCTATATGCATAACGTAACCTTTCAAATGTACTGAGAACATATGTTGGCAGTTAAAGTAGAGAGATAAGACACACACAGATGGGCTATTCTCAGAAAGGTCTTGCCTTTCAGGATTTTAAATAAATAAAGAGGAGCAGTTTTTGGGTACTATTTCTTGAGAATACTTCCATAGGGAATAGTAGTATGCTTCAGTAATTCCTGAAATATAAAAAAATATGATAACTCCCTTTTTTTTGCTTTTATATCCACCAAACCATGTTCTTTCTCAACAGGAACTTCGGAAATATATGGTTACTTTTATCATTTGACATATTAGTTTCTTGAAATCCAGCCTGCAGCAGTGTTTAAACACTATTTGTTCCGTATGTCTGATCTATCTAAAAGTACATCATATATGGGAGGTGTTCATGATCAAAAAGGTGTGTGAAGAAAAAGATAAAGTTCATAAATAATTAAACAATATGCTCAACACTCCTTCCTCCTCCCCATGGCTTATGGATACCCCTGTTTAATATTGTAACTGGCTCTAGTCATCTAAGAATCATCAATTCAGTGGTTGTTAAATTGCCCGTGGTAAACATGCTTAGCCCTAGAAATGACACATGAGAAGGATGTTAGTATGAACAAACTGCTTCCAGCTCAAAATGGATAAATTGGTTTGCCATATCTAAAAAAACACTAATTTAAAGGAAGAGCAATTAGGACAACAATAATTTAAAGGATGTGCACCTGTCACCATTTCATATGTAGGTACCACTATGGATGCAATGCAGAGGGAAGTGATGCATGACAGCCGACTGAGACAAGGATCAGTTGAAATGTATTCCGGTAAGAAGCCACTGCAAATGCGGACTTCCAAATATATACAAATGCAGATTTCCAAGTATATATTCATGTACAGCCCTCTTTAGAGATATTTTCCATGAGGTTGTTTACTTACATCTAGGACATACAACAAAGCTTGCGTCAATTGTACCTAATTTATTCATTTAACTAAATTACAACTAATTGCAATGAAGATCTAGCATCAAAGAGAAAGCAAATTACTTATTGCCAGAGAAGACCTTTATTAACATTACTCAAATCTATACACAGGTAGCCAACCCTCACCTATCAAAAAGGCTGTACTTGATGGCGGCCACATCAGTAATAGAGATGATGACAAGAGGATAGACCTCGATGAAGGGTTTGTCAACCTCAGACTGGTATCTGGTCATCAAGCACTGGAAGCTCGGGACATGGACCCTGGTCGCTATCAGGATTATCTCCAGAAGTCTGATGAAGATAATATAAAAATGACAGATTTACTCAAGTACATAAAGAGAGTACATATTAAGAAAGATTCTATGAGCTATGGTAGCAATGATCAAGTAACAAGACCACTGTTATTGGTTGGACGAGCAGGTATTGGTAAGTCAACACTCATACAGAAGCTGATGCGACTCTGGGCACAAGGAAAGTGGGCGCAGAAGTTCAAGGCAGTCTTCCTCTTCAACATCCGTAACTTGACTGTGGTTGACAAACGTGTAGTTACTCTAAATGATTTTCTTGAGTTCTTCACCATCTACTACTTCCGTGATGCTGAAAGGGATATTAAGAGAGTGCTCAGGGATGAAAAGCTTTTGCTACTGTTTATAGGTAAATGAAATAATGATTTACTTGATATCATCCCTATGATTATGATTGAAACTCACAAATAGCTATTATTAGCAAGAGGTGTGAAATGTTTTCCATGGTACCACAACCCCAATAGGGTGAGTGCTGTTATGTGAAAAGATTTCACCCGGACCATTGCAACTATTGCTAATAATACCTACGATTTGGCATTCTATTTGTACTCCATGATGTTAAAGGAAGTAAAAAATATATATTATTTACATCCATAAATGCCGTCTGCAGGAGCTGACGAAGCAGTGTAATCAATGGCCAAGGTTTTCCTTGAAACGAAACTGGAAATAAATGGCTGTTTCAAGGGCTTTGCTACCTCCCCCCTAGTGTCAGTGAGATGCCATGTAACAGCATGGCATTAGGAGGAGGGAGTTTGCATGATAGCAACCGGGATAAATCGTGATTACACAGTGGCCTGATTACACTCCTGTGCATAGAAACAGCAGAGAATCCTCCTCTCATTGTGGAATAAAACATATGTAATCACTACAGTGATCATTAAACTTTTGGTGTGCTATTGTGTCTATTACTGGAGTTAGTTACGGCAACATTAAGTCTTATTTATGGCCATGTTCATTTAGGGAATTACAAAGCAGTAAAATAGTTTCATTGAATGCTAAGTCTAAATTAGATTAAAATCCCAAATTTGTAATTTGCTGTTTAGGAGCAGCCAGTTCTTACTGTTTGCGAACTGTTAACTATGGCATTTTTTAAAAGGTTACTTTATTACGTTAATTTTTATTTATCTCAATTTGGTATAACAGTAGAATAACCTATGTCATGGTCTTTGATGAAGCTATTTCTATTACAAGATTATCGAAGCTGTGTGAAAACTATGAGTTTCAGCAGGAGTGATTGAACAAACATATGTATGTTTCTTTAACAGATGGAATCGATGAGCTCCCTGGTCTGGCTGAGAAGTTGAGAAAGAGAAGTAAACTTCATGGTGTGGAGCGCGAGCCCCTCTCGTGGTGCATTGATATTCTCAGAAGACATGTTCTGGGTGAATCTGTTGTCGTACTGGCATCAAGGTTGGTTAACACTTTGTCTCTGTTGTCAATGTTTCCACAATTTCAGTTGATTGAATGTTTTAATTTAACACCTGAGTGTAACCAAGGAAGAAACTTGATGGAAGATATTTCAGATTTCAACAGCATTTGAAAACAGACTTGTTAAAAAGATGTTGGAGATCATGCAATATTAGATAAATGTGTCTAAAATTTAGAATTTTTCATTGGAGAAATATATCATGTGAGAGTATGTATAGTTAAGGAAATATGAAGTATATATTTTGGACTTATTTTGGTTAATTCCGTAGAGTCAATGCAGCCCTTATACAAGAAAAAAAAAAGAAAAAAATTGTTCTACAACCTCAGAGGTCAAAGCCAGTGTCTATTTCAAACTTGGCGCAAGTTCTCGGTCATGTGACCGGCAATGTCATGTGACTGTCATGTGATCTTCCGACGAACGTACTAACTCAGCAGAGCGGCCACACCCACTTTATACAACTATTCCACACGTTGGAATACTTCCCATAAATTTGGCTGGAATCAAGGCGTGATAAACAAGGCGAGATAAACAAGGCAAACACAATAAATTGCTGACGTCTGTGATTCTTTATTTTCCCTGTTGCTTCTTGGAATAGTCAGGTTAATTCCGTAGAGTCAATGCAGCCCAGCCCATAAGATATTATAAAGGCATGACGACGGAATATAAAGATGGGAGTCAGATGGAAGCAAGGGAAGAAGCAATATTTTTTTCTATTCCTACACGATGCTCCAACGATGTCGTCAAATATTTCAAAACAGCCATACTAGCCCAATCACCAGCTAGTTTAATATCGCACAAGGGAACCCCATTCACATGCATAAACGTGGCGGCTCCTCGTCTTAAGGAATGCATTCCTATATCCTTAGGAATTCCAGCACTCCTCGCCCAAGACTTCAATCTAATCAGCGATCTGCTGTAAGAAACAGGCTTCCCTTCAGAATCACACAACAAAGGCCATTCTTTAGCCCCTGGGTATTTCCTCAGATAATCTCTATAGAGAGAAACAGCACACAAAGAAGACTTGACATAGGCTATAGGGCAATCAAATTTCCTATCACCATATTGAATGGTCTTGGACGATGTAACCGAAATAATCATGCCCCACGAGGTGAACTTGACACAGTCTCTCTTTAACAGATGAATATTCTCAGCAGGCGATGACGAAAAAACATGGGATTTTCTTAGCACGGATCTGTAAAGAATTAACACTCCCAACCAAGTGAAAAAATCCTGCTCGGACGAAAAATCCACATAATTATAGATTCTTGCTAGATCACAGGGCAAGAGTGGATCCTTAGCCTTCACATTGTTGCCTAATCTCCTTTTGATTCCAGATAGGATGAGCAACAAACCAAAATCCTCCCTTAGGTCAGGCCCATCATGAAACTTCGACAAGAAATTGACGGCCAAAACCAAGTTATTTATGGAGGAATAGGCTAAACGATCCACCAAGGATACCAGCAGGGCTCCAACGATATGTGCTTTAACAGGGAAATATTGTATCCCATGTAGGTCACAAAATTCATAATATTTCTTCCATTGTGACTGCCTCGTGGTTCTCGTTGAAACAGCCATTGATTCCATTTTCAGAGCTTCAGCCTTGCTCAGTAAACCGTCTGCAAGGATAAGACAGGATATCGTAAACATATTTCCACCAGAAGATATCTTTGAGCAGACAATAGACATGCTCACAAGGAGGTTGCGAAGACATCAGCATTTTGCGGGTATAAACAAATGAACAATGAACATAACAAGGTGCATCAGCCAGTAAATGAGCTCGAGCGTTCAAAAAATCCCAGATAATATATATCTCATTGGTACTGGGTTTCTCCATACAACAGCCAGGTAGTGATATGATTTCTCCAAGTTCAGAAGATATTAACTTAGAATTTGCTGTTATATCATCATTTGGAATGAAGAAACCCTTCACTTCCTCACAGTCCAACTTGGTCATGAATGTATTTCTTGTTGCAGCCATCAACAAGTGATTTTCACATACTAAATCACTGTTAATGATTTTCTTCCCATTGATCAAACCGACATTGTGTTTCCACCACTGTACACAAGCAGTAAATTCAGCATTTAATCTGACTCTCCTCTTAGACCCGACAGCAGCCAAGGCCTGGAACATCGGAAATAAATGCACACTGCCACCGTTTATCATTTGTGAGCAATGAGACAAAAGTCCAGTGAATTTCTGTAGTTGACACAAGGTAGCTCTTTTCTTAAAGGAAAAAAACTCAAGTGAAGCATTAAGTTTCTGAACATTTTTCCTTGGTAACATCATCACATGCTTAAAGGAATCGAATTCCACCCCCAGATATGTACACGTTGTGGCTGGGGAAGTGAACTTAGGCCAAGCAATGTGGAAGCCAACATCTCTCAGTACCTGCAGCAATCGTCGTTGATGAATAATTCCTTTTTCATATGAATCGGTGATCACCAGAAAATCATCAATGAAGCTAAAAATGATTAAACCTTCTTTCCTTAGCTTCCCACAAATGGCATCAGTGAGCCTGGTGAATATCATAGGCGCACATCTAGCAGCGAAGCACAGGAAATTATCCACCAAATACTGATCCACACCATTAATATTCCATTTCAGACCAAAAAACTTCCTTTGGTCAGGTCTGATGAGAACTGATCTGTAGGCACTTTTAATATTGACAGATGACATGAAGAAACCCGGTAGAATATGATATGCCACTTCATCTATTTTCACAAATCAAAACTTGACGAAAGTATCATTTGTAAAACAGTTGACGGACCTATCCAAAGGCCTCTTACAATCTGTAATAGGTTGTACCGAACCATCCTTTTTTGGGATTGCTCCTAAGGCGTGTATGCAAAATGGTTTTTCCTTAGTCACAGACAATTTTCCCAAGCTCACTTCCTTACAAATTATTTTGTTCATACCAGGCAGCTCACGTCGACATGAAGAATAGTTCTGACACTCATAAGGCTCAATTCTCGACTCAAGATCGGTAACGGCAAAACCGGGCATTACACCAACCAAGATATAATGTGTGTCATAGTCCATTTCATTTCCATTCAACAGCAGTTTTATCCATCCCCTAGGCCGTAATTGTGCTCGAACACCTTCCACCACAGGCCAATCAACCGATTCCCAAGCAGAAAAACATAATTTGGTGAAATCTGGTTCTGTAAGAACAGAAAAACAATTGTCAAATTCTGCAAAGAGAAGGTTTTCATGCTCGGGTCGGCCATCTTGCTATACCGAAGCATCCGCTTCCGGTTTGGTCGGTGTGGCGGAATCCTTCTCCTCTCTTTGCTTGCCATACATACAAAATTCCGCGGTATGAGAACCTCAACACAAGCCACAGATATGTTTCCTAATACACGGAAAAGGATTGCATTTTTTGTGACTTGAGCGATTATTCCAACACCAACATATGTCAGGCGACCATCGTTTGAAATCGTACAAGGGTCTATAGCGTCTTTTCCCTGTGACATAACCACCAACTTCCGGCTTGCTCGGCGAGCCGCCATTTTGGATCACCTGTTGCATTTGTTGAAAAACCTTAGTGTGCTCTGTATTAAAGAACTGGCCTTCCATCTCCAGCTCCCTAGGCATCCAATCGGACAATTTACCAGCAATGACAAGTGAAGTAATGCCCTGCTCGTACAAGATGAGAGCTAGCCTAAGATACTGCTTGCTGGAAGCCTTGTACGCTAGGTATGAAATGTGCGACATATATCCTTCGATGTCAATATTATATGTCAACAGATACAAGCAAACTTTCATACAGCCATACAACAGCTCTCTAGTGGTTAATTCATCGAAGGCCTTTTTAGGGACAATATAGAACTCTGGCCTCAGACATTTGTGACCGCCAACAAACCCACCTAATATGCTGTTATTCCGAGGAGAGCCCTGCGACTGAGGAGATATGTTGACCGTACGTCCACTCGACCCACCGGCGTAGAAACCTTGACGAGGAGGACTGTTCCCAGCCGCCATAGACACATTGATATCAGCCAACTTTCCGGTAAGCGACATTAACTCTTCTTCCAACCGAGTATCCTCCTGTTTTTCATGCAAAAGTTTCTCTGCAGCCTCCACAGCTTTGCGTTGGCTGTCCACAGCATCACAAATCAATTTCTTATAGTCAGCTGATCCCTTGTCAGGTAACTCTTCCACCTTGATTTTCGCAATGGCGGCTATCGTCGTGTCAAACCCTTCTGCCATACCGACCGAATTCGTACTATCAGAAGCTGAACACGGTGGTCTATAATGTCCAGAACAGCAGGTCTTGCAATAAATCTTCTTGCGCATCGACACAACACCAAAAAACAATATTTTCTGTTTTTTTGTACTAGCTCACCCAGAGATAAAATTTTTCTACAATCTCTGAGTTCAAAGCCAGTGTCTATTTCAAACTTGGCGCAAGTTCTCGGTCATGTGACCGGCAATGTCATGTGACTGTCATGTGATCTTCCGACGAACGTACTAACTCAGCAGAGCGGCCACGCCCACTTTATACAACTATTCCACACGTTGGAATACTTCCCATCATTCATCATATCATTTCAAAGGGGTTCAATACTTGATTATTTGTCAACAAAAAAATGATTTACTTCAAACCTTTTTTAATGTTTTCCCCACCAAAGGCGGTATGAGCGCCAAAGGCGCTTGTACTGGGAAACCTGGGAAACCTTGGGAACTGGGAATTTCTGACACAATCGCTCACATTGTGAAAACCTTCTAATTATAGGTTCCAGTTTTTGCCTGCTGTAGCATCATCCACATTGGGTCCATAAAATTAATCAGAATACAAACACAATTCTGTCTATTGCCAACAGAATTTCTGACACAATCGCTTACTTCGCAGTGATTTTATGCCTCAGAAAAAAAATAAAAAACTTCTACTACTACTAAAAAAATGTCTACTCTAATAGTTTGCCAAGATGTTGAAATTAAAAGAGAACATGCTTTTCTACCCCCATATCTGTAGTTTTATCAATGCTATTATTTAATTGAAGAAGATATCAGAGAAACCTTACTGTTACCATTAAATAGTAATTTTCGGCATTACCCTGCCCTGTACAATCTGATTGTTGCAAAACTAGGTTGTCTAATATCGCATATTTAGGAATATTATAAACTAGCCTAAGATAATGTTTACCCATTGAACCGGAAAATTCTGTGATAGGCTAAAGGTAGGCCTACATTAATGGAATGATTCTGCTTACAGTTTTGCGAGGGAAACATCCCTGAAAACCCAAGGTTTTTCTGGTTGCGATTTTTTTCAGCGAGATTGATACTGACAGTTGAGTGAACTTTGTGAAAAAATAATGCTGGTAGGAAGTAAGAACAAAGAAATTCCCCCAAAGAATAAATAAAAATGAAATTAAAGATGTGTAAATTTGAGAAATAAGGGATATAGGCCTATATAAGGTAGTGAATATATAGCCCCTGATATCTTTTTGTTGACACCTGATATACTGGCCATGATTCAATATTATACCGGTCATTGTGATATCTTCTCATTTACCCTATGGTAGTAATACAGGTTGTACTTGACAACACTTTTTCCTGCAAGTGTGTGTTGGAGGTTAGTAGAATTAGTCGGGGGAAACTGTTTTCTCTTTAGTCACAACCACATTTCTTTTTACCAATCAAAACAAATTATAATCAGTTGAGTTGAGCTTAAGTACATCCAACATCTTCAGGTAGTGAAAGATGAAAATCTTCAGGTAGTGAAAGATGAAAATGAGAATTCACAAATATAACTTCTTTAACAAAATTGGCCAGAAGTGTTACATTACCATCCCACATCTGCTTTGTTTTTGATTTCATTAGTTAGGAACATCATCAGGATCATCATCAGGAACATCAGGATAAACTTTAAATAGTCAAATTCTAAAACTCAATACTGGGTGACATGTTCTAGCATATATATGCACACTGGTAGGCAAGTGAATTCTACAGAGGTGCTTGGTGATCCCTATTTGCATTAGTGTCAAACCATGAGGCTAATTTAGATCTTCAAATCTAAATATTCAGATTATATGACAACAAAAAGAGAAACTTACTAGTTCATTCAAAGACATAATGTTTCCATAGTAACAAAGTGTTTGGAAATCATCCTTTTTTTTAATTTTTTTTTTTTAAAGATTTTATTTTATCTTGGGTTGCCGACTCCCCTTTTCGGGGTTAGTTCTGTCGGTCCAAGATTCAAAAATCACATGTTGTATATACATATATGTACAGCCTTTTGCATAGTATCTCTCACTTATTACATAGAACTAGGTACCAGAGATAAATAACAGCAATTACAGTGGTACTTAAAGAATTATGTTTTCCTTGTCACATTGCCACTTTCCATTCAGTTTATACTGAGGAGTGTTAGTGACTCAGAGATATCACATGTATTAATTTACTTCAAGCCAATATTTATATTTATATTTATATCACTTGCCACTCTAAATCATATTGGTTGAGTGTTGTGATTTGATTTTATTATGCCGATTCCCATATAAGATTTACTATGATAACCTTCAAAGAGTAATTATTATTATAACAAATTGTTTCAGAGGCACTTTCCGATTTTCATATTTCTTGATTTTCTGTTCTAATAGCTTTGCCACAAGGAGTAGAGAGGATTCTGGACTGAGATTAGCTAAAGAAATTCTATGATAATTGTAGAAAAGATAATAGTCCTATAAATCATGAGGCTGAGGTTAACAAAGTTAACGACCTGAAAACATATATTTGATTAGTGAGTTTTAGAGAAATAATGTGTTTAGCCAATTTTTCTGGTTTGCTTTGAAGGTTTCGATGGTTCCTATTTGTCTTTGTTTGGGTGTCAATTCATTCCATGCTGAGGCGGATTTTACCTGCACGGAATTTTCGCCCATTTTTGTTTTATATCTGGGGATTTTTAGGGTCGGCCCGACATTCTGTCTGGTTTCCCTGTTTGGCGTTTCAGTGTATATTGGGTCATTTTTTCTTTTAAAAGCTAAAAATCTGAGATGTGTTATTCTTCTGTTATATAATAAGGGGATTTTGGCTGAGGTGTGAAGATGGTTTATTGGTGTATCATATGGGAGGTTCAGAATTAGTCTAAGTGCTCTATTTTGGAGTTTTTGCAATTTATCTATCAGAGGTCTGTGTGAGTTATGTATTAGTATATCGCCATAATCAAAGAAAGGTAGAACTTTTGTTTTGTATATCCTGATTGCTGTGCTTTCATCAATGTATCTACGTATTTTGTGCATTTGATATATTTTGTGTGAAATGTTTTTTATAGATTCTTGTAGTTGTGCATGATAGTTTAATTTGTAGTCTAATGTGAAACCCAGATATTTGTAGGTTGATGTTGGCTTTAAAGGTTTATTTTTGTAATTTATCTTCATAGTATTACTCTTATTTGAATGAGTTTTTGACTTAGATAAGAACATAGTATTTGATTTCGATGCATTTACAAGAAATAGGTTGTTTTTACACCATAAATAGAGATTATCTATGGCCTTTTGCATTTCGTTATATAATTTGTCTAAGTCGTTACCATGTACATAGAGAATAGTATCATCAGCATAGAGTGATAGACTGCAATTTGGTATATATGTTTTCAGGTCGTTAATGAAAATAATGAACATTAACGGTCCAAGTATGGATCCCTGGGGGACACCTGTTTTGATTTTGCATTCTTTGGAGGTAATATTGTTCACAGTTATTTTCTGCTTTCTATCAGAGAGATAAGACTTACACCAGTCATGAAGTTTGCCTCTTATTCCCATATGCATTAATTTATTTAAGAGAATTTGATGATTAACAAGGTCAAAAGCCTTTCTAAAATCTATAAAGGAAATTAAAGTATCTATATTTTTGTCCAGCTGCCATGCTATACTGTCTGTTACATTGGTAAGGGCCTCAATTGTTGACTTTCCTGGCCTAAAGCCGAACTGCTCTTTGTTGAGTATATTAAATGTTTCAAGGTATTCGTAAATTCTTTTATGTATGATTTTTTCTATTATTTTGCTAGGTGTTGGTAGTAAAGAAATTGGTCTATAATTGTTGATTTTGCTCTTATCACCACCTTTGAATAAAGGAATTACGTTTGCCACCTTCCATGAAGATGGAAAAGTGCTAGTCGAGAGAGAAAGATTTATGCAATGGGTAAATTCTCTAAGTAATGTTATCAGGGCTATTTTCAGGATTCTCGTCGGTATATTTGCAATTGAGGAGGATTTATTGGTGTTTATTTCTCTCAAAAGGGTGAGAATCTCATTTTCATTTGTATAGATATTCTCAATTGAGTTTGGGTTGGCTGGGGAGTTTGGTGTCCAGTTGGGGGTGAGATCTTTGGTTAAATTTGAAGCAATATTACCAAAATAATCGCTTATATAGTCAGGAAGATCTTTGTTATCTATAATTTGGTCATGGGAGTCTGTGAGATTTATTGTCTGGTTTTTGTTTCTAGTTGGAGTTAAGGTATTCACTACTTCCCAAAATTTCTTCTGATCATTAGAATTTTCATCTAACTCCTGAAGTATAAAATTTCTTTTGGCATTTTTTATAGCTTGGTTTGTTTGTTTTCTAATTCTTTTTGCTTCATTCCAGTCAGTACTATTTTTTGATGTGGCAACTCTTTTTCTAATTCTATTCTTTTCGTTAATCAAGTCAATTATATCATTTGAAATCCATGGGTCATTTGAGATTCTGATTTTAATTCTCCTTAAAGGAGCTAGTCTATCTAGGGTTTGTGTTATTCTGGATATTATTATTTCCCATGCTTTTTCGCATGATGTTATATTGAAGAAAGTATTCCAGTTAAAATCATTTTTTAGTATACTGTTGAACCTATTTATGTCAAGATTTTTAGTTGATCTTCCTAGTTTTATTTCTGATTTAGGTTTAGGTGTACTTTTTTTTCTGATAATGTAGATTAGTTCATGATCACTCAAAGATACATTACGTACGCCAGATTCCATGATAATGTTGGAGTTTGAATAAAAGTGGTCTATTAAAGTTCCAGTTAGGGGTTTTAGGAAAAAACGAGTTGGGGTTTTAATGTGCTGTGTGAGGTTCATATTCTCCTCAAAATCTTTTATGTCTTTTCTTTCTTTACTCCTTGGTTCAAGAAGATTTATGTTAAAATCACCCATTATAAAAATTTCATTCTTTTTGTTGGCAGTAATTTCAGCCGTTTTACTGGTAATATATTGAATAAAAACTTCATGGTTGGCTTTCGGTGGTTTATATAAACAGCCTATAAATATGGGTTTCGAGAAGTTGAGATTAATTCTAATCCATATACATTCGCAGTCTTTACTGCTGATATTCATAAGTGGTAATGGAGTGTAGTTTATATTGGAATTTACATAAATAGCTACTCCCCCCCCTCTCTTTGGTTTTTGTTTGTTTCCCTCATACCAATTTCTATCTAGTCTTTCTATATTATACATAGGTAGTTCAATTTCATGGTCAGTTATTTTATCATGGAGCCATGTTTCAGTTAAACCTATTATTTTAGGTGCTAGATTGGATATTTCATTTTTAAATAAGTCAAATTTACCTGGTAGGCTTTGAGTGTTTAGGTGAGCTATGGATTGGCCTTTTTTACATAACATTGTTTTTCAGCCTATTTTTAGGGGTTACAGGCAATGCGGCGATAAAGCCTGTTGGGTTATGGAGGTGGGGTATAAAGGCAGAGTATGGGGTTCGCACCACCCGCAGCGATAATTCACCAAAATCATGGAAAGAGACCACTAACTAACATACATACACGTTTCAGTGATCAAAAAAAGAATCCTTTATATACATATACAATAGTATCCAATTTGCCACTAACATAGAGTGATTATTGGTATACCATATAATTGACATCATATTTACACTGGGGCATCTCAGTTCACTTGCTTGTCTATGCTTGTTATATATTGAGATGGAGTTAACTTCAAGTTATTTAAACTTGATGCCGTACTTGTTTGCCACACATTAGTATGTTACAAGTATTTAAATTTAGCAAAACCTTTACTGGTTGTCCTTATTTCAGTTGCATGTTGAATGTAGGTTCTTATAGAAAGTTGTGAAGGTTAAGCAGACAAATTTCTCTATGGTTTCTCTATTGAAGTGCAACCCATCCCGGGTTTTTGACAAATAGCGATGGGCTATGTATCTTTTCCTTTTTTTGTGAATTATCCCTTCAAAATGTGGACCGATTACTTTGGTTTTCCTATTTCTTCTTCTTATTTGGGTATTTATTTGGGTAATCTTCAAAACTCTTTGATGTTGATTAAGATGCATAAGAAGTGCAGTTTTGATTTCAATGTAAGTAATGATTGAAAGTTACCAAAAAATACAGAAATGTCCATGGAGACCATGGCCACACCTGAGTCTGCTCTGCACAGTATCCTACCCTTTGACACCCAGAGTAGAGGGTATGGGTCCCTCCATCCCGAGTGACACGGCACCTGCCGTCGGATGCAGGAAAAGTGCGAAAATATTACGTCTGCTGCCCAGCTGTACGGGCGTCGCACCAGGACAGTAGTCTTGAGCTTCAACACCTACCGCTGGTCTAGTGTGCCCGGCGGCTGCGCCAGCTTTTTTGTACAGCTGCGCTACATGTTTTTGCGCGAGGGGGCTGTATTCCCAGCTTGACCTCCATACCGCTGGTCTATTACCCCAGCTCCACCCAGTGGAGGAACACAAGGAAATGTTTTAACAGAGAACCCCCTCTCCTCTCCCTCCCGCCTAATATATATAGGCCTATATTCTGCCCTTCTCTCCATTTACTCTCCCTATATTTCGATACCCCCCTCCCTTAGTGCCTTACCATCTCCCTTTATTGTCTTTACCCCCCCTACTTTCCTCAGCTGCACGACCATTCAAAACATTTGTTTAATAAATCATTAAATAACTTTAAATGAACTGACTCTAGCATCAAGCATTCATTCAATCATCAAACATTCATTCAATACGTTTTATAAGTAGGCCTAGCCTAATATTATGTTTGTGCATATTAAATCATTTGTAGACAACAAAATTACCGTTCATTTGATGTATGACACATTATTGTACCCCTATTAGCTTAGAAGTTACAGCTTTCGGTAAAAAAAAATAGTGTCGGAAATTATTTTAAATATCGGTGGATCGGCGGTGAAATCTGTCCCATTACTTTCAAACGTGGAACAAAAAGTATTACAATTAGTTGTGCGATTACTCTTATTACTCAATAGATGTCTCTTTTCATAGCTTAGCATTTCGAAGGAGCTATGAGCTATCTAGTAGACAGCAATAATTTTTAGTTTTTACAACTTATTATATTATTTATATCGTTTTTGCGAATGACTTGATGCGGCCGACGGAAATAATTTAATACAAAGGAAAAAATCTGAAAGCAGTCATTGCACATCCGAGCCAACTGCAGCCAAAGTGCAGCCTGATGTGCAAGGCTGGCTTACACTGGCTGCACTTTTCCCTGAATCTGGATGTAGTCGTTGGCTGTGCAAGGGCTGCGCATCCTAAGTGCATCCGTGCAACCTGGGATGAAGTGTCTTTGAAGTCCCAGCCCAACAGAGGCGGGACAGGGTGTAATATGGAATGTTATTTCTCTATTTCAATGGCTGGCCTGGATTGCCCTTGTGTAGTTACACCTCCACAGGTGCCCTAGACCTCGGTAAATGAACCAATACATTAACTCTGAGGTGTACTGTGACCACTGCTCACAGTGTAAGTGACCACATATCAATGTCCAGGAACAATTACAGTAGGTTCAATTACAAATTAGAGAGATAACATTTAATAGTAAAATTACATTTGCCCTCTCCCGGATATCAACTGGTAATATAATATCAAGTTATCAATAGAATGCATGACCCTTATAAAGCAACACCTCTATTGAGAAAGTATTCTCTCAACCCATTGCTCAAGTCAAGATAGAACATCAGTGCGTATATACAACCACTACACATGTATGAATCTATAATTTCAGGCCATTTGAAGAGCTTTACAGAATTGGATGTGATCCAATTCTGGAAGTAGTTGGTCTGACAAAAGATGGAGTTATGGAGTTTATAGACAAACATGTAAGTGAAGACAAGAGGGAAAGAGTGAAGACCAAGATGTTGAACAACCCCCTCGTGCTCTCTGTCTCCTCCATCACATATTTCTGCATGATGTTTTGTCAAGTACTGGAAGATGCTGAAAATGTAGATGTGGATGATCTTACCACCTACACCCGACTGCTAGCCTTCTTTATTCTGGTAAGACACTTTCACTGCAGTGCCCATAGGCCATGTGCACAGGGACACTAAAGGTGACAATTTTAGGTTTTTTGTCCATATGCAATTGATCACATCTTTGTGATTTCCAGACTTCGCTGACAGGCTGTAAGACTGAAAATCATGGAGGCTGTCACATGTGAAAGTCTGCTTTAATGTTGCTGTATGTATTGTAGTTTACATCAAGCATAATCTGGTGTCTTCTAGATCAATAACACCTAATGGATTACTGTATCTTTCATGACAGAAATATATGGCAAGATGTCCCAGACCAGATTCTTCTGCCAGTATTTGCCTGCCACCTCTCAGCCGTCTAGCCTACAAAGGACTGGTGGAGAACCGTGTTGATAAAGACCTGCCAGCATTGGTGTTCTATGAGGAAGATCTTGAAGCTGTTGGACTTGGGAAAACTGAAGGTATTGCGAAGTGGGACGAGGAAAAGTGTGGTTAATTTGAAGAATCTCCAGATTTCGACTATGTTTCTATTGATTCTTAATAATACCAAAAACAACCCTAATTTATAAAATAGGAAAAGTTACTCAAGGAATAATTTGTTATTTATTTTTAATGTAGTAAATTTGTTGATTTTGTTTGTTGATTTGTTTTTGTAGTTGGAATGGTAACAGTGTTGGAATGGTAACAATTCAGATATATTGTCCACTTGATCAATATATATTGTAAAGAACTGAAATCTTTAGACCCAAGATCCGACCTATTTAGCCCTGATCATGGTCGGGGCATGCACGCCACACATGGCCTGGCCAGGAGGGAGGGGGAGATGAGCCACTCAGGGCTCACCCCGCCTCCCCCAGCCCGACCTAATTACTTATACACTGCGCTGGGTTTATCAAGAGGGGGGAAGGGCTAAGAGGGAGGGGGGCTGGCACGAGCCATGGGATCTATGAGTAAGGGGTGGGAGGGGGAAGGCCGAGGAGAGGGATCCAACTTGCATGCACTCCATTTATGGTCTCTGCCTGGGGAGCAGAGGTCGGCGCGTGGGCAAGGAAGATCCTCTCTCCCTCGACCAATTAGAGGGAAGGGGAAGAGCCAGTGGAATATTTCCTGGGTTTGATTGTATGAATAATTCATGATTTTGGAGTATAAAATAAAGTGAATACTCGGACCTAGGTACTTACTCGCTGAGTCACCACCGCCTAGGCCGAATCCAGACGAACTACAACCTCGGACTTCTTGTCTCACTTCTTCATCTTACTGAACCTATGGGCTAAAAACCCTTAGACTTCTTTACAATATATTGTCATTTATTAATTTTTTGGGTGCAGGCTTTTGCCCGTGAGAAAGCTTTATTCCATGAAAGGAAATTTCTTATTCTTTTTTCTGTGTCTAAATATTCCCGTAATAATGTTGTGGGATGTGGAATGGTAACACAAAACCTACCCCACATGGCACTTTTTTCTTCAATCCAAACTGAGAGCCAAACAGAAGTTGAATCCCATTTTCCTTTGTCTTTAGAGGTAGTTTAATGAGGTAAAGTGCACACCTGACATGATATTACTTTTCTTTTTATCTATTTCAGTGTGCCACTTAAATAATAGTCCAGTCCCTGAAGGTGAAAAATAGGTCCTACCCGGCAAAAATTGGTATAAAGACAATTTTGGTGTCAAATGAAGCATAATTCTCTGTAAAAAAACATATCCAAAATCCGCAAAAATCCGCTTTGGGGAAAATTTTTTATATGCATTTAAATGTTTTAAAGTAGTTATTTCAATATTTGATATTTTTCGGCGCATCTACCCTGAAAAAAATCAGATAAAGCCAGTCTTGGTGTCAAATGAAGCGGAATACCAAGTAGCATAACATATCCAAAATTCACAAAGATCTGTTTGGCTGAATTTATTAAATATGCATTTGAATGTCTTTTTATTAATTTTTCATTAAATTTTTTTTCATCGACCAGCATAAAATGGGATTAGGATGGTCTTGATGTCAAAAGAAGCGTAATTTTGTGTAGAATAACATACCAAAATTCCATAAAATATTTTTGAATATCTATGCATGTTTTTTTATATATAAAAGTTAAACCAATTTCCATGGAGTTGTATGTAACATTTGTCGGTTCCATCACCTTCATTGAAGAAAATGTAGAGTATAAGTTGCTGTACATCATTGTAATCAACACATTTCACTAATTAATTAATTTTTGTGAATTATTGATGTTTTTGTAAAAAAAAAAAAAAAGCAGGGATAAATACTCTCATAATTTTAGACGCAATAACTCGATCAGTGTCAAATCAAGATAGAAATTCAATCTAAGCTACTGCTAGCACTATAACCATGTATGATTTCTAGGTCATTTCATAGGTCAAAATCCATATTGCAGCTCTTGCGAAGAAGTTCTGTCCTCATGGATTGGAACACAACCCTGTGGTGGCTATGTGCCCGCAGAAGAAAAAAAGGAGCTTGATTGTGCGGTCAAGGAAATCACCAAACACGAGTGGTTCACCAATTACCCAGACTATGTGTCTGGGTACGGGTTGTCCCTGAAGGAATACGAAGAGTTCTTTCGGAAGGCTACTGACCCTGCATCCATGATGCAGGCTGATCTCCACTATACACGGGAGAAGGACCAGAAGCTGCAGCATCTCTTTGAGGACCTCAACTACTACCTGTCCCTTTCTGATCTGCCAGCCAGAACAGAAACTGGAATCTGCACTTCTGTTGTTCAAGAGCAAGCTCTTGTTCATGCGACACCTGTGCAAGGTCCACACTCCCATAACGCTGACATGGGTGTGTCCCATAGGGTCTTGTGACATACCTGCCAATCGTCGGTCGGATTTGGTAGTGCACAGGTCCCACAGGCCCCACAACTTAGCCAGGAAAAATGCTTTAAATAGCGTTATGTCCAAACAGAAGGGCACCTAGCCCAAGTACGTTCCTAATTGGGGATATTGTGCTACTTTGCAGTTATCCGTAAACATGAATGCCGAGTTACGGCTGAGGCACAAATCCAAGGGTTTACCTCTAAGTATCCAAAGGAATCCGAACTGGTTCAATCAGTTAAACGGTCCAAGGATACTAAGAAGAGGTCCGAGGCCACAAAACACAACCCTTCAGACCAACCCTCTGGCTCCTCTAAAGAGGAAACCTTCATGGTGGCTCCTCCACCACGGGGAATGCCTGGAAGAAAGGGTTTAAGATCCCCCATGGGAGTGGATCACATGCCAGCGCCACTAGTTCACTAACCATCCTGCAGAAGTCCCAGAGTAAGGGTACTGTGACTAAAGTGGTTTCAGCTGCTTAAGGGAAAGCTCCTGAACTTCCAACTGTTGAGGCATTGGAGGTCAGTCATGAGTTGATCTCTACTCTTCCTCCCCTGTTAGATCGAGAAGCCGTTGCGGCTACTTGTGGGAGGGTGGAAGAACGTGCAAACATGTTACGGGCTGCTCTGGCAGATGCTATTATTGGTTTCTGCGGAGACATCACAGACTGCTATAAACCTCTGGATGATGCCCAGCAACTGGTCGATAATCGCGACCAGATAGACCAACTCTGTGCAGACTTGAATCATTCCTTGTCTGAACAGGTGAAAATGGTGGAGCAGATCTGCACTCTCACCCAGGAGCTCAATGGTGTCCATAAGGAAAACCAGGGACTCCGGGCAGAGAACAGTCTGTTGCGAGCACAAGCTCAAGAGCGACAAACGGAGCCTGCATTCATGGAATGCATGGTTGTGGGTGGAAGTGAAGGACGGTCCACAGAGGATGTCATCCGCACCACATGCGAACAGTTGGCCGATGTAGAACAGCTGACACAGGGGGCATTGGAAGCTGATCCTTCGGCACCCTGCCAGGGAGCAAGCTTACCCTCTTGGGGTTTCTTCTGGTTTCCTGCAAACTACACTCCTGCCCAGGACTCACAAGACTCCAACATGGAGACGGACAGCAGGGAAGAGTATGAGATGCTTATGCAGTGCGAGCAACAGAAGGTAGAGGGTGACCGAGCTGACCGGACTAGGCCGGAACTTAGGCAGAACAAGCTGCTGAAGAGGAACGCCTTTGTGGCGAGGCTCAGGAGGTCGCGGCAGCTCCAGCTTAACAGAAGGCTGCAGACAAAGCAGAGGCTTTGGCTAGGCAGCTGGAAAAAGAGTGAATCGCCACCATATGTCACCTAGCTGCGGCGAAAGCAGCAACTGAGGCATGAGCAAAGGAGCTTGCTTTAGAGGAATCCGCCCGACTTCTGAAGGAAGAGGAAGATTGGAAGAAGCACCAGCAAGAGCGGTTGGCTGCTGAGCTGCAGAACAAACTGTCGCAGTTTGATCTGCAACAGTCTGTCTCTGGATTTTCCATGGTAGATAACATGGGGCAACCAACCCAGGAGCGGTCTTGACTGCAGTCAAGTACCTGTCCTCTCGATGCGAGCGTGCGACCTCCGCTATCTGCGGCAAACTGGGGCCTTTGTCTCGGTCAGGCACAGCTTGCTCCAGCTGTCCCCACTGTGGGGCAGTTAGTATCCTCTCCGCGATTGACCCGTGAGGAGCCATCCATGGGGGCTATTGCTAATCATGTGGGCCGGGGCTCGGGATCCGGCAGTGCGAGAGAATGTCGCGCTGACCAAGACCAGGGGCCTCTTCTGCAAAGAAGGGTCCTTCAAGAGCGTGTCTCTTGGGAACTCCCCTACCCAGCCGTCGGCTATGATCGATACGGTGCCGCAATTCTGTGGGGACCGTGCAGAGCTCATCCCGTCACAGGGTGGCCAGGCTCTAGGTTATAGCCCAGGGGTGGCTTACAACTCGGCTTCCTTAGGAGTCAGTGGTGTGGCGACACTCGCAACAGGCGAGATGGACCAGGCCACAGAGGACCAACTTCTCCACACAGAAGGTGATGATGACATGGTCGGTCGCATTGAAGAGGGGGATAGTTTAGAGTTCCCACACAATATGGTCATGTTTGACGAGGCGGTGACATGTCAAAACCAGTCCTGAACACCACTTAGTGCGGGGACAGCGGGTTTCTGATGTCTATCATCAGCCTTACTTTTAACAATAAAAGTCCATCCACTGATTTTATAATGCTTTAGTGTGTGTTGCTGGCTCTGTCAGACCGGATAGACATATCCACATGCCTTTTTAGGTGCAAATTATGGCCATGACCCAAGGGTGAACAAAGGCCTCATCCTCGTACTTGTGTCACGGGAGTGTTGAACAGTATAAAAACCCCTTTTGCACACTAGAGTCTTGGGCAGAAGTGATCTCCACGATGTCTAGGCCGATACTACCTAACTAGTTCTTGTGACCTCTACTCCAACGATTAGGGAGCAGTGTAGTGGGTCCGCCCATTAACACTATGGTGAGGCTGCCGTGCTATCCACCCTAGCGGCAACAGGGAACATCTCTACCAGAGCCAGTTCCGCCAGGCAGCGATGCCCTATCATTGTAATGTCATCGCTGAAGACACCCTTCCACAGGCAGTAGGAAAAGTCTATACCTCCAATGTTGTGGCATCCTGCAGTCGCTTAACACAACAGACTCGGGCCGTGCTGAGGAACAAGATACTTCTGTTGTTCAAATTAAGCTCTTGCCCTTTACGCTTGTAACTGTGTTTTGGGGTCAATAAACCTGGTCAAACAAATTTATCCTTGTTTGTTGCTTCCTTTCATGAAATTTGTGACTCATACCCATGAATCTGTGGTTCATTACATATGTGAATTTAAAAGAAGTCTAATCACTTTTTCCTGATAAAATATGCAAAAATGTGTAGGATTGTGACATTTTTCCATTGCCGCCTATGGTAAAGGTTCTTGTAGTTCTTGTCTTTCAGCGTAGATTGACCCCAAGGTGGGGAATTAAGTATGGAAAGGTATTTGATAAATGGTATCTTTGAATTTAGCATACTTCAAACTATGAAAGGAGAAATTTTGGGGAATATCTGATGCCTTTTCGAAATTGAGGCCAGCCTCCTTAAATCTGGTAATAAGCCCATTGGCAGGGGGGCGGGGTCGGACTCATTAATTATTGAAATGTGTTAATTACTATTTTAGTTCACAGTAAAATAACAATATTTAGCAGCTAAGACTATGCATTGTCTTCAATGAGGGTGAATGAACAGCCAAATATTACTTAAAAATCGATGCAAGTTCATTTTGCTTGTCTATACAAAAACATGCTTAAATTTTCAAAATATTCAAACGCACATAAAAACGTCTTCTCAATGCGGATTCCGGTGAATGTTGGATATGTTTTTCTACTTGGAATTGCGCTTCATTTGGCACCAAAAGTGTCTTTATCCCATTTTATTTTGGTTCCGTGTGGGAAAAAAATGTTAAAAAAACAATTAAAAAACATTAAAATGCACATAAAAATTTTTTTGGATATGTTATTCTACTCGTTATTCCGGTTCATTTGATACCAAAATTGTCTTTATACTAAATTTTTGCCGGGTCAAAATGTTCAGGGACTGGACTATAATGGCGTTGAAATGGTAATGGGAATTCCCCAACATATTTTTAGGCTAGAGTTAGAAAATAAAATATTGCCTCCAATTACAGACAAGCAGTGAGGCAATGAATAGGGATATAAAAAAAACGATATTGCTGTTCAAATTTATATAATCGATAAAGATATTGAGAAAATAGAAAATTGATTTGAGAAAAAAGTTTGTTTTGGTGCTTTTTGTATTGTGGAAGTCAGATTTTTGTTGACTAGCAACACTAGGGTTTCCGTGAAAGCATTAAATAGGCCGCATCCAATACACATACAATTATTAACCTATGTATAATAATAAAGATTCTGGACTGAGAATCAACCATATAGAGTTAGTAAAATATTAACACAAAATATTCAATCCTCTTTACTTTTATTTCAGTGAACACATCAGTTGAGAGTGGAATACTCTTGGTTAAACAGATTGCAGCAAGTGGTTCTTCATCCTCCAATGTTTCAACCAGTGAGTTTGTCCACTTGACGATCCAAGAAATGCTAGCAATGACACAACTGATGTCCAAGGACATGGACACTCTAGAAGAAATGGTTGATATAATTTGGCAAACTGAAAGTTTCAACATGGCGAGATTATTCCTGTATGGCTTGTCTCTAGATTTATCTAGCAAGCATCGGCAGCAACTTCTGTCTCCATTGAAGTCAGCACTTCACCTAGATGACTCTCATCAAGCAGAGTTAGAGCAGGTTCTCATTAACAAAATTAAAACAGTATGTGAAATGACATTTTTATTCTAATGAACCATGAAAATGAAATTGGCTCTTTGTTCTAAAGATTTCTGGTATCATTCTTGTCCCACAACATAGAGTTCTACATGTATCTAAAATAACTGATGAAGGCCTACCAATTTGTTGAAATCAGAATGAGTTATGAATCGATATGGCCACATAAATGTGGTTATACAGTGAACCAGTTTTGTCCATACCTTACTGACTCTTTCACTCTAAAGTCAGACCTGGGTTGATGTTTACTGCTGACAATTTTGGATATCAAATGATCTGTTATAATCAAATTAGTTTTCCTAGAATGGTTCATCTTTTAAGTGTATAGGAAATTTGATACTCACAAATGTTGATATCATTAAGTAATGGAATTATTACAATACCAGATTGGACTTTTGCTGTCAGTGGACCGATTTTTAAGAAAATATCTTTTGAATAAACAAAATGATTTAGTGAACATTTTGTCTATAGAGAGGTAATTAAGATTTCAGTCAATACTAAGAATATGGGATCTCTGATATGTGTAAGTCTCTGGGAAAGAATGTGCGGCCATCATGTTAAGTAGCATGAAATAAGGGATGCGGTAAATGAGAGGGAATGAAATGCCTTGAGATGCAAGATGAAGGTTTTCACCAAGAGGCTGGGGACGGTCAGCCAGGTCAATCACAAGTGTTTAGTTTGATGACATAATCCATGGAAGCAGGCTGATCCACTCTGATACAGCCATTTGGTCACACTACTATTCACAGTATTATCTTGGTTCTTGACTGCTGCATCCAAGCATTAAATGGTTAAATTTGTTCAATACATACCAACACCTATATTACACTTGAGGTGATATGTATCAACAGTCAAGCCAATGCAGACCATCTGTTGTTAGTCATTGTTAGTCTTACATCATGGAGGAAAACAGAATAAAAGTGTCAATCAGTGAACAACTATTTAGTTCAATTAAGACATGTCTAGTGGCTTGGCGAGTATTAGCAGGTTGTGAATTGCTGCAAAACCACCGCCTGGATAGGACAGTCCAAACCATAATGCACAGGAATCTATAGGTCTGCTGTGTGGTTTCCAGGGCAAGGTTGCTACATTCACTACACCTTTATTAATTACAGAATGTTGTTATACAATGTTTAGTGCTCCCTGTAATTGACTTGCAAATATGTTCTATGCCATACAGGGATCTTCAAACCAGCTACAGCAATTGCAAATTGTGTACGAAACACAGAGGGAAGATATCGCTGAAGCTGTTGCCAATGACATATGTCCAGATGGAGAGATGAAAATTGAGAAGACACTCCTCACTCTTGTAGATATCAATGCCATCATCTTCATGCTGATGGTGATCCCTAGACTTCTCATCTTCAGGTGGGTCATATAAATGAACACATTGTCGGCCTTTGAGGTAGAAAGAACCTATTCTATGTCTGTGAATGGGCAGGCATAGACCAACTGATCTATCTTAGTATACGGTAATAGTAACAGAAAACACAAGCAAGATAGTTGTATCTTGAACGTCTGTGTTCTTGAAAGTTTCATAGAGGCAACACAAATACATCAATCTAAATAGAGGGAAAGTACTTGTCTAGTTTATGTCACACCGAGATCAATACACAGTGGACTGATATTTAGGTTGATTCCAATCATGTGAATAAATGAAGCCTCACAGAGACACTTGAGATGACATTAAACAAAGTTAATGTATCCTACATGTGTTTGATTGGAATATTTAAAACATTATCTCTGAAAAACATGAGTATGGGTATTGACAGATTGGTGAGATATACATTGTAAACAATATTTTAGACCAGTGTTCACTTAATTGTATAATGTAACTAGGATTATATCTCCATATATCTTTGCAGATTAAACCAGGTGACAGTGGACAATGCTTGTACATCAGCACTGTATGAAGGTCTGACAAGGCTGGAAGGCATAGGGACTTTACAGACGTTACAGTAAGTATAGAGAACAATTTTGCATATAATTTATAATATTATTTATCCCCATTTTTTCATATCTTTTTTGAGCTCACAGGTAATTGAAAGACCCAACATATCCCTCTCAATGTTGGGCACATGTGCAATATTTGGTGAAAGTTTGTTATCACCTAAATGAACATTCAGGTCATTGTGAGTGAAATAAGACATGGAAGTGTTATTTCACTTTGTGTACACCACAGATGTCATCAGATGATAAGGCAAATGCACTGAACAAATGGTCTTTAACTGACTCAACTACACTAATGCATGTCATATAAGCAGTAATAAATCGGCAATAATTCAACTTCATATCTTCTATAACAAATTACTTAGATTTGCACTATAAACATCCATAAGGTACAATGTTGATGAGTAGCATACAAGTACAAATACTATGACAAAACACAAAAGAATATTATGATAGGATGTAACGAGGTTGGTTTCTGACTTACTGTACATGTTGCCCACAAGTTTTTTTCGACCAGGGATGTCACAAGAAGCCATAGGATTCGAGTGACAAAAAACGATCTCATATTTTAAAATAAATTAAAGAAACAAACCATTTATTTGCCTCGCTTAGCTCAGATGACCCGCCATATTGATTTTGATATTTTGATACCAAAGCACTAGACAAGCGGACAACTGATTAGTTCATCAGTGACGGCACCGACGGCATATGACGTCACAAATAGGCATGACGTCATGAGCGAGCCTAACCTCAACCAATAAGAATACTTCTTAGATTTAGGCCAAAAAAATGTTCATATTTTCAGGTATGGGTCCATTCAACAAAATACGATGGCATGTATTCTCTCATTTGCAGCATGTACAACCCCTGATCATGGTATAAATTACTAGGAGAAGTATGTGCAAATATAGATTAGATGTATCTAATGCAATGTAACATTGGAAGAACAAAGTGCAAAAAAAAGGATGTTCCATGATTTTAACAGGGATTATTCAAGTTTAGTACCATTTACTAATGAAATATATATGTAGTGACCCAGTGTTTTTAGAGGAGGAGAGTTTGGTATAACATAAAAGACAAGAGCCTTAATATTATTACTCTGATTTATTAAGCAGCTTTGAATGATACACATGAAATATAGAAGTCACACGAAGTGGTGTCTAAACACAGTTCACACAGTGTTAAATAATAGAGACACAGTAAATATATTGGATAAGATGTAATGTTGAGAAAAGGTCCACCTAGTGGAAACCATGAACAACCCTAGGCTGTAATATGAGCTGTTGTAGTATATAAAGAGTGGTGTTTGGCACAGGCAACACACTACACTCCCCCCTACCGGGTTAAAAAGAAATTCATAAGATTTCTTTACAAAATTTATACATAATCAAAATATATTAAAGTAGGTATGACAAACAAGAAGATATAATAAAGGGGACCAGCTTGAAGTATTTGTAGCGGACAACAAGAACAGAAATAACATATTCTGAGATAATATAATATAATAAGAAGAACTCTGCTTCCCTCATAAGAAAAACGATAATTATTTTTAGAATCACAGATAAACCTCGGGACAAACGTGTACCATGTTCTCTAGCCTCATTAAGGCACAAACACTGGAATATAATGATAACTAAAAAATAAGATTAAATCGCTTCGGAAATATTATATTAATATTATATTGGTCGTAATATCATCTTGCCACGTGAACATCATCCAGTCCCTACCCCAGTAGCACACTTTTATTCCTAGAACGTTCCCTCAATGTTTGGTTGTTTGTTAGCTTAATGTTTGAAAGTGAAAATTTGTTGGATGTTCCCGGAACATGTGTTAGAGGAACGTTCCTTCCTAACATTAATATAATGTTCCTCAATTATGTTTTGTTTATGTTGTTTACCAAACGTTCTTCCACTGTTTTTTTATAACACTACTAGAACATACTTTAGTCACATTATCCTAATAGTTCAAAAAGATGTTAGGGAAACATTCCCATCTAACATAGAATTAACGTTTTTAACTACAATTCCCCCAATGTTTGTCTCTTCCCATTAGCTTTCTGTTCATTTTTAATTTTTGAAAAACAAACAATTACCCTAAAACATTCTCTTTTATTAAACAAAATCATCATTTCATCGTGTTGGTTCATCATTTTCTTCATATCCTTCTCTGTGTGTATGCAACATCTTGTGAATTGACAGTTGGAGCTTTGCTGGGCCTAGTTGGCCTGTAATCATGTGAATGCTTATTTAAGGGATTATTGAGGACCACCAACGGCCACTGCTGGACTGTAGACAGTGGGCACTACCATCAGATAGCTGTGCCCTGTGTAATCAATATCATCCTGCATTTTCCCGCCTGTAGCATCCTGATCCATAACCGTTTTCTGTACTAAGGAAATAAAACAAAGGATTTAGGAGTCAGCAGTACAGGTTGGACGTGGCAAACTCATGGGGTTCCTTAATGGTGGACTGAAGCTATACAAACCCAGGAAATTGAATATTGAATCAGTTATAAAGTTGCAGTTATAAAAATACACATAGGGACATAGAGATCTAAAATGTGACAGTATGTATACATGTACACTTGGTATGCATGAAGGCAAAGAAATGACAAAATATACTTGAACAGTACAAGAAAAGAATACCTACTTCTTGAACCAAGGAAATTAAATATCATTGATATTTACGGCTCATACTCTTTGGAACAGCATTGCCCCATTGTACATTGATGTAGATCCTGTGAATAAAAGAACTATTGATTATATAGCATCTGGTACAAACATCTAGGAAAGGAAATTGGTTGTCTGTAATTCAAATATTATCTTAATGCAACTGGTGCTATTTAGAGAGCTTAGTGAGAAACTGAACTTAAACATGATATAACCAAAGCATACAGTTGAATATCGATATAGAGGGTTAGAGAAATGAATAAAAGGTAACTTACCCTAGCAATTAATTTGAAGTGTTCCCTCCTTGATGGTCAGATGGTGACTGGGAGAATGCAGTGGCTTACTGGTTCAAAACCAGTGGTGTAATCCCCTGGAAACCCCACTGGTGGCGCCCTCTAACTCCCAGAGTAGTATACTACCATATATTGTTGAGAGGAAAAATGCTAACGGGTGCTATACCCTATACTCTTCTTGAATATTATCAATGGATCACCATGCATCACATTTAAAAAGATGAGCTCAATTTAAGCCGATTCCAGTGATTCTGTGACTCATATTTTTGTGACACATCACATACATGTATTTATAATAATAATACTAGATTTGTATATCCATAAACGTTTACAAAGTGGTATACATGGTACAGACTAGAAATTGAAATGAAATAAAAGTATGGAAAAAGAAGTACTATCTTTAAATTAAGTCATTAATTATTTATTGAGAGATAATGATTAGAGAATGTAAATTTTAAAATGCTCCTTGAATGTCTGAGAATTACTGATTGCAGGACATACATCTGATATGATAGGTTATGTGTTCCTGGGAGTCACACATCACAAAATTGATATTTTTCAAAGTGATTTATTCACAAGTTTTTTTTAGGAATGTTCCCATCCTTGGGCATTTCCTCTATAGTATCCACCAAATAGAAGGGGGAAGAAATGTAGCCACAGTTTTTAATTTGAGAGATAACGATTTGAGAACATAAATTTAATAATGTTACTTGAATGTCTGAGAATTACTGTTTGCAGAACATACATCTGACAACGTAAGCAGAATGTTCGCAAAACAGTGTTCTAGGAGCATAAAATACCAATGTTATGTTAAGGTTACACTAGGAACTGTAGGATAACATATTTGTATGTAACGTCTTTGTAATGTTCACACATTAATGTTTGGGGAACATTGTTTAATGAAACGTTCCTGTACTGTATGGGAATTAATGTTCCTTGAACATTTATATCAGACTGTTAGTTGAATGTTAGCTAAAAACGTTCCAGGAACATAAAATACTAACATTCCTAGGATGTTTCACTAAAAACATTCGCTTGATGTTTTCTACATGTTTCCTACAAACAAACACACAAGGAACACGATCCCAATGTTCCCCAAATGTTGTGTGCTACTGGGGTAATGGATCTGCTGTTTCTTACATCAAGGATAGGAGGCCAAGGTACCATCACTGTTCCAGAGAAGAGTAGAGATAAAACAGATAATATATTTCCACAAAATAGTGGATATAGACATTAGAATCCAAGAAGATATAACCATGATACCCAAATAATCACCATTTCAGGCAAATTGTAATCCCAAATAAAAAGGTATTTCGAGCGTCGGTATCATATTTAGAAAAGAATATTTTACCCACAATATTTTGCATAATAAAAGCAATAATTAATCATACATTAACTTCACGTCCTATCATAACATCCATTTGAGTCATGAATTCAAGATTAGGTGATTTAGTTGGACTGGCAAAATCCTCAGGTTTCTTTAAAGAAAGCAGATCATTTACCAATTCAGTTGCAACGGAAGCTGCCGCATCTTGATGACCTTGCTGAGGTATAACACTGGGAACAGACCCCGATATGGTCTCTTCTACTGACATAGCAACCTCCACTCGCTTGGATGTGTCGGGGGCCTTACCTGCTGCCGCACTAGGCAACTTCGGTTGGGTCGAAGGAGGATTTGACCTTGTCGACGATGTTCCCTGAGACGAAACAGATGAACTTGAAGACGTTTTATCACGCGAATCTCGTCGTTCCGTTTTCTTACCAGTGCCAGGAGTTGGGACAGTAACACTACTCATCTTCACATTTAATGACGTCCTAGTTTTCAAATTTTTCTCACGTAAAATGTGTAAGGCAGAACTAGTAGAAGTTAATTTCCTAGGACTCGTACAAGTTTTCAGAGCAGATAACTCTGCTTTTACTTTCGCCAGTTCACTTACAAGTTGCTGGTTTTCATTCTCCAGGTCCATGACCCTCACTTGAAGTTGATCATTCAGGCTGGTAGTTTCCTCCAGCGCCTCTACTAAGGATTCAACTTCCTCTTGACTTTTCATGATTTTAGATACCTCTCCCAAAGGTTTTACCATGTCCGCCATAGCTACTATGTACTGCTTTTGAATTCTTCCCATCTCTTCATTATGGCGATATTTCTCTTCGTCTAGGCTAGCACCATAAGTATAGGTAGCCTGATGGTAGATCTGATGGTAATTATTCAAACAATCCTCCTCAACATGTACCGAAGTGGCAAGCTGAGAAGAAGAGGCTGCAGAACACGAATTAGCAGAAGACCAGGCATTTGTTGCCGGCAAAGGCGCATCACAAAGCTTTGGCTTCTTCACAACAGAGGTAGAACAAGGAGTTCCAGAGGCCACACCTTGATACCTTTCATGTTCAGCCGCATCATACATTGTCTTCCACATAAACCTGGTCACAGCCAAACTATAGTGAAAAGTTGGGTTAGCCTGAACGACACAATTTTTACTGGATAGACCTTCCATGTACTGCCTTGCCAGGCTATCTGACAATCTGTGCCTATCTACCTTACATGTGAGATGAATAAACATTTCCCCCCTCCTATCAACAATCTTTTGACACAGATTGTCTGGGCCCAGCCGAAGGTTAAAGGAGTATGTACCTCACACATATGACGGAGAAAAGATAATTTGGTCATAAATTTCTTCACACCGTTTGGACACAAGTTTTTCGACCTACAACATGTGAAGGGACACCTCATCCCCGTAGTATAAATTGAGAGAGACATTTTTAATTTTAGATCTTGATCCTCTCTAACTGACAGGCCTTTCTCAGGCAAAGTCTTACACGGATCACATAATTTAGGGAAATATGATTCGTATAATCCCATCTGTTCATCAGCATTTGACTCTTGAATGTCAATACAACCATCAGACTCACTTGTTAACACAGGTTGAATCGAATAATCATCTTTAGGCGACCAATTCCTCAGCAATCTTTGCATCATTTTATAACGCCTAGACAAACCATCGCCTCTCGTTTCTTTGTAGGAACTATCTTCCCTTCTCCTGCTTTGTCGGCCAGTATCCCTATTGGAAGCTGACGATGAATTACTTCTCATTTCCGAGGTATTGTCATTGTTAGTAACCTCATAAGAGGCATTTTTGTCAGAATTGTTAGTATTTGCCTGCGAAAGAGACATATTCGGGTTGGCGTTAGCCATTTTGTCAGAACTCTTGTTTATTCTGGATGCCTACAAATAAACAAGAAAAATTATCACCAACTTAAACAGTCAAAAAAACCCAGCAACAATCGACAGGAAAATAAAGCTTATAAACAACGTTATACAGCATATAAATCCTAAAAATCATTCATGTTGTTCTTTCCCCATAGGGCTTAATACTGTTTGAGTTGTACAGCGCTTCCACCGACGTCCGCGCCCTTAGATATACCGAGTAAAGATCGAACCGTGTTGTATTTTCCTCATAGAGCGCAATGCTGTACGACTCGTACACTGCTTACTCCGGCGTCCGCGCTCTGAAGATATAGTAACAGGCCAAAGCGGCACATTGGGGAACCCATAGAGTTCCCTTGGCGCGAGCCAAAACACACGGTGACCCAAAAGCATGGTCGTACGTTCTAACTTTCAAGGTATAACCATATAACTTTACATATATCCACCGCGCATTGAAACTACGCTTCCCAATGCCTCCTGGCATACATTTATCTTCATTCACAGCAGTATAGCATGATATATTCTCAGTCTATTTAGTCAAGAAAACAATATCAAATGGCAGCTACTCATCAGTACCGTAGTATGACCTATATAATGAAATATACACAATGCCCCGCGTGTATGCCAAGTGTGTATAGCCGAATCACCCATACCGGTGTCGGCAAACATTGAAGTAATACAGGCTATAACCTCTACCATTTTTCATGAAATACATAATTTAGTGACTGGAACATCAAGTAAACAATATATCCTAAGATTAGTATTTAACTTACAGTTCGTCCAGATAAAATTCATGGAGATATACAAGCACGCTCCAACTGATGTGTAGCCTTCGAGCAGGAGTAGCCTTCTGACTGGGAGATATGAATACCCAGAAACCTCCGCTCAGGGCTATTACATATCCAATCTTAGTGTGATTACCATATTTAACTATTGTCTTGTTTATAACAATTCCATTGGACAATAATGTAATGAGTATGCCGAGTCAACAAGGCTTAATCCAACTTGTTATAGAGCGGTCTGTAGTAACAGAGCCTAACAAGGCAAATCACACATTCAAATATTAAAAAAAACAAATTATCCGTCCGTACAGGGGTCTGTGACGATCCTTACACTTCTCAGATCAATCAACAGAGACTTCTCGTTGTGTTTTTTACTATAACTTCTCATCGACATCGAATTCCCAATATAACTTCCACCATGGGAGAACAATTACTACCAGTCCTAAGCAATGATTACTATAACCAAACTATAGGCATGATGAATAGCGATCAGGAATTTTTATTTCCCTTTTTCCTCCACTTCTCTTCTTAGGTATTATTTCCTCATTTTGCCCTTGTACAGGGTTAATTTTAACTTTTAATTTCCCATTCGAGATAGAATGCTTCTTACCTTTACCATGAGGTTTCGCAATTTTCTTTTTCTCGATTCCCTTGGCCTTAGGCGGTTTCTTGGGAGGTCTGCCTCTTTTCCTGGCTTGATCAGGTTTTAGACTAGAAATATAATCCATAATTTCCTGGCCAGGAGATACCTTTCCTCCATCTACCTTTATAACATCTCGACCTACCTCACCTAGGTTTTCAACTTCAGGAGAATTTTGAAGATTAACTGTAGATCTCAATCCGTCCTTGGACGTAGGATCAACAGCTGTCTTTAAATAATCACCATTCCATCAAACTTCTCCTCTTGATGTTGATAGGAGGTATGTATGATAGTTTATTTTACTAATAATTTTCCTGGTCACGGCACCAAAATGTAGTGACCCAGTGTTTTTAGAGGAGGAGAGTTTGGTATAACATAAAAGACAAGAGCCTTAATATTATTACTCTGATTTATTAAGCAGCTTTGGATGATACCTGCAACCAGGCAACACACTACATATGCACGTAAAGGTTACAGCATAAGTTTCCTTTTCTGCATGTAGTACGTTATGTCATCTATAGATGAACGTGGACTATTTATAGCAACAATACATACAAAATGTTTCCTGTATGGAGAGAATTACAGTATACTTCAGTGGTCCCTGAAATAAACTTGAATTCTGTACTGAGGCATATTGGTTTCATGAGCTTTAGGGTGTCGCCCAGTCTCAAGTCAAAGTTTGAAAAATATTCCAAGATGTGGTTGTTCCATGGGTCAACTAATGGTTTTTTTTCACGCTTCCCCTTCCTGGCTTCTAGGAGATTCATAGAACAGCCTAGAAGCATTTGAATATAGATACTGTTGAGGTATGAGTGATGACCATCAGATCCTTCCAATGGACTGATAAGTGACTCTATTCTATCATTCATTGAAGCTATTTCAGATTGGTTGGGAATGTCATGGTAATGTATCATTTCAATCAATTTGTTTCTATTTGTTTGTATGACATTACTCTGTAGGCTTGTGTTTGATGGTATGACAATGGATGGGGCCAGTGTAACACACTTCTGCAAGGCTCTGGACAAGATGGTTACTTTACACACTCTGCAGTAAGTACAGACACAGTATTAAGTTTTGTCATGTATGTGTATATAGCGGTAGAGTATAGATTATGTGTACATAAAGACTAGTTCAATTCATCACTCCATGGTGCAGTTGTTTTGTTTTGTAACTATATAATTACTTCATGTGTATCTTTAGGTTGGCGGGTATGGCAGTGGATGCTACCAGCGTGATAGCCTTGTTAAAGGGTCTGAAGAATCAGGTTTCATTACACAAACTACAGTAAGTACAGACATGGTATTATTTTATCAGGTCAGGACAATTGTCATCCAGACCACTAGGACTGTTACATCCAGTAGAGTGCATAGCTATGCACAAAGGGAAATACAAATATATGTCATTGATTTGTTAGCCTCTAGAGTTTCCTAATGATGGAAGGGTGAAAGTCCACATAATTGATGCATCAAAAGACGGACAAAACCAATCGTACCTGTTGCACTAAACAGGTACAAAATAATACTTTCTGTACTTCAGCTTGTTGATAAAAGGCATTGGTGGAGGCACGCTCAACATGGTAGATTCATTTTTATCCAAACTAAAAAATCTCACAGACTTTGGGTAAGTTTTAACTGCAGTATATTTTACCTTGATCACTAAATGAAAATGTATATAACTAATATCCAAAATATGTATATGACCAATAACCAAAAGAAATGTTTATAGTTGAATGTTATCAATTCAATATTCCATTACTTGGACCTTGTTGAATTCTTTTTTTATATTTCACTGCTAGCATTATGATGGTAGATGCATTATGTATAATAAATAAATACCTGCAGTAATTACATGTGATGTATTGCTTGTTATTCCCTTTCACCTGTACTACAGTTTAGAGATGAATATTCTTTCTGCACATTCCAGGCTGGATGTTTCAGAACTTATTGAGGGAGAAGTGACCTGTTTGTTTCAATTGCTGACCAAATACAACAACATAGAGAGCCTAAGGTATTTCATTAATGTATAATTGATTGCTTGATACACATATTTTGTATCACCAGTTATGCAACATGTAGTCTTTGCTAATTCATTACAGTTATTTCATCATATATCAAACCACCGCATGCTAACACCAAACTTTTACTGGTTGTAAAGTAATAGTTAATGGTAAAACAGTCAGGTTGTATCATCAATGACAATTTAGACCCCAAACTAATGTCCTTATTTCTGAATAATTATGTTACTAAGCCTAATGGATGGTGAATGGTGAATAAGAACTCAAGATTGTAATTTTTAGGCCATAAACTCTCAAACATCTTATATCTCAGTCACCTTATGATATTTCGTTCATTTGTGGCAGTATGCAACAAACTATATTATGAAAGAATCTTAATCTATGGTCAATAGTTTCCTGGTAGTAGAATAACCATCCATTTTATTAGACACGATCGTAAATATGTTGTATTTTTGCATGGTGGCTGTTTCAGACTGAAAGGGAATATCTTCACACCAGAAGTTATACAATTGGTTTCTCCAGTGCTGGAAGACAATACATCATGGAAGCATCTAATGTGAGTTATGTGTATTGTAACATGGGATGCATATAATGTAATGGAAATGGCTTTGTGTGTTTTATTAACCCATATTTTATTTAATCATGCAACAATATACTTGTGAATATCAACATCCATCAAATGTTTGTGGGTCATCTGATTTGAATGAATGTAAACATATTAGAAAGCTGACCTTTATCCACTATTTGTGCAAACTACGAGTTCTAGTATGTTTATATTCAGTAAACTTGAGTAACGTGTCCCATTTCCTGGTCTTGAACTATGATTAACATTAAATTCTACAAATTGCATTCATACATTTTCAGACTGTGGGAAAGACTGTGGGATTGATTTGAAACTATTTGTGTCAACTATTGCCTTGTCTTATACTATGATTGATGTGATATTTTACCCACTGCATATGTACACTTTCAGCCTATCAGACTGTGGGATTGCCTTGTCTTAAACTATGATTAACATTACATTCTACACACTGCATTTATACACTTTCAGCCTATCAGACTGTGGGATTGACTTGTCTTAAACTATGACTAACATTATATACTACACACTGCATATATACACTTTCAGCCTATCAGACTGTGGGATTGACTTGTCTTAAACTATGACTAACATTATATACTACACACTGCATTTATACACTTTCAGCCTATCACACTGTGGGATTGCCTTGTCTTAAACTATGATTAACATTATATTCTACCCACTGCATATATACACTTTCAGCCTATCAGACTGTGGGATTGCCTTGTCTTAAACTATGATTTACATTACATTCTACCCACTGCATTTATACACTTTCAGCTTATCAGACTGTGGGATTGCCTTGTCTTAAACTATGATTAACATTACATTCTACCCACTGCATTTATACACTTTCAGCCTATCAGACTGTGGGATTGCCTTGTCTTTAACTATGAATAACATTACATTCTACACACTGCATATATACACTTTCAGCCTATCAGACTGTGGGATTGCCTTGTCTTAAACTATGATTAACATTACATTCTACACACTGCATATATACACTTTCAGCCTATCAGACTGTGGGATTGCCTTGTCTTAAACTATGATTAACATTACATTCTACACACTGCATATATACACTTTCAGCCTATCAGACTGTGGGATTGCCTTGTCTTAAACTATGATTAACATTACATTCTACCCACTGCATTTATACACTTTCAGCCTATCAGACTGTGGGATTGCCTTGTCTTAAACTATGATTAACATTACATTCTACCCACTGCATTTATACACTTTCAGCCTATCAGACTGTGGGATTGATTATGAACGCCTCATGATCCTATTGAAAGCAGTGAAAATGAACAGGACATTGAAAACACTAAAGTAAGGTTCCATTCCAAATGGGAATAATAGTTAATCTTTCTCCTCTTTTCAATTGTGGGTAAAGTGCTACAGGTTGGAACAGCAGTTCCATCAAAGAGATAAAGCACAATCCTAGGTGTTACTGCAGGCAGCAGTCGAACCGAAAAGCCTAACAAGTTTGTTTTTTTTTATTTCAAGGACCACTTATGTTTATCATTGAAGTCAGTGGGAGAAAAGGATGTTTTCTCTGTTTCTACAAGAACTCAGACAGTTGAATTGAGGTTTTAGAACATTTTATTTGGTTCTTTTAATAGATGGAAAAATACAAGATTATGCTTCTTCCAATAGACTTCTTTAGGTGAGATCACCAGAAAATGCACTTCACCTTCACTAATTTCCCAAATGACCCAAATATAAGACAAAAATCATATCAATATAACCTGACATATACATGTATTTTCAATCAAGGCAATATTAATTATATTCAGATATACCTCGTTTTGAAAATAAGGTGTTGGTCTAATATAGCAGAACTTCCCCAATGTGTTGATCTGTGACATAATGTTTTCATTGGCTTTTTGGTTTCACCTCATGTTTTTAATGAGGCAAATTTTAAAAATATCTTGTATTCAGAATATTTTAGTTACACTGTATTAACAGTTGAACAATATCCTGATGGCATGGTTGCTGTGATGTTACATACTCATGTTTGGCTTCTCTATACAAGACTCTTCTAATGGATGATTACTTCTGACTAATTTACAGTGTGAGGGGAAGTGAGATAGAGTGGGAGAAGGTGCAGGAGGTCATGGCTGGACTGAAGGAGAACCACTGCTTGGAGGCACTTTGGTGAGTGTATTTTCATCTCAGATATTCCTATTATTGGATTAGTTACTCTGTGGATAAACTGTGATAAATGACATATGTGCCAGATTTTCTGAAAATGTACAAATGGCAGCTGTCACCATTCACACTGTGTGGTTGTGCTATACTGTGTGGTTGTGTCACACTGTGTGGTTGTGCTACACTGTGTGGTTGTGCTACACTGTGTGGTTGTGCTACACTGGTGTGGATGTACTACACTGTGTGGTTGTGCTACACTGTGTGGTTGTGCTACACTGTGTGGTTGTGCTACACTGTGTGGTTGTGTCACACTGTGTGGTTGTATCACACTGTGTGGTTGTGCTACACTGTGTGGTTGTACTACACTGTGTGGTTGTGCTACACTGTGTGGTTGTGTCACACTGTGTGGTTGTGTCACACTGTGTGGTTGTGCTACACTGTGTGGTTGTGTCACACTGTGTGGGTGTGCTACACTGTGTGGTTGTGCTACACTGTGTGGTTGTGCTACACTGTGTGGTTGTGCTACACTGTGTGGTTGTGTCACACTGTGTGGTTGTGTCACACTGTGTGGTTGTGCTACACTGTGTGGGTGTGCTACACTGTGTGGTTGTGCTACACTGTGTGGTTGTACTACACTGTGTGGTTGTGCTACACTGTGTGGTTGTACTACACTGTGTGGTTGTGCTACACTGTGTGGTTGTGTCACACTGTGTCGTTGTGTCACACTGTGTGGTTGTGCTATACTGTGTGGTTGTGTCACACTGTGTGGTGCTACACTGTGTGGTTGTGCTACACTGTGTGGTTGTGCTACACTGTGTGGATGTGCCAGACTGTTTGGTTGTGCCACACTGTGGTTTGTCGTGCTTTGGTTGTTTCAAACTGTGGTTGTACCACACTACAAAATATGGACTCAGAACAGTGCCTACATAACTTGCAGTTAGACCATAATATTCACACAGAACATGCACCCAGCATATGTCCACAGAACATGCACACAATTTGTGTGCATGTTTTAAACATGCACACAAATCCTGCAAATCACATTTTGCACATGTGGATATATACACACATAGCTTGGACTTGAACATGCACACAGCACATGCATTCACAGACATGCACACAGAAAATGCACACAGATCATGCACACAACTTGTTGCTTAGCAACTGATGCATATAGCTATATTCAGTGACACCATTAAATTGCTTGTTGTCCATTTAGTGGGGGTAGATGTTTTTACATGGGCTGTATCTCTAAAGCCCAATATGTCAATAGACAATCTGTCCTTGGTTAGTTTCAGAAAATGTACAATTGGCAGCTGTACACATCAATAAAATCTGCAAAGTTAGGCTGTCATTTGGACAATACTAGGTTAGGTTGAACATTATTTTGAACTTTATTTTCATCTGAAATGTGGGTAACTTGAGAATATTTCAAAATTGAATTCTACTTTTTTCTGAAAATATGACCCTGCTGCAGAACCTGCAGTAATGTGGGCTCTAATGTGGGTCAATGGGTCATGGTGGCCATGGGATCTTTTCATTCTCTGTTTTTCCTCTTTTCCATGTTTGTGCACCTAAAAATAACATGTAGAGTGAAAACCAACTTGAACAAAAGTTTCCTTCCTCTGTTCCACCCCTTCCCCATAGGAACCCATGCTAAGGCCTGCTCAGGGCTGCAAAAGTAAATGGCTTCTCAGAGGCTGAATAATAATATTTCGTTTTCAATACTTGTTCCTCTGCCATTTCTCATCATGCCCTAAGAGATTCCATCGTTGAAAAAATGGTTTGAAAATATAACTTTTTCCCTGAGATAGAGTGGGTAAACACTGTGTGTGGGGTGGAGGAGCTGGAGTGGGTCAAGTCATGATAGAAAACTGTTTCTCAGATCTTAAATGATAATAATTTATTTACCTTAGTTAGGCGTTTCTTATGTTTTGTCTTGTTCTTCCTAATTATTTCGTCGAAAAAACGGTTTGAAAATATTCATTTTTCCCTGAGACACAGAGGTTCAGGTGTTTGGCTGGGGTGAGCCTGTGCTGGTGTCCAGTAACCAGGACAGGACAGTGTTGAGTGAATTACTGACTCCCAGGATCTCTATGAAGATAAAAATATTTTTTCTTCACTACCCTTTATTTTTCAAGTTGGTCAATCACATAGAAGGTGAAAATGGACAGAAATCAATAAAAAATATCTTTTCACCCCAAACTCATGGAATTGTGGATATTTTGAGGCTGCGCCCGTAAAATATCACATTTTGCGTGGAAATTTATTTTCCCCGATTCAAAATTTGTTCTTCTCATCCCCTTCTAATTGTGAAAACTTGGCTACGGACCTGATCTGAAATATTTCTCTCCATAATTAGCCATGTTACAGCTTTTCACAGCTTTTCACAACATTTGTTCTACAAATAGATTTACCCACTGGATCTCCAAAAGTCACATTTCCCGTGAATATTTTTTTTTCTTGAATCAAAATATTTTTTTCTTGTCTTGTTGGTAACACTTGAAAATGGCTACTGACCAAAACAAATTAATTTCTATCCATAAATAGCCAAGTTTTCTCCCATTATCACTCAATATGAGGATGATGTAAATATGTGTTTAATATCTTAATATCTTATTATTTAAGGTGGTGAGAAATGGCTATGAAGCAGAAATGTGATCTGAGCATTATTATTGTGGTGTTGCAGGTTGACTGGTGCTTATGGTAACACAGTGACACTGCTTACTGTACCTGACACACAGCGGTGGGTGCAGGTGAAGGATGCAGGTGATGGTAATACACACATCACAGCCTGGTGCCTCCAGGACTTGACATCCTCCTCCTGCCTCCTCCATACACACACTGTGTGGGGGAGGAGAGGGTGGCTATACCTACAGCTGAAGGATGAGTACACAGACCTGTATGGTGGAGGTAGACCAGCAGTCAGTGCTGACACCTGGTGCCTTACCATGGACCATGTAACATCTTGTGCACACAGGATGGATAAACTGACTGTGTTCCTGTCTGCCTCTGCCTCCCTCTCTCCTCTCCTCACCTCACTCACACCTGTAGCCACTATAGCCTCACTCACACACAAGCTGGGGTATATGTGGGTATACTATGGAGAGGTGTCCTGTAGAGAGCTCATCTCCTGGCTCTCCTCCATCACCACACAGCCAGGCTGGGCTGTATCACCTAGTAGTGGATGGGGAGCTATGATAACCACCTCACACAGCCACACTCTGCATATAAGGCTGATGTACACCAGAGTGAGAGCCTCACTACAGGAGCAGCAGCAGCACCAGTACCACCTGGGGTGGCATGGGATTAACCTGTTACATGAACCACAGTGGATCACTGAGTGATGTAAAGATGCACCATTGTTATCTGGCCTTCATTAAATTAACAATTTAATGAGTTCAACAAACATTTTCTGATTTCACAAATAAATGTGACTATTTACATCTTCACCTGGATATACACTAAAGTAATGGAGTAATTAGAGCAACCAGACTGGATAACTGAGTGGTGTAAGGATTGACCATTGTTATCTGGCCTTCATTGAATTAAGAATTTAATGATTCCGCAAACATTTTCTGAAATCACAAATGAATGTAAATAATTGCATCTTCATCCTTATATGCAAAATGTGATCACAGAAAAGTGATAAAAGTTGCTACCATATTTTAAAGTTGCTACCTCTTTCTAAACATGTCAAAACTGGAAACATGACTAAAAAATGATAATTTTAGTAAAAATCTTGCAAACTGTGCCATTATTCTGGGACATATCACAGATATCAAAAACATGATATCAGGTGTGATTCTTTAGTTCTTTTACACTTCATTGTATTCATTTGTACTAACATTGAACAATTTCTTTATGTACAATCAAGATTTATCTGGTTCCCATTGGTCTCAGTGATTAAAAAGACTAACTACAATAATGAACTTGTTCTAGTTGTTTATACTCCTCCACAAACAAGACTTAGGATCATTCCATTATCATTTAAATACAACATTTTTTAATGAAATTGAACATTTTTAACCTATTTTGCTGTTTTTGACCGCCCCCCCCCCCCCCCCCATTGTCACACTTTGCCATGTTTTAATAGATTTGATCCATCTCTCTACTACTTGGGAGTGGGAGCAGAGAGAAAGAGAGGAGCTCTGCAAAGCTGGATGGTTAATGTACGCTAAAACAATTGTATTTTAAGGAAAGAGGGAGGGAGAACAGGGTGGAAAATGAGAACAAGAATCAAAATTTAAAAGCGTAAGTCTTCAGTCTGCCATAAAAGTCGCCAGTGGTTATATTTCTGGATACCTGGATATAATGTATCAATGGGCCAAACACACTGGACATATAGGCCTAGATGTATAGGCCCTAATGTATCAATAAGCCCAACACACTGGACAGATAGGCCTAGATGTATAGGCCCTAATTTATCAATAAGCCCAATACACTAGACATATAGGCCTAGATGTATAGGCCCTAATGTATCAATAAGCCCAATACACTAGACATATAGGCCTAGATGTATAGGCCCTAATGTATCAATAAGCCCAACATACTGGACATATAGGCCTAGATGTATAGGCCCTAATGTATCAATAAGCCCAACACACTGGACATATAGCCCTAGATGTATAGGGCCTAATGTATCATAAGCCCAACACACTGGACATATAGGACTAGATGTATAGCCCCTAATGTATCAATAAGCCCAACACACTGGACATATAAGCCTAGATGTATAGGCCCTAATGTATCAATGGGCCAAACACACTGGACATATAGGCCTAGATGTATAGGCCTTAATGTATCAATGGGCCCAACACACTGGACATATATGCCTAGATGTATAGGCCCTAATGTATCAATAAGCCCAACACACTGGACATATAGGCCTAGATGTATAGGCCCTAATGTATCAATAAGCCCAACACACTGGACATATAGGCCTAGACATATAGGCCCTAATGTATCAATAAACCCAACACACTGGACATATAGGCCTAGTTGTATAGGCCCTAATGTATGAGTAAGCCCAACATATATATATATAAAGATTTTTATTTCTCAATGGACGGTTACAATAAATGATGAGAAAATGGATAAGTGCCCCTCAACGCATTGCTGCTCTTCCCGGGCTTCCGCTGGCACATTGTAATAATACATGTGGATCCTTTTACTCTCATACATTTAGTTAATATTAATTCCAATTCAACAATGAAATTTTACATGACATTTCTTATTCCAAGAGTTCACTTATCATTACATTTTGTGAAGACTCGTACAATTTGTTTAGAAGGTTTTAACCCTCGTTTTAGAAGAATTATTTTTAACTTAATTATAACTACATAACTGGTATAGCAGTTTGCCCTTATTGTCCCCCTTATCACTCTTGCCGAGTGTTTGATTTATCCTTTTCTATCTTCGACCGTCTATATAAATTTTACTTATATCTGATTGCATTCAGCCCATTATCTTCCCTTATACATTTGGATACTTTCTGAGTGAGTTCCTTCCTCTCCAAAAAGTTATTTCATTCACATTATTCATAATAACTTTTTACCTCTATTTGTAATTGTATTAACCTTCCTTATACAATTTCAACTAAAGTCATGTGTCCAGAGTTTACTGCAAATAAACACTATTTGCCTTTACTAGTAATACCCTGGGTTGACTTTTCTCATTTCCTAACCAGGATCATATTCCTTCTTTAAAAACCTCCTAAATTCCTTAATACTACTTAAATTCTGTTGTTTTGGGGCCATACTGTTCCAGAGTGTAGGTATTGTATATATAAAAGACTTTTTCACTCTTTCTGAAGTGGGATTTACCACTTTCATATTCTTTCCTCCAACCAGACTCCTAAGGTTTATTTCTCTATTGTCTATGTATTTCTTGTTTTGAGCTAAATTAAAACCCATTTCAAGCAGATGGGATTTCCTGCGTACATCAAGCTTTTGGAGGCCTAACTCCGCATGAGCTGCATCCGTATTTGATCTTTTCACAAGATTCTTTACTATTCTCACCACTGAGTTTTGCAAAACTTGTAGTTTTGCAATCCCTGATTGGTTACCTGCGCTATATAATAAATTGCCAAATTCTATAATTTTTTTTTTTTTTTAACGTTTTTATTTTCATTACACATTGAAAATATGGCAGAATTAACTCATGTTGCCAAACAATTAGGCGTTCTTCGAAGCAATCTGCTCCATTCAATATTATTGGTTGTTATATTTACATTCGTTGCAAAACGGTGAAATCAACATTGCTTTTGTTTAATCGGTTGATCAGAAGTGAGGTCATGTAATTAAGGGTACATAGTAATAATTATAGATGTGTGGTGGAACAGGATGATATAGAGAAATGATGAGAATGAAAATACAAATCTATGTCTCATGATACATTTATGAGGTGAGAGTGTAACAAGAGGATGCCGAGTGAATATTAATTACATTTCTCTAGGAAAAAGTTTTTGATATGAATCTTGAACATATTCTTATCTTGTATTCTACGTAGCCGTACAGGGAGGCTATTCCATGTTGACGCAGTTTGGTAATGAAGTGATAATCTATCCGTCTCTTTTTTAGGATAGAAAATTTCTAAAACTGGAGCATCATGCAATCTTGTAATTCTATTGGAAGAGGAGAGAGGGGTTTGACTCATTTTACGTATTTTCGTGTGAGCAATTTTGGAGAGAAGGAATCCAATCCTATGCTTTATTAACATAGTCTTGGTTTTTGTGTGAATATATTCTGTTGATGTTCTGGGGGGGCATTTTAGGGCTATTTTTAGAGCTCTATTTTGTAATTTCTGAATGGTGGAGATAGTTTTTTGGCAGCATCTACTAATATATGGGGCACTGTAATCTATAATTGAAAGGATATTAGCTTTAACCATAAGGATTGCACATTTTTTGGTCAGATTAGGTCTTATTAATGATAGTTGGTGTATTCTGTATTGTAGAGATTTCACCAAAATATTACTTTGCTCAAAGAAATTTAGTTGTCTATCAATATTTATGCCCAGATAATTGTAGCTGCTCACGTGTTCAATATTTTCTTTATTAATTTTTATTGATATATGATGGGTTTCTTTCTTCTTCTCTCCAAAAAGCATACATTTAGTTTTTCCAATATTGATCAATATCTTATTTTGCACTGACCAGTTGTGGAATTTGGCAAGATCGTTGTTCATCTTGGTTGTTAACTCAGGTATGTTTGCACCAGAGGCATAGAGCACGGTATCATCGGCATAAAGGATGTATTGGGATGATAATTTTAATTTATTGATGTCATTGGAGAAGATTAAATAGATTATTGGCCCTAGGATAGAGCCCTGCGGGACACCACAATCAATCTGGAGATTTTCTGAAAAGTGACTGCCAAGTTTAACGGATTGAGATCTGTTGGATAGATAAGAGGTAAGCCATGAGAGGGCTAGGTTTCCAAATCCAATTTTTTTGAGTTTTTCCTTAATAATTAAATGGTTTACGCTGTCAAAGGCTTTGCTAAAGTCGATGTATGTGGCTATTGTATAAAGTTTGTTGTTATTGTTATTATTAATTTGGTTAATCATTTCATAGAGAGCCTCATGTGTACTTCTATCCTTTCGAAAACCGTATTGGCAATCAGATAGTATGTTGTTCGTACCTAAATGGCTCCAGATTTGCTGGGAAATGAATTTCTCTACTATTTTACCTCCGATGTGGGTCAAGGCTATGGGTCTGGTATCCTGCGGTAGGGATGCATTAGTTTTTTTAGGGATAGGTTTGACTAGTGCCTGCTTCCATGCTGTTGGAAACATACCCTGGGTGATTGATAGGTTAATAACATGTAGTAATTGATGGTTAACAATTGTAAAGCAGTCTTTGTACATTTTAGATGTCAGTTCCTTACAGCCAGAAGACTTGGCAATATCAATTTCGGAAATAAGGTCAGAAAGGTTCTCCAGCGACATGGTATTGAAAGAATTACAGATCGTAGCAATTTTTTCATCATAAAAGGATGGGGGAATATTAGGGAGTTTATCTTGTATTTTTGCTCCAATCGAGCAGTAGTATTCGTTCAAATAGTTTGCAGAATCTGGGGTATTGAGTTCCAAGCCTGAATTGTCACGAATATTACTGATTTCTTTCTCTTTTTTTGAGGTTATTTTATCCAAAGTTCTCCATAACTTTTTGCTGTCGCTGGAATTTGTTTCTAAAATATTGGTGAAAAATTGTGATTTCGCTCGTCTTAATAGGGTATTGACATAATTACGTTGATTTCTGGCTGCTCGGATTTCATTATAATCTTTAGTAATATTAGCTAATTTATACATTTCGTCACGAGTTTTACATGCTTCGACTATATCACCTGTGTACCATTCAGGACAGTTACTCTGGAAATATACACTCTTCCAGGGAGCGATCTCATCTACAGCATTAGAGAGTATACTAAAGAGATAATCCCAAGCATCGTCTACACTATCAATGTTATAGAAATAATTCCAATCATGGTTGGTCAATAAATCAGTGAGCCTGTCGATATTATAATTTTTCATGATTCGGATGTTTTTCCTGACTCCTGGGTTCTTTTTAGGTTTTTGATGTCTCAGAACAAGATAGATGGGTTGATGGTCGGAGAGATTATAATTGATTGTGCCAGAAATGGATGATTTCTTGGTTTTATATAGAAAGTAATCCAGTATACTATCCCTTTGTAGACCAAATCGGGTTATAAATTTCATTTTAAGTGTAAGATTCAAGTTAGATGTTAAGTCTTTGAGTGCTTTGGCTTTAAGATTGGCTGTGTCATGTATATCAATATTAAAATCTCCTACAATAACCAAGGACCCAGGATGCTTGAGACTCTCATATGTATCAACAAGTTCTTTAACTATATTTAAACATGGTGTAATATTTGAGTGGGGCGGCCTATACACCAGTCCTAGTAGGATCGGCTTCATAAGATCTTTAGTGATAGTAAGACATAGAATTTCAATGTTCTCATTACTAATAGAAAGTTCAGAGTTAATCTCGTATTGATATGATTCCCTGATATAAACACACACCCCCCCTCCATGTTTCTCAGTATTAGCTCTGTTCAGGTTAATTAGATTGTAGTTCGGGTGCTGGATCAGGGGTAGGCACGCTTCACTTCGAATCCACGTTTCTGAGAAACATACTATGTCATTATCAGAACTTAGGATATCGTTTTTTATTTGATCAAATTTAGGGAAAAGCGATCTAATATTAAGATGAACAATTTTGATGCCTTTCATTTTGGTTAGGCCGTACCAGCCGGTCAGGTGGGATTCAGTAATCTGTGGGTTCATGGAGCGGGCGAGTATTACAGGTGTAGGGTAGATATATATGGATACACGTGTAGTCAAGTGATTTCCAGAACAGTCGCCCTGGGCGGCTGGCTGATTCTTACATATTCAATATACAGTACAAATACAAATAGAGGTGTAAACCTACCAGGTCTAGTTGTGGATAGTATTATAGCGTTCACCATATCTGTCGCACCAGGGTAATGTGGTAAAAACCGAAGTATCAGTGACAAGGGAGGTGCCCGGTTAGCTGCCTTGATTATCATGGACTGACTGCGCGGGGACCTCCCCTGTCAGAGCTGCGGAATGAGTATAGAAATGTGTGGTATAAATAGATACATCCAATCAACCCTTCACAACAAAGTAATAGTTCACTTGAATAATGCATATCAGTGGGGGCAGAAAGGTTTCAGATTACCTCTTAACAATGATATATCATGATTATCATGAACTTTATCTTTTAGGGACATCCTATATAAACCATTGTAAGATAAATGAGTCAGGTAATTGTTGCGATTGTCGTCATTGAGATTGCTATTGAGGGAGGGGTCAAAGAGGTTGCCATGATTATCATGATCTTACCTCATCAATGCCCCCCCCCCCCCCCCCAACAGAAAATGTATCAACTCTAGACATATAACAGGTGGGCATAAGCAAGAGGAATTGGGTACCACATAAATACCTAAGTCGATCATATGAGCATACATAGAGATACATTCGATCTTCAGTCATACAAACGAGTCCTGTGCCTAGTACTAGATCAGAAAAAGTAGAAAAGTAACATATACATTGATTATACAGGCAAAAAATGGGAGTAGATCATTAGATTGTTAAGTATCCTAAGTAAGTTCAATGTCATATTGTAGAAAAATCCGGTATTTAAATAGATATAATATGTGTTAAACTTAGTTGATAATTCTGGGGGTTGCATGAAATAAATTGATTTGCTTAGCCCAGTTTTCTAACACTAAATCGTCCAAATGAATCCCATCAGGAAGACGTTTGTATGTATGGCGTGGCTTATGTCTCTCGAACTTGTGGACTTTGGTGATTAAGTGAGGGTGATTAATGTTCCTTTTGAAATTCATCATCCTAATATCCTGGTTAATGGTAAGTATGGCATTTGAAATCATTCTTTGGTGAGGGGAGAAGTTGTTGCGTTTATTGGCCTTATTGAGATCTATTCCAATGAGACCCCCTATGGCGATGTTGCATATTTGTTGTTCGGCTCTCAGTTGGTTAAGGGAGGATTCGAAGATAGAGGCCATCATCCTGACTAAATTCCGCTCGTGAGTCGAGGCAAGTGATATCTGCTTAGTAATTCAATTTTTAATGCAGAAGTCGCATATGCCACCTATGATGATTGCATTGGTAGGGTTGGTGTTTTGGATGACGGACTTGAGTTCTCGGGTGAGTTGGTCGACTCCTGCCCCTGGGAATGGGTATACGGCAATGTGAGGGGAGTTGATGAAACGTTGTAGGTTGCGTCCACGCGAATCTGTAACTATTACAGTGGTGCTATTCATCTTTTCTGCAATATTTATCAAAGATATGGTCATTAGTGACAGAGTTAGGAATAGATTCCAGTGTTTTCCACATCACATAAAGCATTCAAGGAATGATTACTTCTAGGGATTGGGGTTACACTAGGTTCTTCATAAGAATTATCATCTTGACCAAATACCTGTTGTGTTAATTTCTTGGATGATTTCCCACGGTTGCTCGAGCCAGAAGCAGAGGCAGGTTTCCTGAGTGAATCTTGTTCGTTAGTCTTATCTTGCGCGGTATCAGAGCTAGTGTTTGAGGACGATCGTGTTCTAGTATACGCTGGGGTAAGCTTTTCCGCATATGAAGTCGACTGCATGCTCACAGCTCCTACGCGATTCTGAGATACAGGGCTGGGTGGGAGCATGTTAGGGCGTAGGTTTCCGCCTGGACCGAATGTTAATAGGTCAGTAAGTGAGTTGGAAGGATTAGGCTGACTAAGGGACGAGCTTGGAAGGTCAACATTGTCCATGTCATGTTGATGTTGAGTGGTCCAATTACTATGTGAACTTCGGTGTAGTTTTCCTCCGATTGCTCTATCCATATCCACTTTTCTCTCTGTTCTTTCTGGCTTTTTCCTTACTCTGTCCTTCTTGGGTGAGCCACTGTTATCCGGTTTGGGCCCTTCTCCTCCATGGCCTTCAAATCGATGGTTAATTCTGTCATCTTCAGATTTATCTTGGTCGACGTAGCTGGCTCTAATTTCTTGCAAGATTTGGCCCATGATATTGTCTCCGATGTATGAATCTGATGATAGGTATTGAGAATTTAACCCACAACCAATTGCCCAATATCGGTCGCTTGTAGCTTCATGTAGAGAGGCTTTGCCAGTGTCGATAAGGAACTGAGTTATCTCATCATTTTGGGTGAATTTCTCTTCCAGTACGGTTCTCATTACTGAGAGCTTCATTTTGTCTGAGAGCTTCATTTTGTTCCATTTGGGGGTGGACTCGATTTCTGAGGCAATTCTCTTTATTTTGCGAGGATCCTTCTCCTGGTATATTCGCGTAGCCAGTTCACGATTCCCAAGTAGATTGGCACGGGCGTAGTGGTACGCTTGCTCGGCGGTATTAAATGTAAGGTGGTCGATCTTTATTGGGGAAGGGTGGAAATTACTTAGCGGGGAGAATTCTGATTGAAAGAACACTCCTTTATCAGTAATTTTGGTCTTTGCGTTGCTCAGTCTATATCCATTTTCCAATAACTCCAGTTGGTCATGTTTGTACCATGTGCCCTCAACTTGGATGCGATCTTTGACAATTTTCCCGACAGTTTTCCCTCCCTTCTTGGTGATATGATTCTGTATTAACCGTAGCTTTGCCTTGCGATCTTGAATCTCTTCAGGGAGATCTGGGTTAATAAACACGTTGGGATAGTTTGGGTTGTCTTTTAGGCTCCGACGTTTATCGTAAATAAGATTGCGAATCGCTTCATTTTCCAATTTAACTAGTACTTGTCTAGCACCATGTTGGAATTTGCCGAATCTTCTGACATGAATGAGAGAATCTAGTTTGAATGGTGGATCGAGTTGGGCGAAAAGTCGGTGGACCTTTAGATATAGATCTTCATTACGATCATATTGGAGCCCAGTGATCATTAGATTACACCTGTACGAATCAGTTTCCATCGACAACATCTTCTCATGGTGAGAAATATTCTCATCCTTTACCTCATTCAATTCAGAGCGGAGCATGATTACCTCTTCTTTCAAATTATTCTCACTGAATATTAGATCTTCCATTTTCGTTAGAATTCTCTCATTATTCTTATGAGCAAGTGCTAAGGATTGTTTCAAGGTTTCAATCGAAATATCGTCATCTGGGATAGAGCAATCGGTGGTAGTAGCTATTTCATGGTCGAGAATGAAGTCAACAGGCCTGAGCAATTTAATCCCTTTGTTAGCAATTGTTGGTATAAGCGGATTAGTGAATGCACTGTCGTACTGGGCGCCCGTAATGAATTTGATTTTACCGTCCATGATTGTGATCGATAATAGGGTAGATCAGTTCAAATGTCTCAATAAATCAAAGATACAGATGTTCAAAGTTCACAAAAAAACACTCACTCGGCTCCCCTTGTCGCATCCCATAGGATAATGTTTCCTAATAGATGATCGGGTAGATAGTTCCAAAGATATGGGCTGTTGAGTGTTGGACGAGCGGAGCCTCTAAGAACACGTCTGTCACCTCTGAAAGCGCTCTCTCTATCTATAATAGGGCGTATAGCTACCTTATAAATTGTTAGTAGGGTATTGTCCCCTGCAGATTGTCTCAGTTGTGCAAGCTTGTGTATTTTATTTCTAGCAGTTCCTATTCTCATAGTGAGATGCTGCTTAAACGTTAGCTTATCATCTATGGTTACACCAAGATATTTATAAGATTTCGTTCTCTCTATTTCGGCCTCTCCTATGTGAAATCTTGTTTCATTTATCTCTGGTACCTGCCTTTTTCTACTTATCTCCATTATTTTACTTTTCTTAATATTTAGAGATATTTTATTCTCCCTACACCACAGATTTACTCTGTTTAGGTCAAATTTCATTTCCGTTTCTATGATCTGTTTCTCTTTATTCGTGTTGTAAATTACAGTGTCGTCTGCGAACAGTATTATGTTTGAGTACCTAATCCACTGGTTTAGATCGTTTATGTACACCTGGAACAGTAATGGCCCCAAAGCTGTCCCCTGAGGTACCCCACATTCTACCTCTTTCCTATCCGACGTCATCTTGTAAATTACAGTGTCGTCTGCGAACAGTATTATGTTTGAGTACCTAATCCACTGGTTTAGATCGTTTATGTACACCTGGAACAGTAATGGCCCCAAAGCTGTCCCCTGAGGTACCCCACATTCTACCTCTTTCCTATCCGACGTCATCTTATTTACAACTACTGCCTGTTTTCGATCGCTCAGGTAGATTGTGAACCGTCCTAGTGCCTTATTATCTACCCCTATCTTTTCAAGTTTTTGTAAAAGCCTTATATCAACAACAGCCTTATATGCTCAACTGTATCGAAGGCCTTTTTTAGGTCCAGATACGCCAAGACTGATATTTCTTTCTTATTGAGGTTTTGATACACTTCAGAGAATAACTTATAATGCGCATCATTTAGGGATATCCCCTGACGAAACCCGTACTGATGTTCATATAAAAGATTTTCTTCTTCAAGATAATTATAAAACTGCTTTTGGATACACTTCTCTAAAATTTTTGCCGGAAGGGTGATTACCGAAATAGGTCTAAAGTTTCCCGGTTCTGTTCTGTTTCCATCTTTATGGAGTGGTGTAATTTGCGCATTTTTGAAGTTTAGTGGTACCTGACCAGTATCTATTGACAAATTAAATAGATACAGTAGCTGCATGCTTAGTTTGATAAAAATTGGCTTCAGTACTTTAGTGGGCATATATGGTATCCCCGATGCTTTGTACTTACTGGTTCCCCTTACAAGCTGTAATATTTCTTTCAATTCTATTGGCACTAGCGAAAACTTATTTCTATTCTCTCCATCAGTTTCTCTACTGTTTTCTATAAACTTATTATTTGATTCCGACATAAGCTCTATTAATTCTTCATCCTTTTCCTCATCTTTTAGAGGTTTGATTTCTTGTGCCAACTTTTTTCCTATATTTGCAAAATAATCTTTCATGATATTTGGAACTTCACTCTCTTCAACTAATTTTCCATCACTTGATTTGATCCTCACCGGCTTGTTCACTTTCTCATTGTCAGGTGATATAGCCTGAGATAATTATTCTTCATTTTTACTAATTCAGAATTTACCTTATTTCTACATTTTCTTGCTTCCTCCCAATCATTGAAATTTTGACTCTTCTTTGCCTTAACAAAAAGTTTATCTCTCAGCTTGGCCATCCTGACCAATTCTTTAGTGAACCAAGGCGGCTTAGATTTTACATTTTTTAACTCTTTCACTGGGCTCATTCTATCCAAAAAGAATGATATTTTTAACATACTGGACTTATAGGCCTAGATGTATAGGCCCTAATGTATCAATAAGCCAAATACACTTGACATATAGGCCTGGATGTATAGGCCCTAATGTATCAATAAGCCCAATACACTGGACATATAGGCCTAGATGTATAGGCCCTAATGTATCAATAAGCCCAACACACTGGACATACATGGCAATTCCTAAGATTCTGAACATATCTGTCTCTAGAGGTTGTTTTGGCACCACTATCACTATTAAGAAGGCAGGACGCTTTACACTCAAGAGAGGCAGTAAAATTTGGGATCTAGATATACCTTCCAGGATTACAACTACTCAATGGATGGGTAAAAGGCTTCAAGACATAATTGAAGAGCATTCTGATACCAATAACGCAGGAATATTTATTATGAAGTCAAGCAAGGGCTTCGAGGAAATAGTAGATCCTCCTACTGCTGATATCATCACTCCACGCTTTAAGAAGAAATCTGAACAGACCAGCGCACCCATTTACAAACCTATCCTGAGTCAGACCCCCAAGTTGAAACCTGAGTTACCCAAGACTATAGAAAAGACAACGCAAGATTCAGGCCTGGATATGTCCACCTTAAGTCCCGCAGATTCTAGATACAGACCTGATTGGTTTATGGAGGTAACCCTCGAAGTTAAATTTTTTAATTGGGCGGGTAAAATACCATGTCAGCTATTTATATGCAGAATTTAAAGAAAATCGCATGATTCAAATATATATATGATATTGGGAAGAAATTGAGAAAATACCCGTTTTTTGCAAAGGTTCTGCATATTCAAAGTCCAATAACTTTTATTTTAGTTCAATGACCCCCTATTATCTTTAATTGGGAGGGTACGCTAACATTTCAGCTATGTATATGCTGATTTTAAAGAAAATTGTATGATTCATTTGTCTGCTATGGAGGAAAAATCAAGAAAATACCCGTTTTTCCCATAGAGTTCTATAGTGAACGGTAGTCAATTTCAGCGGCCCCTAAAAAAAAGTAATCCAATGACATATGTTTTTTTTTTACTTTTTGGGTTCCCACAACCATGTTCTTTCTAAATACAAATTTTTAAAAATAATCCATGATTCCTCCATTTTTGATTGAACATTGGTATTTACCTTTAATATTAAGCCGGATAGACACTGGAAAGAACATAGGCAAGAATCGCAACATACTTATGTCACACACTAAAGCCAAAATACAACAAATAAGTGAAAAAGGCTAATTCTACATTTCACAGGTTCAAGTGGAATAACCCAATACCCAATTTGATATCAAATATTATTCATAATTTCATGTATTTGTGTGTGATGGAAAGGTCAGATAGCATGACCAGCAAGGGATATATGTAAGACAGTAAAAACCTCAAAATATCTGCAAATATTGCTATTGCAGGATATGTTTATACAGTCACAATGATACAGATGTTGGGACAGTTTGCACACGTACCAGATATGGATTTAAACTCATCTGCTAGAATTGTTGAAACTGTTAAGTCTATTAATTAAGGAGGCTACACCCATGTCACAAATAGACATTTTGAACAATTTTTGCACTTAGGGGGCAGTCATTGAGTATATTTGAAAAATTATGTCCTCTCATTATGAGATCTTGAAATCCGACCAGGAGAGGTTATTTGGTTCTAATATTCTAATGCTAATTGTGTAGATTTGATTTGAAGAGGGTGACATAGGTCTAAAAGTTGGAAAATGGGGTTTAAAAAGATAAACTCTTCCTGTGAAAAAAATTTTGAAGTCATGCGTTAAATCTTCAGTAAGATTCTCACGAAATACTGTCATAATTTGATATAGCAAAAAGGGACAGGGCCCACAGAACTTAGTAACCAAGCAGGTAAATAGGTGTGGGCAAAAAGGCAATTTGGGGTGGGAAAAAAGGAAATTTGGGATGGGATAGAAGGGCACTTTGGGTGGGAAAAAAGGCAATTTGGGACTGGAAAAAAGGGCACTTTGGGGATGTAAAATGGGCACATTGAGGCTGTAAAAAGGGCACTTGCGGCCGGTAAAAAGCGCACTTTGGGGGAGGGTAAAAAGGGCATCATGGGGCCCAAGGGGTGGGGGGTTGAACCCCCCCGAACCTCCCCCCCCCCCCCCCCCCCCCCACTGGATCCTAGTTCAATCCTTTGAGCTATTTATTCTAATAGTTTTTTTCAATGCGCTCTGTTTTTCTGATGCTCGTATTGTTTTGAAAATTGCACCAACTTTAGCCAGAATCATTGATTCTGAACACGTTCTAATTCTAAAATTAAAATTAATCAGCCATCATGTATTATTTTTTGCTTTGCACATTTGTCAACATATATAATTCCATTGGGAACATAAGATATCGGTGGTTTAAGATTTGTTTTCTATTACATCTCTACTCTACCAGAAGTGGAAATTCCACTCCATCACAGTAGGCTACACCACTGTCTGTGCCGTACAGGGAGCCAAGACCCAAGTGTAAACTAGCGCATGCTGCGAATGGGCGATAATAGGGAACCAAGTGATTATATTCAAACAGAGGAGAAATAAAGACATAACACTTACATCTGATCCTTCGTCCGTCTTGCCATATATCATAGGATACACTTCTGTGTATGATAATTGCTGAGTCTTCAAAAGTTTCCATCAAATTTGCTCAAAACAATAACGACCGCCACTTAGTGGTGGAAGTGCCGTGGAAGTGCGGGTGGCTGCTTCTACGGAGCTGCTACCTACCGGTACGGCGAGAAACTACTATTTCTACCTCCACTATTATCCACCAGGTGGCAGCATAAGATTAAATGTTGTTTCAGTAGATCAGCATAGACGTATGCAACAAGCATTTGATAGGTTCTTCCAGAAACGTTTAACTACTTAACTTACTACTACACAAATTGTCCAGAAATTGACAAATAATTTTGTTTTTACATGATGAAGTTTAGGTTTGATGAGCTTGGTTTCAGACCGATGTCAATATAAATCTGTTTTAATTTCCACCATGCATGGCTTGTATTGATCGTACAGCTTTGTATTGATTGTAAGATTAGACTTTTATCCTAGAGTAATGGTGGCATATAATTATGCGATTTCATCCGTGTTTTAGGAGATCGTAATTCAATTCAAAATATTATTTAGTCATAACTATAGGCTTACTATAACTGAAAGGGATGGACACACATATAATCTACAAAGTAGATCCATGTTTTATGTTTGATTTCATGGATCCTTCATACAATGTCTTGACATTTGGTATTCATATGGGTTTACCTCAGATTGAAACATTCCAACGCACACATCTCGTGAAAAAAGACTTTATTATTTATATAATGTAAATTATTAATCAACAATTATCAACAATGTGGAATGAATGGTTGTGAAACCATCATAAATAGTAAAGGAGTATTAAAGATCTAAAGCTAGGCCTCTATTAAACTCTATGCTAATTGTATTTTATTTACCTGATGTCTTCAAATTAATTCAAATATATTTAATTTCATTATTATCCAGTATGTAGTCTGGGGTAGAAGTGCCCTGCAACACAACAGGGACAGATTCCCACATGAGAATGTTATTATTATTATTATCATCCCATATCTTGTTCAATTTGATTAAAGTATTTGGAAGTATATCCAAAGAAATATCGCAGCCAACGTCCATATCTGAGTACACAGTACCGACACTAGTATCTTTAAGTAATTAACTAATAATATTATGGTCTCAGGTAATCATATTGTCTGACAAACCTCTTGGAAGTATATCCAAGAAGAAAACACTGTAAAAGGTTTATTATTTGCTAGTAGTAGGTCCATCAGACACTTTGCATTTACTCGATAATGTTATATTATTATATTATATTCCTCTTCACAGAGCCTAAGTTAATTATCCAAACACACGTTTTCATATTGTATCTATATTAAGTTTGACAAATAAAAGATTCTCTTATTTTATCTTATCTTATCTTATGAGAATGAGTCACAAGTCACAAAAAAGGATTTTAAGATATCATCATATTGGAAGAGATGAGATCAAGCCGATTCCATTGATAGTAAACACTGTGATATCGGAAATGATTTTCTATATTTTAGGTTTGATATTCGAATTTTTTGAGAAATAGTTGCAATAGCTTGGTGGACAATTACTGGTAGAGTAGCTAATATAGTGCAATACCTGTGTTTTTGGAAGCAAGGAATCAAAATTAAGCACATTGAGAAATATCAATTTTGCGACTTGTGACTCATTTTCCTGAAACACATTTTGATATATACTGCAGATATTACATTTGATCAATAATAGTGGATTTGAATAGCCGCCATTTTGAATCTTGATTTGCATGGAATTAGTGTTATTTCTTAGTCTTTTATTTTCCACTTTTGTAACAAATCAATTCATTGTAAAAAATCAATTCAAGACTCTGAAATGAGGCATTCATAGGAAGACCTTTTAGTGTGTCTAGTTTCCCTGCTATATGTGAAGCTCTTTTGTCTGTGGTATATTGATGTTTATACCCTGGTGAAGGTTCTTAATCTTATAGTTATATTATTCTATTTTTTATCACTATTTGTCTAAACATTAAATATGTCTGTAAGATCTTTATATACTTCTTCTAAATTAAATAATGACTTTATTTATATTATTTCGATGTACGATTCCATAAACGTTAACCTTTTTCCATCAGCTAAAACTGAGAATAGTGTATGACAACATAATGTCTCTGGCTGAATAAAAACATTTAAAACAAAACAAACCTGTTGGTGAAGCCAGAACTGACCAACCTAATTGTGATAACATCTGCAATGAAATTGTTTTAATTGAATTAAAAATACAAGGACATGTACAAGAAAGGTAGCAAATGTTAAAAACGAATGTGATCCGTTTTTAGGAAAAAAAGTCATAGGTTGCAAAGTACGGGTTTTGAGATATTGTAAAATTATCAATGTTTCCAAGTTAGTTAAAATGGCGCCCCCAACCGGTATTTCCTAGTGATATTTTAGCCAAGTAGAATTATCTAATTAATTAAAAAAAAAGTTACAATGTTTCTGGATTGGTAATTACCAGTAAAGTAATTAAATATACTCCTGTGGTGCTGTGTTTGCTTTTCCCAGGTCATGGAGATAGCACTAGATGTCGCTACCTTGGTTTTATGTTGTATATATTTTTTTTAACTTTTATTCAGTATTCCAACAAAGAACTCTTTCTTCTTGGGATCGACAACAGGAACAAATACCTCGCACCCTCTTTTTTCATCATTGGTGGTGATACGGATTATTAAGCAAATTGTGTAGCAAAATACTTTTCACATGGTACTTCATGCGTTTCTGGGTGAAGCCATATTTAGACCTGAAACCATACTATGGTAAGTTTTGAACCGCTATTGTCGATGGCATGGGGTATAATAGCAAAATGAAAACTATGCGGCTATGGTCTTTCCTCATCGATAACAAGAATCACATCTTTAACCTGGCTCTCAGCAACATTACAGTGAAACAATGAAAAGCAGTCAACCCTACTTGATTTGGATGGCCAAAATACATATATTTTTTAAAGGGGTTGTATTTAAAGAAAAAAAAGGCCTATATATCCACTAAACACTAAACTCTTGCATCACACCACTCATTGGCAAGTATTCTTCATAAAAGGATTAACAGATCTTATATACCATTTTACTTACATGTTAACCTCTCTTCACGATTCACACATAATTTCAACAGTGTTTTTACTTCAAGCCAAGAGTTTAAGTTATTTAAAATGGCGCCCCTTACTGGTATTTCCTAGTGATATTTTAGCCAAGTAGAATTATCTAATTAATTAAAAATAAAAAAGTTACAATGTTTCTGGATTGGTGATTACCAGTAAAGTAATTAAATATGCTCCTGTGGTGCTGTGTGTGCTTCTCCCAGGTCATAGAGATAGCACTAGATGTCGCTACCTGGGTTGTTATGTTTTATGTATATTTTTCTTTCTTTTTTTCCAGTCTATTAACAAAAAACTCTTTCTTCTTCAGGTTGATAACAGGAACAAATACATCACACCCTCTCATTGGTGGTGATACAGATTATTAAGCAAAACTTTTAGAAAAATATTTTTCACATGGTACTTCATGCGTTTCTGGGTGAAGCCATATTTAGACCTGAAACCATACTATGGTGAGTTTTGAACCGCTATTGTTGATACCCGGGGTATAATAGCGAAAAGAAAACTATGCGGCTATGGTCTTTCCTCATCGATAACAAGAATCACATCTTTAGCCTGGCTCTCAGCAACATTACAGTGAAACAATGAAAAGCAGTTAACCCTGCTCAATTGATTTGTATGGCCAAAATACATATATTTTTTAAAGGGGTTGTATTTAAAGAAAAAAAAACACCATTTACTCTCTTACACTCTTCAGATCGGAATACATTCTTCTCCAGGCGTCTGAACATTCTTTTTTTGCACCCAACATTTTTTTTTTGATATAGCATTATTCCGTTTTGGGGCACTTTAGACATTTTTGCAAATAAAGGTGAAGATGTAAATTGACGCATTTTTTTGTGTAATCAGAAAATGTTTGCTGAACTCATTAAATTGTTAATTTAATGAAGGCCAGATAACAATGGTGCAGCTTTACATCACTCAGTGATCCACTGTGGTGTATCAAACAGGTCAATCCCACCCTCCCCCAGGTGGTGCTTATACTGCCTTTGCTCCTGTAGTAATGTAGCATCTAGGCCTATACATCCACTACACAGTGTTACTAACAGATTGATTGATTTCATCATCAGCGCCATAAGATGGAAAATCTTATTTGTTTGCGGTGACTGTACATCAATTCTATTATCAGATTATACTAATTCATAGCAGTCAGTTAAACAATCCACCCTCGATAACTTTCCCATTGACTCAACAAAACATTACTATTACTTATTGTTTCATTTACAAACATATTTCTCTATATTGGTCTGGCAATATGTCTAGATACACAATTAACATTTACCTATCAGTAGGCTTGAATTAAACTTGGGGAAATTAAAACATTACATTATTAGGCAAATTATACACAATATAATGTTGATGTGCTTCTGGATTGACTCTCATCGAGCTGAAATATGTAACTAATGCGCTCAAGCCCTCCTCGATTATTTCTTCCTGGTAGTTTTTGTCATTTCCCCAGCTCCCCATCGCCTTGTACACCTTTTTGGGGAGGTTTCAGTGGGCATGACTTCATCACATTCTACAAAGCCATCACCCTGTACAAAATTACCATTGGGAATGATTTCGTCTTCACATTATTCCAGCGGTTGTTTGGAGTCCAAAAGGCAGAATAGCTCAACCTGTGGGAGATAGTTTCCTCTTTCAGTATTTCATCAAGGTTAAGATACATTTAGATAACTATGTTATCAACCAAATGATAATTAATCTCTACATGATTACATAGTGATGTCCCTTCTGAGGCCAGTCATTGCCAATTCCCCCTGCATCAGTGACATCTAGTGGTGCTTGAAGAACCTCCTTGTGCTTCCCTGGACTCCTCACCTCCTCATCCAAAACATGACACACATATTTAGGAACAGAAACATAAATATCATGTTTTAAAGTTAAACCATTCATAATCATTACTTATCTTTAGCACAATGATTTCTTCTTCACATTTTTCCAGCGGTTGTTTGGAGTCCAAAAGGCAGAATAGCTCAACCTGTGGGAGATATTTTCCTCTTTCAGTATTTCATCAAGGTTAAGATACATTTAGATAACTATGTTATCAACCAAATGATAATTACCCTCTACATGATAACATAGTGATGTCCCTTCTGAGGCCAGTCATTGCCAATTCCCCCTGCATCAGTGACATCTAGTGGTGCTTGAAGAACCTCCTTGTGCTTCCCTGGACTCCTCACCTCCTCATCCAAAACATGACACACATATTCAGGAACAGAAACATAAATATCATGTTTTAAAGTTAAACCATTCATAATCATTACTTATCTTTAACAGACGTTAGGGGGTTTAAATGCAATTTTGCCATGATTTATTCTGAACATATTCACTGAAAAATGCTACTAATTATGATTTATCAAATTACAGTATGACTACACTAATTGAAGTGTGGATTATACTAATTGAAGTGTGGATTATTATAATTGAAGTGTGGATTATTATAATTGAAGTGTGGATTATTATAATTGAAGTGTGGATTATAGTAATTGGTCTTGCATGAGGGTGCATTAGTGTGTCTCTGCCTTGAATGCCAATGAATTATTTACCTGGGCGTTTGAATGCTGATGAATTATTGATGATGATTTATTGCGGTTGTCTGCATGCCGATGGATTATCATTATCCTGCTGGAGGCTCGTGGCTGTTAATTGCCTTTTAATTATAACCAATACTCCCATGAGGTTAAGGAGTGACGACCCCCTCTCTTATCTCACCGTCTGAACTCAACACTAATTGTACCTCTCTTTAAGGGACCCTTCACCGCCCCCAAAGCCCTCCAACAGTAGTGGACATAATTGTAATCACATGTGCATGTGGCTCTGAACTGTCATGGTATTTTTTTAAAAAAACGAATAATAGTCACAGAAGCTCTGAAGTGGAAGAAATATATTGTACCAAGTTGTAGGATACTAATAGTTTTTTATTCATATTTCTACCACATATAGATCCAAAGTTAGAAGATAAGCCCTTACTGTTATTTATATGTGATCCGTTTTAGGAAAATGAGTCACAAGTCGCAAAATATGGATTTTGAGATATCACCATATTTAACAAGATGAGACCAACCCGATTCCAATGAATGCAAACATTAAGGACACCTAAGTACTTTTATCGGACGGATACTTACCAGTAAAGTAGCTAAATATAATCAATTGGATGATCTAAGAAACGCACAGATATAATTAATAAACAGTCTTGAAATTTAGCAGATGTATTCATACAACCACATAGACACTCCAAAAATGAAAATATTCCAACAAAGAGATCTTGTAAGTAAACAATTTTGAAAAATATCAATTTTGCGACTTGTGACTCATATTCCTGAAACACATCACATATATGTAGTTCGACTTGAGTTGTGTGGAGAGATACCCATGGAATTAAGATCCTCCAGAATATATTCATGATTTATTCTTTGACCCATGTTGGTCTAACATGATTTCATACTGTCATTGTTTTGTTTATGTGGATAGTTTTCTTCATTTATTTTAATCAGCAGAATTAAAAATAGAATTGTATTATGTGTTGATTATGTGTATTAAATATATCCCTGCATTTCTAAGGTTATCTTATGAAGTATATTTAGCTACTAACCAATGGTGATGGAAGGTATGATTTTAGTCAATTGTACATCTCCAGAAAATCAAACCCATATTTAGTTGATTCCAGGAATTTAATTGCCATTTTGATTTTTTTCGCGTTTTTATTTATGTTTTTATTTATGTCATATCTTTGTCAATTCCGTATATATCTACAAATGTTATGTATGTATTCATAAGAACAGGCTCCTTATTTCTAGATACATTTGAAGATTCTATGTATATTATTTCTATTGATTTTTTTAAATGTTGCTAGTTCACTATTGTAATTCATACTTTATGAGGCTGTAATAATCCACCTTTTGGTGAAATAATATTAAATTAATAATAAGAAAACCAAAAGACAGATATTTTATGGTAATAGGAAGTAAAAAGATGTTTTTGAATTGTATATGGAGGGAGAAAAAGGAGGGAGATAATGGAGGGAGATATCATTTTTCACTGGCCCTAGCATCGATAATTCTCTTCGATGAGCCGGGAAATGTTTTGGATGGGGGTGCAAACAGGTTAAGGAGCGACGAGCCGGAAAATTAGTTGGATGGGTGTCCATACCAAACTGATGACTTGAGTGTAAGGAAGTGTCTATCATGTTGACTGCTTGGATTTCCTTTGAAGAATGAACTGTGGCAAGAAATTGTTTCCACTTTTATACTTTGCAGAAAAATCAAATGTGTGCGAGAAGGAGTGAAATGGGCGTGGCCTATTGGGTCTACTATATGGGTCAGATTTTCAGAAAATGTACAATTCAACTTCACCAATCTTCTCAAATAACCCAAATTTCAGACGAAAATAAAGTAAAAAATACAGTTAAACCTCACCAAACAGATTGCTAGAATCAATGCAATGACGAATATACTCAAATTTACCTAGTATTGGCCAAATTGCAGTCTAATTTAGCAGAGTTTACTAAATGTATACAGCTGCCAATTGTACATTTTCTGAAAATCTGACCCATATAAGGATAGATGACAATAATAATAGTACAGGTCTTATTTCATAACTTTGTATCTATATATGGTCAGGTATGAATATGAAATGCCTCTAAAACAACAGCTGTTTCATTTTACCCTGCTAGCTGGCGCCCAACTATCAAGTGGCGGTGGGCAAGATTTCAAACAAAAAAAAGTGGTCAGTCCAAACACTAAATGTAGGGGGCGCTTCAGTCCTCTCGTTTGCACCGTCCACTTTCACAAGGTATAAAAGCAAAAACAAACTCTTGCCATCTTTTAGTCTCTAGTGGAAAGCCAAGCAGGCAACATGTATTATTAACATTAGACATTAGAACATCAATGGAGCCTCCAGTGATTTGCTTATCAGGCATGTGTCTCTGTGATAAGCTGGTCAGGATGGTCCAGTTCCAAATTGACTAGAGTTTCGAGTAGCATTGGTGTATGGATATATTATAATCTCAGAAACAATGAAGTGCCTAATGAAGTGCCTTCCCCTGTGACCATACCCAGCTGTTGATTCAATTATGGAGCCTCCTGTGATGAGTTAATTGGTGTGTCTGTGCTTAATTACGTGTGTTAAAACAGATGAACCATGTGCCTCAACGTGCATATACTTGGCCTCCGTGGCCAAGACTGCGGTATCCTTTGATGTTCCTGTACTCGGCCATACTATCTTACTCCCTCGCTATGGGAGACAGAGTATAGTGGATTTATATTATAATTCCCTCGACGGCCTAAAGGCCTTGTCTCGGGGAATTATATTTCATAAATCCACTATCCACTTATGTGCACATGGTTTATCCGTAAACTATTGGAGGCTATGAATACCCTCTGGGCCAATCAGTATCTTCAGCAAGGGCATCTACTTAACAACATTGGTTTACAACATAGGATAATCCCCTGGTTTGTACTACTATATAGTCAACTAGTGCTGCCCCCTGGGTGGTTGACTTGGAAATCCCTCTGGCTAGCCAGTTCTCCTACCTGCACTAACAGAGACATAATGCTCTTTTCCTTGGCTTCCTATAGCTATAATGGATCCCTGGGTACTTTGTATATATATATATATATATATATATAACAACTTTTATTCACTAATCAAACAGATACAAAATGGGATGTTCCATCTACTGGTAGATTTTCCAGGACAACCGCAAAACTAAAATTGTACAGTAATAAAAAACATGATACATGAATTTTCATAGGATTTCAAGATATATAATTATATAAATTTGACTAGTTGTACTGTCAAATTAGGACGGTTATTTCGTCCATTAACCATTAATGATTTTGTATTTTGGTTCTCCGATTACATCGACACACTTTTACAGAGTTGAGATATCATATTATTACGAAACTATACTGTTATCATTTACAATGGTAAGCCTTCCTGAACTGGAAGATTTATGTCACAATCAGTCAGCATAGTGAAGTATTTCGTACATCAACAATTTGTAATAAAAAGTGAGCCTCGTTAGCAGTCCTCGAGGTACAAGATGAAGTTAATAGTTTCAATATGTTTAATATTTTTGCATGCTGGTTTAGCCTCCCTATACTGGGAGATCTATTAATATAGTCATACTGTATATTGAATTTTTGTATATCCTTAAATGGCATGTTCCAAGCTGCATCCAGGCCACTGTGGGCAGTATTGCTGTTACATGTTAGAGACAAAGGCTAAATCAGATTGATAAGACGTTTATCTTTATGTATTGACTCTTTTTTAAAAAAATTGTACACAGGCAATCTTCCGTGAACTGACAATTGAAACAAAGAGGCAAGTTCAGTTTACAAAGAATGATGACATTGACTGTACCAATGTCAGTAGTATAGGGCAATAGTTCTTTGTCCCTGGAACAAGCCAATTGTTTCATTCAATGGCTGGTAAGTGCTCAAGAGTAAGATTTGATTTATTGTAGACATATACATACAAGAACTATTTCATCATGCACAAGTGTGTCCTTTTCTCCCTCACAAATTCATTAGCATGACATTTTCTTCACCAATGTGCCAAATATAACACAATATATATACTACCAAGTTATTTATGAACTATATACTATGCGAGCAAAGTATCTGTCTCTCCGTTCCTCTATCACTGCCTTTCCTCCTTTTCTCCCCCTGCATACATAGGTACGGCTGGTCATTACACACACAATGCTATTTATACTCACCTGATCAATTACTCATGGATGCCAGCCAAAAGACAGACAAAAGACTTGTTATGGTAACACCCACTGGTCAAGAATAGAATCCTCAAGGCATGGCTTACAGATTTTACAAAATAAAAGATCTCCAAACAATTATTGGAACTAATGCTCATTGTCGTTTAATGATTCTCTCCTATGTCCAGTTATGTTCAATCACAAGGGAGATCGTCCCGCTCTATGGTCCAGTGTACTTTTATGCTTACTGAAATATTTCATGTTTAAACTAATGATATACGCAAGAAAAATTACCATGATGTTGGCAACATGCAGGTAGGTTAGGTAGACAATGTTACCCAAGGTAGGACTATGATAAGTTTATCCAACATCAGATCTTCATACAGTTTATCAACAACACTTTCCTGGGTGGTTCACATTAGAATACAATCCATCCATATATCACCTGATCTTCATACAGTTTATCAACAACACTTTCCTGGGTGGTTCACATTAGAATACAATCCATCCATATATCACCTGATCTTCATACAGTTTATCAACAACACTTTCCTGGGTGGTTCACATTGACAATACAATCCATCCATATATCACCTGATCTTCATACAGTATATCAACAACACTTTCCTGGATGGTTCACATTGACAATACAATCCATCCATATATCACCTGATCTTCATACAGTATATCAACAACACTTTCCTGGGTGGTTCACATTGACAATACAATCCATCCATATATCACCTGATCTTCATACAGTATATCAACAACACTTTCCTGGATGGTTCACATTAGAATACAATCCATCCATATATCACCTGATCTTCATACAGTATATCAACAACACTTTCCTGGATGGTTCACATTGACAATACAATCCATCCATTTCTCACCCGATCTGTTCATTGATTTTACCCTTTTGGTTTTTGTTCAAATCACACACTGTTATTCCATCTTGAAGTGCCTTGTTCATATAGATACTTAAAGCCATGGCATATGTCCATACACATGTGTGCTCACCCAGACAGGAGCGGGTTGTACTAAAAATCATGTTTGATTACATATCAATATTTATGTCGCTTATTGAGGAAACTGTTTCATCCTTGTCAAATATTTGCATTGCCTTGTCTGTTCTCAATGCCTTTGCGGCATCTTGGCTATTCCATATACATCCATATACATGTCTTATTAACTCTTCTGTGACCACTATACACATGCATTCAACTCTTATTTTAAGAGAAATCAACCAACACATCAGTAAATTACAAATCCTCATAAAAACCTTCCCATAACTTAAATTCATTTATGTTCATGGGTCGGTATCTTTCAATGCTCTCAGGGCAGTTTTGATCTCTCTCAGAAACAAATAAACACACATTATTATCATGAGAATCTAATTTTACGAATGTAGCTGTCAATATAATGTAATTCAGCATTGTGTGTTTAGTTTCATGGGATGGGATTCCTAGAAGCAAATGAGCTGCATTTAAGTCATCAATAATTTCACAGTTCAGTCATTTATTTAGTTTTGCCCATTTTATCAGTGTGTCAAGCATTAATAAGAAGGTGAGACTACTATTGAGAATGTTGTATCCCATGAATATGCCTATTTTATACCTAAATTTGGGAATATCACACCTACATACAATATGTCACTACTTAATTAATTCTAGCCAAGATTGGGACTAAAGGAAAGACTAATTCAATTCACTAATTTCAACTATTGATTATCAATGTTAAAATTCTGTGTTTGTCAGTGATCATCTTTTATGACGAATGCGATAAATAACTATGTCAAATTTATAACATGTCAAATTTATTTTAAAAAATATTGAGTGTGATGTTTAGCGTCCACTTGTGTGATGTTTAGATTATTCCTAGCAGTCCAGTGTGTTGGGCTTATTAATACATTAGGGCCTATACATCTAGGCCAATACGTCCAGTATGGTGGGCTTATTGATACATTAGGGCCTATACATCAAGGCCTATAAGTCCAGTGTATTGGGTTTATTGATACATTAGGGCCTATACATCTAGGCCTATATGTCCAGTGTATTGGGCTTATTAATACATTAGGGCCAATACATCTAGGCCTATATGTCCAGTGTGTTGGGCTTATTGATACATTAGGGCCTATACATCTAGGCCTATATGTCCAGTGTGTTGGGCTTATTGATACATTAGGGCCTATACATCTGGGCCTATATGTCCAGTGTATTGGGCTTATTGATACATTAGGGCCTATACATCTAGGCTTATATGTCCCGTGTGTTGGGCTTATTGATACATTAGGGCCAATACATCTAGTCCTATATGTCCAGTGTGTTGGGCTTATTGATACATTAGAGCCTATATATCTAGGCCTATGTGTCCAGTGTGTTGTTCCCATTGATACTTTAGGGCCTATACATCTAGGCCTATAAGTTAAGTGTGTTTGGCTTATTGATACATTAGGGCCTATACATCTAGGCCTATAAGTTAAGTGTGTTTGGCTGAACATTAGGGCCTATACATCTAGGCTTATGTGTCCAGTGTATTGGGCTCATCGATACATTAGGGCCTATACATCTAGGCCTATATGTGATGTGTTTTAGGAAAATGAGTCATAAGTCGCAAAATTGATATTTTTCAAGGTGTTTTTCTCACAACCCAGGTAACAATTCACGTTAAATTAACGTTGATTCACGTCAATAAAAGGTGAATTCATTAACATCAATGTTTTGATGTGAATTTAACCTCAATTTCACGTTAATCTTGTTAACGTTATGATATTTACGTCAATCTAACGTTAACTGAATGTGAATTTTTTAACATTAATTTCTCAACGTTAAGTCAATGGTGACTTAACATTAACACTTTTGACATCAATTTTTTAACATTAACTTACCAATCGATCAACATCAATAATTCTGACATCAATTTTTTTACATCAATTTACCGATTGATCAACGGTAATATTTTTTACGTCAATATTTCAACATTGATTTACCGATCAATCAACAGTAATATTTTTCACATTAATATTTTAACATTAACTTACTGATTGATCAACATCAATACTTTTTATGTCAATTTTTTAACATTAACTAACTTATCGATCAATGTTAATATTTTTACGTCAATTTTTTAACATTAACTTACCGATCAATCAACGTTCATATATTTTATGTCAAGTCTTTCTCTTGCTGAGTAATATCTTGGCCCCATTGCATGGTTTTTCATTTAAGAATATTACATGAGCGATCAATTCTCAACAAGTTTACCCACATTGTAAACAAGAATTGTTGCTATTGGATGGGGTGATCTCTGCCACGAGATATCAAAGAGAGAGCTAGAAAGAGAGAGAAAGAGAGAGTCAGAGAGCGGGGATAGAGAGAGATACAGAGAGCGGGGACAGAGAGATACAGACAGCGGGGATAGAGATACAGTGAGCGGGGATAGAGATACAGAGAGGGGGGATGGAGAGAGGCAGAGAGTGGGGATGGAGGGAGACAAATATTTGTTTGATTATCAGAATTATATAATGGATTGTGTAAAATATGTAGGAATGTCATGATTTGAACAACGCGCTCGTGTTTGTTTTTATGCGTCTATGTATTTTATTGTATTTTATCTTTCCATTTTTGCTATAGATAATATTTTGTGTGAATGAAAACCCCACTATAAATTTAGAACTATACCTACTTTTGAGTTTAAGGAAATTTCACCGACTGATATGCATAAAATAATTTCTAAAATTGACACATCAAAAAACTCTGGAATCGAATTTCTTCCAGCAACAATTCTGAAATCATGTTTGTTATCGTTGACTACTCAGTTCACCCACATTGTAAACATATCACTGTTATTAGGCAAGGTACCAAGCTCTTTTAAGGTGGCTCGAGTCACCCCATTGTTCAAAGCAGGTGGTAGGACGGCCACCACCAATTATAGGTCCATTTCGTGTATCTCTCTACCTGCAAAACTTCTTGAGAAAGTCGTTCAAACGCAGTTAGCGGATCATCTGGAGTCAAATGACTTATTTAGTTCTAGTCAATATGGCTTTAGAGCAGAACACTCCATTCAGCAAGCGCAAATTGATTTTCTTAATAAAATTTATACAAACCTTAATAAGAAATTGATTAATAAGACTGTATTTCTTGATTTTAGTAAAGCGTTTGATACTGTCCACCATAATATACTTTTAGATAAATTAGAGCTGCATGGAATACATGGAATGGAACTGCTATGGTTTGCTAACTACTTGAAAGACAGAAAGCAATTTGTAACGGTTAATGGTCTGAGGTCTGAAGAGGGGACAGTTACTTATGGGGTGCCACAGGGTACTATACTGGGCCCCATACTCTTTACGATTTATATAAACGATCTACACACTGTTAACAAAAATGCCAACATCCAGCACTATGCTGATGATACGGTGCTTTTCTTTCATCATCAGGACATTGATTCCTTGCACTCCTGTCTTCAGGAGGACCTGAATAATGTGTATGATTGGTGTATAATTAATAAGCTCTCCCTTAATGCCACAAAGTGCAAGTCTATGTCATTCTCTATTGGCCATGCTTCTAAAAACAAAATTCAGAACTCTGTAGCTTATCTAACTTTGGGTAAAACCAGGCTTGACTCTGTTCAAGAATATAAATATTTAGGCTTTATACTAGATGATCTTCTTACTTTCAAGCCACATGTACAAAATACTTTAAACCTGGTTACATCTAAAATCAGACTATTATATAAAGCGAGGAACGCTTTAACATCCAAAGCGAAGATGGCCATTTTACCGAACTTGGACTTTTGTGACTTTATTTACGAATCGGCACCCAAATCAATGTTGCAAAAATTACATACACAACAGAACCTAGCCCTCAGAATAATTTTTAATAAGTCACGTTATGACAACGTTGACAAAGAACATAAACTTTTAAATGTGTGGCCTTTACAATCTAGGAGAGATAAGCACGTTCTCAATATGGCATTTTATATGGCGCAAAACCCTGCTAACCTAGACTCCTGGCACCTCTCAACAAGGAGCCATACAAAGGGGAGAAGGAACTTATTAGTCCTTACGTCAAAATTAACTAAAATTACCAATTCAGTGATTTACAAGTCACAAGTTAGGTGGAACGAACTAGGTTTAGTAGCCCATAAAATAGATGACAAATTCTTATTTAAAAAATATACAGAGAAACTTCTCTCTCCTTTCTAACTTTAATTGTTAGAGTGGTGGTACGTCCTCCCCCTACATACTGCTGTTTTTTATACCTCATTGCATGATCATACTTGTAACACTGGCCTATGCCGCCATATATCAGTATTTTTACTGCCTTCTGTATCTGATAATCTGTCTGTCACTTACTTCAGACAGGCATACTATTTCTCTATATGCCGCCATATATCAGTATTTTACTGCCTTCTGTATCTGATAATTGGTCTGTCACTTGCTTCAGACAGGCATACTATTTCTCTATTAACAAATGGATATGCTATATTAACGCATACAATTATGTGTCTAGCTTGTTTATGTACCAACTGCAAATGGCTAATCATAATGAACGCTGTTTATATTTGTATTAATATAGACGACTATATAAACCAATATATGATTAGGGGTTTTGAACACCCACCATGTACAATACCTTATGTCACCTAATCTCGATGTTCTCATTGTAATTTAACCATTCTTCACCCCATCTCATTCAAACTTTTCTAAAAACCAATTTCTGCAACCTTCATGTTACATTTATTCAAGTCCGTAAAAGCGGCATCCTCTGGAAGACCTAAATTGTAGACGCAGAGCAACCGCATTGTAAAAACAACAGCAATAAAAGGATTTTTGAATTTGAATTTGAATTTGAACAAGATCTTCACTCTTAGTAATTATGTAATTATTGGTAAAAAAAAGAATCAGCAAACTCTCAGAAAAATGTAATCTCGTTGCACAATGTTTTTGTCTGAATAAAAATCTTTAAATACAAATACAAAGAGCGGGGATGGAGAGAGAGAGAGTGGGGATGGAGAGATATAGAGAGCGGGGATAGAGAGAGAGAGTGGGGATAGAGAGATACAGAGGGCGGGGATAGAGAGAGACAGAGAGCGGGGATAGAGAGAGACAGAGAGCGGGGGTAGAGAGAGATAGAGAGCGGGCATAGAGAGAGACAGAGAGCGGGCATAGTGAGAGACAGAGAGCGGGGATAGAGAGACATTGAGCGGGGATAGAGAGAGACAGAGAGCGGGGATAGAGAGATATAGAGAGCGGGGATAGAGAGAGACAGAGAGCGGGGATAGAGAGACATTGAGCGGGGATAGAGAGAGACAGAGAGCGGGGATAGAGAGAGACAGAGAGCGGGAATAGGGAGAGACAGAGAGCGGGGATAGAGAGAGACAGAGAGCGGGCATAGTGAGACATTGAGCAGGGATAGAGAGAGACAGAGAGCGAGGATAGAGAGAGACAGAGAGCGGGGATAGAGAGAGACAGAGAGCGGGCATAGAGAGAGACAGAGAGCGGGGATAGAGTATGATAGAGAGCGGGGATATAGAGAGACAGAGAGCGGGCATAGAGAGATATAGAGAGCGGGGATAGAGAGAGATAGAGAGCGGGCATAGAGAGAGACAGAGAGCGGGGATAGAGTAAGATAGAGAGCGGGGATATAGAGAGACAGAGAGCGGGGATAGAGAGATATAGAGAGCGGGGATAGAGTAAGATAGAGAGCAGGGATAGAGAGCGGCGATATAGAGGGACAGGAAATGGGGATAGAGAGGGACAGAGAGTGGGAATAATTACAGTTATAAAGGGAAGGGACGCGGAGAAAATCGAATATAGGCAGATCTATAGGGCCTAGAGAGAGTGGGGAGTAAGAGGCACCATCATTTATTCTATTCACGTTTTATTCATTTAAGAATCTTATGATTTTCATCTTAATAAATGTTAAAACCACCTCGTCTTAAGCAGGCAGAGAAGTTTGACCAAGGTCAAGTTAGTAAAGCACTGAAGTTGGTGCAAGTTTCAACAGGATGCAATTCCGGGAACCAGCCCTTAGTGACACATTTGGTCAGACCTTCAGGTTGGCATTAGATGTGCTATATACCCTGTAGATAAGATTATTTTCATTTCTTTCATTCAAATCTTAATAACACGCATGGCTTAATGATGAATATGTACATAGAATGTATATATCATCTATATCACTATCATTGATTATTGAATGTTATTTGCTCCTACATGGTAGAGCAGTGTGAAAATCGTAGCTATATGTAGCTATATGTGTTCTATGCATGATATATTTCATACAATGATATATATGGGTAATTCTACCAATAGGGCGTCATTTCATTTCCAGCCTATGGTGTCTACAACTTAATTGTATTTGCGATAATCACACATGATTATTTATTTGTTCAGACTCTTGTTCATATATAGCTGCGAAAGTCACATCAAGGTCATTTGGGGTGATTATGGAAACCCCCTATAAATATGTCCGTAGGAAGATATTCAATATTTACAGCTACAAAAAGATACTTAAAGAAAAGAAATTATATAAAAAACCATCATAAATCAATAGTATACATTCTTAACTCTTGAAAAAAGTTAAGATTTTTTTCTTGATATTTAAATACCCCCTGGAATAAGCCCAAACCTAATGTACGCCGATTTTATGTCACGATACTTGACGATGGTTTGAGATAATCTGTATTCAGTAATTAGTTACTTATATATATGGCAGCAGCAGCCTTGAAGGCGGGACAGAAGTGACGATTTTTTAAGCATGTCAGAATATGCGATGTCCTTCCAGGGCTTATTATTAAATATGGAATTATTTCAATTATGTGAATTTGTAGGTCTATCAAGGCCCTGACGAAATAGTTACGCATATTAATTTGGCTTCTATTATTTTCCCTGGTATATCAAGAAACAGTTGAAAATTACACGATACGCGAAGGAAGGATTGTTAAAGATAGTGTACACTCAAAAAACTGCAAAAAATGTCAGCATCACTGAGAATTTCGAATGATCCAGATCCATGAAGATCTCGCAGAGTTGTGGCTATTTTACTGAAGCTATGTTTACTGTTATTAAATATTTAATTGTCATTATTATCACATACTTATTTGTGATATATTTTATGTATGCTATTCCTATGCCAAAATTGCAAAAATGACCTTTCGTCACGTTTTGACTCTAGCTTCCTTAATATTTGGGCCTGAGTGCCATATTTTTTAGGATTGTATAAGGGAGAATATATACTTTCAGGAAATATAACCCTCTATCCACTCATCTGAATTCCATTATTTTCGATTTCCAAACCTGAAATGCAAGACTTCTGAGAGTCTTAATGGATACCCATTATAAAAGTCGAGCCAAGAGAAACCATTGATACATTAGGGCCTACACATCTAGGCCTATATGTCCAGTGTGTTGGGCTTATTGATACATTAGGGGCTATACATCTAGGCCTATATGTCCAGTGTGTTGGGCTTATTAAAACATTAGGGCCTATACATCTAGGCCTATATGTCCAGTGTGTTGGGCTTATTAATACATTAGGGCCTATACATCTAGGCTTATATGTCCAGTGTGTTGGGCCCATTGATACATTAGGGCCTATACATCTAGGCCTATATGTCTAGTGTATTGGGCTTATTGATACATTAGGGCCTATACATCTAGGCCTATATGTCCAGTGTGTTGGGCTTATTGATACATTAGGGCCTACCCAGGTAACAAATTGACGTTAACTTAACGGTGATTTAACCCCCATTTTAAAGCAACTATACGTCAATCGTTAACGTTAATCTTAACGTGAATGTGTGGACTCAACTTTGCGCAATATTAACGTCAATATTAACGTGAATCTTACCATCAATTCTGCGCAATAATAACGTCAATATTATCATCACTTTTGCGCAAAATTAACGTCAATATTAACGTCAATATCATCACCAATTTCGCGCAATATTAACGTCAATATTAACGTGAATACTCTCAACAATTTTGCGCAATCTTAATGTCAATATTAACATGAATCTTAACGTTAATATTAGCGTAAGATATACTTTAATATTAACCTCAATTTGGGCCAAAATATTGACGTTATTTGGGGTGTTGATTTCATACATTTTATTAACATTATATTTGGTTCACAGAGTTTGGTCAAATTGGTTCACCACTTTTTTATTTACCCTCAGAAAATCATCATTTCATCATTTTTCTGTTGGTGTACTTTTTTTATGCAGTCTAGGCTCAGAGCCGATCAGATGAGCTAAGAATCAATACACTTCCTCCTGGCTTTCCTAGCCAGGGACTAGGTCAACTGCTACCATCCTAATGAGAGTTTGCAGTCATGAATGCAAGGTACAGCTTTCCCTGGGTTTGATGGGAAGTCTAGACTGCATATATCAGCTTCTATAAAGAATGAAATACAGCTGTAGTCAATACAATGTATTCACAGTTATTACATTTCAATGGGAGTATATTCATAAGATAATATATCGATTCTTAGACTATTTAATTAATTCCTAGATTTTTTTCTGAGTTTACCATTTCTTTTCCCACATGTTTCTGTGTGTATGTAATAGTTTATAAATCAGTAGACGGAGCCTTGCTGGGCCTAGCTAGTGTGTAATCATGTGAATGTTTATTTAAGGGCTTAGTGAATGCCGCCAATAGCCACAGCTAGACTGTAGTGGGCACTACAGTCAGGAAGTTATGCTTTGTGCCTTACATGTAATCAATATCTTCCAGTATTTTTCCCGCCTGTAGCATCCTCGTTAACCGTTTTCTGTAGGAAATAAAACAAAGGGTTTAGAGGTCAGGGGTACAGGTTGGACGTGGCAAAATCATGGGAACGGATTTTATCATCAAATATTTTTCATTATCTTTAGACAGAATTACTTAATGATGTTAAACAGTATTGACGGCATTTGAGTGTAATCAAAATGTAGTTATGCTACTTACATTGAAATATCCATTACTAGAACCAATGCAATTAACAGATAATTGATATGTATGGCTCCAACTCCTTCGAACAACATGGGCCCATGGCTACATTAATGTAGACAGCTCCTGTAAATAAAAGAAAAATGATTGATTTCATAGCATCTGATATAAGCTTCTAGTAGGAACAAATATACATTGTGTAAACGTGAATTGTTACCTGGGATAGAATGTTTTTGTATGATTTTCCTATCAGTATCTGTCCTTTTGAGTGAATTGAAGTTATTGTGTTACAATAAAGGAATCGGATAAGAGAGTAGAGAAAGAAAGAGAAGAGGGGAAAAGTGTGGAGAGAGAGGAATAAAGACGAAGAGGAGAATGAAACAGAGAGGACTGAGTGGGAGAGAGAGAAGGATAGGCCTAGAGAAGGAGAGCGAAAAGAGAGAGAGAGATGAACTGAAGTACATACACATCAACCAAAATTAGATATCGTATTTCTCTCAATGCATCAAAATTATATTAGTTATTGGTAAGTCACCCTGTGTGACCAAACATGGGTCTAGACATATACAAAGCATAGAACATAAACATACTCACGGCTAGAAATGTAGAATAGAATGTCTCCCAATGTTCTCCCGTGCTTTCTCTTGCTCCGGTTTGAATAGTGGCGGTTACTGATGACGCATGCGCAGCTCTGGTCTGATGCATAGCACACACAGATATAGGCGGCGCCACTGAGCTTGCTAAAGGTTGCTCCAATATTAAAGATTGATTCTTACGAAAGAAATGCACCTCCCTAAGAGTAATGCATTTATGTATTTTTAATTTCTGTATGATGTGTTTAAGGAAAATGAGTCACAAGTCGCAAAACATCATATTTTTCAAATGTGTTTTTAACTGGAACCCTTTCTCAGAATGTTTTCCATTTTGGGATGCTTAGCACTGTCGGTGACACGAAGAGATGTACCAAATTTCAAGGCTGTGTATTCAATGTAAGGTTTATAATGGATTTCACTTACATTTTGACAAAACAATTATCCGTGTAGAGAGATAGATGGCATGGATGGAGGATAACACACCTATCCCTTACAATTTTGTATATAATGTACCCCCCATAAAAGTGCCACCCATACATTAGGGATGTCTGAAAATAGCAATATAAGCTCACACCGACCCTCCTATTCTTTGTTTAAAATTTGATATTTGTAGTAAAAAAATATGTACAAAATCGTAAACTTGTAATTAAGATTATACACCACCCTCATTGATTCACCAGTCAGTTAATCTTAATCAATTTGCATACAAGATATTAACGTATAGTTAATGTTGATAATAAGCAAGTATATTCATGTTTAAATATTAATGTTAAGTTACCATTAAATTAACGTTCATAATTTGATGTCAACATGTAAACGTTAACTTGACCAGTTAGTTAATGTTAATAATTTGACATCAATGTATTAACGTAAAGTTAATGTTGATAATACATAAGTACATTGATGTTAAGATATTGCTGTATAGTCACCATCAAATTAACGTTGGGAAGTTCACATCAAGTGAATCAACGTTAAGTTAATGTTAGCTTAACGCTAAGATAGTAACGTGAACTAAATTCACATGAAATTAAGGTTAATATCACGTCATAACGTTAACGTTGCTGAATTAACCTTTGATTGACGTTAATCAACGTTGGGTTAACGTGAATTGTTACCTGGGTATACATCTAGGCTTATATGTCTAGTGTGTTGGGCTTATTGATACATTAGGGCCTATACATCCAGGCCTATATGTCCAGTGTATTGGGCTAATTGATACATTAGGGCCTATACATTTAGGCCTATATGTCCAGTGTGTTGGGCTAATTGATACATTAGGGCCTATACATCTAGGCCTATATGTCCAGTGTGTTGGTCCCATTGATACATTAGGGCCTATACATCTAGGCTTATATGTCCAGTGTGTTGGGCTTATGATACATAAGGGCCTATACATCCAGGCCTATATGTCCAGAAATATAACCACAGGAGAGGTTTATGGCATTAAGGGGAAGACTTAAGTTATTTTATTGTGTAAATGTTGATTTTGTTCTCATTTTTCACCCTGCTCTCCCTCCCTCTTGCCTTAAAATACAGTTATTTTTGTGACTTATTAACCATCCAGCTTTGTAGAGCTCCTCTCTATCTCTCTACTCCCACTCCCAAGTGGAAGTAGAGAGATGGATCAAATCATGCAAACTTGGCAAAGTATGATGATGGGGGAGGGGGGGGGTCGAAAACAGTAAAATAGGTTAAAAATGTTCAATTTCATTTTAAAAAATGTTGTATTTAAATGATCAGGGTAATGATCCTGAGTATTATTTGTGGGGGAGAATAAACAACTAGAACAAGTTCATTATTGTAGTTAGTCTTTTTAATCACTGAAACCAATGGGAACCAGATAAATCTTGATTGTACATAAAGAAATTGTTCAATGTTAGTACAAATGAATACAATGAAGTGTAAAAGTAGTAAAGAAGTGATGTCTTGGAATCACACCCTCATATCATGTTTTTGATATCTGTGATATGTCCCAGAATAATGGCACAGTTTGCAAGATTTTTACTAAAATTATCATTTTGTAGTCATGTTTCCTCTTTTGAAATGTTTAGAAACAGGTAGCAATTTTAAAAAAGGTAGCAACTTTTATCACTTTTCTGTGATCACATTTTGCATATAAGGATGAAGATGCAATTTTTTACATTCATTTGTGATTTCAGAAATTGTTTGCGGAATCATTAAATTCTTAATTCAATGAAGGCCAGATAACAATGTTCCAACTTTACACCACTCAGTGATCCAGCCTGGTTGCACTCATTACTCCATTACTTTAGTGTATATCCAGGTGAAGATGTAAATAGTCACATTTATTTGTGAAATCAGAAAATGTTTGTTGAACTCATTAAATTGTTAATTTAATGAAGGGCAGATAACAATGGTGCAGCTTTACATCACTCAGTGATCCACTGTGGTGCATATAACAGGCTAATCCCATCCTGCTCCAGGTGGTGCTGGTGCTGCTGCTGCTCCTGTAGTGAGGCTCTCACTCTGGTGTACATCAGCTTTATATCCAGAGTGTGGCTGTGTGAGGTGGTTATCTTAGCTCCATATCCACCACCATGTGATACAGCCCAGCCTGGCTGTGTGGTGATGGAGGAGAGCCAGGAGATGAGCTCTGTACAGGACACCTCTCCATGGTATACATACATATCCTCCAGCTTGTGTGTGAGTGAGGCTATAGTGGCAGGTGTGAGTGAGGTCAGGAGAGGAGAGAGGGAGGCAGAGGCAGACAGGTACACATGCAGTACATCCATCCTGTGTGGACTAGATGTTACATGGTTCAGTGTAAGACACCAGGTGTCAGCACTGACTGCTGGTCTACCTCCACCATACAGGTGTGTGTACTGATCCCTCAGGTGTAGGACTAGCCACCCTCCCTCCTGCCCCCACATAGTGTGTGTATGGAGGAGGCAGGAGGAGGATGTCAAGTCCTGGAGGCACCAGGCTGTGATGTGTGCATCATTACCTGCAACCCCCACCTGCACCCAGCGCTGTGTGTCAGGTACTGGAAGCAGTGTCACTGTGTTACCATCAGCACCAGTCAACCTGCAAACCACAATAATAATGAGTGATAATTGCAGATAACTGGCCTATTTATGCTCAGATCACATTCATTTCTGTCCTTAGCCATTTCTCACCACCTTAGATCAGATGAGGAGAACAACAAATTTTGGATCAAGAAAAAAAAATGTCCATGGAAAATGTGACTTTTGGAAATCTAGTTTTTAAATCTATTTATAGAGCAAATGCTGTGAAAAGGTGTAACTTGGCTCATTATGGGTAGAATTAATTTATTTCTTCATGGTAGCCATTTCCCACCATGCAGAATGGGATGAGAAAAAAAATAGTATATCAGGAAAAAAAAAATTCTATCACAAATGTGATTTTTTACAAGTCCAGCTGCAAATTAGAAAAAAAATCGCCGAGTTTAGAGGGAAAAAATATTATTCTCTTATTTCTGTCTGTTTCCACCTCTTATGTGTTGGACCAACAACAAAAATAGAGAGTAGTGAAAGAAAAATATTTTTATCTTCATGGAGAAACTGGGAACCAGTAATTTACTCAACACTGTCCTGTCCCACTTACCGGACACCAGCACAGGCTCACCCCAGCCAAACACTGGAACCTCTGTATCTCAGGGAAAAATAAGTATTTTCAAACCGTTTTTTCAATGAGAGAATCAGGTAGAGCAAGACTAGTAATGGGAAAGCCCTAACTAAAGAAAATAAATTATTATTATAAAAGATCTAAGAAACTCTTTTCTTTCATGACTTGTTCCACTCCAGCTCCTCCACCCCACACACTACACACTCGCTCTATCTCAGGGAAAAAATAATTTTTTCAAAAAGTTTCTTCAATGATGAAATCTTTGAGGGCATAATGAGAAATTGCAGAGGGACAAATATTGAAAACAAAATATTATTATTCAACCTCTGAGAAGCCATTTACTTTTACAGCCCTGAGCAGGCCTTAGCATGGGTTCCTATGGGGGAAGGGATGGAAAGGGGGAAGGAAACTTTTGTTCAAGTTGGTTTTCACTGTACAAGTTATTTTTAGGATGTACAAACATGTAAAAGAGGAAAAAGAGAGAAAGAAAAGATCCCATGGACATCATGACCCATTGACCGACATAAGAGCCCATATTTCTGCAGGTGCTGCAGCAGGGTAGGATTTTCAGAAAATGTACAATTCAACTCTAAAATATTCTCAAGTAACCCACATTTCAGATGAAAATATAGTTCAAAATAATGTTCAACCTAACCTAGTATTGTCCAAATGACACCCTAACTTTGCAGATTTATTAATGTGTACAGCTGCCAATTGTACATTTTCTGAAACTCTAACCAAGGACAGATTGTCTATGGACATATAAGGCTTTAGAGATACAGCCCATGTAAAAACACAACCACACAGTGTAGCACAACCATACTGTGTGACACAACCACACAGTGTAGCACAACCACACAGTGTAGCACAACCACACAGTGTAGCACAACCACACCATGTGACACAACCACACAGTATGGCACAACCAAACAGTGTGACACAACCACACAGTGTAGCACAGCCACACAGTGTAGCACAACCACACAGTGTAGTTCAACCACACAGTGTAACACAACCACACAGTGTAGCACAACCACACAGTGTAGCACAACCACACAGTGTAACACAACCACACAGTGTAGCACAAACACACAGTGTAGTTCAACCACACAGTGTAGCACAACCACACAGTGACACAACCACACAGTGACACAACCACACTGTCTAGCACAACCACAGTGTGACACAACCACACAGTGACACAACCACACTGTCTAGCACAACCACACAGTGTAGCACAACCAAACAGTGTAGCACAACCACACAGTGTAGCACAACCACACAGTGTAGCACAACCACACAGTGTAGCATAACCACACAGTGTAGCACAACCACACAGTGTAGCACAACCACACAGTGTAGCACAACCACACAGTGACACAACCACACAGTGTAGCACAACCACACAGTGTAGTACAACCACACAGTGTAGCACAACCACACAGTGTAGTACAACCACACAGTGTAGCGCAACCACACAGTGTAGCACAACCACACAGTGTAGCACAACCACACAGTGTAGCACAACCACACAGTGTAGCACAACCACACAGTGTAGCATAACCACACAGTGTAGCACAACCACACAGTGTAGCACAACCACACAGTGTAGCACAACCACACAGTGTAGCACAACCACACCGTGTGACACAACCACACAGTGTGACACAACCACACAGTGTAGCACAACCACACAGTGTAGCACTACCACATAGTGTAGTACAACCACACAGTGTAGTACAACCACATAGTGTAGGACAACCACACAGTGTAGCACAACCAAACAGTGTGACACAACCACACAGTGTGACACAACCACACAGTGTAGCACAACCACGCAGTGTTACACAACCACACAGTGTAGCACTACCACACAGTGTGATACAACCACACAGTGTAGTACAACCACACAGTGTAGCACAACCACACAGTGTAGCACAACCAAACAGTGTGACACAACCACACAGTGTGCCACAACCACACAGTGTGAGTGGGGACTGCTGCCATTTGTACATTTTTAGAAAATCTGACACATATGTCATTTATCACAGTTTATCCACAGAGTAACTAATTTAATAATAGAAATATCTGAGATGGAAATACACTCACCAAAGTGCCTCCAAGCAGTGGTTCTCCTTCAGTCCATCCATGACCTCCTCCACCTTCTTGTCCTTTATGTTACATCCCGTCACACTGTAAATTAGGCAGAAGTAATCAACCATTAGAAGAGTCTTGTATAGAGAAGCCAAACATGAGCATGTAACATCACACCAACCACGCCATCAGTATATTGTTCAAATGTCAATACAGTGTAAGCAATATATATCTGCCTTGCTAAGGTCATCCCATAGAGTATATTTAGCTAATTTTTCCATTGAGAGTAAGGTGGTGGTTAAGTGTTTGAGGAAATGTATAAGTCCCAGCTTATATTATTTTAGTTACTTTTTCCATTGAAAGCGCGGTTGTGGTTAAATAATCAAGGACATTACAATTTATTCAAGGAAGCAATCAAATCTCTTAAACAAATAAACCATGGTTCATGTATACAAAAATTCTGAATAAAAGATATTTTTAAACTTTGCCTCATTAAAAACATGAGGTGAAACCAAAAAGCCAATGAAAACATTATGTCACAGATCAACACATTGAGGAAGTTCTGCTATATTAGACCAACACCTTATTTTCAAAACTAGGTATATCTGAATATATTTAATATTGCCTTGATTGAAAATACATGTGTATGAAAATACATGTATGTGATGTGTTTCTACAAAAACAGTCGCATGTCGCACAGGCCCAAACTGAGCTAGAGGGGCTAAAGGTCAAAATACTGATACTCGAGTGAAATGGGGGTTTCAGCGGAATCAGACAGTTTGACATGTTTTCTTTCAGTTCTCAAAGTTTTAGGACGGTATGAATGTAATTAGTTATCTAAAACATCATAAATATAAATCAATTTGCTTGGATGAGCAAGAACAAATCGCTCAGAGATGCTCAACTCCAGTGTTTTGACCGAATTTCAATAATCAAACTCGTACGGAAGTTACTGGCCGATCGCCAAGCTCTTGGTAGGGATAGAAAGAGCGGGGGATGAACTATCCAATGATGGTAAGTTTTATTTCAGACACCTACTTGTAAGCCAATCAGAAACATTCTTACAAACAATGTTCATGTAAACAGTGGTTGCTAGGGTGGCCATTTTACCAAAAGGAGCGCCCTGATTGGCTGAGAGCCATCCGCTACAACTTCCGCTCCATTGTTTATGTCCACGGTCGTTCTCGATTCAGGAGAAAACAAGGCTTACAAATCGAATTTCCATGAATTTTCAACAGGAATAAGTACCAGATTTGCTTTCTACAGGTATATTTTACCTAGGATACTAGTAATGGCTCAGTTGGAGGCAGTAGCAGATGCCTTAAATGCTATAAATCGTGCCAATCTCACGGGGGGTGTGGCACCAGAACTATGGCGTGAACTAGTTGATGAGTTTTTCGTGCCCGAAGTTGCAGATGAAAGTGAGATTTCCTCTGACGAATCTGATTCTGAATTGGAAAATGAGGATGAGAGAGATGTAGAAGAACCACTTATTGTGGAGGATCCAGCTAGTGAATCCATGAAGGAAGCAGCTGTGCAGATTGTACAAAGCCCCGATGAGGAGTGGGAGAAATGTGCGAACTTCAGGTGAGTTTGAAACTGGACATGTTACTTGAAACAATACTTGCAACGATTGACAAAAAAACCAGGAAAGCATTATCAAATATTTCTGAAATCGTGAGACACTTGAGTTAACATGTCTGGGTATGTAATACACTTTGTTTTGTATCGAAAGATTAAATAGTTTTTGATCAAGAAGCATTTACATTCAGACCTATTATTTCGCCGACAGATCGGTGTATTGTTTTGGGCCTTTCGGAAGTTAATCTTCTACTTGCAACGATTTGAAAAAAAAAACAGGAAAGCATTATTAAATATTTCTGAAATCGTGGGACAGTTGAGGGAACATGTATAGGTATGTAATGCACTTTGTTTTGTGTCGAAAGGTTAAATAGTTTTTGATCAAGAAGCATTTACATTCAGACACATTCTTTCGCCGACATATCGGTGTATTGTTTTGGGCCTTTCGGAAGTTAATCTTCTACTTGCAACGATTTAAAAAAAAACAGGAAAGCATTATTAAATATTTCTGAAATCGTGGGACAGTTGAGTGAACATGTATAGGTATGTAATGCACTTTGTTTTGTGTCGAAAGGTTAAATAGTTTTTGATCAAGAAGCATTTACATTCAGACATATGCTTTCGCCGACAGATCGGTGTATTGTTTTGGGCCTTTCGGAAGTTAATCTTCTACTTGCAACGATTTAAAAAAAAACAGGAAAGCATTATCAAATATTTCTGGAATCGTGGGACAGTTGAGTTAACATGTATAGGTATGTAATATACTTTGTTTTGTGTCGAAAGGTTAAATAGTTTTTGATCAAGAAGCATTTACATTCAGACATATTCTTTCGCCGACAGATCGGTGTATTGTTTTGGGCCTTTCGGAAGTTAATCTTCTACTTGCAACGATTGACAAAAAAACAGGAGAGCATTATCAAATATTTCTGAAATCGTGGGACAGTTGAGTTAACATGTATAGGTATATAATGCACCTTCAATATTGTACTTGCTATGATTTTCTCCATGAATGAATGGGAATATAAAATACATCTTAATTTTTTCAGTTGTAAATGCAAGCATGGAGGAGGAAACCCCTGTACTTCCCTGTTCACAACAGAAGAAATGGTCTCCAGGCGCCTTCAAATGCATGAGTTATCTTCTGGTGAGTGTACCCTTCATGACTTTTGTGTACATGTAACAACCCTTATATTAAACATACTTAATTTTAGAAATATTTCCTTCTATCGTTGTACACATGACACATTTAAATGTATGTGCGAGTAAAAATAAAGTGTGTACCTGAAATACTTGTGTGATCATGATATTATGTGAAACATGTAATACTGATTAATCTTGTTTCTTTTCCTTAGGTGAAAAAGACATGTTTCTCCTTGGAACTGTCAGCACAGTTATTGACAATAGTGCTACCACCAGTACTGCCAAAAAAGGGCCCAAAGGAGTCAATGAGCGTCAGCATCAGCGCAGTTATTACATGATTGAAAACAAGAAGGTGTGCAGGGACACATTCCGCTTCATGTATGGGTAAGTAAAGACACACTTTAAATAGCATGTGATATCATTGTGAGAATTCGTGGGAGGCTGTCATATCTATTTATGGAAGCTATAATATAAATCTCCAGACAAAACGTCATGACAGATTCAACAATTATTGTTCTAGAATCTCCAAACTTTTTAGAGTTACAAAATTAATATTCATTAATAATTTATTTGCGTTGATATCTATTGAATAGCATGCCAATCTTTATGCCAAGTTATCCTTTCCTACAATAGAATGCATTGATAATAGAATTTGATGCTTTACCATTTTCAATAACACCATTGTAATGTTATTTTCTTTCTTTACAGTATTAGCCAGGATAAACTGACTGCCACCATCAAGTGGTATAAAGAGCACGGCCTGACTCCAAGAAGAAAAGATGCAGGTGGGAGGAAAAACAACACACGTGTCCTCAAACTGGATGACATCAAAAGGGTTGTCTCTTTCATCTCCTCGTATGCAGAGAACCATGCATTGGTTCTCCCTGGACGTGTGTCATCCCATGCACGTGATGACATCCAACTGCTCCCCTCAAGTACCTCCAAGGCTACCATCTACAGGCTTTATGTCACAAGCATGGAGGCCGCTGATCAGCGATGTGTTGCCACCTCAACTTTTCGTTCACTTTGGCTTGAGGTGCTACCGAAAATAGTTTTGTCCCGTCCTATGACTGACTTGTGCTGGGAATGCCAAAGGAACAACAGGGCTATCTCAGTATCCAGTAATCTCCCAGAGGTAGTAAAACAACGAAAGCTGATCAAGCAACAAGCTCACTTGGATGTTGTTCATAGGGAACGAAAGGTTTACCAAGACATGGTGCAATCATCTAAGGCAGATCTTCATGGATCCGGAACAAAGTTGGCAACAACAGAATGTTGCAGTTCGAAGATGGTTGGGCATTACAGCTTCGATTATGCCCAGCAAGTTCACCTACCCCATGACCCACTCCAACCCGGCCCACTCTACTTCCTTTGTCCAAGGAAAGTCGGCCTCTTTGGTGTTTGCTGTGAAGGCATTCCACAGCAAGTCAATTATGTTATCGACGAGGCCCACTGCAGTGGCAAGGGCTCCAATGCCGTTATTTCTTATTTACATCATTTTTTCGCTACCTATGCTCTTGGAGAGGAAGAGGTCCACGAGCATTGCGACAATTGCAGTGGCCAAAACAAAAACAACCACATGCTGGCATACCTGGCCTGGAGAGTGCTAACTGGAAAGCACAAGAAAATAGGCCTACACTTTCTTATTACTGGCCACACAAAGTTCGCACCAGATTGGAGCTTTGGTTTGCTGAAGCAGAAATTCCGCAGAACACCTGTTTCTAGCCTACAAGAAATGAAAGAGTGCGTTGAGAGCAGCACAACATCTTTAAACATCGGACAACTTGTGGGTACTGAGAGGGGTGAAGTTCAAGTAAATGCCTATGACTGGCAGAAACATCTCGGTCCAAGCTTCAAACCTGTCAAGGGAATAAAACAATTCCAACATTTCTCTTTCTCTTCAGAGCGTCCTGGTGTGGTTCAGGCCAAGCAATATTCCAACAGTGAGGAAGTTGAATTTGACATCCTCAGTGGACCAGCAGACAGAATCTCAGTGAACGACCCACTACCACTGATTTCACCTGGGCTATCTGATAAACGCCAGTGGTACTTGTTCAAGAACATTAGGGACTTCTGTGCACCTGGTACAGAAGATTTGATGTGTCCCAAGCCAACAGTCCCTGAGCCAGGAAATGCAGTAGTCGTGCAGGTTGAACAATTGGATGATGATCAAAATGAGGCCGAGGATAACGCAGGTAGTGCCCATGGTCATGCCCGAGGCCGAGGCCAAGCACGTGGCCGAGGCCAAGCCCGTGGCCGAGGCCAAGCACGTGGCCGAGGCCAAGCCCGTGGCCGAGGCCAAGCACGTGGCCGAGGCCAAGCACGTGGCCGAGGCCAAGCACGTGGCCGAGGCCAAGCCCGATAGGGGTTGTTGGGATTGCCCCAATGCATGTGGCCGAGGCCAAGCCCGAGGCCGAGGCCGAGGCCAAGCCCGTGGCCGAGGCCAAGCACGTGGCCAAGGCCAAGCACGAGGCAGAGGCCAAGCACGAGGCAGAGGCCAAGCCAGAGGCACTGATAGAGAGGAATCTAATTCTCCGGACGCTGGTGTTAACTCTGGTCGTGGTCGTGGTCGAGGTCGAGGTCGAGCCCGCGGTCGTGGTCGTGGACATGGCCGTGGTGGTCTAAGACCAGGAACTGTTAGAGAGCTGTCACCAGACTCTGTGCCTAACCAAAGACAGAGGAAGAAGCAACGAAGGAATTAATTAATCAATCAAGGGACGGGAGTTTTTAGCATGTTTCGAACATTTTTTCAACTTTTCAGTGGGTACCGTGATTTTTCAGTGGTTCACATTCTCAATAAATATTAAGCGCAGCACCAAGAGATTTGCTGGAGACATGCATTGGGGCAATCCCAACAACCCCTATCAATTTCAGATCCCTGCGCCTAATATAAATGACCGTTGCTAAGGACTATGTGTGGGGAAAAGCTTTGTGACTTTAGCGGCCATTTTCTCGTAATGAGCCTTTCTGACTTTCAGTAGGAAAATATTTAATAAAATTGTTATTTCCCAACCGATCTGCATGTGTTTGGTATCATTTTAAAGAGGATGTTGTGGGGAATATGAATCTGGTGTTAACTTAATTCATGTTTTCAACGACATGCGACTGATTTCGTAAAAACACATATGTCACATCATATTGAGATGATATTTGTCTTATATTTGGGACATTTGAGAAAACAAGTGAAGATGAATTGTACATTTTCTGGTGATCTCACCTAAAGAAGTATATTGGGAGAAGCATAATCCTTTATTTTTCCAATCGAACCAAATAAAATGTTCTAAAAACTCAATTCAACTATCTGAGTTCTTGGGAAAATAGAGAAAATACCCTTTTCTCCCACTGACTTCAATGATGAACATAAGCAGTCTTTAAAATGAAAAAAAACAAACTTGTCAGGCTTTTCATTCTTTAAAACAAAGTTTGAAAATAACATGGGAGTGCTGCCTGCAGTAAGACCTAGGACCGTGCTTTATCTCTTTGATGGAACTGCTGTTCCAACCTGTAGCACTTTACCCACAATAGGAAAGAGGAGAATGATTAACTATTATACACATTTGGAATGGAACCTTACTCTAGTGTTTTCAATGTCCTGTTCATCTTCACTGCCTCCAACAGGATCATGAGGTGTTTATAACCAATCCCACAGTCTGATAGGCTGGAAGTGTATAAATGCAATGGGTAAAATATATTGTTAATCATAGTTTAAGACAAGACAATGGGACACATTACCTACCTTTACAGAATATAAACATACTAGAGCTTGTAGTTTGCACAAATAGTAGATAAAGGTCAGCTTTCTAATATCTTTACATTCATTCAAATTAGATGTGCCCAAAAGTATTTGATGGATGTTGATATTCACAAGTATATTGTCACATGATTAAATAAAATATGGGTGAATAAATTACACAAAGCCATTTCCATTATATTGTCCTCTGCATCCAGTGTTACAATACACATAACTCACTTTATATGCTTCCATGATGTATTGTCTTCCAGCACTGGAGAGACCATATGTACAAGTTCTGGTGTGAAGATGTCCCCTTTCAGTCTGAAACAGTAGCCATGCACTAATGTAATAACGACAATACACATACCATCAGACCTAAGGTAATGGATTATCATTCTACTACAAGGCAACAATTGACCATCCACAGAGATTCTCTTATTATGTTCTTTGTGGCATACTGCCACAGGTGAATGAAATATCATTAGGTGACTTAATGGCCTAAACAAATTACATTCTTTATTTCTTATTTACCATTCACCAACCATTTGGCTTAGTAAGATAATTATTTAGAAATAAGTACAGTAGTTGGGGTCTCAATTGTCATTGATGATACAACCTGACTATTTTATCCCACAACTGGTATTTAACAACAGGTAGAAGGTGAGGTTTAGAATGGCTAATGGTGGATAGGATGCCCCTGATGGTTTGATAAGTGATGACATAAGAAAGACATACAACTATACATCAAATAAAATACCTCAGGCTCTCTATTTTGTTGTATTTGGTCAGGAATTGAAACAAACATGTCACTTCTCCCTTAATAAGTTCTGAAACATCCAACCTGGAATATATAGAGAAAATATTCATCTCTAAGCTGTAGTACAGGTGAAAGGGAATAACAAACAATACATCACATGTAATTACTGCAGGTATTTATTAATCATACATAATATATACATCTACCATTATGCTAGCAGTGAAATGGAATGGAGAATGAGAATGAAACAAGGTCCAAGTAATTGAATATTGATTGGATAGCATCAAACTACAAACATTTCTTTTGGTTATTAGTCATATACATATTTTGGTTATAAATCATATATATATTCCATTTAGTGCTCAAGGTGAAATATACTGTATTTGAAACTTACCCAAAGTCTTTGAGAATATCAAGTTTGGATAAAACAGAATCTACCATGTTGAGCATGCCTCCACTAATGCCTTTCATCAACAAGCTGAAGTACAGAAAGTATTATTTGGTACATGTTTAGTGCAACAGCTCTTTTGATGCATGCAATTATGTTGATTTTCACCCTTCCATCATTAGGAAACTCTAGAGGCTAACAAATCAATGACATATATTTGTATTTCCCTTTGTGCATAGATATGCACTCTACTGGATGTAACAGTCCTAGTGGTCTTGATGAAAATTGTCTTGAGCTGACAAAATAATTCCATGTCTGTACTTACTGTAGTTTGTGTAATGAAACCTTGTTCTCCAGAGCCTTCAACAAAAACATCACACTGGTAGCATTTAATGTCATACCCGCCAACCTAAAGATACACACAAAGTACTTTGTAAATAGTTATAAGTCAAAACAATTACACAGAGTAACCATGAGGAGATGAATTAAACTACTCAGCAGGTAACTTGTCTACATGTATAGTGTAGTCAACCTTGGTGTCGCCGGACCAACTGACGTTTTGTGGTGGTTTCTACAGGCATATACCAGTAAATGGTGACACTACTTATCCAGCCTGCGATGACCATCATGCTATTACTAGACAACCCAGGTTCAATATTCCTCTGAACTAAGGGAAAGTAAAACTGGACAACGATCTCTGTTTCCATAGCTTTATTTCCCCGTCAGCACTTCCAACACAAGGTACAAGATCAGGCAAGCAAACCTAGACTAACCAAGACAATGGTGGACAAGTATTCCATGATAGTCACAAACACAGTGTACATAAACAAGGTGTGTACACACACACAATCCACATACACAAAGTACATGAATGAGAGGTACAGGAGATATTCAATACATCAAGATAATAGGTAACATCAAACACATTCTGGTGTTGAGGACTAGTTGGTAGACAACCTGTAAATAGGCTAAATCTTGACATTTCATTCATAAAAGCAACAGATCGGAAAGGCTTGAAAGGTTGAGCGAGTGTTGCTGCAACCTTGACGTACAAGGCCGACCCAGTTATGTATAATTAAAACAACAACAAGTCAGACTAGACTTGAACCTCATATACACTACATATAGCATATAACAATAACAATATTTCCTCATGTATGCATAATCTATAATCTATTGCTATATACTTAGATACAAACTTAATACAGTGTCTGTACTTACTGCAGAGTGTGTAAAGTAACCATCTTCTCCAGAGCCTTGCAGAAGTTTGTTACGCTGGCTCCATCCATTGTCATACCATCAAACACAAGCCTACAGAATAATGTATTCATACAAAAAATTCATACAATTGATACATTCACCAAATATAGAGATTGCTGCATGGTTCACAAACACACAACCAGTCACAGTAGCGAGGCAATTAGCTCACTAAAATCAAAGACCACTGGCCACACTGCATAGCACTACATTATTAGTTATATTATAGTGTCAGGATCATGTAGTATATACTATAATATGTAGGAGAATCTCTGAGACAGAGAGAGACAACCAGACACAAAAGAATTTCGTTTCCAACTAAAGTAAGCTTTATTCATGTGCTACTCCTGGAGGTGGGCGGGGCTCTATCTCTAATAGGCCCCTTCATCCCAGACGAGCAGGTATGAATCATGGGAGGAGGGGCAATGGTAACTCTAGCTGTATAGCAGTTGTTTTACCTGTCACATTCTTCCTAAATAGCTTGTTGATAACCATGTAGTACAGTAGGGGTAAGTTTGTGTTGGGGACATTTCACTAATACCTCTGATTAATGGGACTACTTGACTGGTTTTTGGTGACTGGTCAGTGCAAAATGTTTACATTTCACTTTCAGTTACCCTTCAGTTACCCTTCAGGCCCTTCAAACTTCCTACGCTCCCACAGCCAATGGCCTTCAACCATCTCTATGGGGGAAACTCATCATGATACAAGTTCAGCTAATTAACTATTTTTTAGTTCAATATATTTTATAATTTTTAATTAGGAGGGTAGAATAGCCTGTCAACTATATATATGCAGATTTTAAAGAAAATCATATGATTTAATTGTCGTTTATTGGGGAAAATGCAGGAAATAACTGTTTTTCTCATAGACTTCTATAGTGAACAGTAGTAAATTTCAACAGTCCCTGAAATAAAAACTAATCCAATGACATGTTTTGGGGGGCTTATTGGGTTCCCATAACCATGTTCTTTCTAAATCCAAAGTTGAAAACAAATTCCATGATTCATTCATTTTTTTTAAACACTGCCATTTACCTTTAATTTACATTCTGACATCATCAAATGACACATATATATCGTTTTGCCGTCTCACCTTGTTTTAGTGCACTGATGCATGAATAAAAATAAATGACTCTAGGTGGCAACCAAAGCCGCTTTTTCCTAGTTCATTTTCAACTGTAAGCTCAAATTAGATAATATAACAAAAACAGTGATAAATAAGGCAAATGGAATCAAAGATGTGCAAAATTGTTTTCTGTACTTACTCTAATGTCTGTAAAGTCCCTAAGCCTTCAAGCCTTGCCAGACCTTGATACAGTGCTGATATACAAGCACCATCCACTGTCACATGGTTTAATCTGCATAGATACATGGAGGTATAAAGAGCCTTGTTGTTCAAGAGCTAGTGAAAGTAATGATTCAACGTGGCCAGTAGCTTTTTCAGTGTCTACTATATTGACCTCGCAGATTGGTGTGCAACAGGGCAATAATCTATTTAAGTGGTATGTTTGTCAATCCTTTAATCCAGGTAATATGTCACTGCATAACTCACCTGAAGATGAGAAATTTGGGGATCGCAGTCAGCATGAAGATTATGGCATTTATGTCCACCAGAGTGAGGAGTGTCTTCTCTATACTCATCTCACCATCTTTGCATACCTCATGGGCGACAGCTTCAGCAACATGTTTGCTCTGTGTTTCGTACACTAACTGTACTTTGCCAAGCTGGTTTGAAGATTGCTGTGTGGCATGAAGGCATTTTTTACAAATCCGAGACAAATAAGAGGAAGAAGTTTAGTCTGAGTATTCTCATCTTCTAAAAGTATATATATTATATTTTCTCTGCCAAGGTACCATGAACCACATTATTCATAAATTTTGTTGGAGAAATATTTTGAACAATTTCTTCTTCATTCAAATGTCTTGATACTTAATCTTGCCCAATTCTTTTAGGCAATATAATTGAAATATTGGGCATCATTTTTAGCTGACCTCATTTATTTTGTTGATAAGAAACTCCTCTATTTCTGCTTGATGAGACTCATCCGGGTATAATGCAGACTTCAGTGAAGACAGGAGGTTTTGCAGATGTTCGCTGGAGGTATCTAGACCCAGACCATACAGGAATAATCTTGCCATGTTGAAACTTTCTTTTTTCCAAATTGTATCAACCATTTCTTCTAGAGTGTTCTTGTCCTTGGATATCAGCTGGGACATTGCTAGCATTTCTTGGATCGTCAAGTGGACAAACTCGCTAGTTGAAACATTGGAGGAGGAAGAACCACTTGCTGCAATCTGTTTAACCAATAGTATTCCACTCTCAACTGATGTGTTCACTGAAAACAAAATAAAGTAATTAAAAACTATGTAGTGTAAAACTCTGTAGTATGTATAATTGTACATTATTTGAAGTCAAGATTCAAGGTGAACAATCTTATGTGTGGAACATTGAGACCAGGAACTTGGGTAAGCTTGGTTTGAGAGCTCTTTTGTTATAACCCAGTTCTCTATAACACAGGTGTATGCTAACACCCTCATTGTTATCCTGAGTGATATCACACATCGCCTTGCAGGCATCTGTTCCATCTTCTCGTTCCCCAGTGAGGATCTTTTGAGGATATTTTTGAGGCAGACCTAAGTTTCTTGAGCTAGTTTCTCCCAAAGGTTGGCATTGAACACTTCCAAGTTGTTGGTGTGCACCTAGGTCATTCAAACTGATACTTTGCCACATGGGCTGACGTCCTTAAACCCATTTTGCGTTGTTTGATCTTTCCGTTCCAATGCTTTAGTGCGTCTTGTTTTTCTCATTCCTTATAGTATGTAGGAAATAACGTAATATCAGTATCTTTCACACAAAGGCATTTCTGTTTGGAATTTTTTTATCCAGGATTAATGGCCATTACTGCCATATTGTATTCAGACTTGATTTGCAAATCGCTACCAAAAGATTATATAATGAAAAGTATTCCATTGACTCTATGCTTTGCATGTAGGAAGCAACACAGCTATCCTGACCATCCGATCCCTGTCCTCAGCAGCATTGGCATGAGCCACCAGCTGGTCATGCTTAAGATCCAACTAATCCACCCCAGCTAGAATTGAAGTTGTGTCTTCTTAATAGGACTTCCCAAATGGATATAAATGCAATCTCACACACAAAGAACAGTTAGGTTGTATTCCAAGTCAATTCTAAAGGAATTTGGAGTCAAGAGATAGTCAAAGTCAAAGTAGCATAATGGCCGCCGACATCGTAAGACGTAGGTAGCATGGCTGACGAGTGAAAAGACGATCAAACTACTATTCACCAATTTTTACGAACATCAGATGGCAGGAAACCCAACCTGGACATACTGTGACTCATTTATGCCTGTTTCCAAAACTCAGGAAGTGAAAATCACATGGTAATGACAATTGTTTTGATTCATGTGAACGATATTACAAGGATTTACACCGTCATGTTCCCGCAACACTGGTACGCTAGTGTCACACTATGCTAAAGCGAAAAAACACCAGTGCGACAGGTTACTCGCCCGATCAAAAGAAAGCAACAATTGAAACAAATGAAATAGTGCCTGGATTGATAAACACTTTACATACATCTAAGCGTATCAAATTACCTGACAAAATGACCACAAATAAGGACTCAGTGATTCCCAATGGTCTACCCCCTAAGTCAGCCAAAGAATCCCTAGTTGAGCTGATAGGGAGCCATAACCATCTAGTTACGTGTGTGGACAGTTCTAATGAGGCTATTCAACAACTAGTAAGTTTACATACAGAAGATACCAGGACAAGACTAGAGCTAGAAGAAAAGAATAAGTGTATGGAAAAAAGGCTCATAGATCTTGAGTCGACGGTGAGTCATTTAAAACACGAACTGATCTGTCAGAAGGCTGTAAACAATGATGTTGACAGCAAACTAAAAATTAAATCAATCGTATTCAGTGGGGTAAGAGAACCCAAGAATGAAAGAGTATCCAGAACATGTGCTGAGATAATCCGGTTGGTAATACCAGAGTTTGATGATGACTGTTATCGCATAAAATCAGACCATCAGAACAAGCAGAGTAACCGCCCTGATTCAATCATATGCACATTTAAGAATATGCATGAAAGGAAGGAGTTTATGTCAAAAAAAGGCAGGATCTTCGACACAAATGTATTCCCCCCAGAACAATTTCCATCGCACAAATTCTGGGGATTTGAAGAAGACGTGAACCCTGAAGTACGGCCAAACAAAACTATGTTAAGATTAATAGTAAAGAAGGCGGCAGACCTAAATATCAACCCAGCTGCCAAGCTCAAAGGGGACAGAATTGTTATTCATGGAAGTACGTATGATACCACCAAACTTGATGCCATCCCAGCTGAGATTCAACCACACACGCTCAAAACTCTGAAAATCGGGGGTTGTTTTGCGTATCAGGGGCCCCTGGCATGGCCAAGTAATTTGTACACCTGTAAATTCTACTTAAAGAAATTACGCTTCAGTTCTGTAGAACACTGCTACACATACCTAAAGGCACTGAAGAACGATCGCATTTCTCTGTCTAGGCGAATTCTAGACATGAGAGACCCGTTTAAACTGATTAAAACGGACAACGACTGGCAAAAGCACGAAGCCTCCTACATGAAAACTATTATACGCGCAAAGTTTGAACAGGATGAATCACTAAGAAAGTTGCTACTGAGGATGGGAGAGATAGAACTCGTCGAGGCGACAGGCGACCAAAAATGGGGCGCGGGCTGCTTTTGGGGTTCAATTCAACTCAAAGCACACACCTGGGAAGGAGGCAACCTCCAAGGCAGGCTCCTAATGGCAATTAGGGACGACCTAATGGAAAAGTACAAACACGAGTTGCCGAACATGACACCCATATCACCTCCCCCACCTCCAATCACGCCGTCAAGGATATCTCCAGCCTCGAAGGGAAAAATGAGGCCGCGCTACTTTGACAAATATCCAGCTAGGGAAGAGCAAAATGCAGGAAATAAACTTACCAATTTGCAGGACATTCAGGAAAATTCACTGGATGAAGAGGAGAGTTCCTCCGATGAAGATATGGACGCCTCAGATGTCTCAAATGCCTCAAGCATTTCACTATCCAACATATCAGCCGCTGACTTGAAGGTGGACGCGAAGTTCGCCCTGTCTAAGACAAGCACACCAATCTTCGGTAATCCGAGAAACATTTCCATCCGGAGTGTAAGCGCCTTGTCCACGCACAGGACATTGAATGACTCCATGGCCAAACTTTTGAGGCTAAGAGGGCGTAAGAAAAGGAAATAGGTTGTACTATACGGACGATTTACACAATGCATAAGTGAGTTTTAGGTACGGCATCAGCCATGACACCTAACTTGCCTCGTAACTCCCTATGATATGAGTGAAAATTTAGTATAAACCACCTGTATATATGTGGAGACCATTGTTTTGCACCATAATTTTTTCTGTGGAAGTATGAGATGTATATCGCATGAAAACTGTCTTGATGGTATGTAAACAAGCGCATGTGCTTCTGTATATAGAGGTTAGCGAGTCAATGTGAAGGTCACCATCCCGCAGCAACAAGCCATTAGTTTGACAAGTAGAAACTGATTTTATAATCAGAGTTAGCGAATATAATAATAACTGAAATTTGTCTTTCTGTACGTTCTACCTCCATGTTATGGGGAGGTGGCTTTATAGGGTAGTAGCAATATCAGCGTAAAATAATCACCTTCCTATTCACTGCGGTGTAAGGTAAAATGGCCGACCATGACAATGGAATCGCGAACCACGTTGTGAGACACATACACTATGGTACGTTATGTTACATAAATCAACTCTTGAGTTAGTTTGATGACATCTACTGGAAACTCTGGTGGATATTGTATTTTTAATGGTACATTGATATGTCTTACTTGTCAGATAGTTAGATAACCCTGGTCACAAGCGTGTACTCGGTGACTTGCCGACTGACGAATGACAGATCAGACCCGCTACTGGGAAAATGTATTGTTCTTATATATGCCAATGAATGTTTGTTTTAATAACCGCTATAATGAGGAGATGTACGAGAATGTAATGAGGGAGTCAACGGACTCATATAAAGTTTGCCGAGACTTAGATTGTAGAAAAAACAGACCCAAAAATGGAATTGGATGACTTTAAGAATTTGACCTGTATGAAAGGAATGTCACTTGTCTCACTCAATATAAGATCGCTTAGGAAGAAAGCAGTAGAAGTGAACGACACTATACTATTGGGGAACATAAAAATCTTAGCCCTACAAGAAACCTGGCTAGATAAGGATGACCAATTTAGTCCAAAATCCTAAATACAAAATATACAGGTTTGATAGAAGCACTCAAGTCAATGGTGAGATAAAGAAAGGAGGGGGATTATGTTGTTTCATAGATAGCGAGTTTAATGTAGATCCATGGATCTTTGCTGAACGTAATATCTGTAACGAACACATCGAGGTGCAGATCCTGAAGGTTAAACCAGGTAATAGAAGAAAAATTATAGTCCTCAACCTTTATAGGCCTCCTAGCGGAAGCAAGAACATATTCATAAACGAACTGAATGATGTCTTGACTTATTTGAAAGGGGAGGCTACGAATTCGAATATTGTGGTTTGTGGTGACATAAACATTGATATGTTGGGTAAAGCAGATATAAGTGCCAAAGATATGTTTCATGTACTAAAAGAGTCTTCACTCAAAATGTATACTAACAATCCAACAAGATGTAGTAAGCACACACGCAGTCTGATTGATATTATCGCGAGTGACCACCCACATATAAATACATCTGGGATAATTTACACATCTATCTCTGACCACTTCGCTGTATTTATTAACATGAAAAAGAAGACTGCTCCTCGAATCAGACTGAGAAAAGCAGAAGGTATGGTCATATGAATTACAACAATTTCAGAGATTATATAGAAATTAGGTCTAGACCTGACAATTTATTCAAACCAGTTAATACTGACACTAACGATGTATGGCATGAAATGAAGGATATCATTACAATGTATCTAGATGATAAATGTCCTATAAAAGAGAGAAAAATCACTCATAGAGGTTTAATGGTATTGGACAGAGCTACTTGAGATGCTATAAAAACCAGAGACAATTTATTTCAAATTGCAAAAAGGTCAGGTAATTTACATGATTGGCAGCGTGCCAGGGTAGCTAGATCTACTAGTGCAAGGCTAGTGAAGGAAGCCAAGAGAAAACATATCTCCAAACTTATCAATGAAAATGCGGACAATAGTAAAAAGTTCTGGAGGCTGCTAAATAACCTAATGGGAAAGTCGACAGCGACACTGCCAGATAGTTTTGTGCATAATGGCAAAGTAGTAGAAGGTATGGAGGCCAGCAATGGTCTAAACAACTTCTTCAAGGACCTAAGTTCCATTACAAAGGACTTGAACAATAAATGTGAAGTCTATCTAACAGAAGATACTGAAATTGTAACCTCCACAGAAATTCTCATCACGGAGGAAGAGGTAGCCAAAGTAGTAAGAGATATAAACATCAGTAAAAGCAGTGGCCTGAACTGGGTAAATTCTAACATCCTCAAGTTCTATTTCTCCTGTGTTATACCGCAATTAACAAGGCTGCTAAATGACTGTGTCAATCTATGTAATATCCCACAAGAGTGGAAGGAGTATACGATCACGCCCTTACCTAAAGCAGGAAATCTAAGACAATTTATTAACTTGAGGCCTATTGCGTTAGTCCCACTACTGTAAAAAAATTTGGAACACTTTTTATGTAATGCAATACGTGTCCATATGAATATCAACAAATTGTTTTCTCCATTCCAAGGTGGTTTTAGAAAGGAGCACTCAACGAATAGAACGGTATACAAATTTCTAGACCCAATCTTAAAAGGTATAGATAAAGGTGAGCTTTCCATCGCCACCTACTTTGATGTGGCGAAAGCCTTTAACTGTTTGGATTATGACATCACGTTTCAAAAGTTACATCACTATAAAATCAGCCCTGTAATAATTAACCTAGTTAGAAAATACTTGTCGAATAGAAAACAAAGGACGATATTAAAGGTATACGCGGGTGTCCACGCCCACGCCACCTAGCGGCTCCTATTTTTCTTTGAAATATTTCGTTATCATGATAAGTTGAGATGTATTTGTGCACGATTTCCAATATCTACAGGGTTTATTTTCATTACAGCACTTTTGAGTCATGTTTTTAAGATTCATTTGTATGGGTTATGCTTATGTTTATTGGTTATTTTATACTTCAAATGACCATAACTGTTTTTTAACCCCGTCAACGTATAGTTTTTTTTGGTAAATCAGTAGCATGATACACCAAATATATGTGTAGAAAGTTTTGATGAAAAGTCACCGATCAATTTTTTTTTATATAGTGAAACGTGAAAAAAAACACATTTTTCCATAGACTTTAATGCTAAAGCACTGTTATTTTCAGGCAGCTGTAGAAAAAAAAATAAGTCGTTGAGATATACTTTTTTTTTCATTTCTTGCTTTCTTATGTAGTCAGGAATGATCCCTGAACGTTTCATGAAAAAGTCACCGACCAATCTTTTTTCCATTGAACACCCGCGTATACCTTTAAATGGACACACATCAAATCAGGTTGTCATTGACGTAGGGGTTCCTCAGGGGAGCTTATTAGGGCCCCTGAACTTCATAACATATGTTGCGATTCTTGCCTATGTTCTTTCCAATGTCTTTGTGGCCATCGTTGTACATCTGTCTTTCAGCTCCGGCTTAATATTAATCGATATTAAATAATGATATTTTGTGATCGTATAGGTTTACTTCTGCGAGAATAAATATATTATGAATATCGATAGCAGGAGATGGGAGGAAAGGAACTATAGTGGCCGGATTAAATTAAAGTTCCAAAGGACCAAGGGTTGAAATATTCTATGTTTCAAAAGCGGCTCCGAGCTATAACATCAAGAGTGAAATACTTCTTTCATATGTTCTCTTTATTCCTCCTTGTGTGTTGGGTTGAAGACCTTGCTCCTCAACCCGATTAATATACAAATACATTGGGTATATCAATAATATCCAACACAAGAACAGACTATGTTTGCAATACAAATCAGGAATAATTAAATAAATATAATGATGAAATAAGTACAAACTTGTACATAAATAGAGAAATATGTGATAACCATCATGGTTAAAATCCGGATGGAATAATATGAATGGTTAATTAATAATAAATTAATCAAGTAATACAAAGTATAAATATCATAATGAGTTGAAATGTAGACTCCTAGTGGCATCCGGAGGTACTACCCGGAGATGGCCGGATCCGGAGGTGGCCGGATCTGGAGCTACCTGGAGCTCGATGGAAATGTTCATATAGTATAGTAGAATCGTTACACTCCTCCCCAACCAACGGAAATAAAATTTTAAAAGGAGATGAACATATTCAATGACTGGAGAAATTTTATGAAAATGTTAACAAGAAATAAGAACGATTCATATGTACATTTATACAATAGCTCATAATAAAAAAAAAAACGTAAGGTATCATATACCAACATTTAACTGTTCTTCAACATAAAAAAGTTGCGAAGATATATGAATAAAGATTCATAGGCTATTTACATCAGCAAAGCACCACCACGAAGATATCACACGCAAGAGTCCAGCATATTAAGTAGACATTATCGCACGAATGGCAAGAGATTGCTCCAGCGTGAAGCCAGGTATGATCTGGTTTGTTTCCTTGTCCGGATCTGCACTTTCAGTCACCACAGATACCTCCAGATCATCTGATTTCTTCTGAATACTGGCATTTTCACGCTCACGATCAAGGGATCGTTGCAGGTCTTTCACATTGTCCTGGGAAAGTCTCAGTTCATCCTCAAGAACAGATTGGGAGTGGGTAGCAATCTCCAGCCTCACCTTGAGGTCAAGAATCTCGTCTAACAAGCGTTTTCGCTCTTCACACCAGGCCTCTTTGTCTGTTAACATTGCCAAAATGTTCGTAATCTGTGTGGAGATGCTTTAACGCCTCCGCAAAGGATGAATGGGCTTTTACCAACTGGCATTGAGCGACAGCTAAGTTTTTGACTGCCTCACTGTCATTTAGCTGTTCCAGATCCATGTTGACTTCATTAAAGTCCACTGACACCACAGGAGAAATATTATTCTCAACCTTAGACTTAGTCGCAGGGAGCACTTGCTTCTTCTCCTTCTTAACACATGAGCTGGCCGGAGCAGCTCTTTTCCGGGCTATTGTGGCGACTGGATCTTTCTCACCATAGTCAGGATTGCTGGCCAAATTGCAAAACCTGTCGTTGTTATTTAAGCACCTCAGTCCAGCCTGATTTTGTGACAAATTATGGACCCACATCATGTGGTGGACAGAAGAGCACATCCGTAATTGTTTATTCTTGCATGGTCCAGAGGTCTGGTGACGGATCCCACACATATACTCCCAATGGTTGGGGAGATGATTTTCCTGCATGTGCCTAAGCCAGGCTAGACGGCTATGCAATACCTTGCCTGTACAGCGGAGATACGGGCAGCTACCTCCACCCGTTGATGCACTGTCATGTCCTTTATACACAATAGAGCGCAGCTCTCTCCTGGTGTCTTCAGAGACAATTCTACCAAGAATTCCATCTATCCACTCTTCGTATTTACGGATAAGATCGGCCTCAGTAATGTTGACGAATATGATTTCTTCTGTTTCCGAGTCCTGATCAGATTCAGTAACTGGTACACACCTGCCATGTCTAGTGTCCATTGGCTTCTTCAATTTGAGCAGAGGAGGCCTAATCTTGTCTGTAAATTCGGAGGACAAACCCCTCTCTCTGCCAGGCGAATTGGAACGGGAGCGACGCTCGGAGGAATCTCTGTTAACACTGTCAGATTTCCTTCGACTCCTCGACTCGTACACTTTGTCATCTTCCCTTGATGAAGGCATGGTTCCAATTTTCAATCGATATCTTCAACAAAAGCAGGTCCGGACAGCTCCGGAGGACATAAACGTCTCGATCCTATGTATACTTCAGTGTTGAAATGGAACGCAACCTGCTGTGCACATGCTTCACCTGTCTTATATAGGTGCCAACCCGAGCCACACCCAAAAAATATGCCCATATATGGACATACAGGTGGCGAGGATCCACTCTGCACGGTTCCTTACCCATATTAGGTAACAGATCTCAAGAAAACTGCATATTACCTCACGAATAAAATAAAGAAATAATATCATTCAGGCTATATAGTCAGACCCCAGGGAAAAATACCTAAAAATTTCCTATACTACTTTTATCCGTATGGGCAGCGTGCACATTGCAGCGAACCAAGGGCATCAGCGTCTTGCCGGCAAGGTAGACGCTCCGCATGTCGAGGTGTCCGCCATAGCGCTCTCCGACGCAACGTTCCGCTTTGTTTACTTCTTAGCGCGGTGTTTATTTCCATCTACGACAGGTTGAAAAGTGTATAGAAACTCAATGAGGGTTGACTTTGACCGAGAATTTGATCATAAAATGCTGAATAATGGCAGTAGAATACATGTTTCTTCGTGAAATATGTAAACTAAACATATTGGCTTGCTTCCCCGGGCTCCGTGGAATGAGACCGTCTCCTGATTACTCATCCTACCGGCTGTCGACGAGGAAGAGCCGTCAATGTTTTTTTTATGGTAAATTGCTTCAAAGAAGCCTATCTAACACCTTAGGTTAGCTTGAAATTGTTATTAAAAACAAAAGGAATATTTCCATGTGGAAATAGACCCAATCATGGTTTTAAAATGGCCGTAAATCCACCATGTAATCGTATCTACTCTCTCCCGTGTTCACCAGAGGCTTTTTTACGTGTATATGGCTCTCCTGAAGGCAGGGAATCAAATCTAATGTTAAGTCAACATTCCTCCTCCAGATATTGAATAAAATTATCATTTCAAATCAGGGAAAGCCATATCTTGTGGGAGCCTTAATCACCCTCGTTCTGGTTCTCCTTGCACTTTCTGGCGATAAATCATTATCTCTGCTTTCATTATCAGGTTTTAGGCAGGGCTTCAGATAATCCACATGTATTTTCGCCATTTTCTTCGTGCCTTTATCAATGACATAGGTCCATTCATTTAGTTTTTCAACTATTTGAAAGGGACCCTCCCATCTTCCACACAGTGGCCGTCCAGTTTTCACTGTGATAAATTTGTAGACCCAATCTCCAGGAGCATATTCTCTGACCAATGTATTCTTGTCATAGGCCTTTTTCTGTGCTTTCACCGATCGTTTTAAATTCTTCATTACAAATTCGTGTGCCTTCAGGAGTTGTTCTCTGATGTATAACACCTGGTTATTTGGGCATCTTGCTTCAAAATTTTCGTCATAATTCCGATAAATGACTGCAGGCACCATTGAAATTTCCTCACCAAAGGTAAGTAGATTTGGAGAACAGCCGGTTGATTCATGCAAACTACACCTATAAGCATAGGTGATATATGGAATCAGCTGGTCCCAGTCATTTCTATGGAGATTAGCCAAGCCCGACAAAGCTGTCTTCAGAGTCCTAATCGATCTTTCAGCTAATCCATCAGATTGAGGCCTATAAGAATTGGTGAATGTTTTCTTTATAGACATCAATATGCACAACTCTCTCCATAAAGAAGAAGTAAAGTTGGCACCCCTATCCGAATGAATATTCAATGGAGCTCCAAATTTCAAGATCCAGCCTTCCATAAGGTGGGTCGCACAAGTGTCAGCTTGGTAATTTGGCATAGGAAATGCCTCCATGTATTTTGAATAATAGTCCTGGACCACCATAAAGCATATGTTACCCCTGAGAGTCAAAGGTAAATTTACAGCAATATCCAGAGCTATCCTATCAAATCTTGCGCCAGAAATTTCATTATGAAGCGGTCTCTTCCCTTTCCTAGGGAAATCTTTCACACGTTGGCAAATATCACAAGAAGCACACAATCGCTCTATATCTTCAGACATAAGTGGCCAGAAAAATGTTTCCTAGGGTCTTCTTTCTTCCCAAATGGCCACCTTGAGGAGAACCATGTAACATGCGGAAAATAGCCGTCCTTATTTTCAACGGGCCAACGATAGTCATGTCAGAAACTGAGACTTCTTCATGATATATCACATATAGAATCCCATTGCGTATTAATTATCATCTTGCTGAGGAAACCATACAATACTCTAAACTCCCGTGTTTCTGCACAAATCTCCTGAGTGGAAAGTTCTTCTCTACTTCGAACTAGTGACTTGATTTTGGCAATATCTCTGTCTTCATCCTGATATTTAGCCATCTCACCCTCTGAGCAAGGGAAAACTTCCTGCAAAAATCCTTTCTTCTCCTCCCATTTGCTTGTCATATCATCGACAGAAGATACCATACCAATAGGTTTGCAAGGGTCCTTCCTGCATGTGACACAGCCAGGATTTTTACATCTCCTGATCTTCCTCATTCTTGAAAGAGCATCGGCATTGCTATGAAATTTTCCTGGCCGGTGGAAAATCTTAGATTGATCCACGTCAAAATAAGCTAGAATAGACAGCCATCGAACCAAAATTCCATCAGCATCCTTGAAATTCAGGACCCATCTCAATGAAGAATGATCCGTACGAATGATAAATCTTGTGCCCCAGATGAAATGCTTGAACTTTTTCGAGGATTTAATCACCGCAAGCAGCTCCCTGTGCGTCGTACAATAATTCCTCTGAGTAGAATCAAATGATTTTGAGAAATAACAAAAAACTTTTTCTTCTCCGTCCTGTACCTGAGACAAAATCGAGCCAATTGAAAAATTACTGGCATCAGAATCGAGAATAAATAGATCATTCTCGGTTGGATACCCTAGGATAGGCTCAGAAATCAATGCACTTTTCAGTAGGCAAAACGATTTCTCCCGATCTTCATTCCATACAAATTTCGTATGATCCCTGAGCAGTTGGAACATAGGCTCAGCCTTCTCCGCAAATTCTGGAATAAAATCCCTGTAATATCCTACAAGTCCCAAGAAGGAACGAATATCTTTGATATTTTGTGGCTGTGGCCAGTGTGTAATAGCCTCAATCTTCTCCGGATCTGGTCTGCTCCCTTCGCTGTTAACTACTCTGCCTAGAAATCTAACAGAGCGCTTGAAAAGTACACATTTCTTTGGTTTCAAAATCAAACCAAATTTCTGTATTCTCTCAAAGACACATTTCAGATTTTTCCTGGCTTCTTCCAATGATTTTCCATAGGAAATTATATCATCTAAGTAAACCATACATTTTGTCCAGCGCAATCCTTGTAACATACTCTCTACCATGCGTTCAAATGTGGCTGGGGCATTGCATAGCCCAAATGCCATCACATTGAAACGAAACAAGCCTATATGGGTGACGAATGCAGATTTTTCCTTCGATTCTTCATTCAATTCCACTTGCCAATAGCCTGATTCGAGATCCAGGGTAGAATAATACATGTAGACTTTCGTCGATTCTAGGTAGGGGGAACGCATCTTTCTTTGTGATGTCATTTACTTTGCAATAATCCACACAGAAACGAATGGAATTATCCTTCTTTTTGACCAGAACAATCGGTGATGACCATGGCGAGTCACTAGGCAAAATAACTCCTTTATTTAACATCTTTACTAGCTCTTCTTACACTGTTTTTCTCCGGCCTATGGGTAAGCGGCGATAGCTCTGCTTGATAGGTTCCGAATCTCCAGTGTTTATGTGATGTTTCACGTTATCCGTTCTGCCCAGGTCTCCTCCAGGTTTTTGGAATATATTGAAAAATTCCAATAGGTCAGATCTAACCAAATCTTTCTCCTTCTCAGTGGTTATATCACTCTGAGAAACCAGCTGTTCCAGGTATTGAGGCAGATTATATTCAGTCATTGTCGGATCACGAGCAATTGTTTCCAATAATTCCAGCAATTCCAGCAATTCGCTCATCCTCCAAGGTAGAATTTTCAGGTTCAGCGATGTCTATCGACTCATCATTCCCAGTGTTCTCTATTAGAGAAACCACTTCAGCAACGCCTAATATCTCACCCTCTTCAATGAATTGTGCCTGGTTGGTGATATTCATCACAGGCAACCCATACAACTCCTCCTCTTCTCTATATCCTATGATGGTAGGAAAACTCACTAATCCTCTGTCATCGTCTATGTACATAGGAGGCTCCACAAGGAAATCACATTTGCTCATGCTATTCCTAGGGCCAGTCCAGATTGCTTCTACCATCGTCACTGAATTCTTCTTAATTTTAGTTCTTTCCTTAACTCTCAGGGCTCCATTATTCGATACAAATTCACAAAAAGTTTTCTTTCCATTTATATCAATCTCCCCAGTTTTGCTTCTAAACGTCATGTCCACTGCCATCTGGAAATCTAAGCCTAATATTCCGGATTCTCTATGGATACGTCCAACGAAAAATCTCCAGACATGCAACTTTCCTCCAAGATCAAAGTGGAAATTAGCAACACCTAACAAGGTTATATCACTGCCATTAGCAGCAATGACCTTATCCGAAGTGGGTAACAATGAAGGTGGGTTGATCATAGAGGAATATATACCCTCATCGATCAAGCTGATGGAGGCTCCAGTGTCCACTAATAGGTGATACAAATCTCTTCCAAAAGTAGCAGGTACATACCATCTTGCTCCTTTTAAGTTTGGCAGACAATAAACATTTTCTTCAGGCCTGGTCACCAGTAATAAATCAGGAGCTTCAGGGGCCGTACCCTCCCCTAAGAAAGAAGGTCCTGAAGAATTATTCATTGCTGTAATTGTCTGGTCGGAAAAGCCACTTTGAGATAGGGTGGTTGAGTTGATGGCCTTGTCCAACACAACCACAAGTCGTTTCCCTCAAGACCAGCCATGCTTTTACCAGATTTCTGATCTAAGATTCCGGATTTGTCTTAGCATCAAGGAAACCTGACAAGGAGTCTGAGATGATTTATTCCTCCAGGGTCCACTTTTCCTGTATCCCGACCACTTTGTTCTCTCTCCCAAAGCATTTATCCCATATTCCTCCTCATCTGATTCTTCAAACTCAGTCTCAGTTGTGTGAGAAACAGCAGCAACTGTAGTCAACACATCAGAGCTGGCATTAACTCCAAAAAGTGTTTTTATTCCACTTTTATAACGATTTGCACTTTTATAACGAAGTCCAGGGCATCGAATAATGACTTAGGCTGATGAGCATGAACTTCCAATGCAATCTTCTTGTCCAACATGCCTTTAATGAACTGCTGAATCAGCAGCCGAGTATGAAAATTATGTCTTTCACCCGGAAAGGCCCAGATCATCAAAGATCTAAGATGAACTGCAAAGGCATTTAGATCCTCGCCAGGAATTTGCTTTCTTGAATAGAAGGTATTTTCTCGGTCTTCAGGAGTACCTCCTCCATATATCCTACATTATACAGTGACTAAGTCATCTTCAGAGATGTCAAAATCATTAACAACGCTTGCAGCCTCGCCTTTACATTTGGAGAAAAGCACCTTCATCCTTGTTTCCTGAGACCAATTGTTAGCAAAGCTAATATTCTCAAATTGAACAAGATATTGGTACCAATCCTTTCCCTCGAAAGCAGGAGGCATAGAGCATTTGGGCTTCTCTGACCATTGAGTCACAGATAGATTTGTGGAAGAATCCTTGATCTTGATTGGACAAATATTTTCTTCCTCTTCAAATTCCACAGCATCAAACAACGACAGAGATCCTCGTGATTTTCTCTGAAAAGAAACTTTTTTCCCTCCATGGCGTGTTCCAATATGGCCATACAAAGGATTGGAGTCCAATGATTTCCAAAATTCAGTATCTCTCACATCAGACCCATCTTTCATTTTAAACAAACTTTTGGTTTCATTTAACTCAGCTTTATTAACTCGAGCTTCACTCTTCCAATAGTCCACGTTTTTCACTGCATCATCGACATTAGCTTTAGCTAATTGCAGTTCCGTATTAATCTTCTTCAAGGCATTTTCCTTCGAAGTAACCTCCTTATGCAGCAAATCTGTATCACTAGTAGCTCGATCTAAAGCATCTCTCTGACGAATAAGGTCCTCCTGGAGCTGATCCGTTGTATTTATGGCAGCATCACGTTCACCAGCTACATCCTTAAATTCGCTTTTTGTCAAAGCCAATACTCTATCAACATCTTCCTTGTCTTTAGCTGCCTGTAAGATGTAATCCCTGATCTTAGGATCCACGTCCTTGAGTTCTATGCCAGCTACTATCCCCTTCGCTAAATCAGTAGCCATGTTTAATCCTTCCCGTGACTCCAAGTCTGTTCATTTTGAGAAGAAATACAAAAATATACTAAGTAAAAAAAAACAAAAAGCAGTCCAATCGTGTTTGAACCCTTCAGGAGAAGAAAATCAAAAATCTCTCCAGAGCAACAGCAAGGCGAAGTAGTGTCCACACCATCCAGGAGTCTAACCAGTGAACATAAGTTGTCTTATATCACTCTGCCCCAAAAGGAAAAAATAAACCCAAGTTTAAATATTCCGTGTTAATTTGAGATGTATCCAGACGATATCCAATGACTATCTCCAGCTCCGGACACTTCCAAAGAAAAATGGAGACAAAGATCCAATGAGATCCGGAGGATCCTGGAGGTCCGGATGGGTCCGGATAGTGAGAAAAATAAGCAGACTGTTTATATTCCCTCGAAACTCCAATGTCCAGCAGACAATCCAGTGTTCTAGGAAGAAATACAAATGTATTTTTCCTTCACACTCACGGCACCAGTGTTGCGATTCTTGCCTATGTTCTTTCCAATGTCTTTGTGGCCATCGTTGTACATCTGTCTTTCAGCTCCGGCTTAATATTAATCGATATTAAATAATGATATTTTGTGATCGTATAGGTTTACTTCTGCGAGAATAAATATATTATGAATATCGATAGCAGGAGATGGGAGGAAAGGAACTATAGTGGCCGGATTAAATTAAAGTTCCAAAGGACCAAGGGTTGAAATATTCTATGTTTCAAAAGCGGCTCCGAGCTATAACATCAAGAGTGAAATACTTCTTTCATATGTTCTCTTTATTCCTCCTTGTGTGTTGGGTTGAAGACCTTGCTCCTCAACCCGATTAATATACAAATACATTGGGTATATCAATAATATCCAACACAAGAACAGACTATGTTTGCAATACAAATCAGGAATAATTAAATAAATATAATGATGAAATAAGTACAAACTTGTACATAAATAGAGAAATATGTGATAACCATCATGGTTAAAATCCGGATGGAATAATATGAATGGTTAATTAATAATAAATTAATCAAGTAATACAAAGTATAAATATCATAATGAGTTGAAATGTAGACTCCTAGTGGCGTCCGGAGGTACTACCCGGAGGTGGCCGGATCCGGAGGTGGCAGGATCTGGAGCTACCCGGAGCTCGATGGAAATGTTCATATAGTATAGTAGAATCGTTACACATACATTAACGATCTGCAGAACTGTCTACAAGATATTGATACAGATTTAAAAGTAGCCCTATCCATGTATGCGGATGATACAGCAACAAGTGTGACCGGGAAAAATGTCCAAGAATGTTAAACTGTATCACAAAATGTAGCTACAAAAGTAAATGGTTGGATGGTAGCAAAGAAATTACTTGTAAACTCGAAAAAATGCCCAGTACAAATAATAGGCTCGAGAAGGAGGTTAAATAGCATTGATTGTAACACCGTGGGAGCCATTTATATTGAAGGTAATGCATTAGAGATGGTACAAAATGCGAAGTACTTAGGGTTTAATATTGACAGACACCTTAATTTCAATAACCACTTTATGAAAATAAAGAATAGTGTCCAGTCAAAGGTTAACCAACTAGGAAAAATAAGGTATTACAAAAATGGCGAATAATAATATCATCCGCAAAGTACAAAGTGTAATAAACAGAGGTGTACGAATGATTGATCTTAACATTCAATTGCCTGTAGATCATGAATCAGTACAACATTCAAACTGTTGATAAGAGAGGGTATGTTGCATTAATGGGCTTAATGTTCCACTTGAAGAATCTTGATTCATATGTGCAAGCTATGCCAAGAGATACTAGACTCGCCGAGGGTATTAATATGGTGATGACTCAACCGAGAACTGAGAAACTGAGAAATAGCCCTGTATACCTAGGTCCTAAATCTTGGAACAGGCTATCTGTAGAGGAGAAGGGCATGACCTGGCCCAACCTAAAAGCAGTTCTAAAAGGCCGAGATATGCCGGCACTAGACTGAAATGAATAAGTCTAGAGTAGAACGTATAGAATGTAACGTGATTTGGGGCAGTCATGTGACTGTATGTAGAGAGAGCAATGCCTACCTGAATATAAAATTGTGAATGGGTTAGCGATTGATGTGTAATTTTACTTAGACAAAGCGGACTGTGTATGTATTTGTTTGTAATCTGGCACAAAAAATGTAGAAAACAAATGTGAGATGTGTGTATAAGGAAATCTAGATATATATATGTAAGGTTAAAGCAGTTAAAGAAATTTAAAAATTATAGGAGTAACTGTACTGAAATGTAATTACTAAGCAAAAATCACCACCTATGTATCATAACATTTGATGACGAATGAGAACTATCACATTGTGAAATTTTTGTCAATAAAATTTATTTAAAAAAAAAGAGAATAGATTCCCTTTTTAACTGAAAGCTTCTCTGGGGGCAGATTCCAGCACCCACAGGGGAATAAATACAAACAGTGGGTAGCATGACAACTCCTGCCACCAAAAAAAAACATTGAGGTGTCACTGCAAAATAATCTATATTTATGTAATGATTCCAGTATATTATATGAACATTTCCAACGAACTCTGTGTAGCTGAGGATCCAAACACCTCCTTCTCTGGATACCTCTAGATAGTACCTCCGGACACCACTTGGGGATCTACATTGCAACCCATGACGTTATTTGCAATTTGTATTATGTGATTAATTTATTATTAATTAACCATTCATATTATATATTATGGACTTTAACCATGATGGTTTTTAGATATTTCACTATTTATGTTCATGTTTGTACTTATTTCATTGTTATATTTATTTAGTTATTCCTGTTTGTATTGCAAACATAATGTTCTCTTGTGTTGAAAATCATTGATATACCTTATGTTCCTGTTCATAAATCGGGTTCAGGAGCAAGGTCTTCAACCCAGCACACAAGGAGGAATAAAGGGAATATATGACAAAAGTATTTTACTCTTGATGTTTTCTCTCGGAACTGCATTTGGAACATAGAATATTTCAACCCTTGGTCCTTTAACTTTAACATAATCTAGTCACTTTAGTTTATTTCTTCCCATCTCCTGCTATGATATTTATAATATATTTATTCTCGCAGAAGTAAACCTATACGATCATGAAATATCATTATTTAATATTGATTAATATTAAGCCGGAGCTGAAACACAGATGTGCAACGATGGCCACTCAGACATTGGAAAGAATATAGGCAGGAATCGCAACATTTACATTCATACAAATACCCATGACTCTATTTGACCATTCAAACAGAAGCTTGGAAAGTTAGGTTTACATAAGCAAGACTTCACTCAAATACCTTCAGCATTCCCAAGTCCAACAGCTTCAAGATCTTCCTCATCAAACACCAAAGCTGGCAGGTCTTTATTCACACGTTTCTCCACCAGTCCTCTATAGGCTAATCTACCAAGACCTGGCAGGCAAATACTGGCAGGGGTGCCCGATGATGTACATCTCTCCATGTATTTCTGTTGTAATAGATTCAGGTCCCTGTTACATTTTATGCATAATAGCTATAAGTTCTTGGTCTAAGTCTATAAATAGCTTGAGGAGTATGTAAGTGCACATCAGCAATTATGTCCTAGCCATGCATGATACTTTCGCCATGTCCACCCATAATTTAAGTGAACACCAATAAAGGTCTCAGTAGATAACATACCAACCTTTATTTTAATTATGTAGAATCATCAACTTTGTCTAATTTCCATTTACTGTTTACACTTGTAAGTTTTGCCTTATAGATAATGAATAATTTGGACAAGTATAATAGCATGCACAGGTTGCATGTGCTAGGTTAAATAAACCACATGATTTACACAAAGAATATATTTTTATTCTCCACTAGGTGAAGCTTAATATCAAGGGACAAAATGTATGTAAAATCCTCTTGATGCTACACCACCATATGGGTTAAATCAACACATGGTAGTACTAGTTCCTGCTATTTTCCTCGGGTGCTAAGTTGATCATTACTTAAATTAAAGTGTCTCACCACAATAAAGAAGGCTAGCAGTCGGGTGTAGGTGATAAGGTTAACCAGAGCTACATTTTCATCATCTTCCAAAACTTGACAAAACATCATACAGAAGTAAGTAATAGCTGACACAGAGAGCGCCAGCGGGTTGTTCAACATTTTCATTCTCACTCTATCCTTCTTGTCCTTAGACACATGCTTGTCAATAAACTCCAGGACTCCTTCTTTTGTCAAACCTACTACTTCCAGAATTGGAGTGCATCCTATTTTATAAAGTTGTTGAAATGGCCTAAAATTAAACATTTTGAATTCATTATGTGCCTACATTGTAAAATCTGATAAGTGGTGATCAAAGGCAATACCCAGTGAAAAAGCTTTAATCAAACTGAGGGACAATCAAGATATCTAATATCGGAAATACACTTAGTGAATCATGTGTCCCTTCTTCCTTCAACTATCACATCCTACCACCTGCCACATTGAAATGGCACTTGCATAATCTATATATGTGTAGACACAGTTTCAAAATGAATGTCATTGGGTTGGCAACGTTAAGAATTCCCCAACATGAATTTTTGTTAATGATTCAGATCTCATTGAAACAGTTTTTTGAGTATAATATTAGTCAATGTTTGAATTCAAAATAAAGTTGTTCGAGATTACATTCCATGAACAAATTTTCACTAAATATTTATTTTTGATCCCTTGGCAACCCCTTTAAAAGAGCATCGGGATGGCAACGTTAAAATTCCCCACTACAAAAAGTAAATTAAAAGAAATTGAAAATATTTTGATACACTATATTTTGTCATGTATATAGCCATGTGGGAGCATTATTGCAGACACATGTCATAATCATTTGATGTTTTGTACAATGCTGGGTAAACATTATTGGACGCTTTAGAAAACTGTGTTATTTGGGCCGTTTTCAGCCCATAGGGTGGCCGTATTTTATTCTAGCGCTATAACAGTATATGTCGCATGTAAGGTCTATATAATGTGCATCGTTTGGTGTAACATATATTCATATACAAGAAACTGGTTTCCAAAATAGCTTGTTTGCTCATTTCTTGGAAACTGACCATATATATATGTATACAGTTGAGGTATTTTCATTCACACACAATTGGCAGCTTTTCTCTCCATAAGTACAACACAAATCCTATAACCTACCTTGACGCCAGTATAAGGACAGACTTGCCAAGAACATCTCTTCTCAGAATATCCATGCACCAGGTCAGGGGCTCACGCTCAACGCCATGAAATTCACTTCTCTTTCCATATTTATCAGCCAGACCAGGGAACTCGTCAAGCCCATCTGTAATATAAAACATCATATTATTCCTTTTAGTCCTGTCTGCTTGAGTATTACAAATTGTCTCACTCAGGGTCTCTTCTAGTTTCTCTTCTCTAGCAAATTTTGACCCACAAACATAAAGAATAATGGATGTGTAGTGGGTCCGCTTGATAACATCAATGTCACTGATGTATCAACACCATCAACTCCAGCGGCAGCGAAGGGCAATTCTACCAGAGCTGGATGCAAAACAAACTACCGGCCAGTTCCGAAAGGGGGCAATATATGGTCGATTCTAATGAACTGTCCGCTTTTGGTGTTTTTTGAGGTCAAATTTCAGAATGGATTTGTATTCCAATCTTGTTGATGTCTTAAACTAGACACCATGAGCTATTATTAGTGAAAGTTGGGAACACTAATCTCTTAAACTCAGTCTGCTCTGCTTACTTGAAAATTAAAGTATTATGCAATGTATGTAATTTGGGGTTTGATGGTTTAGAATCTATTGGAAACAATTCTTCTATCAAACAATCCTATTCTCATAGAGAGAACATGTGTACTAAAATAGGTTAATACAAAAAATAGTTTTATGGGTCAGTAAATATATCAATTTATGTTGTTGAAAGTTGTTGAGCATTATTGTGAATCCATTATTTTTAGACAACACTCACTGTCAACTACTATAATTCCTTTAACAGACGATCGTATACTTCCATATTACTGATTCCGTTGGTGTGGGGCCTTAAGGCTTTCCAATGGTATCCATTGTAGTATGTTTCTGTTTTTTCCATATGAGCAGGAGCCCAAAGAGATATTGCATAATCACGGTGACACAGTCTCCAGAAATACCACATTTAGTATTGTACATCTCTTGGCCTATTACTGTGTGTACAAGGCTCTTACTTCTTCAGTGACATCCTTAAACTGTTTTGGGCCACTATTGTAGATTTTTATAATATGATTTCATCCACTTTATCATCATGATCCCTGAGTCTGTCATGCTTAATAAAAAATGTAGTTCTCATTTAAAGTTATCCCCCAAATCTTTCATCCCTTCCCAGACCATAGTATTCCTTAATAACTTGCTAAATTCATGTTAGTATACTACCCATCGTACCCCATTCATATATCAGCCATTATAGTTGCAGTATATTTTATAACTTTCTATCAATGCATATGCATAATCACGGTGACATGCATAGTCACGGTGACATGTTGACAGATTTGTTAAGGATATCAGTGCAATATCTGATTGTAATGATGAAATAAATGCTTCTTAATATATAACCATTATTTGATATCATACAAAGGCCCTCATTTCGATCCTAGTAGACAATAGGTATGGTACTGGGTGGGTAGGGCCCTGTCACCGAATTGTGACATGATTTTGAGCTACAGAATAAAAACTTCTTATTAGCCGATTTATATTAATAATGAAGGAATGTACCTTTAGTCGGACTATTTCTCCATTTTAATGTGAATATTATGTTTGTTTCAATTATTTCTGGGCAATAAATATCACATTACTATGCATATTACATAATGGGGACACTGTAGCCTAACAGGGACAGCAGTTGAACAATTAACCTATAAAGCAATATGTGATGTTGTTTCAGGAAAATTAGCACAAGTTGCAAAAACTGGATTTTGAGATCAAGCCGATTCTAATGAAAGTAAACATTAGGATGTCTAATTAGTACTTCTATATCTTAAGATTGATGTATTTATTTTTGAAGGAAACGTTTGCAATAGTTTTGGGTGATTGGCCTCTGATATGCATATCTATTTTCAATACACAGTCTTGCGATTTGGTAAATATATTATTGCTACTACCAGCACTAAGCACCTCAAAATTGAGAACATTCAGAAAACGGGATCCTGTGAATACAACTTAAATAATATCATTTTTGCGACTTGTGACTCATTTTCCTGGAACACATCGCATATCATGAAATTAAACATTTATTCCCGTATATTCAATAAACTTTGCAGTAACCTAAATGGATCTCTACATGAACAGTTTCGCTTTAAACTTTTAACTCTGTGTGCTAATGCCTTCATACAGTACAAGGCCAATGAAAGAAAACAAGCCTGAGTCAATCCTAGGGCTAGCAACCGACCTTGTTCTTAATGATTTTCTCAATCCTAGTCGACTTAGATTATCTCATATATTAGACCGGAAATCATTTAACCCTGGTTAGCAGCAGTTTAGCATCCTAAACTCTGTGCAGATTTATATTAGTAATTAATCTGACAATATTGCCACCCCATTATTTTGTTTTTCCACACAGCATAATTTTCAACAATAATAGGACGGATTGTTGCAACTAAAATGTTCAGAGATGCATGTTGTGAACATAGCAGTTATAAAATAGGACCAAATTAGATTTAGGGAGCGGGAAGACATGTATCACAGATGCATAATCACGGTGACACATGTACCCATTTTGGATAGGGTTTCAAATTTGCCCAAAAAATATATTTTATTCTAGTTTGCTGCTATGTTGTGTGCAGTAGATATAATCTGGTAAATAAATACGAGCAAAATAGCATGTTTGATATTTTCCATATTCATGTTAAAACTAATATGACAATATCTCAATTTTTTAAAAAAAATCTACCTCGCACAGTTTCAAATATTAATGATAATAAGTCACATTAATGTACCTAAAATGTCCAGGCCCATTAACTATGTACACAGCAGTTGCAAAAATCAGATGAAAATCATCTTACTAGACCTAGAAAAAGACTTATAATCAAAGTGTAGTCACGGTGACATATGTCACCGTGACAATACTTTTGCAGTCAGCATGATTATAACTGGCCATTGTGAATTAAGAACTAACACTTGGGTCTCATGGATGCATCTATCTGGTATGGTAGTTTGTTGTTTATGTTTGCCAAAGTGATTTGAGGCTTATCTCATGAATCTGAATATTTCCTGCAGGTTTATTATGATGTTAGCATACTGTTTATATTTGATGTTATATGTAAATGTGAAACAAAACTATTAAAAAATCTCACAAAAGTTTCCAAATTAAGCTGAGAGGTAATACTATCTCTTCTGAACATAATGATATCTGTTGGTAGCATGTCCAATACACCTGTAGGCTGCACTTTCTTAAAGCAACCTATTAGATAATTGTCATAATCACGGTGACAGCATAATCACGGTGACATATTCATTAAACATGACATGGCTTCAAGACAATTGTACTAGGGAAGCTAAGATTTTGCATGAGTTTAGACGAAACATACAGGTGTTTATACGTGAAAGGGGATACCTTATTATTTTTTTGTTTTGATGCAATGCTTGAAAGAATCCCATAATCACGCTGACCTAAAAACTACACAAAATCAGGTTTATTTTACAGCATGATAGAAATGGGGGAATGCCAGATATCCGACTGCTATTTCTTTTATTGTAATGAGTCATAAAGGGTTTAATAATCATTTTGAACACAAACAAATATTTTTCTGATTACATTAATTGAGGAGTATAGGGTCAGTAATTTTGTCATAGTCACGGTGACACCTAATTACACAATCAGAAAAGCATCCACAGAAAATTTAAAAATCAGAATTGATTTTTTAAAAAAGTATCCTAGCAAGAGGTAGATCGTTGGTGATATATTCTGACATATAAATCGTTCAAAGGAGCTTCTCCTATTTTTAAACTACATGTTATCCAAAACAACTGAGGAAATTATTTCGAAAAATGGTGAAAAATGGCATGTTTTTGGGCCATAGAAATGAACATTCCCATCACAGGTATACAAATATAGGTATCCCCCGAAAGGTCTCGACAGGGCGGATCCATTGACATTCGTTGCATATCTGTAACTATCATATTAACCAAGTTATAGCCTCGAACACCTAAAGCGGACAGTTCATTAGAATCGACCATATGATCACGCATGAAGACACCTTTTTGAGGATGAAGGCGAAGAGTACACCTCCTTCGCAAGGGGAATCTCCCTTCACTTGACACTAGAGTCTTGGGTCGCTTGCGGACCAGGATTCACTACGGTAACAGCTATTCAGCCTGTTGAAGCAAAGGGGCAAGCAGGATCCATACAATTACGGCCCTGGCCCTCGCTCCTTCTCCTATGTAGTGATAACCTGGTCTCCCAGAGGGAAACGGGTCCCACGGCTGAATTGGACATGTTGGAAAAACCGATGCCAGTCGTGGCCAAACCCCCTCTCCTGATCCGTCTAAGGGGATGACAGCGGTGGGAAATATCTCGGAGACGGCAATTCCGAACAAAGGCCCAGCCAGGACACAAGCGGTAACCCCGGATAAGGAAGCACATGATCCTCAGGACATAAGTCCTAACACAGAGAGGATGATACTGAAGGAGACAGCGCCATCTCTGGGATACAAGATATCACAGTAGCGGAGACAGAAGCGAGAAGCCACGCGATGGGGATGCTATAAGGATCCTCAATTGGAACATGTACCGTAACTCAGAACGTCTGAGCAGGGAAGCTCTACGAAGGGGGAGCGAGGGAACTCACCCCCACTTTGAAAGGGTTTTAACTTGTTGTTATTGGTCTGTGCTGGTCATACTAGCTTTTACCAATAAAAGCCCCAACTGAAATTTTTTACGGTTCATACTTTAGTTGTCTTGACACTCATGTTGGGTCAGACTTAGTGGTCTGCGGTAGTCTTTTTAGACACAGACTGGCCCTGACCCATATGGTCAAAGCAAAGGCCTCGTCCTAGTGTTCATGCGGCAGTGTTCAAAAACCTGCCGTACAAGAGAGTCTAGGGCTTGGGTGGTCTCCTTGGTGCCTTGGGGCAGATCCTACATCAACTAGCTTTCATTACCACGCTCCAACTACTATGTAGTGGGTCCGCTCGACAACATCGACGTCACTGCCGTATCAACACCATCAACACCTAGCAGCAGCAAAGGGCACTTCTACCAGAGCCTGATGCACTACAAACTACGGGCCAGTTCTGACAGGGGGCGACATATGTTCATGCATGAAGACACCCTTCTAATGATGGTAGGTGAAGAGTACACCTCCTTCACAAGGGGAATCCGCCTTCGCTTGACACTACAGACTTGGTTCGCGCGAGGACCAGGATTCATCTGTTGTTCAAATCAAGCTCGACTACCACTGTTGTATTTAAACCTGTGATACTCTTGTGTTTAATAAAACTAGTGCATACAAATAAATCTTTCGTCTGGTTTTCTTTTTGCTACACTCCAACTCATGACGCCCACCAAATCTACACTTCACTACAGATGATATTGCAAGCTTCAGGAAAATATATAGTGAAATCAGGCATCCAATTTTGGGTGCTAAAGATGTATTAGTTCGCAATATTGATTTTCACTTGCTGCAGGCACAAGGCCCTAACTTTCAAGGGGATTTTCTTTGGTCTTGAATGAGGCTACCTAGGTATTGGTTTACCCCAAATCATTTTTTCAAGGACGTGATTTTGAAGGTTTTCAATGACTGACTTGCTTCCCATTAATGGCAGGTAGCTTGCTGGGATGATGCAATGTCTGGGGAAACGCCCTGTTTCAGTTGGTTCCCACCTTCTACTGATCTCATAGTGTCATAGAATTCTGAGTGGAGGTGGAGGGGAAGGGCGTTTACACAGAGAAAAATTTTGTAAATTTTGGCCAATAATTTTCATCTTTTTCATTTGCATTGACTTGCACCACTCCTGGAAACTGTGTTTTATAAATTCCTACCTGTGACATAAAGGGGGTAGGCATTCCATTTAATTTCCATTAATTTATTGACGCAATAATATGATGTGAATAATGAGTTGGATATCTACCAATGAATAAAAGAAGCCACTTTTCTTTCATCAGGGCACTCTTGATGTCGCTTCCAGCCTGACGGGGGATGTAGACAGTGAAGAACTCAAGGAAATCATTCAGAGTAACCACACGTTTATCAACCACAGTCAAGTTACGGATGTTAAAGAGGAAGGCCGCCTTGAACTTCTGGGCCCACTTTCCTTGCGCCCAGAGACGCATCAGCTTCTGCATGAGTGTTGACTTACCAACACCCGCTCGTCCAACCAGTAGAAGTGGTCTGGTAACTTTACCACGTTTAAAAACTTTGCTTGGATTTGAATCATGCTCAATGCGTTCTCTCTTTATGTACTTCAGTAAATCAGTCATCTGGATATTATGTTTGCCTGCCCTCTGCAGATACTCCTGATAGCGACCAGGATCCATGTCCTGAGCTTTCAATGCTTGATTACCAGATACCATTCTCAGGTTCACAAACTCCACATCGAGGTCTATTTTCTTGTCATCATCTCTGTTACTGATATGGCCACCCTGAAGAACACCCTTCCTGATTGCTGAGGGTTGACTACCTGAAATGTAGAACAATTTTGTTATTATTTGGCAGGAAGTGACCCTATGCTTTTTATGTTTGCCTTCAATTGGAAGAATGCAGAGTAGTTACCTTTACAGGAACCATTCCTATGGACACTTTGGGTGTTGGCTAGCAACTTACTTGGATTCATGAGCATTTCTTCTTCAGGAGAATATGACATTTCAGCCTTCCTTTTCTGTCTGTAGAAATAGGAGAAACATTAACCTATGTATTGATTTAATCAACTAATGTTGAAATTTGTTGACATCATGAAGTATTTTTTCATGACCATATCAACTCATATTAACCCAGAGTACAACTATGTACTAATTGTTATTTGATTCAATGAGATCAGTTCAAATTATATATTCTAAACATTTTTCATAGTTGATTTCAAGTTGATTTAGAATAATACAATACATGCATTGAAAAGCGTCATAACTACTTTGTTTCCAATTTTTCAGATGATGTAGCAAAGAAGATTTAAGAAAATATATTGGACAAGGTATGTAGGCCAGCAAAATCCTGCTACTTACCTCTTAGATCTATGATATAGGACAAGCATGACCACGGGTATGAAAACAAATAGAGCAGAAACCAGAACAATGATAGTTATACCATAAGCAGGAAAACGTTCATTGTGCTCTTGGTTACTTGGTGTAATGCCTTCTGTTGGAGCATCTGCAATACATGAGAAATAACACCTAACTTAGGTAGACAGGGATCTAATGTCTTGCTGTGGAACTATGGCAAGAACTCAGAACTGGAAAGTGAACACCATATCTCTTCTATATGATTTGCTGCATACACTTGCATATGTGATTCTAGGTTGGCTATTACCTCATCCATGTATATGATTATTTTCTCATTATCTGTCCACCCTTCCACTTTGTATGGCGGTACACTCTGTGCATGGTATTGATGAAATAAATAGTGAATTTAAAAACATTACCAATAACAGCCTTTGTTCTGGGAGATAACATTGGCTCTGGAATAAATCCACTTATTAATGGAAGTTGAGACCTACATTCACATTGTCCAGGCCTGCCGCTCCATGTACCATTCTGCTGGCACACCCGAGGGTTAGTACCATTGTACCAGTAGCCGGGGTCACATTTATAGGTAGCCAGGCCCCATACTGTTCTCTCTGACATATCCAGCTGACCATTCAGAACAAGTGAAATAATATGTGGGCAATATACAGCTGTAAAAGAATACCAATTTGATTCAGAATACATCTATTCAATGTAATGAAACTGATATATAAATATTCACAGGTCAGTTTGTCCAAGCTTGTTTTTTTTCATGTTTGGGTAGCAGTGAAATTGGGAAAAAAATTGAGTATGTTGCATCCAATAGCGGTATTTTATGTGAATTAGGTAATTGCTAGCAACTTTTCCTCCGTTTGAGTAGCTATTACACACACCAGAGAAACATTTACATCAACCCTTTCCCGTTTTCCTATATTAGCTGCTCCCTTTCAATTAATACCATAAGCGTTAGTTTCTTTTTTGCCTCTGTGATAATGGTAATGAATAGACTTGCACACCTTCTTTTTTTTATAATTTGAAACAAATCAACACAATTCATCAACAAACGGCCGCTATTTTGGGGCATTACTTTCAAAACTTGGTGGTGTCCTGGGGACCGCTATGTAGATATTTGTATACACTAATGAGGGAACACTCTTTTCATGGAAACCACTGAAACTATTTCATGTAGCTCAAGGAAGTTACTTGTAAAAGTTCAGATCAGCATTTGTAACTGTGAGGCCCTAATTAGTAAATGCACACTATGAAGCTTGCATACTAAATATGTCTCTTGTGCTTTTTCTGAAACATCAAGCACTACCCTACATCTGCTTGTTCCCTAAGTCCAAATACCTGTTGCTTCCAAAGCTAAAACTATTCTACATTCAAGTTGTGATCACATTATGTATTGATCATCATCGTAATAGCCATTATTTTGGATCAGACCTGTTCACCAATCATACTTACGTTTGCACGCTCCCTCAAACATCCAGGTCATGTTGAGTCCACATGTAGCATAGGGAGGTCCACCTTCCCACCTGTAGCCTGCCTCACAGATGATGTTAGGTCTGTCCTTGTACACAAAGTCTGAACCATTCAAGTAGCCATGGGGAATATGTGGTGTAGGGCATGGTTGGCCTGTGTGTGCAAAGTGAACATTAATCTATATCACTGTACACAATATATCATTCTCTACATATCCTGAACTATTCAATTAGGCACAGGGTGGCCATTTCAACCAATTTAGCAATGTTTAATGTAAGCCAGCATTATTAGTATCATTTACAACAGCTTTTAGCAATTACTTATCACTTTTGGCAATAAACATTGGAGAAATATGCCAGGAACAAATGTTGGTGAAGATCATTTCCACCAGAACCCAGACAGAACATAGCAGCACCCAGCCAGTAAAGATATGCAGTGGTCATCAAATCTGTTCAGCAAGGCCATCAAGGTCTGAAATTCTCTAAAAGAAATAATTCTTCTTATTTATTAATGAACAGGTAAGTTGAGACCTACGTGTACATTGTCCTGGTCTGTCGCTCCATGTACCATTCTGCTGACACACCCGAGGGTTGGTACCATTGTATGAGTAGCCAGGGTTACATACATAGGTAGCCTGCCCTCCTACTGTTTTTACTGATATATCCAGCTGACCATTCAGAACAGTTGAAACGAGATCTGGGCAATATACAGCTGTAAAAGGAATATCACATTGATTCAAATTGATTCAGAATATAAGTGTTCAACCTAAATCTAAAATGAAGAGTAGATTTTAGCTATTATAGCTTCCAGACATGGCTCTGATATGGTTAAAAAGCACTTTGAGTCATTCATTGTTATCATGGGCCTGCTACCATGGGACATTTCAGTGATAGGTGGACAAATATCACTCTAAGGTGCAGGCTTTACTTGTCTGGGCAAGCAGGTGATGTAAAGAAATGGTTACAATTTGGTTAAGTCACAAGTGCAAACATGAGTCAGCAATTCCAACTTTACCATGGATCAACTCTGATGATGCTCCTTTCGGTGGAAGTAAATCAACTCCCATCCCATAGTGAAGCAATGATGTGCCCGTCCATGACCTCATGCTTTGGGTGACCCAGTTACCTGGTCTAGGGGCAGGTTTGTTTTCAGGCAGTGCTGGGGGCCCTGAATAGGGGTGCTCGATGTAAACCCATTTCTAACCCTTTCCAACACTAATTTGTTAATGAAACATAGTGGAATGGTTCGGCACCATTTTTGGCAATGTGCATGTGAAATATAATGGAGATCTAGCCAGCAGTTTCAGAGAACATAGCATTTCAAGGCTCCAAACCCTTATTTTATTAACATATAGATAACATGCTTTTGCTTAGTTATCGTTTTAAAGCGTTGTGTAGGCCAATGAATGACATCATGCGTTACTTGCGGCAATTAGCGCGAGGGAATGCATGTTGTGGTGGTTGGTGAGGGGTGGTCAGTGAGGGGTGAGACTATGGTTGAGATGCACTTGACCTCTCTCGCCACTCACGGAAACACCCGAAGTAAACCAAAGATAAAGAAAAACAGCACCCTGCCTCTATATACTGGCCCTGGGCATCGCTAGCTTGGGAAGTGGTGACACTCAAGCTCTCGAGATATCTTGCTCACTGCGATATTCTGCGTGCAGCCTGCCACTTACTTCCATAATGTTTTTTAAAGAGGGTCCAACCAGGGTGAGCGTCCTACATGCAGAGGAGTGGGAGAGTGAAGAAGAGGGTATAGGAATCGGTGAGGGGGAGGGGGAGGGAAAGAAGAGGGGGCGGAGAGAGAAAAACAGGTATGAAAGTCAGAGAAGTGGGGGAGGGAAAAGAGGGAGAGGGGGAAGTGTGGGGAGAGAGGGGGACCGTCCTGAGGATGGGTACTTTGCTAGTATTTCAAAAAAGGGTGACTCTGTTGTCGCCACTGAAGCCGCCTACAGCCTTTATTATATTATTACATCTCATGTAATTCATATGCCTCAACAGCAAGTTGAATGTGTCAATAATAATTGTGGTCAAAATTGAATACCACAATTGACCGCATTTATTATAAACACATTCAACTTGCTGTTGAGGCATATATCAAATATTTTGAGGTTTCTCTTAGGTATTAAGTATGTTCCCCTTCAATCAATTTCAATTCAATATAGGGTTGTAATAATTATTATTTGCCTGATGTGAAATTTGTTTTTACATTTGAAAAGTTGTGTATAGTTCACTAAACTGATAATGGGGATTCAGGTTTATCCAGAGTATCAGGAATATAATCACCAATGAATCACTGAACTATATTTTCTTGTTTTTGTTAGGGATTAAATGGCATGATACTCTCCCAGAGTATGAATTTGTTCAGAGATAATGAAAAGGGATTTTGACAATGAGATCCTCGATTTTTGTCATTAATGACCAAGTGCATTAAAAGACTGATGGTTCAATAATAGCTGGATTATCTTTAATTATGCCCAACTATGCACCAGCAGCCCTGAAATGGAGGCTAATAATCTCTTTAGTGTTTGCATATGGTTGTTACAGGCCCTGAACTGTTCAAAGCAGTGACTTATAATGAGGTACTATTACATACCCTGACATTCTCCTTGTTGACCACTCCATGTAAGGTTTGCTTGACACACACGTGGGTTGACACCAATGTACTCATAGCCTGGATTGCATCTGTATTTACCCAATCTTCCAACCTGCCAACCTGTGATAGCTAGCTCACCATTAGCAATGTAGTCCAGGCCGGGGCAAAGTTTATCTATCAAATAAAGTGTTTGTAAATTGATTATTATTGATACATAAGCAACATTCATTAATCATTTCATACAAGGTACAGAATAACCTATTATTTTACAGCTGTTAAAAAGGACACATCTGTAGTGAACAGCCCTAACATAGCTAGGACATTATCACACTTTAAGAAAGGCACAAGTCAAGCTCATAGTAAATAATGGCATTATATTACATCAGAAAGAAAATAACAATATAGCAAATGTCATTAAGTGTTTCACCAATGATATATTCAATGAACTCAAAGAACATCGTAGGCTCTGGATATTTTCGGCTGTTCAATATTGCAAGGGATGCATTGTATGGTACACTAATATCTAGCAATTTAGTTGATTCATGGGGTCACTTCATGAGGGACACATTTCTGAGATTCAAGCTACAAATATTGAGGTAAACCACTTATGATAGTTATGTATTCCCCAGATTGACAGTAAATGATTTATACATGAAATTATGTAAATGTGTAGGGTGAAATATGGTGTATTTCTGGGTCATTAGGAAGCTTTGAGTCTACATATATGGACCCATCCCGATACGGGGCTATAGCTAACCCTTGCATCAAACAGGGCAGCTGGGATTACTGTAGTTTTTGGAGAGTTGACAATAAAATCAAGAGAGGTTGCAACAGGCCCATGTGTTTTGCACTACCATTGTAACCACAGCCTTGCATCTGTATTTTTAGACGTAATTTGCACCATATTTTTTACTCATGTAATACTTTGGGGCATGAGCAATGAGACACATTTCAATATTGAAAGGATTATGGAACACATTTGCTGATAATGAGCCCATTGGTTCTCTTTGTATTCTGCATATCCTCTCCATAGAATGTACCGTAGGGATTGCAAAATGTTATAGATTAAGGACATACAGTTTAATATTTATAGAGTTGAGTAGTTTGTCAGGATAAACTAGAGAACTTTGAACTTACCTGACTTTAGGGAGGGTTTGTTATGACTCTGTATACAATGTTATGGGTTTGTCTGTGTTGGCTACTTTGAGCCCTACCCTCAGGCTATGTATTGAAAATGTGGAATTTGTATTTGTTTGCTTTTTGTTAATGTTTATTTCGACCTTGTAGACATTAAGGGGACACTTCTGCAACAACAGGAGGTTTGCTAGCCCTCTGTAAAGCCTTACAATAATGATTGGCTGTAAACAAATCCACCTTTGTTGTGGACGAAAGTGGCACACAGCAAACTATTTTAATAGATTCTGTTTTAATTATTTCTGATGATGGCAATATCGATATGAAAAAGTTCACTGTTCAGAAAATGTTTCTAGACAATAAAGGTGCAATTCAGTATGAATGTATTCATGGCATTTGCATTTTAGTAAACTAGGTGGATGAACAACACATTTTTCTTAGTCAATAAAGTATTGATCTTCCCATATTGGGCTGTTCCGTATGGATCTTGAAGGCCTTAGGGTCTAATAGTCAAAGTGTGTGGGCCTTTGTCTGCAATTTATTCCAAGAAAAGGAGATTTGATGTAATATTGATTTTCTCAACTGTTCATTTTTTTGGGTTACTTGGGGCAATATTTTTCTACCTTCAGGAATGTTTCTCGTGTGTATTAAACATAAGTCTGTGTTTCTTGGACGTCTTGCAAGGCGATGGACCACTTGTAATAAATGCAATCTATGTTGATACTTCAGAGGTAGTAACTGGTTACCTATGTGGACTTGATCCACATTGGCCCTGGGTGGGAGTCTGAATAGTATTATTGATAATTCATTTTGAGGAATCTGTAGCTGCCAACAATAATAATTCATTGTGTTTGTTAACTTCTGTACTACTCCTTTAAATTTCAAAGACTTTTCGATATTGATACCCAGGTATTTTTTTAATTCACCTCCTTCAGGTTTTTCCCAACCAGGACCAGTATATTTTCAGGGTTCCCATTTTTGTCCCAACCCGACCTCAGATTGTTTGTGAAGAAAGTCTGCACAGGAATAAATCGATAAATCTAAGATATATAGGGGTAATGCATATGGTCAATTCTATTTTTGGGGCGTCCACGTCCGTGATAAATAGTCAGTTTTAAAATAGGTCTGAATCAGAAACAGTTGTTACATCAGAAATCTCAATGTTTTGAAGTGTTTTTGTTCATAAATGTATTCTATTTTTTGCTAATTTTACTAGATCAGTCTATTCTAATTTGTATTTATTTTTCATTATATGATAAACAATATGTGCATCATTGACCGAGAGTCACAGATATTTGATTACATTGATTTTTTGATAATAGCTATGGATTCAAAATGAGGGTGTTTCCTTGACGAAATGTATTCATCAAGTATATGAGTAATTCTCCCAAACGGGCAGCATTTGATTTCAGAAGGCCATTTTTTAAGAAAAAATAAAATTCGTTCAATCTCTACAATTTTTGGTGTACATATAGCGGGGAATATCAGCATAATGCAGGTGAAGTTTGGGAACCCAATGGACACACATAGTGCGATATGTTACGCCAAAACAGCGCTTTCAGTGCGGCGTGACACTCTGACCGCGACATTCGCTCTCTCAGCGCTGTCACACCTTGCCTTGCTACTCGCTCAGGACACGTGTGGCAGCTATATATAGCGGCGCTCTGCGATATAACATGCAAACAACAGGGAGACAAAACGCGCGCCAAACCAGTGCTATTTTATTGCGCTAAGTTCACATCAGAATCGGTAGACTGTGTAGACACATGTACATACTCTTTCTTCTAGGTGTAGCACTTAGAAAATGAAGCCAGAACCCAGTGTCACCTTTGGTGAAAATACAATTAAAATGTGGGAATGATATTTGGAGGTATAGAAAAGATATCAAATGTTCCCAATTCTAAATGGACTCCATGGACGATCTGTATAGCAGAGGGAATTTTACATATATGTAAAATGCAGATGAAAGTATTATATATATTATATGTGACTGGAGTGTGAATTGAATAATAAATGAGTAAACTGTATATAATGTAACCATTGTCTTGTCTTCTCTTGCTTCAATTTCGCCGATAATAATGCATCTTTTTTCATATAGCATGGTACAGTACAGTACATATATATGCAATATAATATCGGATATAAACCACAATTAAAACCCAATATTTTCCGTTTTCACCCCACCGCCCCCCTAAAATTATGAACCATAGTAACACCATCCCCGTCCCCCCTTGAACAGGACCCTACCACCGCGAAATAACCTGCAATAATGACCGCGCATAACGTGCGTCACTGCACCGCGTCACGCGCGGTGCAATTTCGCGCTCCATGGAGTAACATCTGACGCTGTTCTGGCGCGCAAAAATCGCGGCCGATTTTCGCGCAATTTATTAAAGAAAAAACTGCAACAGTGTTCACTGGGAAGGCTTGGACCAATATTTCGATCCTAAACCTATGCCTATCCTAAACCTATGCCTATCCTAAACCTATGCCTATCCTAAACCTATGCCTATCCTAAACCTATGCCTATCCTAAACCTATGCCTATCCTAAACCTATGCCTATCCTAAACCTATGATTCAGATACCTATATTTTCCCTATTATTTTGCCTTATTTCAGCCTAATTAAGCCCGATTCATCAAATTATTTCGTGTAAAAATGAGATATATTACTCACTAATTTGTCTAGCAAAAATAAATAAAAATTCAAAGCTACAGAATAGATGTTTGTTGGTAAACAAGGACCTGGTTCTAATCAGAAGTTTGACTTGTTTTTGTAAAAATATTCATGTTATTACTATAAAATCATTGTGTTGGAACAGGAGGATCTCTCTTTCATGTAATGATTATGGCGTAACGGCGACGCTATGGCGTAACGTCGACATTGGTACACAAACTCTCCTGACCTTAACAACACCAATAGTCAATCATATTTATATTTTTCATCGTTTTAAGGCAGGCTTAGATAATTATTAGGAAAGACGAAATTTCATGAAAATGTTTTTTTTAAAAAATGATTGTAGATATATCACATGTTGTAACGCGACATAAAATATTCCCATAACAGTTCAATGATTTTTGTGAGCTTATTTATAAAGTTTTAGGGATGTTGTCGGCTAATAACTTTTGTTTTTTTCTAAATATACATACATATACATCTTCCCTACACAACAAACTAAATGCAGTTTGATATTGATCATTATTCTTGGGGTATTTGATTGTGTTGAAGCCAGTATATGTCGTAACGGCGACACAAATATTCCAAAATGATATTTTCCTGGTCTAAATCAGTATAAATTAGTGATTACATAAGAATTGTGTTTTTTCATAATAATGAACCAGCGTGCATGTGTAGGAACCATTCTTTTCAGCAGAAGTAAAATATTTTCTAAATGCGCCTGTGTATTATATTCAAATTCCATAATTATTACTTATATTCTAGCCTGAAATAGCCCTTTTATCCCAATAGCAGCGAAGATTTTAGTATAAGAACTTTGAAAGTAGGGTTCCCACGGCCTAATTTTGGCCAAAGAATTCAAATAAAATGCTTATGAACATGTGTGGTTATCCTAAATACAAGTTGTAGAAACCCTAGACTGGAAAACCAAATGATGCCCTATTGGGAGAATTACCCATATGTTACCTGATTACCCTTTCAACAATGAATAATTATTGCCATCCTTTATCTTTCAGTTAAGTGTGTCTGACATATGTTGCCAAATTAGAGGTGAAATCCATAGAGTTTTTTAATACGTTATAAGCACTTAGCATATGCGCAGTTTAGTATATATCTGTGTGAGTATTGGCTTCATCAACATTAAGCATGTGAATTATCATTAATCGTCAGTATTATTACAAATTTGCTATACATATATGGTCCATTCTACAAAATGGGCCCTGGCCCTTTTCCCCTACATTTGGCGCCTCTATTATAGGGATAATGTACATTTTATGGACTAAAAACCTTTTAAATCTATATTTTCATAAAAAAAAAATGTCATTAATTAAATATTTGGAAGCTTGGGATTCAGAACTCTACATCTATTATGTTTTTTTTTATATCTGTCTGATTTTTATCAGTGACCAGGTTCTAATTTTAAAGCATTTTAGTAACCTAACTTACATTTACTTTTAAATTATGGCACAAACAATATGTTGCTCACATGTTGCTCACTTTCATGCAATGAACTTGTTTCATTACACAAGAATAAAAGTCATTTGATGTATATTTCAAACAATCTCTAACAGTTCATACCTAATGAGTGCAAATAGGACCGTTAGTAGGCTTACGGGTGTTATGCCTAAAATTCAATGGGAAAATGGCTAATTATGTATGTTTTTACATTGCCACATTAATAAGTTGTGCTTTTCCATCCTTTTGTAAAAAAATCATTTAAAAATAATATGAATATATATTGATTGTCTTGTTGCCAGTGCAATATGAATGGTTTGAGAAGATTTACCTTGTACATAGAGAGTGAAAACATCTGTTTTAATGTTGCATGTTGCATTTGCTTGATGAAAGCAAAACTATTTTAGATAAAAAGCTATCATATGTACCAGACTCACTGCATTAATAACAGCTTTCTGCGGATATACAATCATCCAGATCCCTTGAATGGTCTGAACAGAAATGGTTTGTACATGGAGGGAGAAAACACACATTTTAGGTTGCATGTTTTTACGTCGCACGTTTTTAGGTTTTTACGTCGCAACATTTGCTTGATAGAGGCAGAAATATTTAAGATGAAACGTTGTATAGAAATATGCCTTTTGCATAGATAGAGAACACGTTTTTTATGTTGCAAGTCACACTTTTTTATATCGCAACATTCGCTAGATATAGGCAAAACTATTTAGATAGAAAGTTGTAACATAAACCAGACAAACCGAAACAACCTCAGCATTCTGCTGATGTATAATCAGATCCCGTTCGTATAAGCAAGGCTACTGCTACATGAAGATAACTGTTTCTACTTTTTTAAATGACCATTTATTGATTTAAATATTTAAAATGAACGTTTTCACCCATGGATTCCTGGATAACTGTTTCTGGATTCCATTCTTCTTAGGATTATAGACGAGAATATGACCATTTAGGAAATATTATCCAGAAACCTCTAATCTTTAATCTAAAATTTAATTTAATTTTTTTCTCATTTCCATCACTGAAAACCAAGACTTTTCAGAGAATCACAGCCCCGTAGCGTTTTCATGTTGCACATATCTTTAACCCAGTTTACAAAATAGAAAATAAGAAAGCAAGTTGTCACAAAATGTCATCGGTAGGTTTTCATGTCATGGATCCCTCAAATGTACTACTATTTTTCAAAACAAACATAATAATTTCCTGAAACCTGTTGATTAAATACCATGAACTAATATTGATATAACCCTTAGTGGGATCGCTACATGGTAAATAGGAACTACCTGAGCCAGCAATAGTGCATGATTTAAATATGGCAAGATGTAGCATGATTATATTACATATAGGAATAACAAGGTGACAATGACTGTACCATAGTATTAAACTCATTACTATATACTCACGGTCTCGTTGTGACTGCTGACTGTAGTGTAGCGACACTAACACAGTCAGTAGCGCATACACCAACAGCCTAACTGCCATTCTCCAGCATTCTCTCCCAGAAATGGGCGATTTAAGGTGATATAATGGAATTTGTCGTCTACGAAGGTCCTTACTGTCCTTGAGCCAAGGTCGTAAAGGGAAGACATATGGTCCAAACTTCACTCCTATGCTAGTGATAACATCTTATCAGAGTTCATGGATGTTTACCTAAGCCTATGGAACAATAGCTCTCAGATGATAACCTGACCTCCTTGAGAAACAACATGAGTAAACACACCACTATGTAGTTCCAGTATGAACGTATAACAGGACTTTAGAATTGTCATAATGAATAGTAATACATTTCATAGTTGAATTCAGGCAATAATTTGGCATTTTGAATACGAATAAAGAAGAATCATAATCATCTTATTAGAATATGTTCATTAGGAAAGTATATCAGATGCTCCAATATCTTAAAAAAACGCAAAACATATCTAATGAATGACATTTCATTAGTTCACGTTGATGATCATGCATATGTCAATTTAAAGCAACATTCTCAACTATAACAACAAAACAATTCTTACTGTGACGAATAGAACTGAATTTGTCAATTTCCGACCTCTGTTATACATTTTGTTACAGTCCAAATTCTTAGGGATAAATTGGACTGATTTTCAGAACAAATAAATCTCGCTATATGTTTTTAAATTAAATTATGTTCTTGAAAGTAATTTTTGTTATTAATATTCACATCCAGCTTTAACAGAATTCATTTCAAAGTTCATATAATTAAAGTTTATATTAACATAGCATTTCATTTTGATTCATGGTGTGAATTATAGGTTATCAATGGGACTGGGATCAGGATATGTGAGACGCTCCTTGTTTCCTTGATATTACATTATGTTCTGAATTATATACAACATGAAGTGACTTGAAGTGATGGAGGAGGTACTTATTCATATTTAGGGAACATGTCAACCATGTTATATCTCAATAATTAGCTTTACTTCACTGTATCTTACATATAATATTTTCTTTTTAGTTTTAAGTCATATACAATTGCATCTGGCATCATCTTCCAGTAACTCAATAACACAAACACTTGATTTAATCAATGTATGTAGACTTAAATATTTTAATTTTTCCCAACTCTGCTTTACTATGTGATAAGTGTATGGTGTGTAATGTTGGACATGTCAATAGAATAAATGCGTTTTCTTCATTGGATTTACGCTCTGTTTATCTCCAATTTATTCTCTAGAGCTCTTATATAATAATTACTCCAGAATTTTACCCGCTATTCTGTTTAGCTAACTAGAGTAATGTAGCCTGCATGCTTACAGTTTGTACAAGAATTAGAATCTAATCAGTAAGAGAAAATTATGGTGGTGAGGGATAACAAGTGAAGTTAGCGCATGAAATAATTAAGGTTTGTCCTCCAAACACAAATCAGGACGTTTTAGTAGCGCTTTAGTGCAACAGCTGAACAAAATCCTCCCAGATGTTGGTCAAATTACATAAATGAATTTAAGAGTAATGGAACAAAAGTAGAAAAGTGTTCAGTTGGCATTTGTCACATTTGCTAGCATACATTGGAGGACTGGTGTCTGTGTGTATGCCAGTGTTTGTGTGTGGTTAATCTGTGTGTAGATTCATGTGTATAGTTGCCTGTCAGTGTGTTTATGTTAGTGAGTGGATGTAAGCTCTGTAGCTCAATGTGTCTATGAGAATATGTGTATGAGTGAGTGTGTGTCTGTTATCTATGCACACATCCCCCATGTCCCTGTGTCAGGGTACAGGCAGACAGTGTTTGTTGTATCACTTCCCTGCATAATACTTCACTGAGTCATGACCAGAAGGGTTCCATCATTACATACAATTAATGATTTTATAATCCACACTTAATAACTAATTAAGTGGAGGTAGACAAGGAGTTGATTCAATGATTGAGAATGTTACAGGGCAGGCTTACCCTGTATGTAGCAATGCTCATAGTTTCATCAAGGAGAATGACATATTAATTGGTTAAATAGCAGTTAACATGGCATGTGACCTTAATTTTGTTCCAATTCTGAGTTAACTCAGGAGTTAACTGCAACAGAAGAAACCCCATGATGTATTGTTTAACTGTTGAAATATTACTTCATGTTATCATATAAACCGTGTATTATCATATGTCCTATTGAATGTGTTAGTTAGTTTGCTAGTTCATTTTTTGAACCTGTTAAAAATGTAGAATGCAGCAGCAGGTAGAAGGCCACAAATGTTCTCGTGTTACCTGTTCTCGACTGTTTTACTGTTAATCATGTCTTGAGATGCTGGATAAATAAAATCTTTAATAAAAAAAAAAAAATTACTGCTGGGAACATGTCATTCTCACTAATGGAATGATTAACATAATTAAAACCATTCATTTACAATATAATGAGTCTTTTTCCCAAGACAACAATTCCCTCTGTTTTATGTTCAATTACTGACCAGCCCCCTCATGCTGAGGGCAATGTTCTGTGCACTGACCCACTGACGTCACTGATAAAACCATAGATGTAAAAACAAGCAAAGATGTCCCTTAATAAGTAGGCTAAACCAACATGACTCACATGAACTAAAAATAATGTATAGTTAAATGGATTTGAACTGATTGTGGCCATAAAATAATAAGACAACATATATTCTAAAATTATTTTAGGCTTAAAGATATAATCCTGGAGTGCATTTCACCCTACATATGCAAGCTATAAGCCACTCCATGAAGTTTAAACGTATTAGATTCAATACAGAAATATATTCCAAAATCTAACACTACATGGAGATGCCACTGCCACCATATGTGTGAGTGTAAGCATGAGTATGTGGGTGTGTACAAGTCTGAGAATGTGTGTGTGAGTGAGTGTGTGTGTCTATTCTATGCAAACATCCCCCATCTCTCAGCAGTGATGTACAGTCAGTCAGTTTGGGTGGATGACGGGGTATGAAGGCTTTAAATATCCTGTTTCCTAGACTAAAGCAGTGCTGAGCAGTGTCCAGGATACTTCTCATCATATATAGTTAATGGTTCTAGAATATCCATTATATAACTAAGGAAGTCCTAGTGGAAATATACAAGTGCATTAAAGGATTGAGAATGATACAGGAATACAGGCATTTCCTGTTTGTAGCAGTGCACATAGTGTCGCCATTACTCTATGCTAGTGCTAACACAACAATGGGTATGTATCATTTATTTCCTTTAGCCATTACTAACAATGGATAATATCAGAGAAACTTGGATATTAATTGATACACAGTATACATGAGAATATAACTTAAGTGTGGATTGCAAAACGACTGTAATTTCTGACCTAATGTTACCAATAAGATCCTACATCGATCAGAATCTAACTATTGTGTTATGGACTGCTGTATGACTGTGTACTGCATCATTTGAATAAGATGAATGTTATATATATGAATACTTGTATTTCAAGCAATGCATAGGCAGTATCCTTATTATAGGCATGGAGGGTATACTTATTGTTCCAAAAATGTCTGTTGTATAGTAAAATATTTAGTTAGACATATTTTCATATTTTCACCAGCACATGCATCCTAACAGACCCGCATATTATTTGTTTATCGTGTGCATACATGAGCACTGCAGCAATGGTTTTGCCATCCTACACAACTGATAGAAACCAGTTATCTAATGTCATTTTCAATGAAAAATGTCACTTGATATAACCAACGGTTTAAAATTCATGTTATAGATAATGAAGCAGGAATGGTGATTAAAATATTGTTACTGTCATTTTAATACAGTATTACCTGTGGGCTATATGCATTTGCCCTATGACATTTGTTCCTTTATAAATGTGTTGGAATGTGAGATGGAACTGCTCTGTGATTATATGCCCAATATCCTGAAGATTTCCTTCTGGAAAAACCTCTCTGAAAAACCTTTCTTAAAAAGTGGCAATGTTACTTTTGAGGTTAAATTGAGGTTAAATTCGTGTTAAACCGTTCACATTAATGAATTCACCTTTGTATGGAACATGTCCATGGAGAACAATTTACATTTGAACTTCTTTCTTATATTATAAATGTTTTGGCCTTGAAGAGAATGAGAAAAATCTAGTTGGCAGCAACAATGTTATAGACAGTCCCGCTAGACAATCACTATATAAATGGTAATTGCAGGTAATTGATAAATTTCCTACTTTAGGTAAGAGATGTCCATTCTCGACACCCATACCAAATGGACATATTGGATATACAGAAGGCAGGGTAGGATCCAAAGTTTCTGTCACCTGTGATGAAGGCCACTACTACACTGGGGACAACCCCCAAGTATGCCAGGACAATGGGCAGTGGTCAGGGATCATGGGTCAGTGTATAGAAAGTGAGTGCTATTAACACATCAAGTAGAACAATTAACCTATGTCAACTATTTCTAGTTAGTGCATTGTGTCTTATAGTAACTCCCATTATTTAGTCAACTTGTTCATTACAAAATGTTCATTGTTTTTTTGTTTTGTTTGATTCATTCATGTGTATTACAAGGAGATAGGCATATATATGCCATTCCCCCAAATGTTATGAACCAGTGGTGAGGGACCATGGGAGAGTGTATGTGGAGCACATTCAAAAGCAGTCAATAGTTTGAGTAGAAGTATGGGCCTATAAGTTATGTTGTGTGGAAGGTAGGTGGTTTTGATCCTATAGTCTGCCTAGCATGGTTATAGCTCAAAGCCCACCCACATTCAGTCCTGATTGGATCTTACACTCCATGTGAGGAACTGGGGTTCACATAGTCTTTATGGTGACCAGGATCAAACTAGTGATCATAAAGTCAACAGGGAATCAGTCAGAGCCAATTGCAATGCCCAGTGGGTCACCACTGATGAGATATTGCTCCTTTAATTCTTACTTTACTATCAAGGATTCTAGTTATAATGTAAAAGCCTGGATATGCTGAATGAAAGATACTGTTGGAACAGCAACACTATGAAAGAATCTCTATTAGTGACTTATGAGGATATTTTCCATTGTTATTTGTTGCAGACATCACACTGTCACATTGCAAACCTCCCATTACACCACCTCACATGCACGTTGACTATGAGACGTATGCTGCCCTGTTGTATGTACGTCTGTACTGTGATCCTGACTTTATCATTACTGGTAATGACAGGATACAGTGCAGGCAGGATGGGACTTGGACACAACTACAAGCTGAATGTCTTCCCACAAGAGAAGGTGAGAAACATGTTTCAGTATACAATCTCTCCTCATACTAACTTGACAAAGCTGATTGACCTGTTGATAATTCTAAAGATAAGCAGATTTAGGGGGAGTGAATGGTCCAAAGCACTGGGCCAGCCCAGTTGCATGACCTTGTTGTGGCTTTAAACTGAGGTGCAGCTACAACTTCACCACCTTCCCCCATTGTGGTGACCTAGTCCTGGTAAAATACATAAAAAAGTACTATATTTTGGCTGAAATAAATCTTAATTGTCAAGATCATAATCATACTCTAGCTTCATGAATACAAAAAGATGTTCAACCACATGAATAGACAATAACAATAATAATACAAGCCAATTGATACCTTAACACAATGACACCTGACACAATGGCTAGTTAGATAGTATAGCTAATAACAGGGCGCTATTCAGAGTCACATCATGTGAGAATGAAGCATGATAAATTGGAATAATAAGTGAAGGTGATAAATCTCTATCTAGTGAATGATACAAATAGTTTGTAATAATCTTTTCAGATGTTCAACATGAAGGAGATCCTACATCAGATTCTGAGCAAGAAGCAGGAGAATCTTTCCCGGTAACAGTAATCATTGTTGGTGTTGTCTCAGCAACTATAATCATCATAACTGTGGCTCTGCTGCTTACTTGGTAAGACCCTTTATACATGAATTTTGTCTTTATTTAAACTTGACCATATTTACAGAAGGTGAAAATGATGAGTATATGCCTCAGCACCAAGCAGAACCAATAAAGTATGGACAAATGATTTGAATACAAATTATTTCAACAAACTTTTATTCATGGTAAGAATGGGGGAACAATGTAAAATTGAAAACTGAGAATTAGTTAGTGTGAATCAGTATGACTTTATTTCCTATGATTAGGGCTGCTTTGTGCCCTTCATGAGAAATAGAATATATGGTTATTGCATAATTTGAGGATAAGATCTCAAAGTGTAGTGACATTCTGTCAAGGTGATCATGTTCTGCATTCAGCTTTATTTGTATTGACTTTCTCAATACACTTTATCATACCTCACAGCCTAACAGTATTTTAGAGTAGCAAGTACTAACCATCATGTGCAGATGTATTTTCTGATGGTGTATGAATAAAACAAACCATTATTCCAGGTGTCACTATCAGAAAATGAGAACTCGTCATGGAGGTGAAGTTACATAAGCATGTTATAGGCTATAACAAGATAAAGAAATAAATGTGTCCTCATCGTGGCACTTAATTTTCATGGCAAATTTTGACAACTTTGATAATAAAATAACTCCTAAATGTGTTTGATGAATGCAACAACAAGATTAAGCTGTCAACTATTAATGTTGGGATTGACATATTACCATATAACATGTTTTATATTTCTCACCAACTTTGTTTTAAATTCAAAGTAAATTTGGTAGAAATTCAATTTTATCAAAAAGAATGCATGAACTGTTTAAGTATTTGCAAAGCTTCATTCAAGTATGTAGCAATATTCAAGATATCCAGTTAGTGGGATAAGTGAAATAAAGATCAAATGGTTTGTTTCATTAAAAAAAGATATTCGGCAACATTGTGAATAATTAGAGAAAGTTCAAAGACAGTGCTGACTCCTGCTTCAATAACCTTAGCTATTTGAATTCAAGTGAAATATTATTTTATTTGATATGAAATTTTGCTGACAGGGTTCCTTTATGTTTAAGATGGTGAAAGTATTGCCATGTCCAGCTTGATGAGGCATGCATCAACAGTACCATTGGTTCAAGCCGAGGGCCGTCTCCCTGTATCCAGTACAACAAGCACACCTGTTATCAGGAGATTCACCCGTGTTCCCACTACAACTGCACCAGTACACCTACCAACCAGTCCTATATGCAGCCCAACCACACCTGTAGTGAGTGCACCTATACCCAGGACAACCACCCAGATGATCAGCCAACCCACCCAGATAACTAGCCCCACCTCCCCAGCAAGCACTGCATCTGCCACCGTAGCACCGCTGGCCTTGCTCTATGATGCTAACAGGGCTACGCTTGATGACCTTCTTATTGGAGAAGACAAGCTCAGAGTTGGTGACATCATGACTGAAGGTAAGCATATAAATTCAATATAATTATTTTAAATAATGCTATATGGGCATTTGATATCCTCTGAACATTGTAGCCATAGGTATGTTAACACCAATACAATCCTTGCTCTCAAAAAAATGATGATAATATCATTGCCAATTGATGACTAATACTATTGCCAATTCATGATTTAATTTGTTTCAGAATAAAAAATGTGATGTATTTATCTATGAAGTTACTGCTTGGTTTATTTGTTCACAATACAATCCATATTCCCAAAACTTTAACATATTTTGTGTTATTCTAACCAGGTCACTCAACACTAATACGATATGGAACGATGAGGCCTAAGGGATCGCTGACAGAAGATTTAGTTGCATTAAAAAGTCTCAAAGGTAAATATCATATACTGAATTGATAACAAAACTTGACATTTAGACACTTATGATCTTATGACATATTTAGTTAGAAAGTGATTGAAATCAGATATAATTATTCCTAATAAGTCATTCCATCCTCTTCCAAAGGAAAGAGGTATGTTAAGTGAAATCTAAAAGTAGAATTCTAATGAATGTTGTCAGTACATCATGAAGCTTATTTGTTATTTGATATAGAGGACATTGAATTAGAATATATAACAGGTTCCATCCAATAATAATGATGTAGTGTCATGGTGCATGGAAAGGACATATTTCCTACAGACCAAAGCACTCCTGAATGTGACTACTCACCACCATCAATCTTATTCTCTCTTTGTCTACAGAAAACTACCAGAGTTCTAGAGTAAAGCTGAATGACATGCTAACAGAGGTGATGTTGATGAAGAATTTCCACCATCCCAACATTGTCCATGTGCATGGTATAGGCCTGGTAGACAACACAGTACATGTGGTGCTGCCCTTCTACAAACATGGCAGCCTCAAGGACTACCTACACAAGAACAAGGTAAGACATATTATCCCCTTATAGAGACTACCTACACAAGAACAAGGTAAGATATATTACTCCCTTCTACAGACTACCTACACAAGAACAAGGTAAGATATATTACTCCCTTCTACAGACTGCCTACACAAGAACAAGGTAAGATATATTACTCCCTTCTACAGACTACCTACACAAGAACAAGGTAAGATATATTACTCCCTTCTACAAACTACCTACACAAGAACAAGGTAAGATATATTACTCCCTTCTACAGACTACCTACACAAGAACAAGGTAAGATATATTACTCCCTTCTACAGACTACCCACACAAGAAAAAGGTAAGATATATTACTCCCTTCTACAGACTACCCACACAAGAACAAGGTAAGCCATATTACTGCCTCATAGAGACTACCTACAGGTTCTCTGTTATAGAGGCATGGGTGGCGGTCATAAGCTTGTATTTATTGTCAGCGAAAATGCACAGGGCCACAATTCATCTAGAATTTGACTTCTAGTTCAAATTGATACTCATATAAATAAACTTTATTCTGTGAGGACCATGATTTAGATGAACATTTTGTTCAATCTTTCAGACAATTGAACCCTGGCAGAGGCTGAAGATGACAGAGGACGTAGCAAAGGGCATGGCCTATCTTGAGCAGGAAAAGTTTGTACACCGTGACCTGGCCAGCAGAACATGCATGTAAGTACTTATAGGTTGTGGAGAGTCTCAGTTGTGGAGAGTCTCATTATTTACAATTCATGTCTTTTCAATATCATTTTGAAGTTGCCTTATGATAAAACCTAACATTACCAGAATGTTTTGGGATCTTTTATCTTATATTAGTATCTGCATAAAATAATATCATATTTATTTTGTCTTAGATTAAAACATTATCAACACTAATTAACATATCTACTCTGATGCACATAGTATACTCATGTTTTGTAGTATTGGTACCTCTGTTAATTTGCTGTAAAAAATCTTTACTTAGCAACCCATATTTCGGATAATGTATCAAACATGTCATTAAATATAAACCTTGGGTATATCCAAATGATTTCTTCCTTTTTTCCATGCAAGTTCATCAACATCCATTAATATCCATACAGCAGCCTTCCCATGGATATAACATTATCCATTCATTTGGAATATTTGAATATCATGGCAGTGAACACTATTATTGTTTTTCATTTCAGTGTGGACGATTCACTGAGAGTGCTGATAGGAGATGTTAGTCTAGCCAAGGACCTCTACTCTTCAGACTACTACTCTGCCTCTGAGGCATCTGATGCTCTCCCTGTCAGGTGGCTGGCTCCTGAGTGCCTGGAGAAAGACAGGTATACATCCAAGTCTGATACGGCAAGTATAAATATTAAGGATTAACTCATTGATTGATTATTGATTATGCATTGACTTAAAGTGACACTACCTGGTTCTTTCTAGTCTCCTGTTAATGTAAGCGTAACTGTTTAACATTTTCAGTCTGGAGAGGTAATGGCATCTGCCCAAATTATGTTATTATTACTCAGTGTAATTACTATTGTTTGGCCTGAGTGAACATTGGGACTATGGTATCATATGTAAGTATAAATATGTACTATTTAACAATATATGTATAGTGGGCCTGTGGCGTTACCTCGTGGGAGATCTACTCTGGCGCCAAGGTACCATATGAGCAAGTGGATGAAGCAGATATGTGGGACCACATCAGTAATGGAGGCCGACTGAGCAAACCTGATGCCTGCCCTGATGCCATGTGAGTAGAGTCTCTTGATGAAGAAAAAGTTTGTGTGATAAACAACATTAACCTTTCTGCCCTGCTACATAGGAATAAGCTATAACTCTGTAGTACTGGTTCTGGGTAACTAATAACACACATTCATCACAAGTACCGTAAGTCAAGTAAGCTAACATTGGTTCAAACTCTGGTACATTCATCTACATGTAGTGTTATGCTTAAAATAAAGGAGCTGTCTACATAGTACATCATCAACATTTGAGTCTATATGTGTCATCTAATTAAAAACCATACACAGTTTGAACTATTTTTTAGTATTGTTTCCTAACTCCTAATAATTAAAAAAGCATTTAATGATGGTGAAATCGCTGACTTTTAGCTTCATAGATGTTTTAATGTCACCTGTTTTTAGGTTGTAACATTTCAATCTAATGATTGAACTAAAAGTGATTGAACTAAAATAATTTGAATACTTACTTTAGCTTCATAGAGATAAGCAGCTGCTGGAAGGAGAAACCAGAGGATCGTCCCACATTTAAGAAGCTTGTGGGCAACTTACACAGCCTGACAGCTCAGCTGTACCCATCCACTGTGCCTCCTGCTCGCCCTCAACTGCCTCCAACTCCTAAACCTCCAACACCACTCATCCTGGCCCTGCAGAACCTTCAACATGTTGCTGGGCCTCAACCACCCTTTCTACAGCCTCTTGCTCAAGGGCCGCTCACTCCACCACAGCTGCTTGCACCACCACAGCCTCTTGCACCACCACATCTGCTTGCACCACCACAGCCTTTTGCTCCAGGGCTGCTCGCTACACCTCAGCCACTCACTCAACCACCCTCTCTACAGCCTCTTGCTCCAGGGCCTCTTGCACCACCACAGCCTCTTGCACCACCACAGCCTTTTGCTCCTGGGCCACTTGCTCCAGGGCCCCTCATTACACCGCAGCCTCTTGCTCTGCCACCACCTCTTGCTCAAAGGCCACTTGCTCCACCCCAGCTCTTTTTTCCACAGACACAAGCTGGATCACCTGTGACACATCCATATATACAGCTTCTTCCTTCCAAGGCTCCGACTCCACCTCAGCGAACTCGAAACTCTCCAACTGCACAGCCACATAGTTCACAGCAGCATTCTGCCCCACAGCCACCTGGTCCACCACAGACACTTGCACCACCTCAGCCACTTGCTCCACCACAGCCTCCTGCACCACAGCCACTTGATCCACAGCCTGTTACACCAGTTTATCTACAGCTCCTTGCCTCTGAACCTCCTGATCCACTGGCTGTTGCTCTGCAGCCAAGTGCTACACAGCCTCCATCTGCCTCCGCCAGCACCTATGCTGACATGTCAGGCTACACCAACATGCAGGGTGGCATTCCTCCAGGCTTCACCCCTCTACCTCTAGTCCAGTCCACAACTACAAACATTCACAAGCCCTGAATCCAGTAAGACTGAGAGTAACAGAGAAACATCCAAGCAATGCCAGACATAACCAGACACATTCAGATATAACCAGACAAAGACATCACATGACAAAATCACCATGTAACATCATGTTTAGCAGTTTTGAAACATAGTTGGTGCTGCTTCAATCCAACAAGTATGTCAATCATCAATATGTATTTTTATTCTTTTGTAGGGCACTAGTTAATATCAAAGATGTCAATTTTGATTAACTATGGCAACACAGAAGGTAATTTCTTAATTAAAACATGGTGAAATATGTATCACAATGGTTTGCGCTAAAGCGTTCGGACCACAGTTGATAAAACATAGTTGATGTAAAGACAATGTAAGGACAATGTAATTGCCGGCAATGGTTAGGCGGTGACATCGACAATAGAAAAAAGATTGGCAACTATGTAATTAATGGTCTTGCTTTTAAATATTGACTAGACATCATCAACACATCGGCAATTAATCAGCAACACATTGGCAACACAACGTCACAGACATTAAGCGGTCCGGCCACTGTCAACAAAATTGTTGGCGAAGTGTTGGAGACGAGGTAGTCAATAAGATTTTTGTGAAATTTATTGCATTGACTTTGCATCAACTTGTCATCACTATGCCTTCGGCAATAGCCAGCGATGACTGGCGATGAGTGATAAGGGTAGCAATGAACATCAAACATGTTTGATATTTCCTGTCGATCTGAATTTGTATCGGTTCAACTTCAAGGTAATGATCAAAGCATTGCCTAGTCGATAAGATACACATATAAAAGCATGAAAATGGAAACTATAGTGGCCAATCTTTTTTTCCTTGTCGATGCCAAGACGATGCCACCAACGATAACCCTCCTCATCAAAGTGCATCACCGGCAATTACATCAATTTGCATCAACACCATTTTGTTGACAGTGGCCGCCGGACCACTTTACTTTCATTGACAATGCAGCGATGCAAAATCACATCAGCGGGTAATATGAAAAATGTTTATCTTCTTACCCATTCTTACCCATTCATATACCACCCACTCATTGCTTCTCAAGTATTATATTCAAAGCTGTTTGTAAACAAATAATTCATGGGTAGGCGTTCTAGTCGCAATGATTTAATACTTAAAGTCTATTTTGATATTTTGATATCTTTAATAACATGAGTCATTCATTGGAATTTGTGGTAAAATACATAGGCATATGTTTAAAAAAGTTTATCCTCAACATATTTGTAGATTTACATCTAGATGAATGAGGATAATCTCAAAGTCTAAGACCTATAAGTGCATTCCTTTGAAATTATGATTTGAACAAGTATTTTAACATTGCGCATGCACTTTCTATTCATGGTAATTGGAGGTGATTTTCTATTATAGCATTGTTTTGTTGAAAACGTGCATACCAGAGAGTATATATTTAAAGCAACGTTTTGTGTAACAAAATATTAGTTAACGAAAAGCTTTCCTAATTCTTTCAAAGTTGTTGAAAGTTTGGTGCCTTGCAAAATAAACATTGGACCAAAAGCTTTGCTACTAATTGTACTATTTCTAAATGCTGTGTTGAATCAGTAATTGTGAAGTGATGAATAGTCATTTAGCAGTATGCATTCATGAACATACACATATCTTCCAAGTGGAATATTATGAATGATTACATTAGACTAATTACAATGAATTCATTTCCAGGGTAAGTGGGTAACTGCCTTCATGTATAGCTTTTAATGGATCATGAGAGACTACATGTAGATTATGCAGATATAATAATGAATAATATAAGTTATTATTACTATCATTCAACGGTTCCCAAATGATACAATATGCATGTAAGATTTCCTCAGTAGCTATATATGTATATTTGTATATTTCTATAAATGATTAAAACTATTATTTAACAATTACTTCATGCTATTATGCAAGTATTTAATGTAAATATAAAATTTCCCTGCCCTGTTGAGTGTTAAAGATTATATCAGATCAGTGTATACAAGTAATCATTACAATGAAGTCTAATTTGGTTGATCTACATCATCTGGCACCAATTAAATATATATCTATAGTCTAACTAAAATGTATCTTGATTATATAACTGTCTAACAGGTGTATCATGAAAGGGAAATTGCCTCATGAACCTTTAAGACTGACTTTGTGATGTGATAAGTAGTTTGAGCAAATAATATTCATATAAAAATTAACTTTTGTCAAGTGCACATTATCATTCTGAATAGAACCTAACACCAATTTTCCGTATTTTCTTAATTGTGCAAATAATTAAATTGCAGTCTAATCTTCAGCCAGTGTATCACCAATAAAGAAATATAATCATTGTAGCAGATGAGTATCATTGATTTTGAAAATCACTTGTTTATCTAGAGATTGAGTACATTAATCTTGTAAGTCAAATAAATACACCTTTTAAATATCTTTACATGTTGTTTCTTTATCAGCACCATCCAGATTATAAAGATAACAAAGACAAACAAGCAATAGGTTTTGCAATTTGTGTGAATCTCAAATCTTAAACATCAGGGGTTATATAAGTTAATGGGTCAGATCATCAGAAAATGTACAATTAACATTCACCAATCCTCTCAAATAAGCCAAATTTAATGAGGAAATTGGGTTCAAAATACAGTTCAAAATAATAATCAGACAGATTTATTGAGTGAATACAATATAGAATACACTACAAGACAGCATGAAATCGTTTTTTTTTACTAACATTCCTGAGAAGGGTCTACCGACCCAATTTGGGTCGACCATACAGCTGCCCTCATGTCATTTTTATCAGCCTTTTCCTCTGTCCAGTTCATATTCCCCTCATATCAATTGGTGTCAGATGTATAAGTTTGACTGCGTGGTACATGATACTAGTCGCATTTTTTAATATGATATCTATCAGATAGATAGATCAGATCTAATTATAAACAGTTGAACTTTCTGAATTAATTGAAGTGGGCTTTCAATCGTTTTGGGGGCATAAGTAATAGTATTCAATCGTTGTGGCGTTATGGAGTTAAAACGGAGGAAAATGATAACTTAAAGCAAGAGGTGAGAAGAGGGAAGGGGAGAAGAGGAGTAGGGGGACGGATGAAGAAGGGGGAGGGTAGTCGTAAAAAAAGTTGAAAGTTGGTCGTAAAAAAATGTGGAAAGTTGGTCAAAAAAAAGTTGAAAGTTGGTCGGGAAAAAAGTTGAAAGTTGGTTGAAAAAAAGTTGAAAGTTTTTTTGAAAAAGAGTTGAAAGTTGAAAGTTTTTTTGAAAAAAAAGTTGAAAGTTGGTCGGAAAAAAAGTTGAAAGTTGGTCGGAAAAAAAGAGTTGAAAGTTGGTCTAAAAAAAAGTTGGTCGGAAAAGTCAGTCGTTCTTAAACAACTTTAATAATCATAAAATTCCCTAAATCGAATCATTTATATTTGCTAATAAACATCTAAATATTTAAAACATGATTTATCACATTACTTTTACTTTCAACCATTTCTATAACATGCAGAAACACCCAAAAAAGTTCCGTTCCGTTTCCTTCATTCAGATTCTATTTGCCATTACTTTTACTTTCAACCATTTCTATAACATGCAGAAACACCCAAAAAAGTTCCGTTCCGTTTCCTTCATTCAGATTCCATTTGCCATTACTTTTACTTTCAACCACTTCTATAACATGCAGAAACACCCAAAAAAATTCCGTTCCATTTCCTTCATTCAGATTCCATTTGCCATTACTTTTACTTTCAACCGGCCGAGCGGAGAGCTGTCAACTGGCTTACGTCACACTGGCTTACGTCACAAAAGAGGTGCCGACTCCCAGAGCACCAGAACAAAGCTTACCCACCAAGCTGGGTTTGTCAACATTGCCACGTGCAAAGTAATACCGTCCCCTGAGTTTAAGATGTTCTTCCAGAATTCAGGGTTCCCCATACTATCATGTTACCGTGAATGACGTATAAACGTGTCTCCCCGAATAAAAATATACCTAGTATTTATCATTTTTTCACTCTAATTTAGCAGAATCCGATAGATCTGTAGAACTGTAGATTGTGTACTTTCTGAAAATCTGACCCATTCTATATACTAATAGGGTGTGTATGTTGTGAATCCTGCCTATGTTCTTTCCAGTGAGATGATTTGCCAGTGTTGCACTTTCTGTGTTTCGACTCTGGATCTCTTCCAGGCTTAAGTACTATCGATATTTATAAGTCAAGGTGATCGTATAAATTACTTCTCGTGAAATAGTCATATCTCTAGTAAAGGTTGTGGGGGAAAAGAACTATGTCCATTTCTAAGGCCATGGGTGAATAATATTCTATGTTTTTGAAAACGCTCCTCCCGATATAATAAAGTACAGAGAGAATACTTTGTGAATTCAGTCTTTATTCCTGAAAGATCCTAGGATGAGGTTGGGTCCTTGTTCCCAAACTGGTTTTACATAAAGGTTCTCAGAGAGGTGATGTATATTTTATTAAGCAATAACAGGTATCTCAATATCAATAAGGAACATATAATGAAATACAAATACACATATAATTGACTTGATGAATGAAAAGAATAGAATAAGAAAAAAAGCTGCCACATCAAAGAATAGTGATGACTGGAACGAAGCAAAGAGAGTTAGAAAATTAACAAACCAAGCTATAAAAAATGCCAAAAGAAACTTTATACTGAATGAATTAGAGGAAAATACTAAAGACCAGAAAAAGTTCTGGGAAGTAGTAAATACCTTAACCCCAACCAAAGACAAAAATAAGACGATTAATCTCACAAATTCCCAAGACCAGATTGTAGAAAACAAAGACCTTCCTGATTACATAAACAATTATTTTGGAAATATTGCTACTGACCTAACCAAAAACCTAACCCCCCAATGGACACCAATTACCCCAGCTAACCCAAACTCGATTGAGAATATCTATACAAATGAAAACGAGATACTTACCCTTTTAAAAGAAATAAATGCTAACAAAGCTTCATCAATTGAGAATATACCTACCCAAATCCTAAAAATAGCCCTAATTGCATTATATAGAGAATTTACCCACTGTGTAAATCTTTCCCTATCGACTAGCATCTTTCCAGCAACATGGAAGGTGGCGAATGTTATTCCTCTATTCAAAGGTGGTGATAAAACCAAAATTAACAATTATAGACCAATTTCTTTACTTCCTACTCCCAGCAAAATAATAGAAAAAATCATACACAAAAGAATATACGAATACCTAGAAACATTTAATATACTCAATAAAGAACAATTCGGATTTAGGCCAGGCAAATCAACAATAGAGGCTCTTACCATAGTGACTGATAGTATTGCATGGCAACTAGATAAAAATATAGATACTTTAATTTCGTTCATAGATTTTAGAAAGGCTTTCGATCTGGTAAATCATGAAATACTTTTAAACAAATTAATGCATATTGGAATAAGAGGTAATTTACATAACTGGTGTAAGTCATATCTTTCAAACAGAAAGCAGAAAATAACAGTGAACAATATTACCTCTAAGGAATGCATAATCAAAACAGGAGTCCCTCAGGGATCCATATTGGGACCATTGATGTTCATTATTTTCATTAACGACCTGAAAACCTATATACCAAATTGTAATTTGTCACTCTATGCTGACGATACCATCCTTTACATGCATGGAAACAACTTGGACCGACTCTACAAAGAAATGCAAAAAGCAATAGACAATCTGCATTCATGGTGCAATAACAACCTTTTTCTCGTAAATGCCTCGAAGTCAAATACTATGTTTTTATCTAAATCAAAAGCTAATTCAAACAAAAGTAACACCATGATGATAAACTACCAGAATAGCCCTTTAAAGCCAACAACTACCTACAAATATCTGGGGTTTACAATAGATCATAAACTGAACTATCATGCACAACTCCAACAATCCATAAAGACCATCTCGCACAAGATATATCAAATGCACAAAATACGTAGATATATTGATGAAAATACAGCAATCAGAATATATAAAACCAAGGTATTACCATTCTTTGATTATGGCGATATATTAATCCACAACTCCCATAAACCTCTAGTAGACAAACTACAAAAGCTCCAAAATAGAGCACTTAGATTGATTCTCAACCTCCCCTACGACACATCAATAAACCATCTCCATAATACAGCTAAAATTCATTTATTATACAACAGAAGAATAACCCATTTAAGATTTCTAGCTTTTAAAAGGAAAGAAGACCCAATATACACTGAAATACCAAATAGGGAGACCAGGCAAAATGCTGGGCCGATCCTAAAAATCCCCAGATATCGATCAAAGATGGGTGAAAATTCTGTACAGGTAAAATGTGCCTCAGCATGGAACCAATTAACACCCAAACAAAGACAGATTGGAACTATTGAAACTTTCAAAGCAAACCAGAAAAATTGGTTAAATACACTATTTCTCTAAACATATACGCAAATAGTAGCTGCAAGGTCCTAAGGTCATTATAATCCCTATATATGGTCAATTCTATTTTTTTGGCGTCCATAAGGTTTTTACATAATATATTCATGGATATTGCTTTTAGACATGATTTGTACAGTTCATAAAATCCGCTATTGAAAATGCTACAATCCGAACCCTACTTTTGGGGGTCTAAAACAAATATTTACAATGCCAGCTTTGAAAAACCTGCTAAAATGGGTCATTTTAACAAAGAGGTGCAAAAAAATAAGTGTTTCTCATGTGAAATGAATATAATGAATGTATATATTTAGATCAAATGTGTAATAGTTCTGTAGCCAAAATACTTTTACATATCATATTATGCTTTCTGAGATTCTATTTAAATATCTTATATATTTTTCTGATGGGTATGTAATAGTCAACCCCAGGTATACCATGCGTATGCCTAGACGTTGTCTTCTCAATCTTATAATTATTATAAAGGTTGTATAGGCGAATATGTATCCATATGATAGTAGAACTACTCTAGTTTTGAAGGAAACCAGAAAAAATGATCAATCTATCACCATTTTCTGCTTATCAATGACATAGTAAAGGGACAAACCCTATAGTCAACTTTTCTGCATACCATGCGTATGCATTATGTATGTCCATATCTCAGCAGATTTACATATTTAACTTTAGACATGCATACATTAGTTGGACCCTTATTCAAGGTAATAAACAGGGTATCTCCCATTTATGTTGCCAAAACACATTTAAAATAATCATCAAGACTATTAGAAACATGCCATGAGTATGCATATACCGTGCGTATGCCATTATTAGAGAATTGGGACATATCAGACTATTGTACTTCATAATTATTCATAAAAATATGAATAAATGTTAAGACGTCTTTGCGGCTTTAGATAAGGGCAATAAGGAACTTCTATAGATGGTATTTACCCTACTGAGTGTCACCCATTATAAAAGTATATACCTGAGTCGTCAACATTTTCATGAAGATGCCCAAGGACAATAAAATGAGTTTGAACAAAATGAGATTGAATATTCTTCATTACCAAACTATTTTCGATCACATCCAGGCCACCCTCATGAGCCTATGTACTGACTGCTCTTGTATGTTTCATAGAGTACATTATATAAAACCTGTATAAGGCAGCATACTCACGGCATATCTTCTTTATTGCAATAACTATTCAGAATTTGTAAGTATCATAACCACTTTTAATGCAATGAGTCGATCTAGAATCTTTCTTGATAGTGCCAAGTTCAAATAAGAGTTGTATAAGCTTCAAAGATGTTTCCTACCAAAATAGTCATGCATGCATATGCCTGAATATGCATACCGTGCGTATGCCTAGAATGAACGAGAAATTCACATTGGAAATAAATATCTGGTTCTTGTAACTTACAGAAAATTATATCACATAGGGGCCATGCTAAAATAGTTATCCATAGAGTTCTATACTGTTATCAATTGCTCCCTGAACTTAATTAATCAGTAAACTAATTGTTTTTCTCATTTGTTATACCGTGCGTATGCCTTAGGAAAAGAGTTTATAAAGTATTGAAAAAGTCTCTATACTTCCTCTCAACTTTAACAATATATGATAGACACTCCCACCTACAAGGAAAAGCAGGCCAATGATTATCCATCATTGATATTGTAAGGTTAGACACAACTATGTAATATATACTCAAGATAGATGAATTCCACAAAGAAAGTCACCCAGATTCGAATCCATAATTACTATCTAAAAATAATTCAATCAGAAATCTGTAACTTTGGGATAAATATATAATATATCTATTTACCACATCATGATAAAAGAAATCAAATTATGCATAGACATATTTAGTAAAATTAGCTAGATCTTAAATAAATCATATAGCATACGCACGGTATATGTACATTGGACTTCACTTGCCCCATTGCCTATAGCTCAGTTAATATCCAGAGATAACCTTACCAATTTATGCAGAAAAACCCTTCAAAACATCTAGTTTCATAGTATAACAAACATCACTATATCAGACCTATTTGAAAAATGACCATTTTTTACCCCACTGGACGCCAAAAAAATAGAACTGACCATATACTAGGTAAGATATTTCTAGCTAATCACAGAGTAAAAACTCTTTGTTTACTCCCTGTGGCAAAGCAATGAAATTCAGAAAACAAAATTCTTTTAAGAATAAAATAAGGTATTGGATGCTTTGGATATCTATTATTTGCTGTTATGCTGTTAACCAATATAAAAATCGAATCACAACACTCCACCAATAAGAGTCAGAGTGGCAAGTGAGAATGATATTTATTGAAATAAAGTAACAAAAGAATAATTTTGAGTCACAAACACTCCCCAGTAGAAACTGAATGGACAGTGGCAATGTGACAAAAAACAAACTTCTCAAGGAAAGATTTGTAGCATTTATCTGTTTTTTGCGACCAGTATGAAAAACTGTGTAATACGTATGTATATGTATGTAAAATATGTTTAATACATCTTGGACCGACAGAACTAACCCCGAAAAGGGGAGTCGGCAACCCAAGATTAAATAAAATCTTTAAAAAAAAACCACATCAAATATAATAGTTCAGAATAATAAGAGAAACATATAACCTCAATGCTAGTTGAAGTCTAAATAATGTAATATCAAATCACAAGGAAATATTCCATAAAACAGTAATATAATCATATAACAGAATCCTGATGATCCCTGGCCTCCTAGCGGGATCCGGAGGCATCCTGGAGGCATCCTGGAGGCATCCCGGAGGTATCCCAGAGGTATCCTGGAGGTATCCCGGATATTAACCCATAAGAGGGAGGTTTGTAACATGTACGTAGTCCGTGGCAATGATTTTTTGAGTTGTGCTACTGTAGCAGTTTCATGACGTCATGTGGACATGTTGCGCAAAGCTCCCATAGCCCCACCATAAATATACATAATCTCTGTTTGTTGTTGTTGTTGATACTTCATTTTAGTCATTTAATACAGAGGCGACAATATCCATGGGAACTGATCTCCCTACCTAGGGAGGATCTCAAGCCCTATCGGAAAATATTGTTTTTAATAGGCAAAGGTAACAATGCTCCCTAAGGTCGACAACAGTAGGGAGGCCTTTGCAAAGATGCATTTAATAAGGTAGGTTTGTGCAAGCAGCACCACGCGCAAGAGAAACAATAATCAAAAGTTAGAACAGTTGCTAATCACGATTGAATAACTGTTTTACCCATATGAGTCAATTAAAATGCAACTTTAAAGTAATTAATTGTACATTATCAAGGGTATTGGCAAGAGATGTACTAGCATGAATTAAAAGATAATCATTCATCATCAATTAACAATTACACACTACACATTACACCTGAATTTATCACGGTGCGAAGAGTTTTTGAGTCTTTGAGTTATGAGTTTTCTGGAGAGGGGAGTTATTTGTATCTTTACTAAAAATATTGGAATTAATAGAGGAAATTTTGATCAATCTTGATGGCTGTCTTTTTGGCCAAATCCGAGAAGGCTTTAGGAGTATCAGCTTTATACAAATTTGTATCGAGAGAGTTCCAATAGTATGGTATTTTATAATAAATAGATTTCCTTATCTGCTTAAGTCTGGGAACAGGACATTGGAAGACGATTCTACCCTGTCTGTGCTGCCTTGTATTCCTATTTTTCAGGGTGATGATTTTATTATTAAATCTTAGGCGATATCCCTGTTGTAATAGGTGTAGTCGCCTCCTTTCCTTAAGTGGGAGCAGGCTGAATTGCTCATGATATTCATCTGTATTCTGGAATCTATTACTTCTAGTTATAATTCTTAGTGCTCGATTTTGAAGAGTTTGGAGGGATGTAAGTCTAATCTTAGTGGCCGAATCGTAAAAAATGTCAGATTGATTAAATAGTGAAATAGTGGTAAAATAGCTGTTTTGTAGATTTGGGCGCTTAAGTTCACATTCAGCCTGCTCCTCAGATGCCTAAAGAGCCATAGTTCATGTACAACTTTGCGTCTAGTGTTCATGAGATGTTTCTTAAAGGAGAGGGGGCCGTCGACGACCTTCCCCAATACTTGTAGTCTTCAACATCCTCAAGTACTTTTGGTCCCAATAGTAGGTTATGGAGATGGGACTTATTTTTCCATTTTGTCCTCCAGGAAGGCCCTCCATGGAATGTCATTGACTTGGATTTGTCCTCATTCCAGGAGATCTTATTTTTACGACACCAGAGCATGATATTATCAAGATCTTGTTGTAGCTGTTGAGTAGTAATATTGATATTATTATCTACTTTGCTAATGATAGTGTCATCAGCAAACAGCTGCATGTCAGAATTTTTGGCATGGTTATGTAAATCGTTAATGTAGATTGAGAACAGGATAGGTCCAAGTGTAATCCCCTGAGGGACTCCACATGTAACCGGTTGTTTTGAAGAAGTTATATTATTTGCTACAACATGTTGGTGTCTACCATACAAATAGTTTCTAAACCATTCAAGTTCATTGCCCATGATTCCAATTGTACCCAGTTTTTCAAGTAGAATCTGGCGGTCGACGGTGTTGAAGGCCTTCCTGAAGTCTAGAAATACGGCTTGACAGACTAGTTTATCATTCAATGCACCATATACTTTGTTGAGAAAGGAGACAACAGCATCACTGGTGGAAAAGCCTGACCTGAAACCATATTGGTCTTTATATAAGATGTCATTGGTTTCAAGATGCGACATGAGTTTTCTCTGTATGACTTTTTCAAGGACCTTCGCCGGCAAACAGATGCTGGTGATGGGTCTGTAGTTGCCCGGGTTTTTCGAACTTCTAGCCTTAAATAGGGGGGTCACCTTGCCCAGTTTCCACTTTTTGGGAATAAGCCCAGTGGCCATGGATAGTTCTATTAAATATTTAAATTGCTCAATAGAACGCGCGGGAAACTTGAAATGGTCAAAACTTGCTAGGCGCAGTGAGGTACCATTAGGGGTTAGAATCTTCGAAGGAAGGAGGTCACAGGAGTAAAAAACGTCAAATCACTCCTTAAATGATCAAGGATCACATTTGTGGACTTTTCAAAATATTATTCGTCGTAATATTTGAAATATTGAAGGAATTAACATCCCGCTTCGCTACAGCAATGGAGGTCGCCGAACCATCGATGGGCGACGTTGAAACTGACGTTGAAACTGACTCGACTTCGACAAATGAACTAAAACCGAAGGTAGGAGATGAAATCAGTGATAATCGTCATAACCAGGATTTGGACATGAATTTATCAGACATTACATTTAAAGATCAATTTATTGATGTGGGACCATCGTCAAATAGTAGAAAGTCAGGGGATACGGATGGAGAGTCGGTAAATCAGCTGACTGACGGTGACAGTGAGGACGTTGCCGCAGTGTCACAGCTCGATCAAATGGCTATCTCTAAGGTCACCGATAAGGAACATGACAGAACATGTGATGGAAATGATTCTATTGTTATTGTTTGACTCTAATATGACAGAAAATTCACAACTATTACATAGTCATAACATTGTAGTACCCAAAAATAAGGGTGAAAGCAAATGGGATGGCCTAATAGTCGATAAGGATCTAGATAAAAAGGAAGGGGACGGGACCGTTGTAGACTTGAATCCGCAGTCACCGCAAGAACCGAAGTCAGTGTCACTGTCAGTGAGTCAGCATCAGTCACCCCCCAGTAAAAGCATTGAAACTCCAGTCGTAGAGCTTCCCAATGATGTAAATGTTAAAGCAGGAGATAAAAACGAAAAAGAAAATGAAATGCATGGAAATTTGGACCAAATGAAAATTGACGAGAATCTCATTAATCTTCTGGCTCAGAAAGTAGTTCAAAAATTAGATCAAGAAAAATTAAGGTTGGAGGTGCTATCGTCGAACTATGAATCAGAGGTCGCAGTTAGGAAAGTAAAACATCTGAATAGAAAACTAACAAATTCCAACTCCTGGAATGAGTTGAGATATTCTAAGCTTAAACAGAGACTTGATGAAATAAATGAAACTTATCCAACAGTCATGGCTAATTCTAAACTCTTCGAATCTGATCGACTCATGTTCATCAAAAAGCTAGGGACGAGAGTCGAGGAGAGTGGAGTCGCCGAGGACTCAAACTTAGCGGGGGATAGAGAGGTGACAGCAACTGAAAATACAGAGCTAAGTCTAGTCGAAAGAATTGGTGAGCTGGAGAGACTAACTGAAGAATATGGTTATGTTGACTCAGAATCAGAGGTCAAAATAGAGAATGAGCCTGTTATTAAAACGAATGGCCTTGCTTGCACTAAGCTAGCCCAGGCTAAACCAAAGCGGGTCAAGAAGAAACGTAAGGCCAAGGGAAAGCCTCCTAGTACGCACAGTAATAATTGAAAGAATTGGAGAGAGAAATTAATGATTCTATCGAGGAAATCAATTCCACGCTTGAGGACAATAAGCAGGAGTTGAGCCAAATGAAAGTGGACCTTGGTAAAATGGATGGTAACCTTAACAAAATATCTAGAGAGTTATCTGATGTACAAAGCATTGACCCACATCACTCAGGCCAAAAAAGTGAGGGCAAAGCTGACGGCACGACTCATCTGATAATGGAGGGTGTACCGGAAGATTGGGATAAGTATCCGATAAGTGACCCCAATCAAATTAATCAAAAGAAAGAAAAAACAAAGTACTTTGTAAGTGACTTACTGAATTCTGTAGCAGGAATAAAGCAAGACGATGTCACTGATGCGTACCGGGTGGGGATTCCAAGGACTGGGAAGACTTGATCCATCTATGTAGAGTTGTCCCACCCTCAAGTAAAGAAATCCGTCCTGAATAAATCGAAAGAAATTAGAAGAAAGACTGAGACAGGCATATGGTTTAATAAATTCATCATAGACCAGAGGGATAAAGACTTGCTTGTGGATTGCCACAAGCTGCCACAAGCTATTGCGTATGAGAAAGGTTTAGGCTGACCTAGTTCTGGGGCATATTAAAATCAACGACAAAACATATTCACAGGAGGACTTACACCGTCTACCCAAGGGCTGCCAGCCGTCTGATGTTTCCAACTTCCCCGTGGAGGGAGGAGGGGTGGGCTTCCATGGCACCCATAGCCCATTCTCCAACTTCTATCGGATAAATATAGTTTATAAGAAGACATTTATCACGGCAGAACATGCGTACCAGTGGGACAAAGCTGAGTTCCTGGGCAATCACGAGGCTATAGATGGGGATATCATATCAGTTCAGCCAGCGTTTCCTTATAGGCCTCCCTTCTTCGCCATATAGCGTTGTAAGGTCTATAGTTTTCTTTCTTATGGAAGGGGGACATAAAGACACAGCAGTGGCATCTTATGCAGATGGCGTATTCGTTGAGGTAGGTATCTTCGAGACCTATGAATATATGGTTTAAATGCTGGTCCCCACAGCATTTTGGTCCACCGCTACGCGGTGTTCCATTCCAAAACTCGGTTTGGTTTATGGGGATTTGTTTCCCGCAGTAGCATGAGATAAAGTCGTTGCGTATTTCGTTTCTCCAGTGTATGTGCGTTGGTTGATATGTGATGTAGTTGTCCGGGTACAATTTGTAGTTTTGGTTGTACATAATCATAAATCTGCTGTGAGAGCATGTATTGGACTCTGTGAGAACGGGTAGAACAGAGACGGCGTTGAAAGTAATGGTTTTGGTGCTTACTTTTTTTATTTTTGTGGTGAATATAATGGCTGAAGAGAATGGGCACTCTGAAGTGAAGGCGGTATATTCCAAATAGGTGTTGGCTGGGATGAGCACATTAGCCGTTTGCCTGTAGAGTTTTTCGGTGAGAAGACGTTTGTAGTGCCTGGCGAAGTCTGTGTATGCTTTATCCTTGATGAAGGAGACTTGTTTTCTAATGAATAGAAATTGTAGATGAGCGCGTTGTCCCATGGTATGCCAGTTTTGATCAGAAGCATAGCGCTGAGTTTCTCGGTGAGTTTCTCGGTGAGTTTCTCGGTGAGTTTCTGTGCAAATTTTGAATTGTGCATTATTTTGCTGTAGGAATAGTTGAAGTATGTCGAGCGTTTGAACTGCTGATTTTTTCACAGCAACACACAGAGATGTATGCTTCAAGTCAGTAGGATCGCTTAAAAGAGAGCGAACTAATAGCTGGTCTTTATTTTGATACTAGACAGATTAGAACGAATAGGCCTACACTGGGCCTGCGCTGATTGGCTTAGGTCTCTCTGGACCAATTAATTAACAGGTTAGATTAGAGATCCAATCAGCCACAGGATAACAATGACAGGAAAATATTAAAACGAGGTTCAGAGTGACCACTGCCACTCTGACCGACCACTGCCACTCTGACCAATCTCTTTGGATGGTGACCAGGTCACCTCTCCCTCCCGCTCTTAATCAATACCCCCCCCCCTGACCTGGCTTTCAGCCCCTCCCCTCCCTTCCCATGTGATCAACTTTGAGATAACGGTCAGACCTGGACCTCACCTGCACCTTTGGACTTTGGAGTGATAAGAAATCCGCAAGTGTTGTGGCGGTAAGAAAGTGTAGTGAGCCTTCTGGCCGGTAGGGGCATGACGAATGTGTGTCTGAATGAGACTACTTTCACTTAAAAATTAGACAACTCTGGGTCATTAATCCTTTAGAGGCCATGATGGCACTTGAAACCATAGACCGATAAGCAAAGATTAATATTTACATGGTGTATAATTATAATTTCGTTAGGTATATCCTGGAAAAAATGGTAACAATAACTTTATTATTAAGAAAAAGCCAGATTTCTAGAATTGAATACTGGAAATCTATGTCACAGAAGAAGGGGAGAGTGGAAGGTGTAAAAGGTACTGAGGGTAACATGTATATAAGCCTATGTTGGAACTTGGTGAGAGGATCGCCATTGCTGCACAGCACTGACCACTGTGGCAGACATAATACTATGGTTGCAGGGAGACATGAGCAGCAATGACATGACATGACATGCTGGGTCCCATACCTAAACACATGGGGCAATATGGCGGAAACAGCTGAGTGGGAAAGCAGTTACAAACAGCTTGTTGGAAGGAGAAAAGAGAATGGAGGAAAGAAAAAGAGAAATTAATAAATCCTGTACATTACTGTGGTTAATCATTACAGTATCAATAACTTTCATAAGAATAAAAGAAAAGTACAGTGCGAGATCTCAACTGTGAGTTTGGGGGAAAGACTGCCACCAAAACAAGGCTTAGATCATGGAGGTTGACCAATCTCCAATGCCGTTTTATAAGAAGGTTAATTTATACCGGTATTGAATTTTTATTTAGGTTACACATACGTTTTTGGTTTATGCAGTGTTGAATACGATGGAACATTCTACATGTAGGGTCTTCCAGGGTGGCCTTTAAAATTATAACTGACAATAATTACAATACTTAACTGAGGATAAAGATACATGGATGAAATAAACAATGAGATCATAGGGTTGTCTTCCTACTTTTAGTTACTTGACAACCATTATTTAGTCATTAACAAGCTTGGGGCTGTCTTCATGTCCGCTGGTTGGGATGACTTCACGGGGCTGGACTTACTTAATATTTGGGAGTCTAAGGTATGGTGCTCAATAGGGGATTTGCATAGCCGCCATTTTGAATCGTGATTCGCATGGAATTATGGGAGTAATGGTGCAGTGTAAAATCTATAGAAAACATGTCATGTTCAGCATGGAATATTTATCAATGCTCTAATGTCAATATCCATGTGGTATACATGTCTTTATAACACAAGGCTCCATCTTTCCCATCATGCATTTGGTTTTCATAGATCAATAATGTAATCGAAGATATTGTTTGTTATTCTTTGTCTACTTACTACAGTTCTTGACAGTAATTTCGGCAGGTAATTTGTTTTGATTCAACGCAACTGAAAACACCTCACACAAAATTTAGCATAGCATTTTATTTAACAGCCCCTGATAATGATAAACTATGTAATAAAATACATAATATCAGCACCTCTAAAGCTTCACCAACTTGTAGCAGTTGATTAAAGGACGGTATGACTGCATTTAGCTGATGAACCTGCCACATAGCACCATTAACTGCACATTTAGCTGATGAACCTGCCACATAGCACCATTAACTGCACATTTAGCTGGTGAACCTGCCACATAGCACCATTAACTGCACATTTAGCTGATGAACCTGCCACATAGCACCGTTAACTGCACATCTAGCTGATGAACCTGCCACATAGCACCATTAACTGCACATTTAGCTGATGAACCTGCCACATAGCACCATTAACTGCACATTTAGCTGATGAACCTGCCACATAGCACCATTAACTGCACATTTAGCTGATGAACCTGCCACATAGCACCATTAACTGCACATCTAGCTGATGAACCTGCCACATAGCACCATTAACTGCACATTTAGCTGGTGAACTCAACACATAGCACCGTTTACTGGACATTTCACTGATGGACACATAGTACCATCTCACTGATGCCATCAATATACAAATATAAGCTGATAGACAAAAACCAGATTTTAATCTAGGGCCAGAACAGGAAGACCTGTAACACAGATGTTCTCTACCCTTTACAAAACCAAGAACAGTGACAAATGAATAATTGAATTGGATAAACAACTAATTAATTGAGCTTCAGTATTTACTTATTATGCATGCAACAACCTGGAAATGTTCAATAGGAGACTGTACATATTCCCCAGTCAGTGACTGCGGGACAGCTCTGACTCATTTGGCGCATGTGCAACTCATTAGAGCCTCACCCAAATGCGGGCTGAAGTGCTCCACTTACAAGTACCCACTGGACCCCACCAGTCCCGCTCACTGACCCGTCAATACCTCTAGAGCTGGCCGCTGCCTGTGCGTGCATCCCCGTGCGTACCTGTTTCTTGTAGAAACACTCTGACAAAACTTAGCATATTCTAGAATCTAACGGGTCAATCAACCTCAAACCTGGCATGATTACTCTAAACATGTGATTCTATCATGCTGCCAAGTGCGTTGGACATTGCGTTAAAAATGGAGGACCAAAAGCTTGGGGAAGTTGGGCTCCTATGTTGAAGGGATAGGGTCAAAGGATAAGTGCCCGTCCAGTGGTCTGACTGCAGCGCCACACAGGAGTGGTGGTAATGACTTGCAGCCAATTTGTGAAGGACACTATTGATATAATTCTAAGCATGAGAGATTTATGTATATATATGTTGACCTATATAATTAACTATATGGGAATATATCTAGACCGGAAGTTGGCTGACTGCTGGTCACCTGACCTTGGTTCACACCATATTCAGCATAGCAGTGATGCAAGAAGCACCTCAAGAACATTTTGTCTACAGCTTGACTGAAATATCAACACTAATTCTAATTCTTATTTTTAAAAAGTTCCCTGATCTCAATGATTGACATCAATTTATCTACATTTGAAGACAGGACCTGGAATATTGGAGAAGAATAGACTAATTTAATGATATCTAAAAAATTGAATAGTAAGTTTTCTATGCTCCATATAGGAAGTGATGTGCCGCTTGGGTATAGTGACTACACTCTGTTTGAGACCTGCTCTTCTTTTAATTAAAGTTTGATATACATATGCAGGCACCACGTCTTTTATTCTTGAAAGGAACCAAGAAAGTCCTAGAGTACAGTCAAAATATGGCCATTTGCAGGAAAATATTCCATTTTAAGGTTCTAAATTGGAATTCAATGATACAAAAATCATAATCACTTGAAACTTAGACAAAATTTAGGCTCCTAGTATAAATCATATTTCTTAAGAACAAAGAATACATGTTAATTTTCAAAGATTTAAGAAAAGAAAAGGGTAATAAAGCGAAGTCCCTAACTTAGCGAGCAGCACTATAGAGTAAACATCAAAGCGACCCAATGGTAACCCTACGGCGAGCCGCTTCAAGTAGATCTCAAATAGAGTGTAGTATATACACTGGTGGTGTTATACTGGTACACTCTGTTTGAGACCTACTTAGAGTAGACATCAAAGCGACCCAATGGTAACCCTACGGCGAGCCGCTTCAAGTAGATCTCAAATAGAGTGTAGTATATACACTGGTGGTGTTATACTGGTACACTCTGTTTGAGACCTGCTTAGAGTAAACATCAAAGCGACCCAATGGAGCTGCTCCAGGTAGATCTCAAATAGAGTGTATGCCACAATCTGGTCCCAGAGACAGTCACCTATCTGTGCATAAACTAGTTCTGTACCGGTCAGTTCGACTTCCATCCTTGGGTAATTTGTTATCCTTCTTCCACTTGGTTCGTCTGTTCTGAAACCAAATCTTGATTTGTTGATCCGTGAGGCAAAGAGAATCAGCAAGCTCTCTCTTTTGTGTCCCTCTAATGTATTTGTAATTGTGGAAATGTTTCTCTAATTCCAGGAGTTGATGGTAAGTGTACGGTTTCCTTGTGTTATCTCCTGACTCGGCACTTCTGTTAGACGTGTATGCTGCAACCTCAGGGGCTTGGGAATACATCACTGCTGGGGGTGCATGTAGGGAATACATCACTGAGTCACCCTGGTGACAGGATCCAAGGGCATGTTGCCACTGCAGCATTTGTTCATTTTGCCTTGATAATGAATGTGTCCCTGATGGTGATGTAGTGGTATATAGTCCTGATGGTGATGTCAATATTGCAGGTGATGCCTTGGGAAACATTGGCATTAAAGGGATGCTTCTATCTGCCTGAGGTTCTTCATCTGGTATCACTATAGCAGGTGGTGTATTGTTGACTGGTGCATTTGCTGACATTGGGAATACAGGAGGTGGAGGTGGCTCAGATCGTATTGAGGGAATACCAGGTTGTACTGCCCTCATAGGCTCCACAAATATCTCTCCATTAGGCAATGATTTTTCATTCAAAGTTGTGTTAGAAATGGCTTGTGAATATGTCACTCCTTGGCCTGATGTTGATGTCAACATTGACTGGGACAGCTTGGGAAAAGTGGGCATCATTGTAGTGTTTTTCCCAGTGTGAGGTTCTTCATCTGGTATCCCTAGTGGTGTATTGTTGACTGGTGGATGTGCTGACATTGGGAATAGAGGAGGTGGAGGAGATATAGGCTTTATCTCAATAACTGGTTGTACTGAGGGAATATCAGCTTGTTCTGTCCTAATAGGGTTCATAAACATCCCTCCACTAGGCAAGGGAATCTCCCCAGAAATCTTATTCCTTTTCACTGGTTGGGAAGCATCAGATTCACTGGCGGAAGCATTAGCACGTTTGTAGGATATCATACTAGGGTATACCCCCAATATGTTGGTATCAGGATCTTGGCAAGTTGGCTGGCTGTGTACACTCATTATATTTCCAGCAACTGTAAAGATAAAAAATTAAACAACTCTTTATCGTTTATTAACCATCAATTGCCCCAACACAAAGAGGAAACCCCCATATTAAATCTCTGGAATAATAATAAATAAGAAAATATAAACCCACCCTCACCCCCCATGATAAAATGACCGACCAGAAAATCTGTGACCGCCCCCGACGATGAAATGATCACCAGGAAGAATATTCACCGTGACATTGATACTATCAATTCCAGTTTTACACATTTTTCAATGTAAGATGTACTTTTCCCTGAAGAAGGTCCAAGGCCGAAATGTTGGAAATAAAAGTCACGATTTTGTACCTGATTATTGACTTTGTGATTAGATTTACCTATTAAAGTAAAAGATAACTAGTAGTAGTAGTAACAACAACAAGTATCAAGTAAACAGTTAGTTTATTAATTATTGATCTATTCAACTTTACAATTAGTGTAAACTTAATGTAACTACTTGGCTTTTCCAAGGGAAAAAGTTTCTTGGATGCAGGTACTTGTGTCCGATATCAAGTGATAGTTACTGCGATGCGAGTTTAAGTTGGATTTTAGAGTTATTCAGCTAAAAACTCTCTCTAGGGGCGACGCCAAGATTGTCCAAATGAGGCAAGAGAGACAGAGTGAGAGACATAAAGAGCGATGGTGATACAGCATAGGAGGGAGGGAAAATTGGAGGGAGGGAGTTACATAGGTTCATGGGTGGAGCAGATTAGCCTTCTGCAAACATGCGATCTGATATCATCCGATTTCACACTGATTTTTGTCCTGAACTGATCCAAAAGTTGCAGGATTACCCTGATTTAATCAGTGATTGGGACTTATCTGGTCAATTCAGATATTTCGACGAATCCTCGAAATAAAAAAAAACTTAATCTCTCTTACTGACTTTTGGGAAGGTGCATGGAAGGTGCTATAAAGCACTGGCAGATTATGTAATTGAGTTTATAGCACCAAGATGCATGTACTGTTAATTGTGACCCTTGACCTAGATGGATTTACTTGACCTATTTAGGCAATTAGGATAGGCACATTGGTTGTTTTCACTCATTGAATTTCCAGAACTGTAAAAGATTAAGCTATAACTAGAATGAGAATTGTTGGCATAATAGTAAAGCTGGGTCATTTCCCACACGTGCGTAGAATACTCTCATTGAATACTTTGCTGGATTAATAATGCATAAGATAGAACAAGATGTGATCACTAATATAAACATGTCTATGATTGGTCAGCGTTGGTCTTTGAATGCATGGCAGAAACTTGTCTCTTGTCATACTGTAACCTGGAATATGTCAATGTTTATCATGGTGCCAACATATGGAACAAATTGCAACCGGACATTAGGCAAGAAATGGACACTATTGTCTTTAAAAGTAAATTAAAAATGCTGTATCTACAACGTGATGCATATGATACTTACGATATCTATGATATTAGTAAATGAATCATATGATACTCATATCGTCCATAATTATCTTGTAAAAACTCCCATCTTATCTCATCTCATTCCACCAAACTTAACATCATTTCTAAATTCTGCTGAACTCAAATAGTCGGATAGGGTGCGAATTTAACACCAGTGGCGCTGTAGGCTGCATTATCTCCCAGTAGGCTGAGACGGAAGCTTCCGCCTTAGGTGTTGGCGCCGGTCGCCACCCGCGAAAATGGCAATAACACCAGCAAAAAATGTAAGGATGGTCAAGGGATTAAAAAATATGAAAAGAGTATATTCTCAGCTATCCGTAGGTATATAATTTTACCTATTTGAAAAAGTAGAGGCCGAGCAATGTTACAATCATGTTTAGGCCTACTCTGTTTCTAAGGTTGCGGAAGCCATAGCCGGAAGCTCCCGCCTTAGCTTTATCTCCGCCTCCAGGTGGCGTGATGGTCGGATAGCTTATTTTCGCGCTATCAAGGATAAGGAGAATTCCAATAAATCTATAACCATGTAATGACAACAGGTTCTAGGTGAAAATCATAAACCAGTTAATTTCAGACATCAAAGATGACAAACCTGGAAGCCTATCTGAGGCACTGCCTCCCATTTCTGACCTAATCTTTGGTTCTTCTTTTACCCTCACATCCTCGCCACTCTCAATTATACGGGAAGAGTAAGTCGTGAGTAGAACGTCATCTGTAGAGTTGCCTCCATCTTCTGTTTTTACATCTGTAACAAGACACATTACAACTTTTATAAGCCAAAATTATGGGGCAGGTTTCCAAGAAAATGCTATTACAGACTTAGCAGTTGCAGAAGTCTGCAAGCATGCGCAGTGAGCTTTCCTGGACTGAGAGAAGTAAACAAAGTAAAACAAACAAACAAACGTTAGGTTGGAATAAACTAGGTCATAACTAGGGGTGAAATAAGTTTATAGAGAGGCAGGTGCAGGGCTTCTATTTGTTGCATAAAAAAGATTGAGGGGACCCTGGATTTATCTAGCGTCTTCATAGTAGTTTTCTCTTATGTACCCTGTTTTAGATATGGACAAATATTGGAATATTTGGTTGGCATCTCCCAATACAGTACCAATAGCAATTTCAATAATAACTGTATGGGAAAAGAACACTTAGCTGAGAGAAATCCTGATTCATTTAAAACAACTTTATTAAACTCTTGAAAAGTTGACTTCCCCATGTATAAGCATAGGTCGAGCAAATTTCTAACCTAACAAGTTAGTTTGGAATTCTACCAATGGTGATGGAATTCTATCCAAAACAGTGTAGATGATATTCAAGTAACAAATAAAATAAAATTATGAACCTATGCCACTATCAAGACTCCAGTTGGGAAAAACACGGTTGACAATTAAAGCTGGTAGCATCTCCAAGTCACTGTCTCCCATTTCTGACTTGATCTCCAGTTCCCCCTTCACTTTCTCATCCTCTCCATCTGAAGAATAACTTGGTAGAATCTCATCAGCAGAGTCGGCTTCATCTTCTGTTTTTATATCTGTAATGATAAACCTAAATAAAAGTGATATATTCATGTGAATTTATTCATAATTTTATGTCAGGCCACCATACACTCTCAGTCTTGGGCCACCATACCTGATTGGTTGTTTGTTGTTAGGGTGATGTCCCCATGTGTAGGATATTGGTAGGTTGCTTGTCCATTTTAATTTGATGAATAAAGAATTTTACGGATCTGTATTTCATATAGATATTATAGACCTCATGTATAGCTGAATCTTAATCGTTTTCTCTCTCTGTACATATCAAATATTTGGGGCAGGTGAGAACATAGCAGCCAAAGTTGAACATTACGGACAACACCTACCAGACAACATCTGGAGGACTACATACACTTGATCAAACCAGCCTAACAGAAAGACTATATAACACCGTCAACAAAGTTTATTACTGTCAGCATCAAATTGTACTACTGTATAGTTTATTTAAGGATCCAAGATCTTACCGATGATTAGTTTAAAGGGCTGCTTGGAAGATCCCCAGCGACGAAGAAGTTTGTCATCTTCTTGATTTTTGATTATGTATATGTTCACTGAATAAAATTTGTGTAATAATAATTCTATGATTTACATACCGGTAATAAAAGTCTCACCACTTAGAATGTCCTCTCCATCACTACCTTCTTCCTCCCTCTTGATGGCCACATCTGGTCCATCCATGTGTGGAATAACTACTGGATGTTCTCCATCACTGGGCTCTGTGCCAACATCTCTAGTCACAGTAACACAAGCAGGCTCTGTTTCAGGGTCTGTGGCAACATCTCTAGTCACAGTAACACAAGCACGCTCAAGTCCAGGGTCTGCAGGAATGTTAGACTTGGGGGGTTTGTGATCCTTTTTCCACTTCATCCTGCTATGATTCTTGGTTGCTTCTATGTTCAAAGTGGCTTGTGGATATGTCATTGCTGGGTCTGTTGGTGATGTCACCATTGACGACTGGGATGCCTTGGAAAATCTGGACATCATTGGCTCCTCATCTGGCATCACTAGTGGTGTATTGTTGACTGGTGGATGTGCTGACATTGGGAATAGAGGAGGTGGAGGAGATATAGGCTTTATCTCAATAACTGGTTGTACTGAGGGAACATCAGCTTGTTCTGTCTTCATTAAGTCAACAAACATCCCTCCACTAGGCAAGGGTATCTCCCCAGATATGTCATACCTTTTCACTGTGCTAGAAGCATCAGAATCACTGGCAGAATGACTAGCACGTTTGTAGGGTATCATACTAGGGTAAACACCCAATATGTTGGTATCAGGATCTTGGCAAGTTGGTTGGCTGTTTAGATTCACAAAGCTCCCTCCACTAGGCAAGAAATCAGTACTCCTTTTCACTGGGTGGGAAGAATAAGAGTCACCGGGAGCATCAGAATCACTGCAAGGGTTCTCCGGGAGACCACTTGTAGGTATGGAAAGGTTGGAATGAAATTTTATTGCCTTAATTGTCTGATCATCCCACATATAAGATGGTTGAGGCATCACTTCTATAGGCACAATCACAAATTCTCTTTGGCCACTGTTAGCAAAAAGTGTTGGCAAGTTTTGCAGCAATAAATTGAAATCAGTGTACATAGTCACACAGGCCTTGCCATAGGGACAAGGCAAACCATCTTTAGAACAGTGAGGGTCAAATATAATGTAGTTCCTGTTGGCAGGATCATATTTCACTGCAATACATTTACCTTGGCATGATAAAAGAAATGCATTTCCAATAGACAATACCCAAAAGAATTGCGCCTTAAGTCTATCAGCATCACCTATAACACCACCTAAAGGAAGACCACTTCTAATGTCATACTTACAAGCACCATAGACAAAACTTTGTGGCATGTGATCAATATTCATCTCATGATGTCCCAAAAGTCGGCAAATCTGAGTGTAAAGTTTGTCCCCAGCCTGAAGTAAGTCATCAATAAAATCATTCCTCAAAGTACTTGGTTGGATTCTGCTCATTTGGCACAAGAACATGACAGAATTAGGGAGACTTTGCTTCCCACTATTAGGACCAAACCTTGGGTCACCCTGATGAAAGGAACTGTGGGCATGTTGCCACTGCAGCATTTGTTCATTTTGCCTTGATAATGAATGTGTCCCTGCTGGTTGTGTAGTGGTATATAGTCCTGATGTTGATGCCAACATTGCAGGCGATGCCTTGGGAAACATTGGCATTAAAGGGATGCTTCTATCTGCCTGAGGTTCTTCATCTGGTATCACTATAGTAGGTGGTGTATTGTTGACTGGTGGATGTACTGACATTGGGAATACAGGAGCTGGAGGTGGCTTAGGTCGTATTGAGGGATTATCAAGTGGTCCTGTCCCCATAGACTCCGGAATTATCCCTCTACTTGGCACCAATTTTTTATTCAAAGTTGTGTTAGAAATGGCTTGTGAATAAGTCACTCGTTGGCCTGATGTTGATGTCAACATTGACTGGGACAGCTTGGGAAAAGTGGCCATTGTTGTGGTGCTTTTCCCAGTGTGAGGTTCTTCATCTGGTATCACTAGTGGTGTATTGTTGACTGGTGGATTTGCTGACATTGGGACAGCAGGAGGTGGAGGTGGCTTAGGTCGTATTGAGGGAATATCAGGTTGTACTGTCCTCATAGGCTCCGAAAATATCCGTCTACTTGGCACCAATTTTTCATTCGAAGTTGTGTTAGAAATGGCTTGTGAATATGTCACTCCTCGGCCTGATGTTGAAATCAACTTTGACTGGGACAGCTTGGGAAAAGTGGCCATTGTTGTGGTGCTTTTCCCAGTGTGAGGTTCTTTATCTGGTATCACTACAGTAGGTGGTGTATTGTTGACTGGTGCATTTGCTGACATTGGGAAAGCAGGAGCTGGAGGTGGCTTAGGTCGTATTGAGGGATTATCAAGTGGTCCTGTCCCCATAGACTCCGGAATTATCCCTCTACTTGGCACCAATTTTTTATTCAAAGTTGTGTTAGAAATGGCTTGTGAATATGTCACTCGTTGGCCTGATGTTGATGTCAACATTGACTGGGACAGCTTGGGAAAAGTGGCCATTGTTGTGGTGCTTTTCCCAGTGTGAGGTTCTTCATCTGGTATCACTAGTGGTGTATTGTTGACTGGTGGATTTGCTGACATTGGGACAGCAGGAGGTGGAGGTGGCTTAGGTCGTATTGAGGGAATATCAGGTTGTACTGTCCTCATAGGCTCTGAAAATATCCGTCTACTTGGCACCAATTTTTCATTCGAAGTTGTGTTAGAAATGGCTTGTGAATATGTCACTCCTCGGCCTGATGTTGAAATCAACTTTGACTGGGACAGCTTGGGAAAAGTGGCCATTGTTGTGGTGCTTTTCCCAGTGTGAGGTTCTTCATCTGGTATCCCTAGTGGTGTATTGTTGACTGGTGGATTTGCTGACATTGGGAATACAGGAGGTGGAGGTGGCTTAGGTCGTATTGAGGCAATACCAGGTTGTACTGCCCTCATAGGGTTCATAGCACCTCCACTAGGCAGTGATTTCACATTGGAGATATCATTCCTTTTCCCTGAGTGGGATGTATTAGACTCACTGGTAGGGCGTGCAAGGTGAAACCTTGCTAGGATAGATGGACCGAAGTAGATTGCCTTAAACCTGGCCTCATTCTTCTCCTGATGACAATATGTCACTTTCATAGGCACAATCATGAATTCTCTTTTGTGTCCGTTTCTAGGAAAGTGCTTGGGCACATGTTTCAATAAACAAATTAAATTAGTCAACCTAGAAATGCAGGCTTTTCCAATTGGGGAATGATCTTGTTTAGCACAGGAGTCCGAGTCAAATAAAAGATACATTCCACTGGCAGAATAGTATTTCACTGCAATAGATTGTCCTTGGCATAACAAAAGAAATGCATCACTAATAGACAATGCCCCAACAATTTGAGCCCTGAGTGTTTGAGTGTCATTTATCACACCAGCTAAAGGAAGACTAATGTGAATGAGGTACTTGTAACGGCCATAGATAAAAGTTTGTGGCACATCATCTATAGTCAACTGACTGTGTCCCAAAATTTGGCAAATCTGAGTATAAAGCTTGTCCCCATCCTCAAGTATGGCATCAAGAGATCTTGTCTTTAAAGAATGTGGTTGTTTTCCGCACAAGAACATGACCGCATTAGGGATGCTTTGCTTCCCACTATTTGCACCAAATCGTGGGTCATCATGATGAAAAGAACCATGGATATATTTCCACTTCTTTTTCCAATTCTTTTTGATGTGCTTACTGTTCTCCATTTTTATCGAAAATTGTAATTAGTCACAAAGAAAACACAAGATTTGCTGTTGGGGCAAGGGTAACCAGAATGAAAATAGGAGTTAAAGTCATAGCTGCTGCATCTTTGTATCTTTCCCAAAAATCAATATCATATTATGATCAAGCATTAAGAGGACCTGCTTCTTAGGCAAGAATATATCAATTAGAGTGCAGTAACATGATAGGCAGGGAACCATGTATGCTTGTCATTGTACTGTTTGGGAGTTATATCATTAGGTTTGTTAACTCTAAACCTGAAGTTATGTTCTTAAACAGCATTCATATAGCCTTTCACTGCCAATGCAAAGTGTGACAGGCTAAATTCGGCAGTCAACAGGTGAACTTTCTCATGAACCATGGTGTGTTCAGTTGACCAGCAATAAGAGTAGCACTAAGATGTGATAACATTCAGGGTTAAATTGATTATGATAAACAGCGACCTTGTATTATCAACAATCTTTATCACAAGTGATCGAGGTCCCTTTTGGTCCCTTGCACTAGAATCCTATGTTACAGAATGTATTGCATGGAAAATGCTCCTGATCCTAATGGAGGTCCTGCTTCCCTGGTCTGGCTTCAGGTGTCCATGTTCACACTGTCGGAACAAACCTAAACTTGTAGATTCTCAGCATCTGGAATAACAAGATCCTCAATCAAGTCAGTCTTTCTAATCTAAATTTGAACAATCATGAGGGAGATATGGGATTTTCATGAAATGTACAATTCACCTTCACCAATCCTCTCAAATAACCCACATTTCAGACAGAAATGAGCTTCAAAATGCAGTTTAACATAACAGAACTGATACTTTAAATCAATGCGATACCAAAATTAATATATTGAGATATACCCGGTATTCATCATTTTTCAGCTTAATTTAGCAGAATTTACTGAATGTGTACAGCTGCCAATTGTACATTTTATGAAAATCTGACCCATATTCTAGTATCTACCAGAAATTACAAGGAACTGAATATAGCTCCATTAAGGTGCCCCACGTGAATCCTTTGACTGGAGTTCCAAGAGCATAGATGTGTTCATCAAACAGTGTTGTTCAGTAATCTTTCAATGAATCATAGACAGTAAAAAAGACATATATTTCTAATAATGACCAAGTGACTCATATTGTTAATATTTCCATGTTATTGGGTAGAGTACCTAGCTCGTTTAAACTGGCTAGGGTAACCCTGTTACACAAAGCGGGTAGTAAGTTGTATACCAATAATTATAGACCAATTTCTTTTATCTCCATGCCTGCAAAAATATTAGAAAAGGCTGTACAGCAACAGCTGGCAGACCACTTTGAATCTAATAATCCTTTTAGTAACCATCAATATGGGTTTCGGACCGATCATTCTATTCAACAAGTGCAAATAGATTTTTTAAACAATATTTATACAAATCTTAACAATAAGCTTCTAAACAAAACAGTTTTTCTTGACTTTAAGAAAGCGTTTGATACGGTCCATCATCCCACCTTATTAAACTAATTAAAACAATATGGTATTGCGGGCATGGAGCTACTTTGGTTTTCTGACTACCTGCGGGATAGGAGGCAGTACGTTACGGTTAATGGATTAAAATCAGGTGAGGGGGTAGTTACGTTTGGGGTACCCCTGGGATCTATTTTAGGGCCAATTTTATTTACAATATATATTAATGACTTACATACTGTAGTAAAAAATGCATGCATCAAGCATTTTGCTGATGATACTGTTGTTTACTACCATCATAACAATTCAGCGACTCTTAACTCACACCTCCAACAGGATCTAGACAACATTTTCTCATGGTGTGCTGATAACAAAATCTCACTTAATGTTGCCAAATGTAAATCAATGTCTTTCTCACTTAGTAATTCTTCAAGATCAAATGCAAAACCCTGTCAATCACCGACTACTGTACCGAACAGCCTAACCCTGGGCTACTCCACACTTGACTCAGTTCATGAATATAAATATCTAGATATCGCTGTATTAAGGTTCTGCCACTTAAGGGCAGTAACCCTTTAACATTGTTGTTGTGCTCTTCGGCACTATGACCTGTTATTCATTCTGCTATCTTTGTCACTGATAGCTTACTTATTGTTATATTTCTGCTGTTTTTCTATTATTGTCACCAAAGAAAATAATGTAATAGAGGCATTCGTTGGAAGAGCTGGCACGCCAGATATGAACAACCACCATTGTTTTGAGAGATCTGACAATAAAAGAATATTTGAATTGAATTGAATAATCATAGTAAAAACAGTATTGCTGCATTGAGAACAAATATACATGCAACCGACTCAAGGCTAAAGTGTTTCATCACATAAAAGATCAGTGATGTTAAATTTAAGGCCAATGAAAATATTTTTAAAAAAAGTGCCTGCACTATAGTCTAGCAACAAGAAAATAGCCTGTATTCAATTAGTTTATTATTTGAATTGGTCTTCAGTCGTAAGTTTATTATTATTTTATTCAGTGAGTGCCTCCTGGCATAAGGATGAGAAACTGGACTTATATAGTAAAACTTTTCAATATATAACTATAGTGTCAGTCTGTCGTAAGTAACAAAAGTTTGCCGAAAAAAAGTTTGTTGGAAAAAGGTTTCTCCACACTTCCCCCTCTCCCTCTTTTCCCTCCTCCTCTTCTCTGTCTCTCATACCTGTTTTCCTCTCCCAACTCCATCTCCGATTTCCCCCTTTCGCTCCCCTCTTCCTCATGCTTCCCCTCCTCGCTTTCTCTCCCTCCCCTCTCTCACTAAAACTGTAAAAGGGTCAAAATATTTGCCACCCCATACTTCAAAAACTAGTCGGTGAATTGATTTTAAAAATCATGTTACCTTGGTATGAACATACATATATGTACAAATGATTCTAGTTTAGAAAAAATCTGATCATTTTTTTTTAATTTGCTCGAGAACCCCATCCTCGCGAACCAGGGCAGATTCTACTAATCTAGCCCTGGCCCATCGTGGCCGTTTTCTGCGGAGAGAACACCCGCTGTGTGTGTCTGACCCCCTTAATTGAGTGCAGCTGAGGCAATAGGGGACTTGTATGTCCGCCGACTTGAATCTAGATTTACATGGAATTATGGGACTTATGGTACTGGGTAAAATCTGTATTTAAAAAACGTCATGTTCAGCATGGGATATTTGTCAGTGCTCTAATGTCAATATCCATGCGTTTTACATGTTTCCAAAGCACAAACCTTCATCTTTCCCTGACATGTGCAGTGGTACATGCAATTCCCCTATTGAAGGTGGGTCTGATAGGACCTGGACAAGTGACCACAGCCAAAAATAGGTGCGTACAGAAAGCTTGACGCAAGCCCAGTGATTGGACGAGAGGGCTGATGAATTATTCATGAATCCCCAAAAAGTTGGAGCTTTGGGGCAGGGCGTATGACTCAGGAACGCAGGACGCAAGGAGTAAATCTCTGTTGGGAGGATGGAGAAGCCTTAAATGAGCAAATCTATTCATCCGAGCAGCTCAACCTGTGCCATAAGATCTGCGGTAACAATAGTTTTTAAACGCTGCTTCCAGGAAGATTCCTTACACATGAGTCAAACCCGAGTCAAAATCAACACTTATAATGATCATGTACCGGTAGGCCATAAATTGTACATAATTAATACTCACTCAATTATGTTTTCCAAAAGAACGTAGCCTAGGCCTACAGAAGCATCGTATACCTCATATTCTCAACGAGTATTTGTCAATTTGGAATGATGAATCCCAAACAATAAATAAGCGGTATACACGCATAAGTTAAAGTAGCAACCAAGTTCTGAACCTCCTTTCAAACTCCAAGTTTCACTAAAGAAAAGTGAAAGAGGGTTCGATTCAGTGCAAGTTCACATCAGTTATAACCTAGATCGACTGCTGTTATTTTTAGGTTTTAATTAAAAGAAATACGGGAAAGGAGCGAAAAAGTAGTTTTTACTTTAGCATATAAGGGGAGAAGAAAGCGGGCAGTTGGATTTACGTTATACATTACAATCAAACAATAAATAAAGTAATCTAACTCACTTTCCCTCTCCGCGCTTCTCCCATTTTATGATGTCTTCATTACCGGAAGTTGATGCTAACAGTGGCGCCGACTAGTGGATGTTGCAGGAATTAGTCTCTGCACTCAGTTCTTTGTCTGAAAGGGGGCGCCGCTTGTACACTATAGGATATACGATGGGGAGAGCGGGTAAGTTGAGCCATTTTTTTTCATGCAAATTTTGGAGGGTATAAATATATGATAGAAAAATGAAATATAGTGGAGATGAAACTTATTATGATGGAGATTGTTGGGTTAACATTTTATAGTAACATATAGGGCGACTGCCTATGTGGGTATAAATGTTAATGTGATGTGTCGCCACCTTGTGGTCAGTTATGTCTAACCCTAACCCTATGTCTAAGTTGTAATCGGCATTTGAGGTAAGTTGAGCCGGATGGGCGTCACTGCCGGGGGGGGGGGGGGGGGGGGATGTCACACTTTTGGTGGCAGCCTACAAAGGTCCAAGCCAGAGCTGGGCTTATGAAAAAATCCCAACCTAAAATCAGGTCCAATGCCCTCTTAAACTTAAAGTGGCTAAGATCTCTGAGAATAAAGATCGGAATTTATGTAAAATATAACAAGAATTTGATTCCAGCTCTGTCAGGTAGGCCCTATTAGTGGGGTTTGAAATGTAATCCCGTGCGAATTCAATGCTGAAATTGATTTTATTGCACAGAAAATTCCGTCAGGTTTAGGAAATCATGGGTGCCAATTTTTTTTCAGCCTTTTAGGTGACACCAAGGGGCGCTTTGTGCCCATTTTTTCACATTTTGCACCCTGACATATTTATTATTTGAAATACAGATTTGTGTATATTAGAGTGATTAAAGTACATAAAAAGAACTTTTCAAATCTGTATCATATGATGCAATAGCGTAATTAGGTGATTTTCTATGATTTTTCAAATATTTATCATTTTTGTGAAATTCTCGTTTAATTGGCATACACCTCCTAACAGCCACTTCTAACTCAAAAGCGCTGCATCTGACAACTAAGTCAATATAAAATGTCTTGTAGAGTGTAAAAAGAGCTTTCATTTGGTATAATTTGACAGTGATTCAATGAAAAACTCTAATTTTTATCAATTTCTTTGGAAAAAATCTTGATTCAATACTAATACTTATAGTCACTAATACATATGGCCAGACTTGAGATGGGTGTGGATGTTCGGAATAAAATCACCAAATTTGGTCCATATGCTCTTCATTTGCTTAGCTTTCAATTTTTGACAGAAGCATTTTTTAAAAAATACATTATGGCTGCCATCTTGGAATTTAAAGGACGCCATCATGTAAAAACCTATATATTCATATACCTCAGCTTCCAGACAACATAGGATCATGATCTTGGTGTCAAAACATAGGTTTCCAGGGTCAAAGACCACAGAAAAGTATCAGATTGTATTTATCAATGAAAAAAATGTATTCTTGACTACAGTACATGTATGCTGTTTATGCTTGCCCCCTTTCTCACAATGGCAATGGCGTATTTTAGACCAACTTTAACTGGCCTTTCAGCACAACACTTTGCACCATATCCTGTTTCATACTTGTTTGTACAACGAGTATTTATCAGATTAGTTATGTAACTGAGGGTTGAGTTGGTCCAGAAGTTACAGGCTACAGATTAAAGGATAAGGCTTTGAGGGATATGGCGACAATATTCCCATATCAGAATCAGACTTAAAACCAGCACTATTCTTTGAGACGGCAAGCAAGTTCCACCAGTGGTAGCATTGCAACGGGTACTGTTCTCATAACATTAATTCTTGATTGACATTAACTCTTTATGCTGTCTATCAAGAAAATTTCTTTTACATATCTTAATACTGATATCCCTTTTGAGAGAACTCTTAATTTCAACACATTCTGTCCAAGAAAGGTGATGCATGTTTACAACTCGACGAAATGGCGCAGTGGCTTCCCTTATAGAGGGAATCCTGATTCTCCCATAGGCACAAGAGCGCGCCACCAGCCACCTGGAGCGACGATATTAGTCTATAAAAGTTGGCTCGATGTCCCGATATCCTATGTTTTCGTCATCCAGGTGAAAAACCAATGCCAGATTTGACATCCTCAACATTTTTAAGAAGCAAAACGTCGGGGTTCATAGTGTCTATATTGTACTCGTAATGCACATACGCTAATTTCCCAACGCATGTCTACCAGCTCCCAGCTCCCAGCTCCTAGCTCCCTTCTTCCTCACACTCGGCCGTACTCGTGTAAACTTCGGGTGTGCTCGTAATGACGTCATAGCAGCGGCGATTCCACCACACAGCCATAAACAAAGCTTATATGTGCGGAAGAACCATCGCATACATCGGCGATGGTTCCCGCACAAATTTAACACAAAAACGAAACGATTTTAATGCCAGTAGCAATGGGAGGTGGGCGGGATGGTGGGCAATGTCAATGTACAAAAACATTCCATATTAATGAAAGTAAATAAATAGCCCAAGACTTCTCCTCATTCCCATCAAATTATGATGCAGGGTGCGACAAGATCCAAATTATCAACCTGCCCCCGGGCAGGTTAATTTAAAATCTACCTGCCCAGCTCAAAATTCCACCTGCCCAGTAGTTTCAGACCCCCTTTAGCCTAAACATTTACATGACATCTTTATAATATCTGAGACTCACTATATATATGTCGTCAATATTGCTTAATAATAAATCTTTTGGATAATAAATTTCTTTAGTATTTTAATCTTGAAGTAAGTCCACAATCACACACATTTACCTATATATTCAAGTAATCAGGGGCCGATTTAGTGGGGTGGTGCGGGGGCACACGCCCCCTCCTTTTCAAAATCAAGCTAGGTCGAAAGGCTTGAATCTTGTTGGAATCTTTTGAATGGCCAGTGGGTCTAACTGACGCTGTATTTAAGAAAAGTTCAAAACCAAAACCCTTAAGTTTAACAATAATTTATGGTAAAGTGTTCGCACTGAAGGAAAATTCCTGTTGGGTGATTTTAAGATTATTTAGCCTAGAACTTCCAGCATGATCGATTTTATGTTTTTAGATTTATTAGAAAATATTAATTTATTAGAAAATAAATGAATTCAAGGCCTGGAATAGCATTGAAAACGGCCACTATACAGGGGAAGATTCAAAGAAATGACGATCAATGTTGTAGCTTTTATTGCTGGTTGGTCTGGGGCAAATTAAATACTTTGGAACTAGGAAATGGTACACTAATGTTAGTCCAAAAATCTACCCGCCCCAAAGACGTGTAGATTAAAAATCTACCTGCCCGACGCCAAAATCAACACGTCTCGGGCGTTCGGGAGGCGATCTTGTCGCACCCTGTGACGATAGTCCTATATCCCCTGGTGCCACACACCTCTCTGGATATGAAGTCTGTAGGAAAGGGTAAAAGAGTGAGCGAAATCAGCAGGGATTGCCTACAGACCTGTGCCCCCATTGAGTCCCATATTAAAACCCCCAATACTCCTGTTTCTACATGAAAACAATGCGAAATTGTTTCATCCTCAACAGATGTGATACTTACAATATCAAACTTGGTGACAATGAAAGCGATTATTATTTTATTAATGTTTTCTATATTTTTGGGGGATTAAATCTCAAAAGTTTACTGTGGGGCTCTATGGCACATGCACCTAATACTGCTCAAAAGTTAAAGCCTGGTTCGCAGTGCCACTTCGGCATGACCTGCAATCACATGACTTTCCGTCTCAAAGAATGCTAGTCAGATAACCAGGTCTTGGATAGTTTGTGATCCCTGTGACATCTCCAATTGTTGAATGATATTACGCATTGGGATTAGGTGAGGCAAAGGGAGAGAACTTTTCAAGGGAGAGAACTTGAACCATCACTTTTTTTTTATTACAAATAAGGCCAAACATTTACAATACATCATTATAAAAAGTTGCGTACCCACGATGTGGATATATTCCTGTGTTGCCTTTAGTCATTAGATCTTATAAATATACACAAGTTGTCAAGAAAACACAACAATTATATGAGAAACTCTCTACAAAATCCCTGCGTCATGGTCATCTTACAAATTCTGTCACTGGAACCTACCAGCTATCAGCCTAGGCTCCCTCTTAGCTCCCTCCCCAGTAATTCCTAAGGCTTTACTTCCTTTTGAACTCATCTTCTCCATTAGTGAATTAGGGGAAAGTGGACTCTGCACTTTTCTGTCGCAAGTCTTATTTCCAGAAGAGCGTCTTCCTAAAGTCTTGGCTTCTCTATCCACACTTGCATCAATGGGTAGACTTCTTCCATTGACCCTCTTGCTGGGGGCTACATTATCTCCACCTACAAGCTCAGATACCGAGGTATTAGTTCTGAATTGATTGCTCAAATCCGTATTTGAAGACAATTGGCAGGCACTTTGTGGCCTACAGCCTTCCCTTACATTATCAACTTGGGGAATACTTTCCAGGTCACAATCAATTAACAGCTTTGATCCTTGTCGATACGTACGCTTTTTACATATAAATGGAGTGAGCTCATAGTGTTCTGCTAGCCTACTGACGTAAAGATCATAACAGTGCATCACCAGCTGTTGGATTGATCCAAATTTTAAAAGACAAGCAACCCCAGTAAGTGAGGGCAGTCCTCTCTTGTTCCTAGCATGAGGATCAAACATGAAGTATTTGCCTTTATAATACCTGATACCAACACAATGGTCTGCACACACCAGGAATGCACCTACAGATGATGTGAATACATCAGTTAGATGTGTGGTGAAGACATCTCGATTATTTAGCACCCCACACAGTGGTATGCCACTTTCCCATGTCAACCTTTTCTTCTTGATCATAACTATTCTAGGTACTTCATCAATTAACAAATACTCTGCACCTACAAACTTACACACCTGAGAGCATATTGCATTGCCAATGTCTAAAATAATATTCAGATCATCCTTGGTACGATGTCGATAATCAATTGACAATAAAAAGGCTACAGAATTAGCTACACTCTGTTTCCCAGCAAACCGCCCATACTGCGCATCTCCCTGGTGCCTTGCAGCTAAAACAACCTCGATCAAAGTGGATTGTGAATATGTCACTGCTCGGGTAGAAGTGGACCGGCAAGAACATAATTTTACAAATTCAACTCTCTGATAAACCCTCTTAGAAGATTGCAGGAAGGTTACTTCCATAGGCACAATTGTAAATTTGTTTTGCCCTCTGTCAAAATGTCTAGGCAAATGTTTTAATACTAAATTGAAATCAGTGTACAATGAAACGCAGGCTTTACCATTGTGGCAAGGGAAACCATGTTGTGAACAGGAGTGAGAGTCAAACAAAAGGTAAATCCCATTGACAGAATCGTATTTCACTGCAATACATTTTTCTTGGCATACAAACAGGAATGCGCTTGTTTTGGACAATGCCCCAACAGCTTGAACCTTAAGTCTGTCAACATTATCTATATCACCGTCTAACGGAGGACAGGTTTTAATGTGATACTTATAACAGCTAAAGACAAAAGTTTGTGGCACATCATCTATAGTCAATATATTGTGTCCAGAAAGTTGGCAAATCTTAGCATAAAGCTTGTCTCCAGCCTCAAGTATCCCATCAATAAATCTAGTCTTTATACAGTTTTGTTTTAATTGTCTCAGGCACAAGAACATGACAGAATTAGGAAGACATTGCTTTCCACTATTCACACCAAATCGTGGATCACTTTGGTGAAATGAACCACGGACATGTCTCTCCTCTCCAACAGGTTTCCTCTTCACTATTAGTTCCCTTGACATTGAATTTATCACTTCTGGGTGGGAAGATGTAGATGGGTCTGATGTTGATATCAACATTGCAGGTGATGCCTTGGGAAAAGCGGGCGTCATTGTAGTGCTTTTCTCAGTGTGAGGTTCTTCATCTGGTATCACTATAGTAGGTGGTGTATTGTTGACTGGTGCATTTGCTGACATTGGGGAAGCAGGAGGTGGAGGTGGCTTAGGTCGTATTGCCCTCATAGGGTTCATAGCCCCTCCGCTTGGCACTGATTTCACATTGGAGATATTATTCCGTTTCCCTGACATTGGGAATACAGGAGATATAGGCTTTATCTCAATAACTGGTTGTACTGAGGGAATATGTTCTGTCCTCAATAAGTCAACAAACATCCCTCCACTAGGCAAGGGTATCTCCCCAGATATCTTGTTCCTTTTCACCACATGGGAAGCATCAGACTCACTGGTAGAATCACTAGGACGTTTGTAGGATATATTAGGAAAAACATCCAATATGTTGGTATCAGGATCCTGGCACGTTGGTGCACTGCTTACACTCATAAACATCCCTTCACTAGGCAAGGGTATCTCCCCAGAAATTGTATTCCTTTTCACTGGGTGGGAAGAATAAGAGTCACAGGGAGCATTAGAATCACTGGGAGGGTTCTCCGGGAGAACACTTATAGGGATGGAAGGGTGGGAATGAGATTGTATTGACTTAATTGTCTGATCATCCCACATATAAGATGGTTGAGGCATCACTTCATCTGGCATCACTAGAATGTCCTCTTTGTCACTATGTTCCTCCTTGATGGTTACATCTGGTCCATCCATGCGTGAATCAACTTCTGGCTGTTCTCCATCATTCTTGGTTGCTGCAGCTTCTATGTTCAAAGTGGCTTGTGGATATGTCATTGCTGGGTCTGATGGTGATGTCACCATTGACGACTGGGATGCCTTAGACAATGTGGGCATCATTGGCTCCTCATCTGGTATCCCTATGGTAGGTGGTGTATTGTTGACTGGTGCATTTGCTGACATTGGGACAGCAGGAGGTGGAGATATAGGCTTTATCTCAATAACTGGTTGTATGGAGGGAATATCAGTTTGTTCTGTCTTCATTAAGTCAACAAACATCCCTCCACTAGGCAAGGGAATGTCCCCAGATATCTTGTTCCTTTTCACTGAGTCAAACTCACTGGTAGAAGCATTAGCATGTTTGTAGGATGTCATACCAGGGTACTCCACCATTATGTCACTTGTATCAGGATCCTGGCACATTGGTTGGTTGTTTTCACTTATTGAACTCCCAGCAACTGTAAAAGATAACAACTCCAATAAGAATAGTTCTTAAAATAGTGAAACTGAATGGGGTATTCCGCCTGAATACAGTGATATAATACAACTGAACACAGTAATGCTTAGATACTATCAGCCAATAACTCCTCAAGTTTCAAACAACAATATTTACTACTAAGTAAATAATGCAAAGTTCAAGTAGACAACAATCACAGACAAACACATACAGAGAATCCGTATATCATCTGCACCAATTTATTTTTAGGTGGGATAGATTTTTCTATGGTAGCCAAAGTAAATCAGAAACACACCATTTATAAGTACCGTAGTGAAAGTTTTACTTCATTTCACACTCCATGAACCCAGTAAAATGACCATTTTGCAATTGTCAGACATTGTAAATGAAAGAAGCTGACCACTCAACTGTAGATCAAAAGACTGGATAAGGGTGCAGGTGTTATACCTTCTTGTGCCATTCAAGGGTTTATGCTATGCTATTACAAAATTTATTACATACATACATGATTTCAGGGGTGCTATTTGAAAAGTCAAATAGCACCTATGTGATATTTGAGCCAAATATCCACTGTTGCAGTCCACAAGATTGATGGAAATTAAGGTAAAATACTATTAAAATCAAGTTCTTATTGATTTAGTATGTAACAAATACCTAATAGCACTCCGTTTGTTCCGCACATGTTCCGTTTGTAATCGATCTCGACATTGGGTTAAATCACACTCCACCCCTTTGGGGTGTCGTGCGATTTGACCCAACGTCAAGATCGATTACGAACTAAACAGAGTGCTATTAGGTATTTATTACATGCTAAATCAACAAGAGTCTTGATCGATTACAAACCTCCATCGTGCCATTAGGTATAAGTATACTAAATCTTGATTTAATGTTTATCTCATAGCTATGTCTCTACATGACCCTGAATTCTTCACCATCATCAAAGCTATAGATAAGAAGTAAGTTAACGAACCTGGTAGCATCCCTGAGTCATTCTCTCCCATTTCTGACTTGATCTCCAGTTCCCCCTTCACTTGCATATCCTCGCCATCTGAAGAATAACTTGGTAGAAAGTCATCAGCAGAGTTGGTTTCATCTTCTGATTCTATATCTGTAATGATAAACCCAAACAATTCTAATGAGCCAAAATAAGGAGATTCCAAGATTCCAAGTTTCAAAGAAAATGCAGTTTCAGTATTAGCAAAATTGAGAGTAGTGGAGCAGCAATATTGGTTCCAAAATATGATGCACCATGGAGGAAAGAGCTCAGCTAACCTTGGTCAAGAGTGGAACATTTCTTTATTTTTGTTCCATTCTTTTCCAAACCATCTAAGATCATCTGACCAAAGTTTTGGAGGATTTTATCCAGTGGCTATTGTGATATGGCTTCTAAACTGTTCCTATCTTTATCTGGAGGAGCTTGTCAGAATAATCGCTCACTGGTGGCTGTTCTTGTTCGGCTAATTTGATTTCAAATCCATGCATGAACACACATAACAGCAGCAGAATATTGATAAATTCAGTCTTATAACTTATTTGTGTAAATTTGGTAATATTTGTTTTACCCCTAATTGCTGAGAATGCAGTTTTAACATGCATGTAATGCAACTCCTGTCTGGCGAACAAATTAAGTCTATGATTCACAAAATAAAGAGTCTTAGACTGGGCAACAGATGAGAATTTCTTCATCCTAGGGGCATTTTTTAGTACAAAGGTATACCAGCATTTTCTTGGATAATTTAGGTGTGCTGAACACGAAAATCACTGTTGGCAAGCTGAAATATGACTCCTTCCTTGTCAAAAATCAAAAACAAAAATGGCCGCCATTCATTTTTGAGAAAAATCATAAAACACACATATATAGTCATGTGATACCTCAAAATGATGGGAATTGAGAGGACAATTGATATTAGCCACTTACATGGACGTCACAGCAATGTGGTTACCATGACAACAAAATATCCACACATAATATGGGTTTTGTGGGATCTTGTGGGGTTGTATGTGATCACTTTCACTTTCAATGCCATATCACAGCTCCAAATGGTACTATACACATGTATGATACCAGTTTTCCTAGGTTTTAGTTTGCTTAGAATATTTTTCTTCAATATTCTTTCTGCTTTAAGGTCATTATCAAGATCAAAATCCAAAATGGTCGCCACCCGCCATATCTATACTGAAGTTTCACATAATAAACTTTGTGTTTCTTTTTTTCACTCATTTTGATCTCAGAGGCAATATAATGACAAACTTACAAATATATGCCCAGAAAGTGTTAAGGGACATGTTGCATTATAGATTCATGTTAAAAAAAATGGCTTTCTTCAGGAAATTACCTCCGAAATTAAGAAAAATCATGCAAAAAACCCTAAAACTCAGCTGAAATTATGGAATCTTTGGTGTCTGAGCATTGTATATATTCCGCTATCTATTCTTGAATGGTACCATCTGACAGAGCATGTCCTGGGCTTCAAGAATATACCAAGATTGTAGTTGTGTCTTCATTTTAGACCGAATGACAACCAAAAAAGAGCTTATGAGGAAACACAAATTAGATGGACACTTGTGCCAGTTGTTAAGAAGTACAGGCTGCTCTCTCTGAGGTCGGCGCTCTGTGCTATAAATAGCCAGCACCACCACCACCTGTCATTCTCTAGTACTCCAGGGTATGGGAAAGAGAAGTTTTTAGTGTCTCTGGTACTGGTATAGGTGCTCTACACACCAATATTGCATGTTATTGGTCTGGTCATTGGTCTTTATATAATATATCAATTGGTGAATATTACTAAATATTTCAGTAAATCTCAGCTGGTTTTATTTTTCAGACTACAAGATTGAATTGTAGATCCTTTGCTAACTAAGTATAGGTGCTCTACACACCAATATTGCATGTTATTGATCTGGTCGTTGGTCTTATTGGTCTTTATATCGATTGGTATCATCTCAGCCTGGTTGATTTTTCAGACTCCAAAATTGAATTGTAGAATCTTTGCTTAATAAAAAAAGCACATTTCTCTAAATAAATATCCACCAACAAGAATTGTAAAGTCAATTTTTCTCCTTTTCTCTTCTCCCAGTGTATGTCTTGGGCTTAGAATTCTTGAATATTTTTTATTTGTCTGTCGCCTGAAACACACAGGCCACATATAGTGAATTTACCAGAAGGGTACATACAGTTACTGTATATATGTGCTTAGTGTAGCCTTTAATCTAAGGCGCCTTCCTGAAAAATAACAGCGCTTCATATATAGGGAAATCAATGTTTTTTAGAGGAGTCTCTACTCCTTAAGATGGAACCTGTATTAAGCCTCAAAAAGAAAAATAGCCTTGATAATAACAAGTGTATCATATGCCAAGAGGTAAAACCAAAACGATTTATCCTCAGTGAGGCTTCTTGCAGTGGCTTAGAAACATTTCAGAAGAGTACCGAAACTCGTCAGAAATATAGAGACACAACATTTAAAGATGCAATTGATAACATCAATGAAGCCTATGAGCTTAATATTCCGATTAAAACATGGCACCGTTCTTGCTACCAAGACTATACTCATAAGAATAATTTAGCCAGGCTAAAAGAGGCATATGAGAAAGCATTAATGACAGAAGATTCAAGGGAAAACTCACATAGCTCAGTGACTTGTTCATTTACGAGAAGTCAGACCACTCCTGTCAAATGGAGTCTCTGTCTGTTCTGCCAGGATGCTAAAACAACGTCAAGGGCAGATTTTAGGAAGCTAGAAACAGACGCTCTAAATAAGGAAATAATGGAGAACTGTAAATATGACTATCTGTTAATGGTCCGACTTGGTGGAGTTTGTGATTTAATGGCTGTTGATGCACACTACCACTTGTGCTGCCTCACCAAATTTCAGCGCTTATACAGGAAAAGGAAAGATGCTCTCAAATTAAACCCTTTACCATTGCTATGGCTGAAGGCAGAGCTTCATTATGCTGCCGAAAAAGGTCATGTTCTGAAGTTGAAAGAAGTATGGGAAAGATATGGTATCTTGGTTAGGGATTCAGGAACTGAAATACCTGCATCTTTTATCAGTAGGCATTCAACCTTTAGGGAGAAACTGGAGGAATTGGTTGGTGACAAAATCTTATTTGTACAGCCAAAGCACTGCTCTATTGATGAGCGTGGTACTCTTCTCATTCCCAAGGATAAGTGTGGTGATGCTATGGTTGATTTCGCAGGAATGGAAAAAGATGAAGCTCTTACTATGCCAGCTTATCAGCCTGAGGATGCATTCTTCATGTCTGTGGTACATGTAGGTTTAAAGCTTCGTGCTGACTGCATTGCTCAAAATGGCCATGATAATCTCTCGGTCAACAAACAAGACCAGTTGAACTGTGCTGTTGATTATTTATACATGCTTTTAAAGATAATGTTTGCAGGACAAGATGTTCTACATTCTGAGGAAAATGTGGAGGAAGACAATCCAGATCACAAGTCTGTTTTGACACAGGATGCTGCATTAAGCATTACACAAGACATCATCTATCTGATGAGTGCTGGCCAGAAATGGACTCCAAAGCATATTGGACTTGCCAGCACAATTCATCAAGCCACACGGTCAAAGAAACTAGTAAATTTAATTTCCAATGCTGGGCATTGCCTCAATTACCAGCAGTTGTTGCAAGTAGACACAGCCCTTGCAGAACATACATTGCAATCAATGGATACAAGGACAGGTGCAGTTCTCCCTCCAGACCTAAAAGCTAACAAGTTCACACATTTTTCAGCGGACAATATCGATATCTTAGATTCCTCTCTCAGTGGTAAAGGGACTTTCCATGCAACCCAAATTGCAGCTTGGCAAGAGGGACCAGCACAGGAACTGGAATTAGATAATCTAAAGCCATCAAAGCAGAGAAGTCTCCAAGCACCACAGGTGATGGATGAACTAGTTCCTACACATGCTGCTTTAGGTAAAGGTTCTCCAACGTTTCCAAATGTCAAAACAGAATTATTTGTTCCACAGCCAGAGGTTTCAAAATCAAGCATGGCAAAGGATATGGCATTTATAATGACACGCAACAATGAAGCCGTAAAGAAAGGATGGACAGAGTACAATGAGAATATCAGCACCAACAATGATGAAATAACAACAATTGGTTACATGCCCATCATCCAAGCACCTGCCCATGAAATGGACACGCTTAACACTGTGGTACAGAGGTGCATGTATGTATCGAATCAACTTGGCCAGTATTATACTGTAATAACAGTTGATCAGGCCTTATTTTGTCGCTTAATGGAACTGAAGTGGCAAACTCCATTATACCAAGAGAGGGTGTTCATTCGTCTTGGAGGCCTACACATAGCCATGAACTTTCTAAAAACTATTGGCCAACATATACAAAGTAGTGGCATAGTGGAGGCCTGGGTGGAGAGTGGCATCTTAGGGGAAGGTACAGCACAGCATATACTCACAGGAAAGGACTACAACAAGGCAATGCGTACTCACAAAACCACACACCAAGCACTTTGGAGGATTCTGCTCCCTGATTTTCTCAGCTATCTCTCTGAGAAAGGTTCAAACCTTGTGCAAGACATTGAGTTATCATCTTCATCAGAAGATGTAGTCACTCTTCTTGAGAATGCTGACATAAATCAGCTTCTCTCTGACTTTGCAAATGAAAAAGCGAAAAATAACATTAACTTTCAGTACTGGTGGCAGTACATGGACATGGTAAGGACTCTTCTACAGCTGACAAGAGCCTACCGTGATGCGGATTGGCACCTCCACATTGAGGCCTTCAAGAAGATGTTACCATACTTCATGCGGTATGATCATACCAACTATGCCAAGTGGGGCTCAGTCTACTTGGCAGAGATGGGCAATCTTCCAGTTCAGGTACTGACAGAGTTTGAACATGGAAACTTCACTGTCAAACTTTCTGACAGACAGTTCAACCAGGTAGATGCTGATCATGCACTGGAGTGGATCAATAAAGTTGGGAAAAGTGCAGGTGGTATCATAGGCATAACCAAAACTAGATCGGCTCTGAATAGATGGGCACTGTCCTACAACCTACGTTCACACATCAGTAACACTGTATATGCCAACTACAATGTTGAGAAGAATGACATTGTTCTCAATGAAAGTCAGCCAAAACGTAAGGAAAGGGATAACAAGGATGAGGATCGCTTAATAAACCAACTCACTAATCTTGGAGTCTTCTCTGCAACAGAATTCTTACAAAATCTGGCAAACAAAGATCTTGTGACAAGTGCAATTCAGGATGCACTAATTACAGCATATTTCAAGGGTCAAAGACAATTAGAAACATTTGTGTCAACGAGGCTGATCAAAACACCTGAAAAGTTCCATGATCCAATGGTGAGGAATAATCCCCTTACTTTCAGTAGCCTCTACAAAATTGAGAAAAAGGGAAAGACAAAGGATGAAAATATCATTCTTAAAGCTGATCGTAACATTATGCAGAGACTTCTGATGTGTTATGCATCTGGCAGGGAGGTTGAATTGGATAAACTATTAGAACATGAACTGATGGCAGTTCCTCTCGCTTTGGCAGAAGCGAATGGTAATCTACGAACTGGTAACAAAGCTGTATTGATTGATCGACTAACTGAAAATATCCCCTGTCCATCTGCTATTTCTGTGATTCCAGATTCAACCCTCATTATTGACGGTCAGGCATTAATCAATGCACTTGGAAAACCAGACAGAGCCAATAGATTTGGGGATTATGCTGATGTTTTTACTGATACCATTCTGAAAGCGGGAAATGCATTTGGAAGGATTGATCTATTATTTGACCAGTACAAGGACATTACTATCAAAGCTCAAGCAAGAAAGCACCGCCAGAAACTAAAAGTACCCATCAGGAAACTGGTTGACAATAGGAATGTGCCACTTCCAGCAAACTGGGCTAACTATTTGGCTCATCCAAAGAATAAATCTGAACTAGCAAAGTTCCTATCAGATCAGATTTTAGAATGTACTGGTCAGAAATTGATTGTTATTAGTGGCAGCTTCCCCAATGGTGAGGTGAAAAGTACCATTCCCCTTGACCTTCGTCCTCTAGTAGCAGAGCATGAAGAAGCAGACACCAGAGTTATTCTCCACACCATCCATTCTTCTTCAAGTCTAATAGTGGTACAAGCCAGGGATACCGACATTCTGATCATGCTACTCTCTCACTATGACCGCATTGGATGTGAAAGACTATGGCTCAAAGCAGGAACCAGTAAAAACCGAAAGTATATTCCAGTGCATGAGGTTATACAGAGTATCCCTGAAGGCTCCAACAAGCACCTTACTGCCTTCCATGCCATTTCAGGGTCAGACACAACATCGTTCATAGCAAACCACACAAAACAGACCATGTACAATGTGTTTATTGAACACCATGACTTACTCCATGAACTTGGAGTGAAACTGGAACTCACCCAAGATATGGTATCTTCAGTTGAGAAGTTCTTCTGCTATGTATACAAGGTACCAGGAACAACATCAATTGACAATGCAAGGTTACTACTGTTTGGAAAACTGAATAAGACAGAAGCATTGCCACCCACTGCTGATGCACTGATTCTGCATATTCAACGTGCCCATTACCAAGCCCTGGTTTGGAACTTTGCCCATATGGCTTATCCCAATATTCCTGACCCTACAACACTTGGGTGGAAACTAAAGGACCAGCAACTTGTACCCATCCTTATGACCAAAGATGCTGTACCTGATGCATGCATATCACTGATATCATGTCAATGCAAGACTGGGTGTGCCAATCGACGTTGTAGTTGCAGGAAAGCCAATCTAACTTGCACTTCAAACTGTCAGTGTGATAAACATGAAGGTGTCTGCAGCAACATAAAGGAATAGACCGTACACCATATGAACTTTGGTTGTGACCATTTCTAAATACCTCTATTTTTGTACAATTGTATATGATATATTGTTAGTCTGTGAATTGCCTTCATGAATCTATAGCCTTTATAGCAATATTGCTATGCCAATGATATTGCATGCAATCAGGTAGATGTACTACTAAGGTGTAGAAATGCTAGTCAACTAGTCCAGCCAGAAATATATATTTTTTTTAGTCATATTTTGTTGCTATGATATGCTCTCATATGCTACGATATGTTGTTACAGCAATGGACATGTCAGAAATGGATTCTTCTCTGGATTACCATCATTTTGAGGTATCACATGACTATATATGTGTTTTTTATGATTTTTCTCGAAAATGATCCCTAAAAATTCATATTATGTGTGGATATTTTGTTGTCATGGTAACCACATTGCTGTGACGTCCATGTAAGTGGCTAATATCAATTGTCCTCTCAATTCCCATCATTTTGAGGTATCACATGACTATATATGTGTGTTTTATAATTTTTCTCAAAAATGAATGGTCGCCATTTTTGTTTTTGATTTTTGACAAGGAAGGGGTCATATTTCAGCTTGCTTCGTGTTCAGCATACCCAAATTATCCAAGAAAATGCTGGTGTACCTTTGTACTAAAAAATGCCTCTAGGATTATTTAGAGTGGTGTTTAGGCGGATTTTGCCTAGTCTATCTCACCTGTTAGAATGTTCTCTGAATTGTTACATTCTTTATCCTTGATGGCCACATCTGGCCAATCCATGTGTGGATCAACTCCATGTTCTCCATCACTGGGCTTTGTGCCACCATCTCTAGTGACACAGAATACAGAAGCAGGCTTTATGTCAATAACTGGTTGTATTGAGGGAATGCTAGGTTGTACTGTCCCTCCACTAGGCAAGGGTATCTCCCCAGTTATTGTGTTCAAAGTGGCCTGTGAATATGTCACTGCTGGCCCTGATGGTGATGTCAACATTGCAGGTGATGCCTGGGGAAATGTGGACATCATTGTAGTGTTTTTCCCAGTGTGAGGTTCTTCATCTGGTATCACTACAGTAGGTGGTGTATTGTTGACTGGTGGATGTACTGACACTGGGGATACTGGATGTGGAGGTGGCTTGGGTTTTATTGAGAGAATATCAGGTTGTTCTTTCATCATAGGGTCACTTAACATCCCTCCACTTGGCACTGATTTCTCCTTTGAAATTTCGTTTTTTTTCTCAGAGTCAGCATCAGACTCACTGGTAGGGTTTCCCTGTTGAAAGCTTAGATATTTAGAAAAAGTTATTTCCTTAATTGTCTGATAATTATGTTCCCCGGTATAGTTGTGATATGTCACTTTCAGCACCACAAGCACAAATTCGTTTGAGATAGAAGGGTCAGCAAACAGCTTTGGTACATGTTTTAGTACCGAATTGAAATCAGTGAATATTGAAACGCAGGCTTTGCCGTTAGGGCAAGGGTAACCATGTTGAGAACAGGAGTCAGGGTCAAATAAAAGCAACGTTGTGCTGGCAGAATCATATTTCATTGCAATACATTTTCCTTGACATAATAAAAGAAATGCCTCCCCAGTTGAATATGCTGAGACAATTCGAGCCTTAAGTGTATCAGCATCACTTATTACACCTACTAAAGGAGGTTTCTTTCTGATGTGATACTTAATACAGCCATAGACAAAAGTTTGTGGAACATAATCCATTGTCAAACTATTGTGTCCAGAAACATGACAAATCTTAGTATAAAGTTTATCCCCAACCTCAAGTGTGGCATCAATAAATTCCTTCTTTAAAGAACTTGGTTGGATTCTGGCCATTACACACAAGAACATGACAGAATTAGGGAGACTTTGCTTCCCACTATTCACACCAAACCCTGGGTCACCCTGGTGAAAAGAACCGTGCATATGTTTAGACTTCACCATTTTCATAATCTCTTACGACTTTCTCTCTGATACATATAAGTTAGGAAGAGAATACAGCCATGTATGGTTGTAACATTACTGTTTGGGAGTTATAGCATTAAGTTTGTTGATATCTTGTCAAAAGTACCAGTATTTTTAGTTCAAAGTTTGTGGCTGATGTCCTGATATGAGCTGCCACCTGGTGGCTTGTATGTACAATGTAACCGAGTAACACAGTGGTGCCACTAGAGGGCTACAGAGAGCCACACATACGGGTAATGAATAAACACACGATCTACTACCAGAGACGAGTTGAGTTGCTTTTCTTTACATGGTGCCAAGGAGTGGTTTGTTGTCTCAATTTACGTGGGAGATCTTGGAAGGAATCAAGGCTCCAAAGCCTTTGAATATCACTAGTGGTAATGTTGCAGAGAGTTGGAGGAAGTATAAGTTTCAGTTGCGAGTTTAGTCACTTTTCTTTACAGCTGAAGGTACATGAGAGCTTAGGTATCTATCATGACATGAATTCAAAAGTTATGTTGGGTTCATATATAGCTCTTCACTGTAAATGAAACGTAGACTAGGTTAAATTGGCAGTCCACTTGCACCTCCTCATTTCTCTTACTTCACCAAGAACTGGGGTTGACATGAAAGCTGATTTGTTGAGCTGGCTGCTAATTAGCTCAACCTACACCAACAGTAAGATGTCATAACATTCTTGGATAAATAGCCACAATATACATCCACCTTGTAATATATCCATCATCGACAGAGGAGAGCAATATTTTTTATTTTATCCATGCTAGAATCTAATGTTTGGTGGTTAAACTATAAGACTGTGTGACATGTAGAATGTTCCTGATCCGGTAGATGGAAATCCTGCTTCCCCGTTGTGGCTTTAGATGTCTTCGCCTTCATGTCTTCTCCTTCCTTCTCTTCCCCTTTAGGAGTAAACAAACCCAAACCAGTAGATTCTCAGCATCTGGAACGATAAGATGCTCAAACAAGTCAGTCCTTGGTATCTTAATTTCTTCTTAAAGATATTGTTATACTATTTCATAGGAACTCTGATATAAATGTACCACTCAATTCTGAATTCCAGTTCTATCTGATTTATTGTAAATAGATACAAACCTAGTTGTTAATATCCTACTATTTCTATTTCAAATATAATTAATCATTTTAGCCTATACTGCCACTATTCTTTGGGATATTCATTCTTCAAATAAACGCTACGCACCATTTAACAGTAAAACCTTTTATTCACCCTAAAGCTAGCCTCCTAATAAAGGCATTTCTCCAGATCTGGTGAGTCTCTGCTGACATGGAGTATCATTTGTACCAAGATGGAATTACCCCTCAAATGCAATATTTCGGTAGGCCTGTTAGAGTAGGTAAAAATTGTTTAAATTCCCTGCACTGAGAAAACTTTGTATGAAGCTGGTCATTTGACGATTCACTTTCATGGTGCATATAAAGTTAAATCATGGCCATAAATTAGTGAAAAATGAAAAAAAAAATTATATTGTCTATTTGAAAGTGACCAGCCCGCGGGCAGGTTAGCCCGCGGGATGGTTAATTAAATTTGTCCCTGGCCTGGAAGTCCAGTAGAACAAGTAATTTAGTTCCTTTTTTTCTGAAATTAATCTTCCCGTCTTCCTCAGCAGCCGAGGGTAGGCCTACTGTGAGTGCCATTTATTTTACCAATTGTATTCCATTGCTTGTGTTTAACTATTACTACTGTAGAGTGCGGTAGGCTTAGGGCTACCATACTTAAAATATTCCTGATGATAGTGTAGCCGTAGGCCTACTTTAATATCCAAAAATTTAAACTTTAAAATGTTCAATTATATTATTGGTTGGGAGTGACCACTGCCAATGGGCCTAAGTACGGCTACGGGGCGGTGGAGATGGTTATCTTACATATTCGGATATATGCACCCTCAATGATCTAGCTGCTTCTCTCACTCTCACTTAAGTTAAGAATTACGTACGGTAACTCTGTAACACTTACACTTACACGTCCCCTGGCCCGGGTGGGGTTCTACTTCTAGTCCTAGTGTAGTAACCGTGGTTAACACGAGAGGGCAGTAGGGTGGGTAGTAGGATAGGACATGTTTCTTTTACTGAGGCATGCGCTAAGGGAAGGGGAGGGGCTAGAGGGAGGGAAAGGTATCATAGGATAAAGGGTCCACCAATACGGATACCCGACACTCACCCCCCCTGGGTATATATACGGGGAATACTGGGATATACATAAGAAGAATATATACATAGAACGGGAGAGACTTGGGACATTCATATAGACTGGAATATAGAGAGATATGCGGTAGATACCACGACGTACTAGACGCACTATGTGTGCTAGAACCAATATATTATAACACCCTGATCTCGGATTGTCATGCAGTAACAACCGTAAGAATACAGGGAAGGAGTCTCATAAGATCTCATATGACTCAATGTCTATACTAACATCAACCTAGCATCTATGTACAGGCTAAGATACAATATACAAGTAGTGGCGTACTAAAACTCATCGTGTTGTGTTGTTCATACCGGAAACCTACAGCTACTATATATCACCATGACTCTCTATTCAATATCGCCTATCGTCTCCTACAATATCACGTTCTATATTAAACATCATGAGAGGCAATACCCCGAAGTCCGAGTATATTCGAATGCATATGAATACTAGCTAGATATATTCACCCTGGCCCGATGCACCGCCCAATAGCATAAAGATCCGAAGCTACGCGCGCAACACTGGTTGGAGAACCACGGGATTGGAGATTGTGTGCAGAGGGGAGGGTGAGTATTTGGAAAAATGTCGAAACAGGGGTCATCAGTGGCGGACTTGGTGAAGGAAATACAGGAGAACAATGCTCGAATTACACAAAGTGCAAAGAACTTTGCTGAAACAACAGAACGAATCGGCAAAGTGGAGAGGGAGAAGGTGTCCATAATCAAAGATGGAATAAAAAATCTTGCTAAATTAATGGAGAAGAGATTGGCAAGAATGAAGGCGTCCGCAAGACCTAGTGTGGGGGTTCATGTGAATAGGGAGATAAAGACGGAAAGAGAGAGTACAGAAGATTCATCTCCGGACTCTTCTGTCCAGGGACCACCGAGTTACGCTAACTTGAGCGCGGAGAGTACAGCAGTGGGAGGTGCTAGGCCCAAGAGAAACAATCCATTCGCAGCAGATTTTTGTGATGACCCTAGTGTGCCATTAATACCTGAAGTAACGTGGGACGCTGGTAAGCCGCCATATTACACAGAGCCATTAGTGCCACTCCCTTATAATCCAGACTTTGACTACTTAAGCCCGCAAGGGGCCAAAGAGGAGCTGCTCAGGCAAAGCGTGGATATTGTCAGCAAAGAGTTGCAGAGAACTCAAGCCGCTCTTAAGGCAGCGGAGGAAGATACCCTGAGGACAGTCCAGGATATGAGAAATGATTGGGAACGAACGAATGAAAAAATGTTAAAAGATGCCGAAGATAGGCACGAAGCTAGGATAAACGTACTAAAACTAGCATGGGAGGAGGGCGCGCGACGAAGGGTGAAAACTGCAGAAGACGGAAATAGGGATATAATTGTAACGCTGCAGAATGACTGGAAAAATGCACAACAGAAAATGGAAAAAACAGAACAACAGAGAAACGAATATATGACGAATGAAAAAGAAAACCATAACAAGGAGTTGGAGGAGCTGAAAAGGGAGCTGGAGGAGGAAAGACGGGCCAGAGCTAGAGCCAATAGGAAGGAAGAAAGCGATCGGGAGGAGTGGGAGAGGGCAGAAATAGCAAGACACGAAATGGAGGAGGTGAGAGAGGCCAGAAATAGAGAGTGGTGTGAGGAAATGGAAAAGGAAAACCAAATAAGGGAAGCAAGGGCAAACTGGCTAGCAGAAGAGATGGATAAGCTGAAAATAGAACATGAAAAGGAGAGTGCCCTATTTAGAGATGCGTCTGTGCGTTACAAACAGGACAGGAAGAACCTTACAGACATGGTCAGAAATCTCACGAACGCTGGAGGGGTAGAGCAGCCTAAAAATAGCGTACTGCGGACACCCCAGAGAGCAAACCAGCAAGCAACGAAAATAGGTGTTAGTAGCACAATTTGCTCAGAAGATTCCGGGGATATAACCGAGATGTATAGGCTACCTAATGTGCTCCCAGCGTTTACCCCTGCACAAACAGGAAGATGGTCAGATAAGTCTAACGAAGGGGGAGGAGCGGCAATGAGACACTTCATTAGGGGGCCTGAAAATTTTCGACATTCAACGGCGACCAGAAATGTGTCTGAATTCCTGACAGAGTATGAGGACTATGCAAGTGCCTTGGGCATACCTGAGATGTATTGGCTGCAGGGGCTGGGTGGTAGATTGGAGGGATCAGCTAAAGCATATTACCAACAAGTCGCATCAGTTGCAGCCAGAAAACGGGGTACACTGTCGTACTCAGATATCAAAAGTAAATTCTTGACCAAGTTTCAGGAAATGCCGTATAGCGAGGTGAAGGATGACTATTCCCGGCGACGACAGGAGACAGGTGAGAGTGTGGAGACATATGCAGACGCCATGCTGGTATTGCTGGCAAGGACATCACTGCACGAGGATGAGAAACTGAAGGCTTTTATAGCAGGTTTAAAGGATGGATTAGCGGAGAGAGTCCTGACAGAGGCTCCTCGCACTTGTGAAGAGGCTAGAAGAGCGGCCAGAAAACATGAGTTGTCGGACGAGCAAAATGAAAAAGCACTGAGACTTCACCTAGTGGGTTCTACTCAATCAATGATAGCTTCTCTGGCAATGAAGGGTTATGACGTTACTCCCAGTGATGTCAGATCACACCCCGGTCCTGCTAGAAGCCTACCAGTAGAGGAGAAAGGAGAATGGACTCCTAGAAGAGGTGAGGAAGAGAGACGCCAGGAAAGAGAATGGACTCCTAGAAGAGGTGAGGGAGAGAGACGCCAGGAGAGAGATAAGAATAAGAGATCAAGCGTTCAGTCACCAAAAACAACTGGGGTGGTGAAAAACGGAGTGTATCGGCAGAATTTTCAGTAGATATGCCGGTTGGAATGTTGCCAGCCATACCGGCAGAAAGGGAGAATCGATCTGAGGAAGATGGAGAGGATGAAAGCGGAAGTTCAGTTTCAATAGATGACAGTGACATAAGTATGAGTCAAGAGAAAGGAACTCAGGAGGTGCAGGAGATGGCCTTTCGAGAAAAGGAAGTGAAAAAAGCAATGAGAAAGAGGTGGAACCAGAAGAGGAGAAGATGGAAATTACAGGAGAAGAAAAAAGAACAGCGTGAAAATAATAGAGCGGTGCAGGAATTGAAACTTCAGAAGAGAAAGGACAATGGGTTGATGTCCTTAAGTAAACATAAAGAGGTGACACAAAACAGTATAATTAATAGTAAGGAGGGCGATGATCGTTCCTCACGCCTGGTGTTACAGGACAGTGACGCGGGGAAAGTGACAGTCCAACTGGAAGACTGCAGAACAATTTGCACAGTTGGCTCAGCAAAAATTAGCTGTCTGGTGGACACGGGAGCTAGTATCAGTTGTATTTCGACGGATACGTTAAACCAAGTAGTGCAGGAAAAAGGGGCGCTGCTCCGCCGTGTACAGACATATTTGGTTATTTACACAGCCGATGGGGGGCGCCACAAGTCGAATGAAAGGGTGTTGTTGTCTATTAACATTGGAAAAGTTCGCACTAACGCATGGTTTTATGTTGTGAAGGGTTTATCCCTTCAGTGTATCATAGGTGTCGATTTCTTGAAAGCAAGAAAGGCCAAGATTGACTTCCAAATCCAAGACCCTGACCATTACACCGTTAGAATAACTAAGCCTAAATTAATACCTCCGAAATCAGAATTTACTTGCATGGCAGTGGTTTCGGCGCATCAAAATTTAAATCATGCAGTGGGAGTAGTTGACAATTTGAAAAGATGTGTGCAGGTCCCATTTGCGGTCAAGAGAGCCCTCGTGAGGCCACAGCGGGGGGGAAACAATATACCGGTTACCGTATTTAACGCTGCTAACACGCCAATAAAATTGGGAAAGGGTTCGGTTTTGGCAGCATTTTCAGTGGTCAATGAAGATGATTATGTAAAAGCTGGGGTTCCCGGTCAGTCTGAGCGACCGATCGAGGAGGTAGGTAGCACAAAATGCAGTGAGACTAGGGTTGATTACACCCTAGGCGAGAATCTGTCGGCGGAGCAGAAACTAAGTATGGCAAGTTTGCTACAGCGTTACCGCGCGGTCTTCGCCACAAAAGATTCGCCGATATCGACAACTGACATTTTTGCACATAAAATAGAGTTGAAAGAAGATTATGTGGCCCCTATTCGAAGTCCATACCGTACAAACCCTCATATGACAAGGGTACTGGAAACAATGCTGGAAGAGCAGATGCGTTTGGGCATTATTGAACGAACGAATGGCGAGTCTGAATTTGCTGCACCATGCTTTCTAGTGGAGAAAGGGAAAGCAGCTGCAAGACAGGACAAAAAATATAGAATTGTCATAGATTACAGAAAAATTAATAAATGTATAAAGAACGAATGTAGGGTCTTCCCTTCAGCAGACGAGACGTTGGAAAACGTCGGGGGACTGGGGGGAAGATTTTTCTCAAAATTGGATTGCCATTCAGGATTTTTTCAAGTGCCTCTAAGGCCAGAAGACAAGCCCAAAACTAGTTTTGTCACACCCAGAGGGGTGTTCCAGTACAAGGTCATGCCTATGGGGCTCAAAACTTCGCCAAAAGCGTTTCATTCGGTGATTGAGAGCGTTTTAAAATATGTGCCAAATGCACTGCCCTACATGGATGATGTAATTATAGCATCACAAACATGGGAGGAGCATCTGCAGCACGTGGAAGAGGTATTGCAAGCATTCCAAGTGGCGAAGCTTAAGTTCAGGGCGGAGAAATGTGCGTTTGGGTATGAAATAATGCAATTTCTGGGGTTTGTAGTAACGAAAGATGGGTTGCAGCCGGACCCAGAGAAGGTTCGTATAATTCGTTCATATCCAATACCAAAAACTGTCAGGGAAATGAGGGCCTTTAACGGTCTGGCAAATTACTATAGGACATTCATTCCAGGGTTTGCAGATAAAATGGTCCCCTTGTACCAGCTGACGAAGAAGCTTGGTAGAAGAGAGCGTTTTCAGTGGAATACAGAGGCAGATAGAGCGTTTAAGGCAGTAAAGCGGTCAATGTGCGAAGATGTCGTTCTAAGATACCCTGATTATTCTAAAGGGTTCACTATCTGGTGTGATGCTTCTCGAATTGGGATTGGCATCGTGTTGACTCAGCTTCATGATAATTGCTTCCATAGGCCGGTTGCGTTTGCAGGAAGAAGCCTGTCTTCTGCTGAACAAAATTTCTCGGCGACAGAAAAAGAATTGGTGGCGGTCCGGTATGGCTTGGAAAAGTTTAAGCATTACGTTCTGGGCAGTCACTTTGAGGTATACACTGATCATGCGGCATTATTAGCCTTAAACGCTAAACAGGATCTTACAGGAAGAATGGCTTGTTGGATCGACTGGTTCAGTAATTTTGATTTCACCTTGCGGCACATCAAAGGAAAATGCAACATCACAGCCGATATTTTATCAAGAATGCCATATTTTGGGGATGGCATTACAGCAAAGGAGGAGCAGGGACCGCAGCACAGGCAGGTAAGATTCAAGGCGGTGAATCACATCCGATTCTTTGATAAGGAGGAGGTACTGGGGGCATCGCCCATCAGAAAGTATAGGAGACCGTCAATCTTAAAAAATGGACGTCTCAGAAATAAGAGGCGAGATGAGAAGGATGACACGCCAATTATCCAGGTAAGTGCACCAGAACCAGAGCAAGACAAAGCACCTATCGAGAATGATAGTAGGGACTTCCCAAGAGTCGATGGCACGGTGGTGACACGCCTGGGCACACCAGGGGAGCAAATAATGATGGTTACTAGAAAAAACCCGCGTGTGACAGAAAGGATGGCGCTATATATCGAGGAAAGAGACAAGGCAGGGAAATTAGGGGAGGAAGACTCAGAAGAGGGGGATAGTCAGTCTGATACTGGCAACCATGACACACCAGCACGAGAGGAGGAGACAGAGGCTGAGGAAGAGACACCAGAGGGGACAGACCTAATCCACAGAGGAGTGTCAAGACGAAGGAAGGCTTTGGGAGTCCCGTCATTGGTTGGTAAGTATCAAAGAGAGAAAAGACGAAAGGGAGTAAGGGCTAGAGAAGTGCAAATCACAGATACGGCGTTCTATGAAAGGCTCATCACTGAGTATGGGACTTTAGGTACGAGAGAGGTGTTCGAGAAGGAGCAAATAACTGACGAGTTTTGCAGCGATATGACAAATTACATTGAGAGGGAAAAGCTCCCGAAGGATAACACAAGAGCAAGGGGAGTTTTGCTGCAACACGACTGTTTCTTGCTATCAGGCGGCATCCTGTACAGGGTACCACCAAGGACGAGAAAGGCACAGATAGAAGAGAGAGCGCAATTAGTGGTCCCACAATCTATGGTAGAAAAATTATTGAATCAAATACATGACGTCGGTTTGGGCGCACATATGGGTATAAAAAAAATGCTTAGCATTGCTTCACCGCGGTACTACTGGCCATCAATGGCTAGAGACATAGGTGAGTATATTGGGTCTTGTCAGAAATGTCTGGAGGTGAAACCGAATCCTAATCCTATCAAGGTACCTATGACCGTTAAGGAACTGTCACAGGTACCATGGGACGCTATCGAGATTGATACCATAGGTCCACTGCCTGAATCGAGCAGAGGCTATAAATATGTGCACACGGTCTGTGATGTAGCCACAAGGTTCTGTGTAGCTTGGCCAACAAAAGACATAAAATCTGAAACCTTAATACCTGAGTTCTTTGAGCACGTAGTGTCTGTCTTGGGAGTGCCGTGCACTCTTTTCAGCGATAACGGTTCTTCATTTACTAGCAAATTGTTCAGAAATTTCTGCACAGTAATGGGGATTAGGCAGGTCCTGGGATCGAGCTACTATCCTCAGAGTCAGGGTCAAATCGAGAGATTTAATCGTAGCCTGAAGACGGCCCTGAGGGCATATGTAAATAAAGATCAGAAAAATTGGTGTCAATTTGTGGCCCCGATTGTATTTGCGATGAATGCGTCGGATTCAAGCGCGACAAACTACCCAGCATACCTGCTAATGTATGGAAGATTCCCACGACTCCCTCACGAAAATGTCTTAAAGGAATACGAGGGAGAAATGAGGCCCCTTCTGGAGCAGCTAGGCAAGATCGTCGAAAAACAAGAGATCTATGGGGACCTAGCTCGGGAAGCATTACTGACGTCACAGGCGAAAATGAAGGAATATTATGATAGGCAGGCGAATGCACACAGGTTGAGGTCAGGATCGTTGGTATATATGAAGGTGAATCGCCTACTACAACCTGGAACTGCATATAAGTTGCAGAAGAATTTCTGTGGCCCCTTTGTCATCTGTGCAAGACCCACAGGGTGCACAGCCAGACTAAGGAGGATGGATACTGGAGCAACACTGCCTAAACCAGTGCATGTATCTCATTTGAAACCGGTTAGTGTATCCAAGACCAGTCACTTTATGGAAAGACTGCTCTCACCAGATTTACTACCTTTGCACGAGTATGAAGAGAAGGGCCCGCTGGATGAGAAGGGATGGCAGGATATAGCCTGCACAGAAGAAATAGGCTGCAATTGGCCTGAAGAGGAGGGAGAGAAGGATAAGGATGAGATAGAGGATACACAGTAGATTCTCCAGATCCTGTAGCACGTTGATAGAATGGATGAAATAAGTGTAGTACGTAGTACCTTGGCAAGGGCGCATTAACAATATATATATGGCATGGGAGCTTGAGCGAGACGCGGTGTTTACATTCTCGAACAGCTGTGGTGGTTATAGGGTTGTAACCACGAGGCGAGAGCTGCAAGCCAGCAACAGTGGTTTTTATGTGAAAATAATACGAGGAAGTGAATGGGAGTGAGCCGCGCCTGGTGTGAGGAGTTATCCCAGCGAAATGGGGTTTAATCACGAGTGAATAAAAAAGGGAGGTTGGGTTGGAATTGAGGGTAGAAAAAGAAAGACACAAAAAAGAAAAACAAAAAACAAACTAAAAACAGCTCCTGTGCGGGTTCAGATGGAAGGAGGGAGAGAATCTAGTGCCGTGGCTTCAGTCTGACATGGGAGAATACCCTAGTATGTGCCATATTGATCTCCTAGGTGAGTTAATATTATATAAAGGTCTAGGAAAGCTTTGCTTATCCGAGAAAAAGGGTAAGCAAAGTTAATTGTCACTGACAGTTCTCATTGGGTAAATAAAAGGACTTATACAATGAATAGTAAGTGGGGAAGGGAGATGCGGGTGAAATAAGGTAGAATGAAGTCGCTTGTCGACTAACTATGGGTGGCATTCTTGTGACAACAATGCTCGGCTAATATGACAAGCCCCAGGCGTAGCAGATACGTAAAACAGGAGAAATAATGTATCACAAAGTTGAAAGGGTATGGCCAGAATACGCATAATAGGGTGAGTGAGATATGAGAGACAAATGGTAGCAGCAAGGTAAGCTGCTCCAATAAGTCAAGCTTGGAGATGACTTATGGGATAGTGCCAGAGTGTCAGCTGCCCCGGAAGAAGGTAGGGGTTGAGCAATTAAAAATAAGATGGGGAATAAGGGCTGCCCAGTGGCCCTATAGTGGAGAGGAAGGAGCGCTCATCGCCGTTGATGTCGAAAGATGAACAAGTTGCCTGGTACAGCATTAGGGGTACAGGATATGTACGACATAGAACGCCTGATTATAAGATTGATAAGAATATTTACCATACATCCAGCTCACAGGTACGGAGGATGTCCCGAGAAAAGGTTGACAAACGAGTGGTACCTGTGGCACATGTATGCTGATCTGAGATTGCCAGACAACGAGGTGAAAAGCATCACAGATGTATTCCCATTGGCAAGGACAAAATACCAGCAGCATAAATATATTGCCCACGTATTAATACGTCGGGTAATATGCAATATTTTATCGCTAGAAGCAGAGCAGAAACGATTGGCATACGAACAATGTGATAGAGTGGTTCTTTATCAATATATAAGTGGTCTAACCTTCATCCCAGCAGATAAAATTAACGCAGTTTTCACGGAAGAGGTGGACCTGCTAAACATTAAGGAGTTGTGTCCAAGCGCATGGGCGAAAGTCAAGGTAAGTGTATTCACTTATAGGCAGTGAGAAGGTATTTTTGAAATGGGTGGGGGCACAGTATACAGTTTTATAGGCCTGTGAGCATTGAATACTGACTATCGAGGAGAATGTGTAGACCTATAACCAGGGGAGAGAAGGCAGAGGTGATACAGGTGATTCGATTGGCTCGTCTGTATATGCAGAAACCACACCTGAGATTCAGAGGGGCTAACGCTAGGAGGCGAATTGAAATGGAAACACACTTAAAAAATATCTGGTGGGGAGCCTCTCGTTTCTTGATTAGAGAAATGCCAGATAGGAGGGAGAGAATAGCCGTCAATCACATGAGCTGGGAGGATCGATCACGAAAGCAGCAGTATATATACCTGTCAATGTTAAAAAGTTATTTCGTCGGCACGATGTTAAAAATAGGATGTTGCAACTACCCAAGAGATATTATAATTAAGTTGTTGGCATGTAACACTGGGATGACAGTTAGTGACTTGGAAAAACTGGCGTGTGAACGATGGAGCTGGATTGAGAAACCATTGGAAAAATGGATTCCGCTGTCTGAGGGTAGGTAATATATCTGACTCGATCATGTTATGTATAACTAGAGATACGGGGTCTTTGAGATGTTACAGTGAGCAGTTATTTCCAGTGGAGCAGTTTCTAAGACAAGGACAGGTTTATAAGCAGGGAAAAATAAATCAGAATGAAATAAAAAGGTATATAAGGCGACTTACCAGTGCGAGGTGTGGGGAAGGTTGGTTGTGGTGCAGAAGCGGAAGAGATAAGGAGGGGTAGGGATAAAGAGAGTAGAATATGAGGGTTTCTTGAATATGATAATATATGATGAGTAATATGGGTTATTATAAAAGAATAAGAAAAACTAAAAACATAATACGTAACTACTATAACTAAAATCTACTGGGATATACAAAAAATGTGCTACTCGTTAGCCCAGCGGCGGTATGCCCTGAAAACAAGAGCACACGCCCGCCCATAAAACCACCGAGCTGCCTTCAAAGACAGGCCATAGACGAGGAGCCGAGCTAAATCGCTCAGGCTCCATACGTCTCTGGTTTCGACAATGACAATGTCATTGTCGACAGCCAGGTAAAGTTCTCGGCCTGCCATGGTTTCCAAAAGGTTTGAAGATCGGGAAAATATATATAGGAGATAGGAAGCTGGTCTAGGGGGTCGGCGGAAATTGGGTGCTGCTGCGAGAAGTTAAGCTGGAAATGATGTCTACAGGATACCAAATGGGGAATTTGCCTAATCAAAGAAACCACTCTGATATCATTGTAGGGGCACGCCAATTGGCTAAAAAGATTTGATTGACGTAATAAATGAACAAAGGGGAGGCACCGGGGATCGAGTCATGATCGGGTCATAAGATCATGACACCATGACACTCATAGAGATAAGGAGCGAGGGAATAATGAGAGAATTTTTTTTTTAGAATCCATGAATTGAAAACCATATAATTGAATAAAGATTAGAGCGGTGTATAGTTGATGAGTCACTGATAAGACAAAAACAGATTGGGTGTGAAAGTCAACGAAAAGCAGAAAGTTTCAATCACTAGGTGACAGGTGGGCATAAAAAACGCTGAGAAACGCTGGTCGTAATAAGTTTTACAGATATGGATTTCGTGGGAACGTGGGGGTTCGAGTATGTTGTTCGTCGGCTGATTCGAGGATCCGATGTTTACATAAAATAACGTGTTGATAGAAATTGGGGAAACAAAGATGACTATAGTTAGGACAGAATAAACTGAGTCTCGGAATATTCAGGTAAGGGTTCATGGTATTGTCTAGATTCTTTTTCGGTATATGAGAATAGCAGGAGTGGTCCAGGGGTGGATTAGTATAAAAATAACATGAAGTGAGCATACCAGCGTCTCCGGGGAAACACGATGCCATATAAGACAGGCAGGTGAGGTGACTATGGCAACGCAGGGAATAGACTGATCTATACAGATGAAGGGAGCACGGGCCGGCAGCGACCTAGTAGGCTAGGTTATACTGATGCTTAATTTTAATGACAATAAAAATATGAGGGAAATAATCCACCTAAACCCTGGGCATGGAATAGACAGATGAGATTATCAGAAGAGGAAGGGCGCTGCCGAATGACAAGCCATTTCTGAAGCTTTGCTCGGCTTTGCAATTTGGTGACAATGCTGGAGCATAGTAAAATAAATATTAGGAACGCGTCGATCTTGTGTATTAAAGTGTATTCGTTTTGGCTTTTAGCTCCATGGATTAGATATCCTAGGCAGTTGCCTAATTATCGATTGGAAGTAGAATGGTACTTGCTATCTTTATACGAAAAATGTGATAAACTCCTACGATCCCTGAAAGTTAGGCCAGGAAAATGGTACTCTACCAAGCGTTTGCGGGTAATGAGTGATAAAGACAGAATGAGTGCGATCTTGCATCAGGTCTATAGGATTTTGGATGTACTATTAAAATTATACTCAACGGATTATTTAAGAAAGCGCTGTTGCCAGAGAAAAAATCACAAGGAGGCGGACACCAAGCGGTTCATGGCATTGTCAGGTTTATCTAAAACAAAAGTGCAGGAATTGCTTCAAGGGACGGTCAACGTAATGTCACCAATCGAATGGATTAATGGAGATTGGTTGCTGCATGCGGTGGGTCAAGTTTTCATTCTCTGTCTGTAGTGACAATCTTGGGGAAGGAGAAAGTTGATACATTTGAATCAGATAGGGAGAGGGGTGACGTCACGGGCTAGCCGGCAAATATGGAAGTGACATATATCATTTTGTAATTCGAGGATTCGGTTTGAATGGATGGAATGCAGAATGATTGTTCTTAAAATCGTTTAATGAAAGGAGACGCCTAATGATGATTGAGCGAGACAACGTGTGATACAACGAGGCGTTATCTTATATGGTCGTGTAAAGGTGACATGTTGTGATGAATTTGACTCGTGAAGATAACGTTCTGAAAAGCATACATTTCAGATAGAATTAATGAAGGTATGGTTTTCTGTTAAAACACGCCGTGGTGGTCGTTTTCGGGTGTATCAGGAAAATGACTTCTTGGGAGGCCCTCGGGCTACAAACTATGAGTAAGGCATAATAATAAGTGTATGTCATATATAATTGTCGTTGCAAGAATGGTTGTTTCAGAGTAGGAATAAATGAATCATTTTAGGGGGTGGAGCGCAATGATTTTATGTTATGAAGGGAGTGAGGGTGAAGGTTACTACAACTGGTCTTTATCTTGAAGACAAAATATATGGGCTATTATTTGGTAATTCGGTGAGTGTCTACAAGGAACTCACTGGGGATTGATAGCCTGGGATCTGGGGGTATGTGTGACTAGATGTTGTGTGAGCTTGGGACGTTTGGATTGATATCTGTTGATGGTATATACAGCTTGTGGGATACGAATTTTTGTATACCCAATGAGAAAACAATAATCTCTCCTCAGAATATGATGGGGGTGGGCTTGTGGGGTGATGACACTCGGCGCGTGTGTATTACTGTAAGATGTTTATGTCATATTTTGTGGCTTGAAAATGAGTGATGGAACATACGCAAAACTGAAAGTATCGTGTCTGGCGGGGCGGGTGGCACAACATAGGTCGCGTGCGCAGGAAGTATTAACTCAAAACATTAATTATGAGTAGGAGTCAGGGGTGGTAAATATGGGTAATAAAGCTTGGCAGAGGAAGTTGGAAGGTAATAAAGGATGATGGGAAGAAGAAAATAACAAATACACGCGGATCTTGAAAGGGGGTCTGAAGTTTAGGGTCTGGAGTTTGGTATTTGGAGTTTAGTGTCTGCACTGGTGTCCTGATGTGGCGGTAGTCCTCAACTTTGAATACGATGGAGCTGGAACAGAGACAGATGTGTCGTTTGGAAAAAGCTAGATTGGGTGCCGACGAGCTGAAGATCTTGAAAAATCAGAAGAGAAACTTGGGGATATTGCTGGTCAGGGCCACTAGGTATTTCCTTGTGAACCCTGTGAACAGAGGCGGATCCGCGCGTATTTCCACTAGAGAACGATTGGAAAGGGATACGTATATATATATTATGAAGGAACGTTGCAGAATCTATGTTGAAAGCAGGGGTTTTCGGGCAATCGAACGGCTCACGACAAGGGGCGGAAGAATGAGAAGTGTCTTCGAAGCCCAGAAAGCAGTAACTGTGTCCGATAAATTGTTACATTTGACAAAGGCGGTGGGCGAAATGTTGCTAAACATCTTGGACGTCTATTGTGCTGAGGAATTCAGATTAGAATGTATAGAAGATAAACGACAACACAGATTGATTCCCTATCTACAGAAGCGCACAGGCCTGGCGAGAAAACTTATAGTCGCTAACTTGGAATCGGATATTGACTTTGCGACCCTGGGTGACGTATTACCAGAAGAGTATTTGCCAGACATAATGACAAGAAAGGTGAGTTATATGGAGTCTCACAAATTAGTGGAAGATGGGGGCATCCCCGTGTAAGCATATACTGTCTATATTTGTCGTGGTCGATTGGTAAAACGTCACCAGTTGCTAGGGAGTGGGAAAAAACAAGACTATAATGGGTAGGTGAAGATGGACCTAGGGTATATAAAGCATGCCGGTGGAGGGGGGGGGGGGGGACCAGGGATATATAGTATTGTCACAGGAGATAGACCTGGTATAATAGGGTTTGCATCACTGTAGTGAAAGATGGATACAAGAAGGGGGAGTGAGATGATTAATGCGGAAATTATTAGGAGAACAGATAGGGCTGCCAGAATGGCAGCCATCTTGAATCAACAGGTCAGGGCCAATTGGTTAATGCTCGAAATCTTGAAATTCTTCATGTTGTCTCCATCTCAGAGATATCCGGAGTTTGAGCCCATTAGAAGGCTGCAAAAGGAGACGCATAGCGTTCGCTTGAGAAAAGCGGCATTTGATTTTTTAAGAGGCCTACGTTATGAGCCTATTCGGTCCTTGACGATTGATATCTCGCAGAGACATACTCTCACGCCACTAAGGAGGCTACAGGATACGGTATGCATTATCTCGGATTTAACATATGAAATTTTAAACATGTTTCGTCCAAGGGTGAGGGGGATATTCCCTGAAAATATGGAGCAAGCGGTAAAATTCCTGGACAAGCTAACAGAAATGTCTGAGGCAACTATAAGACATCACCTGTCGTTGCCGGTGGATGTATATCAAATCGAGCTAAGATTGCCTCTGTCATGGATGCCCGTGGGCTTGAAGGTGAGTTCTGGACAATTGAACCCATAGGTACACAATACATATCTGAAATGTGCAGGGTTATGTTATGAGGGTATATTAGGCTTTATGATAAGTTTGGGGCTCTGTTGGATCCATGGTGACATGGTATACATGTAAGAATTATGGAGGTATAAGATGCCTACGTGCAACTCATTGGGGTGTCGGGGTTGTGTGGAGATGCAAATTTAAAATTCATGTAAGGAAATTGAAACGAATTGGAGGCGCATTTAGTCTTTTGATCGAGTGTAATGTACTGTGCTGGATTCAGGTTGGGGTAATGGAGCCAGTAACCTAAAATGGTGGGATTATTGGTGTATTTTGATGGGGGCTGGAACGTATGAAAAGTGGAGCTTGGAAGGCAAGACAGTTAAAATTAGACACAGCAATTGGGCTCAAGCAGTCGAAACCCATAAGTAGCTTGCAAGCGGTTGGGGGGGGGTTGTTCTATAAATTGCAAGACAGGCCTCATACACGATAAGTGGCTAGGTGTCATTATGCAGTATTTCATCTAGCAGAGGAAGGTCATGAGCTGGGACACCCGTACCCTAACTTGATATGGGGATGTGTCGTATGCTTGAGAGGGAGGAGGGAAGGAGCAAGCCCAATAGGTCTTGGACTGGTCTGGTCTTAGATATAAGCTCAGCACAGCCAGAGGGGGAGCATCACTTGACTTTTGTACAGGGATCAGGAACGAACTTGCATATAGAAAGAACGGGGACTAGTATCTTACTACAGGACTAGGATCGTAAGATGTTCGGACTCATAATAGGGTGAGTTTACTAGAAGTATATCACTTTTACATAGGCCAGTGAAGGCTAGTGTGGATTTCTCAGCATTAAGCCGTTTTTCATTATTTGCTAACTTCTTGTTTTTAGGATCATGATGTGCATGCCATATAGTTGCATGGCTACAACGGTTCTAAGGCACAACTATGGAGTGGTATTCACTGACCGTGGTACATTGATAACAGGGGTGGAAACTTTGAGTTTAGACTTCCGTTCTGAGCTGAATATTATACCTCCACAGCCGATCCAGATAGTTAAGGGAGAGTGGCCAAAAGGTTATGAAATGGTGGGGGAGTCTTTAGACAAGTATATCAGGGAGCTACATTCGAGGGCCGCAAGGGAGTATGAGCGTGCAAATCACTTGAGAAATATTTTGCAGCGCCCTAAACGATTAAAAAGAAATTATCTGGCCCCGTTTGGGAAAATTGTGGCTGGGATTCTCGATCTATCAACTAACTCTGATTTAAGAAACGTAGAAAGACACATTATTCATAGGCTTGCACCAGGGATAATAAGAAACCCACACCTGAGGGATGAGGCTCTCATGAAGTTAGTGGCCAATTCCAATATCATATTTAGGTTCCTAAGATCGCATGTAAACGAATCAATAAGCGCCATGGATGAATTAGAAGATAAATGGCTACGCTTTGCGAATAAGACGGCTCAATTATCGGACATAATGCACGAGGAAGTGGACTCACAGGGGAGAATCCAACAGCAGCTCCAAGGCTCAATTTTGGAATGCCTGGCGATAAGAAATTACATTGAAGATATAACGATAGTGGGTGATGTCTTGGAAACATTAAGAGAGGGAAAAATACATGAGTCACTTGCCAAGGTATTTATGGAAAGTCAGTGGGAAGAGAGAGTGAGACAGGTATTAGGAGATAACAGCGCTTTGAACATTTTAGGGGATTATATCGACTGGAATACTAACGTTGGGGTACAGATAGGGCCCAACAATACGATCAACATACTGGTACCAATTTCCCTAGCAAACGATTCGGAGCCCCTTCAGTTGTATGAAATGGAGGTGTTTGATACGCCATTGCATGTGCACAGGGAATCTCAGGATGGATGCACACGATTGAGATCGGCCACACAACGCATGTTGGCCCAACGCGGCTCAGGGGAATTAATGGAGGTAGACGCCATTGAATTAATGCAATGTACTAAAAAAGGGAGCTATATATGTCCATTCACCTTCATAGATAATTCAGGAAAGGATGAGGACTGCATGATCGCTTTATTTAATGACCATAGTGCCAATGTTCTTAGGTATTGCATGTTTGACATGTACTTGAAGAAAAGGGCGCCAGACATTGTTAAAAATGTGGAGGGGTCAACGTACTTGCTTATAAATAAGGGACCCAAGGGGTTACTGACATGCAAAAATAGTACAAGGCAGGTCAATATCGTGGGGATCACTGTGTTCGAGGTGTCCTGCGGATGCACCCTGCAGATTGACCACCATAGATTGGCACCAAAGGAGCTGACGTGTAGAGAATTAAGCGGGGTAGAGGTTTCTGTGGCGCATGGGTTTAATTTGGCATTTGCAAGAAGTTTTGGTATACCGGTGGGAAACTTTTCGGGAGAAAGCCTCACTAATTTCTTGGTACATTTAAATTTGCCAACAGGTAAGGAACTAGGGAAAATGCTAACAGCAATGTCCCCCCAGCAGTTTGCAAAAGGAATGGAGGTAAATAAGGTTGCGAGAGAAATTAAGAGTAACATGGAGCAAGGTGAAGCATGGCAATATAAGGCATGGCGAGATCTAACAGATCTAACTGTAACGCCGCAGGTACCACTGGTATTCTGGCTAATAGAAATGATACATGTATTGATAACCATTTATCTTTGCTATAGAATTTTCAGAATGCTCGCGATCATTGGATCGTTAAAAGGGGCGTTGGCAGGGAAGATCGGCTCAACCCTGGAACTATTTCCAGAAGATAGTTGGGGCAAGATCGAATGGGGAACACAAGGCCCCGCCCTGAACTCAGATTCACTTGAAGCAGGCAAGTCTGGGGAATGGCCGTCATATGGTACGATGCTGGCAGGACTAGTAGTAGTATACGTGTTGGGACAACTAATACGACGGATCTGTAATGGGTGTGGATGTAGAAAAGCTCGAGGCCATAACACGGCAGGACACACAATACTTAGCCTCCGTGTACAGGAGGGAGAGAAGCGGTATGCTCTTTTCCTATGTAAATTGGTATATCCAGTGGAGGTACTCAGATCGGCCACGCCACCTGTCGTCACGGGAATGGTAGCAAAACAGGTTTGCTGCTCGTTCAGGACAGTTGTTCGACTTAGGTGGCTTGGGGGCCTAGAGGTAGAAAATGCTGGTTCAGCAGAAACGGTCGAGTTGCCAGAAGAAATAGTATTCTGGTCACTAAGACCTGCAGAAAAGATCGAGCTTCTTAACTCCACTTCCAACAGCCGACTCCTGGTAGCCACTAATCTCCATGGAAATGAAGCAGCTGTTGGTTCAAAACTATAAAAACGTAAGTAGGTAGGGTGTTGCGCATGCGAGGGGACCTGCAAGACTTCTTCAAGTTGGTATCATACAGATTTTCTTTAATTAAGACAGAAAATACTATAACTATTGGTGGAATATTGAATAATGCATGGCTGCCATAGGCAGAACAAAAGGCCCCTCTAGGGACTAATGAAAAGTAATAATAATGCATGTAAATATAACATAAAAACCACAAATTAATGGTTGTAACCTCCCCTGATCTTTAACATATGTATGACTGAAGGAGAGTGAATGAAGCATCACTTAATGGGATAATCAGTGTTGGTAATATAAATCTGTGTATGACCTGTAAAGGAATGTATACGGTGTCTAAATCCTCCTATTTATGACTCATTACAGGAGGAGAACGACCAAGGCCCGTTGGACCACATGGCCGGTAACACTCCAAGCGTGAGTCGGTAAAAAGACATTTTGCATTAACCTTCGAGCAAGCAGACACCACGTGACGATTCCCGGACGAAAAAGAAATGCCATGTTGTCCGTTCGCCCCCACGTGGGCTCTCTCCATCCGGCAAACGGGGCGGTCCGTTTGGATAAAAAGAACTTTCCTTATGCTTAGTGATGATTCCACAACGCGTTTGGCGCACACACCCGGCTTAACAGACCACGCGCCACTACTTCGCCTTGCCTGACGCTACAACCTAGTTTACATATACTACTACGCTCATCCCAACGTGGCGGAACTTTAACCTAATTTATCGATACTTAGTATACATGATGGGATACTCATTAAAAAGTTAGCTAATATGTACTCAATATACTCATTATAGTTAGCCAATTGATATCACTAGTGCTATATATATTTGTGTGATCAGGATTATCATTGTTGCTATATTGTTGTCTCTTTGATTTGCTTGTTATGTTTCTTCTTGTACTATCCCATATTTGGATTTTATTTACTGTTTGAGCGTGCAAATCACTTGAGAAATATTTGCAGCATGAAGCTGGTTCCTTATATTGTAACACCATTTATCCCCAACGTGTCTCCCTATCCTATATATAGACATATAGATAATACCCAGGTATCCAGCCCTACCCGGTCCCCTTTCCAGACACATTCGAATTAGTAAAGTTATGGTTTTAGTTAATTGCGTTTTCTCGCCCACTGCAGGTATCCTTGTGGCATTGCCCATAAATTGTTCATGTGATCTGAATAAGGCTGCATAGGGCCACCTGTCAGTTCCACCCCAAGGTGCTAATATATATACCTCATGCATGGCTATTCATGCTGGGTTGTTTTCCTTTCATAATGGGGGGGGGGGGGGGGAGGGAGGGGGTAGCGCGTGCTTCACCATTGCGGTGGCAAGTCACAATATTCAGGAGGAGGCTGATTTCTTCTAGCACGTCCATGAATGCTGGTACTATCTGCTAATCTTTGCTAATCACATACAAGGTTTGACAATGTCCATTATTAATGTTCAAATGTTTTTACTGGCAATAGTTATCAACCACTGTCAAGAATGTTCTTATTAGCAACAAATCGTCCATATTATCCCCATACTTTTTGGTTTCTAGTGAGGTTCTGTAGGGCAGTTCCTGGGCACTTGATTATAGTACAAATCCCTAGCCTTAGTCTTAGCCAGGCGGTCAAGCCTATCGCTGGATGTGGAATTAAGGGATATAGGTGCCTGGGCATGGCTGGTAGAACAAAAGAGGGGTAAGGATGACACCCACGAGTGGGCGTAGGTCTTTAATCTTACGGGATGTGCGGGCTCATCTTAGGATGAAGTCTGCCATCTAGCCGGGATGCGGCTCATCATGTAATCACGCATTCTATCTTCCAGCACTGTTGTTTGTCTGACGGCCCTCATGACGCTCAGACACATTCCTGCATTCGGTCTGATAAAATCATATTGCCACATTGGAATCGGCATTATTTTTGTGCCAAACCTTGGGGAGGGAATATGGGGTAAAGAGATGAAAAGCCTAATATATGGGAGTCCTTCCATAGACTCTAGAGTGGATGTTACTTGTTACTCATTGCTCATTGTTGGCGGCTGGGTGTGCGGCCCTAGGGCCATACGCCCCTCCACATTCTGCTCTTCTATGCATACAGTCATGGTATATGTACTCGGGTGGAGAGTGTCAGGTGTATATTCATAATATATGGGACTTCCCCCTTCTATTGGTATATCGAGTATAGAATCCAATGTAGAGTGAATGCTGGTGCCATCTATCCCTTTTCCTACTCTAAAGGCCGGAATGGGCTTCGTCAATATCACAAGAAGTTTCTTGTAAAGCTTTGATTGTTTTTGAGTGCAGAACAATCACCTTCAAGTGTTTGGCTCGGATCACAGGGGTGGTTCTGGTGGGTCCACGTAGGATCTCTTTACACAATCAATAAATGATAAATTACTTCAAAATAATTAATCTAATTCTTCTCCCATCTGGGACAGTGTTTCTCCCATTTAACTGGAACACCCCCGTTGCTCCCCCCACATCCTGCATAATTAGGTGTTTTGCTATGTGCGTTGGTTAACGCGGTTGAATTCGCCATTCGGGAACACACAAAATAAGAGTAAAAATAAAAATATAGTCTCTGCAAGGTCCCAAATTTCCTGTCCTGACTTACATCTTATATTACTATTGCTTATGGCTTTTTGGTACAAAATACGCCCAATTTAACCCATACCCCATAGTTACCCCTATATAATTACCAAGTTTGTGCGTTCAGATTTGTACACGAGCGCGTAGGCGATTTTATTGTTAAGATGACGGGAAAAATGTACTACAAGAGGCAAGAGAATGTATTGTATTTATGAGCTACCATGAATCTTGGATTTTGCGTGCGCGTAAGCGATTCTAATTGTTAAGGGAGAAAGATGTGTACCTCCTAGAATTGTTATGTGTATTCATGGCTATATTTATCGAGTGTCGGGACGAAAATTTTTAGGGGGATTTTTCTTGCTTATCGAGTAAAAGGGTAGTGTAGTAACCGTGGTTAACACGAGAGGGCAGTAGGGTGGGTAGTAGGATAGGACATGTTTCTTTTACTGAGGCATGCGCTAAGGGAAGGGGAGGGGCTAGAGGGAGGGAAAGGTATCATAGGATAAAGGGTCCACCAATACGGATACCCGACACTCACCCCCCCTGGGTATATATACGGGGAATACTGGGATATACATAAGAAGAATATATACATAGAACGGGAGAGACTTGGGACATTCATATAGACTGGAATATAGAGAGATATGCGGTAGATACCACGACGTACTAGACGCACTATGTGTGCTAGAACCAATATATTATAACACCCTGATCTCGGATTGTCATGCAGTAACAACCGTAAGAATACAGGGAAGGAGTCTCATAAGATCTCATATGACTCAATGTCTATACTAACATCAACCTAGCATCTATGTACAGGCTAAGATACAATATACAAGTAGTGGCGTACTAAAACTCATCGTGTTGTGTTGTTCATACCGGAAACCTACAGCTACTATATATCACCATGACTCTCTATTCAATATCGCCTATCGTCTCCTACAATATCACGTTCTATATTAAACATCATGAGAGGCAATACCCCGAAGTCCGAGTATATTCGAATGCATATGAATACTAGCTAGATATATTCACCCTGGCCCGATGCACCGCCCAATAGCATAAAGATCCGAAGCTACGCGCGCAACACTAGCCCCTAGGAGCTACTACGGTAGAATGGAAAGGTTGTAGCCCTTGAGTTTGAGGCCTGCAGTTAAGGTCTACCCATATAGTTAAGCCTAAGTATGTGGGCTTTAGCTTTTAAGTTAGTTAACGGCCAAATTATGACAAATGCAGTATTTCTACTCACTTTCTTTTCCCTCTCCTCCCTTGTATTTGTTTATCAAAACACAGGAAGTTGACATTGACGGTGGCGCCGACTAGTGGAGTCTACAGGAGTCAATTCTTAGCACTCACATAGTCTTTCTTCCTTAAAACCTGTCGAATCGTTAATGGGAATGTCATAGTACCATCTCCAAGCATAATACATGTACTATATATTAGTTTTACACCAGATTTACCCATAAACAGTTAAATAAACCTGTTCATCACAGCAGGTTTGACTGCTGGCATTGCAACGGGGTTTGGAGTAGCAACTTTTACCATTTTCGGCACTTCCTGCTGATGGAGTTCTGTAAACACAGTGAGTAAAAAATATTGCATTTGAATACTATCTAAGTTTAGTTTGAAAGCAAAGTTGAGCGGTCCTGTGTCTTCATAGTGATTTAAAGTTGGAACACACAGCTACTTACGGGCCTGATTGTTTCTGATGAATAGAGATGGGGAAGGAGAAATCGGGAAATCTGCCTGGCCCTGGAACTTGTGGAAGTGAAGAACTTGTTGGCGGGAGGTAGTGGGTAGGAGCGCCCCCGGAGCGCCCTGGGCCTACTGACACTACAAGCCTTCGCAAGACAAATAAATATAGTAAACACCAAAACCGTCCGAATTCGAGAAATGGAGCTTCGATGCACTTGTCAATAATTGCGTCATGGGCTTAAAGAGAAGTATGATGATTTAAACGGCTATGCCGTCATATCAACCTGAATAAAATTCGTGCAAAAAAAAATCCCCCCCCCCCCCCCTCGGGTAAGACATCTAAAATCCCCGACCCCAACATAGGCACATTTTTCGCATTATATATGTTCAATAAATTCATTCATTCATGTTTTTGTTATTTTAAAATATAAACAAGAAAATACCTTCAAACAATCGTTCTCTAATCCCTTCAGGATATTACTTTAGGATATTGTGTGCATTCATTTACAGACCGTTTAGAATAGAACCAAATCAACATATTCCCAACCAAGACGTAGAGTAGTGGATATATCCTGGATATGAGAGAAACCTCGCCGTATCTGTAGTCAAGATAGGCTTCCAGATGGAGGAGAAAAAGGATCACAAACCCCCCAAGTCTAACATTCCTGCAGACCCTGGACTTGAGCGTGCTTGTGTTATTGTGACTAGAGATGGTGGCACAGACCCTGAAACAGAGCCTGCTTGTGTTACTGTGACTAGAGATGGTGGCACAGAGCCCAGTGATGGAGAACATCCAGTACTTATTCCACACATGGATGGACCAGATGTAGTCATCAAGGAGGAGGAAGGTAGTGATGGAGAGGACATACTTACTGGTGAGATATTTTTATTATGTGGATAGAACTGTGTATTAACCAGATATATATTGACTAGACATGTCATGTTGTTTGTGCCAGTTTCTGACTGATAAAGAAGCAATATTCTTATTGTTTTTGTCATATATGATATTGATCAGTGATGTGAGAAACAAACACATTCAATAATTTTACCATTAATTATCATGGCAAAGCATCATTTTACCCCGCGTGACCAAGTCAGTGCATGGCGACGGGTTGCCAAAGGCTGACTGTGTGTGTGCCTGCCTAAGGTTTTATATATATAGAACTTTTATTCACAATCACACATAATACAATCTGAAGAAGGACGAGATCCTCACCACCGGTGATCTTCCTGGTGGCTCTTCTAAATTAAATTTTTGACAATTCCAATTTGAGATAATGAATAAATCTTAAACTAACGTCGAAGATGTCATTATAGAAGTAAAATTATGTTAATATATGTAAAAGATGGTAATAGAGGCTGTTGAGGGAGAAAGTCCTTGCAATGTTCTTATTCGAATATTCATATTAATAAAAAGTTCCATGAGGTGCAATATTCTTGTGTAATGTTCGCGTGTAAAAAAATGTTGTGAAATGCAGTAAAAAGGGCATACTGGGTTAATCAACCTATTCCCATCCTTCAAGTCAACCTATGTCGTCTGTCACCTCCTTCTATGTCAAATATTTCATTCCAGTCTATCTCAGATTTAACTTTGGACTTAATAATAATACAATATTCTTTATTTGCCAAGATTAAAATAGTACAGAAAGCACAAATGAAGGTTGTACATATCAGACCAAGGTAGTTTGATCTGTTCTTCCCATGTGTGTTGACTAGCTAGATTTGGGTTGACTAGGGGTTTTATGTAGGAACTAAGTTAGGATTTTTAAGGGTGAACATAGGTATGTAGATAAAAGATTAGATACAGGGTAAACAGTGGTAGACAATATGTGATCCGTTTTAGGAAAATGAGTCATAAGTCGCAAAATATTGATTTTGAGATATCACCCTATTTGAAAAGAGGAGATCGAGCTGATTCCAATGATAGTAAACAGTATACATCTAATAAGTATTTCTTTATTTTAAATTTGATAATTTTATTTTGAAAAAAAAAAAGGTTTGTAATGTTTCAGGATGGGTTATTATTACCAGTAAATTAACTAAATATACTCCATACGAAGGCCTTCAAAACGCAAGGATATATTTTGAACAATGTCATGAAATTTGTTACATGGATTCATGACTATAAGTGCTAAAGCCTAAATATATCAGAACGTTTCAATAAAAAGATCTCGTGGAAAAATCACTTTGAAAAATATCAATTTTGCGACTTGCGACTCATTTTCCTGAAACACATCACATATGGTAACATAGGTGGTAGTGAATATTGGAACTGCATTCTCTTAGCAACCTACCCTATTGCCGTTTTTCAGCAAATAAATTAAATAATATACTCATTATTTACAGAAATTAAAACAGAAGATGAAGCCGATTCTATTGACCTCCTCCTAGCAAGTTATTCTCTAGATGGCGAGGATATGAAAGTGAAGGAGGAACTGGAGATCAAGTCAGAAATGGGAGACAGTGACTCAGAGATGTTGCTAGGTTTGTAAACTTTGTTTTCCCAACTGGAGCTCCATACATGTTTATTTGCTTTACTATTATTCAGAACATTCCAACCTTGAATTATCATGGACAGTTAGTTGTGAATACATTTTTTTAATTATTAAAGTTTCTTTTAAGCACAAGCTATGTTTTATCCACAAAAGCTTAGGGGACCAGGTGGCAGGACTGCATGTTGTTTTCTATGGTTTGTTTTACTTGTTTTAAGCAGTGTTAGATGGCAGCACTGTTTGGTGTCCACTCTACTTGCTACAACTACAAGCGAGTGATGTTTTATACTGTCATTTACATAGATGAAGGAGAAAGAGCTGTCAAACTGGACAGTGACAGTGACAGCGACCTATCAGACTTTGCTGTAAGTTCTGACGAGGAGGAGGACATTGCAGCAGACGACACAGAGCAGGAAGTGACATCATCAGACGCTACCACTAGACTGGACCAACAGTGGGACGAGGTAAACCCAGTTGAAGATGAAGCCATGAGACCGACTAACTTTACCTTTTCCGAAATGTCTGGACCCAAGGACATCAGCCAAGACACAGTCGCTCCGATCGACTTCTTCGCGTTGTTCTTCAGTACGAGTGTAGTCAATCATATCGTCACCGAGTCCAATCGGCACTTTAACCAAACTAAATCCAAATACAATGAGCTTGTGAAGCAGGGACAAACCAGATCGAAAAGTTTCGAAAGGCTTTCTGCTTGGTTTGAAGACTCAGGGAAAATGACAGTAGATCGTCTAAAGGCTCTGCTCGGACTTATACTCAATATGAGTCTTGTATGGAAAGCCAAAATGAAAGACTACTGGAACAACAAAGATGAAATGCAACGAACCCCGAGCTTTGCCAGATGTTTTGCTCGCGACAAGTTTTTCTTCAGCCTGCGATTCCTGCATTTTAACGACAGTTGTAAAATGGTGGGGAAAGGATCGCCCGGGTATGACCCACTCTATAGAATAAGGCCAGTCCTGGATATGATGACCAACACCTTCTCCCAATACTACACTCCTCAGAAACACATCTATATTGATGAGTGCTTTATTGGGTTCAAGGACCAGACTAACCTACCAAAATATATCCGCAGTGACACTAACTCTAGAAGGGGAGTGAAGCTGCATATGTTAGCTGAAAGCACGTCTGGTTATATATATAATCTACTCGCCTATGCAGGGAATGCCAGTCCTGTGTCGTCAGTACATGGTCATGGATATGCTATCGTATTTAACCTAATGAAGGATCTGTTGCAGAAAGGGCACATACTTATTTTAGATCATTTCTATACTTCCATCAAACTTGCCCAAGATCTTTTCGCTAAGGCAACTTACTTGGTTGGGAGCATGAAGAGAACCAGCAGAGGTTTACCAGTCCAGATAACATCGGCTAAAGTCCCTCAGCCCTACGGATCTGTACACGCAAGAAATAGATATATCCTCTGTAGTGCCTTCAAGGAAAAGGAGTCACGGTCTAGGCCAATAATCTTGTTATCAACTACTAACATCGCCAAGGATGTTTCACTGAAGCATCGTGGCAAAACAATCCTTGTGCCAGAAACTGTCGGAGAATACAATACAAAGATGGGAGAGTGTCCTCTGACAGATTCCGATACTTATGAAGATGAGAGGAATTATAAATGGGATGTGAAAGTCTTCATAAATATGCTACACAAAAGCATCCTCAACGCTTATATTCTCTACACACAGACTCTTGCTGAGAGAAAGGCAAAGCACCCTGATCATAGTACCATGAACTATGAGCCAATGAGTAGACAACGGTTCCTTAAATCTGTGGTAAAGTCTATGCTGGATAAGCATAGTGATACTAACGCCCCTCCAACCTCAGAGATCAACCCAGAAGATGAGTGTGCCCTTGTGAAACTTCCCCTTGTAACCACAAAGGGAGGCAAGACAAGGCTCCAGGAGAAACAGTGTGCGGTGTGCAGTACTGGCCAGAAAAGGAAGAGGTCTACGTATGAGTGCTTCAAATGTCATACTGGTGTCTGTCCGCAGTGCTTCGAGGCTCATAAACGACAGAAAACCAAGTAAAGAGAGAGAGAGAGAAGTCCTTGTAAATTGAACCAGAATAATAGATCTGTAAATAAGCTGTAAATAGACTGATTTCTCTACGTTTATATTGGATTAACCCTGATGACAGCCAATGAGGAACAAAATAGGAATAGGGGAGTTGCATAGCCGCCATTTTGAATCTTGATTCGCATGGAATTATGGGAGTAATGGTACAGTATTAAATCTAAAAGAAACATGTTATGTTCAGCATGAAATATTTCTCAATGTTCTAATGTCAATATCCATGTGTTATACATGTTTCCATAACCCTTGACTTCATCGTTCCCATCATGCATTTGATTTTCATAGATGATTTATACAAGCTATGATATTGGTGAAAACATTCTTGCAATTTTCGATAAAATATTGCCAAATATTAGTATGTCGAATTTCAACAGAATCCATCCCAGCATGCACTGTAACAGACATGCGCAGTGAGACATGCAACTCCCCTATTGGTAGGTGGGCACATGCACTTTGTCACCTTTTTCAGTATTAGATATATTCTCTTTCAGGTGGATTTACTGATCCTAATTCATGGGCAATGCAACATCCAATGGTCTCGGGGAATTATTCTAAATAATATTTGTTCTCAAAGTTTCCCTCTATGATATTTTATCATGAACTTCAATTTCTCCTGTTATTGATACAACGTATTGTGAATAGATATAATTATAATCAAATGTATGCCTTGCTTATATTTTATTCCAATATCGAACTTATTCCCATTCCTCAATAGAAGATAAAACTAATAAATGTATGGCATCGGTTTATGGCAGTCTCATCTGTTTAGGGGAAAAAGATATTTTCTTCCCAGTTATCAAGCAGAAAACTTAAATTTTTGAATTTTAGGAAACTGTCTTCCACAACCTTAATAAAAAATGTTTATTTCATGTGAATATTTGTTTTAAACGAGAGAAACGTGCCTTTTTCAAGGTTCCTCAGTACAAAATCTTTTCATGCTTTTATTAGTTTTTTTTTTATAAACGAATCAATAGGAAAGCTTTGTCATTGTCAATTTTCCTACGTTTGGGAGTGTTTTTTAAGTAGACTGTAAGGGCTGTGGTATGGGTTGAAAAGCAAACATCTAATTAGGAGGGTGGGTGGGGGCGGGATAGCCTCATTTTTACCTTTGGATTTGGAAACTTTTTATTTGGCTTATTAGTTTAACTTTCCTATTGCAGATGTAAAAATAGAAGCTGAAGCTCTTTCTTCTTGGGACCTTCCTCTACCAAGTTATTCCTCTCCTGTTGCTGAAGATGGAAACAAGGAAACAGAAGTGAAGGCAGAACACCTCAGTATAACATCCTACAAACGGGCTAGTGATTCTACCAGTGAGTCTGATGCTTCCCATGTGGTGAAAAGGAACAAGATATCTGGGGAGATACCCTTGCCTAGTGGAGGGAGCTTTATGAGTGTAAGCAGCCAACAAACTTGCCAAGATCCTGATACCAACATATTGGGTGTTTACCCTGGTATGATATCCTACAAACGTGCTAATCATTCTACCAGTGAGTCTGATGCTTCCCATGTGGTGAAAAGGAACAAGATATCTGGGGAGATACCCTTGCCTAGTGGAGGGATGTTTGTTGACTTATTGAGGACAGAACATATTCCCTCAGTACAACCAGTTATTGAGATAAAGCCTATATCTCCTGTATTCACAATGTCAGCAAATCCACCAGTCAACCATACACCACCTACTGTTGTCAAGCCAGATAAAGACCATTGTACCAATGTCAAAATTAATGACACAAGCCTATCTGAAGTCCGGGACAAATATTATGATACAGGTTTGTTCACAGCCTTCAAGGCTTCATATTCGCTTTTCTGTCACAAACTGAAAATAAAAATGTTGGTAGGTCTGTAAAAAAAGATTCTTTAGCCGATGTCAACATTTTCTTACATAGCAAGCAAAAATCGTTATGGGCCACATCACAGGTACATTCAGTGCAATAGTGTCCCTCATACCACATTCTCATTAGGTTCTAACTACCATTTACACATAATTATAGGCAGTGAGGATGAAGCACCAGAGGGCAGCACCCTTGACATGGAGGACGAGCCTGGGGCCGGAAGTACTCACCTCAAAGTAAAACAGCTGCGGGAACAATACAGAAATGGTAAATATAGTCAATGGTCCTTTGAGGTTTTAATATTCATCTTTTTTGGTTGAAAGAGTAAGGATATCACTTCAAGTTCCGACAGACAACTTCGAAATTTCGGTAGTGACTTTTATTTTCCCATGTTTCAGGCTAGGGTGCCCTTTGTCTTTTTTATATTGTTTTTAAGATGTGCATTGGTAGACCCGCCTACCGTACTGCATCCAAAACTCAAACCAACCTGTTACACAGCCATAATAGGGAATTAACATGTGCCATTACACCTGTTACGGTGTATCCTAGGATGGATCCTGATGAAATCTGACATATATATTTGGAAAGATTTGTATTGAAAATTGTAAGAATGTTCTCACCAATATCATTTTATAAGCTTTTTTATAGCTTTATAAATGATCTATGAAAATCAAATGCGTGATGGGGACATGTATTATGGAAATATGTATAACACATGGATATTGACATTAGAGCATTGATAAATAGTCCATGCTGAACATGGCATGTTTTCTATAGATTTTAGACTGTACCATTAGTCCCATAATTCCATGCGATTCAAGATTTAAAAAATGGTGGCTATGCAACTCCCCTATTGGCTCAAGAAAGTTCTGTACCCGGTCCATAGTGCAATATTATGTATCTAAATCAAGGGTAAATGAACATACTACATGCAATTAAATCATTGAAACAAGCGATAAAGTTACAAAGATTTGGATTAGCGAACAAATGCTTTTAAAGTGACTTTCTCTTGTGGATCTAGTAATTCTTTTCCATTTTTAAGATACATATTAGAAATATTTTCACATTTTTACAGCAGTAGTACAAGGGTTTGTTTGCAAGTAAACCTTGTCTCACTCTCTGTTCTCTATCCATATCAGTCCTATAAGTCATAATATGAGTGAATTGAGTTGGACTTGTGTTGTAATAGCTTAGAATACCGACTCAAATATATTCATACTATTTACAATACGTCTTGCTCTCTTCTATCCATGCCCAGTTACTGTCCCCACATACAAGAAAACTGTAGAAAGAAAGCGCAACTATTACAAGCTGGATTATTGTCTCTTCTGTGGAAGACCGTTTGGAGCATCAATAGCGAACCACTATGAGAATATCCACCCACATGAGGAGGAAGTCCAACATATCCTGAGGCTGCCGCTAAACAGCTTGTCCCGCAAAGCAGAATGGACGAGGATACGTAACGAAGGCAACTACCGCCACAACATCCAGGTATGAGAATAGAAAATACAGATAGTGTCACCTTTTCACAGTCTAGGCTCAAAGCCGAGGAGATCCCTCCAAACTGAGGGAATGCAGATATTGTCACCTTTTCTCAGTCTAGGCTCAAAGCAAAGCAGATCCCTCCAAACTGAGGGAATGCAGATATTGTCACCTTTTCACAGTCTAGGCTCAAAGCAGAGCCGTTCCCTCCAAACTGAGCGAATGCATATCGATATTGTCACCTTTTCACAGTCTAGGCTCAAAGCAGAGCCGTTCCCTCCAAACTGAGGGAATGTAGATACTGTCACAGTCTAGGCTTAAATCAGAGCAGATCCCTCCAAACGGAGGGAAATCTCACTCACTCCCTCTCACCTCTCCCGCCCTTGATATAACCATATTAAATGTAGTTATACGGGCATAAAGATCTCACTCACTCACTTGCCTATACCAGGAATAAATACTTCATTACTTTGTTACCATTTGTGTTACACTAGTTGTAACAGTGCATTATTCTGTTATTTACCTGTTACACTAGTTGTAACAGTGCATTATTCTGTTATTTACCTGTTACACTAGTTGTAACAGTGCATTATTCTGTTATTTACCTGTTACACTAGTTGTAACAGTGTATTATTCTGTTATTTACCTGTTACACTAGTTGTAACAGTGCATTATTCTGTTATTTACCTGTTACACTAGTTGTAACAGTGCATTATTCTGTTATTTACCTGTTACACTAGTTGTAACAGTGCATTATTCTGTTATTTACCTGTTACACTAGTTGTAACAGTGTATTATTCTGTTATTTACCTTTATTGTACATCAAATCCCGCAGGTGCTCAAAGACGGCAAAGGTGAATTGGTGATCTGCAGACGTCCCGCAGGCAAAGGAAAGCAGCAACATCACGCCTGGGATTTCCTGCCGTGCGAATATTGCCTGGGCTTTGTGTTAAAGGTAAATCGGCCCGCTTTTCTCTTTCTTGTTCAAATAGAAACTTTTTACTACATGGAGTTGCTACAATTCACTGTTATTACTGAACAAGAGTCCAATAGACAAACCATCCAAATATGTCTCTGAAAGTAAAGAAATGAAATGTTGTCCAATCTGCAAACTATGAAGTTCTAAGCAGTGGAACCGAAATATGTTGTAAACAATGCTATTCAGTCTATCAGTGACCAGTGATTTCCACATTATGATGGGGTAAGTTACATACTTACCCAAATAGTGTGTGGTGCTAGAATCAAGCAAGGTAAATACCAGTCTTTACTTAAAAAATGAATGAATCATGGAATGTTCTTTAAACTTTGGATTTAGAATGAACATGGTTGGGGGAACCCCAAAAGCCCCCCAAAACTATATGTCATTGAATTAGTTTTTATTTCAGGGACCACTGGAATTTATTACTGTTCACTATAGAAGTCTATGGGAAAACGGGTATTTTCTGCATTTTCCACAATGGCATATGATTGAATCATACAATTTTCTTTTAAATCTGCATATACATTGCTGACATGTTATTCTACCCACCAATTAAAAAAATAAGTGGTCATTGAACTAAAAGAAAAAGTTATTCAGCTAAACTTGTATCACAATGACCTTCCCCCATTGAAATCAATAGTGAAGGGAAGTAAACTTCACTCATCCCTAAAACACAGAATAATATGATAACATCCATTTTTTTTTTTGCATTTTGCAATCCCCCAACCATGTTCCTTCCCAATACAAAGTTTGAACAAAATATATAGACTTCTATTGTTTCACGCATTAGTTCCTTGAATTCCTGCCTGCTGCAGTGCTGACAGCGCTGGTATAAGGGTCCGATTTTCAGAAAATGTACATTTGGCAGCTGTACACATTTAGTAATTTTTGTTGAATTAGGCTGTAATTTGGTCAATACTAGGTAAATTCGAGTATTGGCATTGCATTGATTATGTAATGAGGTTGTGTATTAAGACATGGTTTAATTAAGGGAAATTATATATTAATTAATTAAGGATGCTCTGAAGCACAAATTAACACCTTTGTTACAATTCTAGCAACCTGTTTGGTTAGGTTGAGCTATATTTTGAACTTTATTTTTGTCTGAAATATGGGTTATTTGAGAGGACTGGTGAAGGTGAATTGTACATTTTCTAAAAACCTGACCCATATATTTACCCCTTATGTAAATTGGCCCAGATTTACGCATTGAACCAGAGCTAGGCAGCTACCAAAACGAGGGTCCATCTCGCACAGTTGAGATCTCGAGTCTCATGGTTTTTTTTATGTAGTAAGAATTCCCACCATAGTTATATGTGCAAACCTCTTTTTTCCTACAAACCCTTCTGTCTATAACTGGTCCTGCTTTAAACATGCTTTAAATAGAGAATATGAGAGCCTGTCCAATCCCGAGAGCGCGAGAGTGTATGTAAACAACCTATGACGTCACACCGATTAGCGGATTACGTAACTCACTACCCAGACCTTCAGTGGTTGCATTCGGGTAGCAAATGCTTTGTAGAACATGGCCATGCTCCCATCATGCTCCCATCAATATACCTGATCAACATATCAATGTATCAGGCTCAATATGTCGCCTAACAGGGACACATTGAAAGGTAATAGATGTGGTATTTTTAAAGAAAGAGAAATACAATATTTAATATAAAGACTAACACATATAGTAACATATTCCGCAGCATGTCAGTTCAGAATTGTCATTGTAATTAAGTATCAAGGCATAAAATAAAGTTTCAATAATGATAATAATTAACCATTCCGATCTCTGTGTATATGAGCAATTCCACCAAAAGTGCGCCATTTGGGTTGAAAAACAATAGCCCCGCCAAAGGCTAAAATATTTATCTGAGATTATTTTTTATTTGGGAATATTAATGTCGCCGTAACAGGGGTCTAGCTTTCATTGATAAATAGATTAATAATAGCATGAATTATTTTCTCTTAATGTTAAAATATGTAAGAAACACTAGGGCACATAAATAGATACAAAAAAGTTTTTTTTTAACTAATTGAGTTAGGGGCCACAGACATAGCAGAGTATGTTGCGGTAACGGGGGTCTAGAGGGGGCGGGGGTCTGGAGGGGGGTTGAAACTATTTTTTCTAAATCTAAATTTTTGACCATTTTGTCAAATATTTACCACATTATATTGTCCATATTCTTTGAATGCTCAGGTACTAAATTGTGAAAGATGAATAATAATAATCATTTTTGAAAGACCTTACTTCCCCGAAGTGGGCACCCTGTGATTTTAGCCATTTTTGGCAATCAAATCTCCAAATCAAAAAAAAAAGTCCAGTAAATTGTTGGATTCCTATAAGAAGTAGAAACACAACTCCTCTACAATCCAAGTGCCGAAGGCACTTGTTATATTTAAAGGACTCGTTATCCAGCCATATGAAAGCCTGTAGACTGAAGCCGAGTGAAGAACAACCGGAGGCAAACTACTTCAACAATGCACGAGTCATGCTGGTGCCCTTCCTCACTAACCCACACAGGCTTGAAGGAGAATTGGACAACCTCTTCACTCACATGAAAGAAACATCGTCTAATCCTGGAATCCCTGCAATCTGCAGTGACGACTCGTTGATTCGAGAGGTTGCCATGGCATGGATTGGTAAATTGGGTTTTAGCAATAACCTAAGAAAAGGTGACCATGACAATATACGGACCAAGGTGAGGTTGCTTGGCCGTCTTTTAAAGAAGCTGAACGAGAGCAAGTTGAATTGGCGTCCCCTCACCTTCTTCCTATCTGGGAACATGTTTCAGGCCGTTGTCAAGGGTGTAAAGGAGCTTGTGCTTGACACTGACTCTCCACTACTGGGCTTGAACTTAGGTTATTATATCAAACAGACGCTACTCCTCAAAATAAGCTTGGGGATAGAACGGGAACAGGTTGCTTTTAAGAAGGAGGGCAAAGATTTCAAAAAACTTTTTGAAACATATTGGAACTCGCAAATTGCATGTGTTGTGATTCATCGGCAGAAGCTCCGAGAGGGGAAAAAGCGAGCAATCGCATCGCTCGCCGATGATCTTGTCGAGTTGACTGAATGGCTGTGCAAGGAACTCACTCAAGCAATGCAAAATACCAATCCTTCAGATAAAGAGTGGCTAAATACGGCAGAGAAAGCACTAGTGAGACTCATTCTCTTCAATAAACCAAGGATTGCTCAAATTGAGGGAATCCAAGTGTCGGACTTCCTTGATCGGCTGTCAAGAGACAAAATATCGGAGAACGTTGACATTTGTGCATCACTCGATGTAACTGAAAGGGCACTTGGGCAGAGGTAAGGCTGCTGCCTGTCATATACTTACTGTAAACGTATTTATTTTCGCGCAGATAAATTTTCGCGCAGTAGGTACTTTTACACTTTTTCGCGGGGATTTAAATTCGCGCAGCAAGGAAGTCTCACGTTATTTATGCAATAATTATACCTTTCGCACAGGATTTATTTTCGCGCACAAAGGTGGGTGCGCGAAAATAGCGAAAATAAATACCCCGCGAACATTAATACGTTTACAGTATACTTAATATTGTGGGGTCTATGGTATTTTCTTTAGAACTGAAGTCATGAAATTGTAGGGAAGGTTGGAGAATCATTAAACCTACAGAAATATCTGGCATTAGCTTGTTATTATCAATCGGACGTAAAGAAATTGTTACTGTTTAAGGAAATTTCATAGCATATCTATTTCAGGAACCGAGTGTTCTCATATACACAAATAAAAAGCTTCAATATTCAGTAAAACAAAAAGGTGATTTTATGTGAGTACTATGTCTCATATTCAGGAGCGTATTCATTTAGAAAGTATTGTAGAGGGGGAAGGGAGAGAAAGGAGAGGAAACCGGAGGGAGAGGAGGGGGGAGGGGGAGAGGAAGAGAGAGAGAGAGAGAGACAGAGACAGAGAGAGAGAGAGAGAGAGAGTTTTCAGAAAATGTACAATTCAACTTCGCCAATCTTTTCAAATAACCCAAATTTAAGACGAAAATAAAGTTTATAATACAGTTCAGCTTAGCCAAACAGATTGCTAGAATCAATGCAATGCCGAATATTCTCAAATTTACCTAGCATTGACCAAATTGCAGTCTAATTTAGCAAAATTTACTCAATGTATACAGCTGACAAATGTACATTTTCTGAAAATCTTACCCTAGTATGGTATGCTACGCATCCTACTGTACGATTATGCAAATAAAGAATATTTCAATATTTCTATATTGTAGGATGGAGGTGATGTCGGTGCGAGGAGGCAAGAGGCAGGCGTATATAGTATTGACTGAGGACATGGTGGCAGTGTTGGAGTACCTTCTACACACAAGACACAACAAAAGCATCTATGTATTTGGCGGGTAATCTTGCCAGTATTCTTCTTCTTTTCATTTAGATAAGTTTTTATTTGTCTTTTCGGTAAGTACAAATGAGTACCAAACGAGTACTATATGAATAGACAAAAGGGTCGACCTACCTTTATGAACTAACTGGGTCAGATTTTCAGAAAATGTACAATTGGCAGCTCTACACATTTAGGAAATTCTCCTAAATTAGGATGAAAAAATTAATGATGAATATCGGGTATATCTGAGGATATTTTGGTATCTCATTGATTTAAAGTATCAGGCCTGTTATGTTAAACTGCATTTTTAAGCTCATTGTAGTCTTAAATGTGGGTTAATTGAGAGGATTGGTGAAGGTGAATTGTACATTTTCTGGAAATCTGACCCAACTAGAGTACATTTCTTCCAGCTGTTACCATAATTTCAATCGCCAATGCCAGATCCATTATTTTCACTACAATTAGGGGATTTGCATGTCTCATTGCACATGAGCATTACAGTGCATGCTGGGATGGATTCAGTCCAAATGTAACATACAAATTTTAGATTAGATTAGATTAGAAAACTTTTATTGGCATTACGAGAATGCTTTAACAAAGGGGAGATCTCCGCCCCTTCTGTTGATTTACATTCGTCTGCTGTAGAGTAACAATATTTTAAGTGACATTTTCCTCGAAAATTGCAAGGATCTCAAAAGGGAGTTAAAAATAATGATTGATATGAAATATTGAACGAAATAATGGATCTGACCGATTATAAATCTTCATTGTCTTATGATAAACAATAATTACAACCTCGGGTCCCGTCATTATATATATATATTGAATTTTTATTCATGGTTTGTCAACAGTTACATAATCATGAAACGGGCGTACAATTCTACAGAGTAGGTCTTCCACTGAGTCCAAAATGAATAAAATAAAATATCTTACATGTCTCGAGATTTACATATACAATTATATCTGAGTTACGCTCTATTGGTTCTAATTTACATACAGTGAGTACTTTGGCAATAGTTAAGTCTTAGTATACTCTAAGACCTTTCCATTTATGTTCATACATTTTTACAACAGGTATATCATAGTTCATTATTAACAACATATCTGTAGTAGTTACGGGGGGATATTCCCTATATTATGGCTACATATTATGTACTACAATCTATATGGACGGAATTTAGTCGTTGCCATTATTTACTAGGCATCGTCACAGTATTTTTAGAGCAATATAACATCATTAACATGTAGAGTAACAATATTTTAAGTGACATTTTCCTCGAAAATTGCAAGGATCTCAAAAGGGAGTTAATTTAAGGTTCTGAAAAATCATTGATATCGGCCTGGATTTCTATTTACTCCCGCAACCCTATGTGTTGCTCATGAAAAATCTAAATTTTAATTCAATACGGTTTAAGTCTCTAAAAAGTATTTTTAAAAATCACTAAAATAGGTTTTAATGTTGTTGGTCCCATTTAATAAATTTACATGTATTAATTAATTATTTATATGTATTGTATTAACATGGTAGTACGATCTATAGTTAGGTTATCTGTTGAGCCTGACTCAGGGAGCTTGGTCTGATGCAATGCCTGTGATTGTGAAATGAATGCTGGACATTGCATTAGGAGCAGCTCTCCTGGAGTAACTCACAGAGGTTTCCCCATGGTCCCAGAAGCTGATACAATGTGATTCCATGTACAAATACTCTCGTCATGGCATTAAGCAACCATTACTCACTCACTCACCCAAGGAAACTGATGCAACAATGGAAATGCATTGAAAAGCCTTGAAATTCTTCCGCCCATAGGGACTGAGACCCTATTTTACTACAGTGCACTAGGGAGCCCTTTACCTTAACCTAAACTTATGAAATGTTTGATTATTTCCTCACAGACCTGGCGGCATACTGGTGGATGGCGGCCTGGCCTTGCGCCACATTACGGCTGAGTGCCCAGGGCTGAACACTCCAAGTGCCTTAAGGATGAGATCACTACACAAATACATAGCTACCACTGCACAGGTAGGGATTCGTTATTTAAGTTTAGTCTTTACCTTCTGTGTTGGGCTCTCTCTTACACTCTCCCTCTCTCTTTCTCTCTCTCTCTGTCTCTTACACTCTCCCTCTCTCTTTCTCTCTCTCTCTCTCACTCTGTCTCCTCTCTCTGTCTGTCTGTCTCACTCTGTCTCCTCTCTCTGTCTGCTCTCTGTCTCTCCCTCTCTCTCTCTCTCCCTCTCTCTCCCTCTCATCTCTCTCTGTCTCTCTCACTCTGTCTCCTCTCTCTGTCTGTCTCTCTCACTCTGTCTCCTCTCTCTCTCCCTCTCCTCTCTCTCCCTCTCCTCTCTCTCTCTCTCCCTCTCTCAACCTCTTACTCTCCCCCTCTCTTTCCCTCTCATCTCTCTCCCTCTCCTCTCTCTCTCCCTCTCTCACCCTCTTACTCTCCCCCTCTCTCACCCTCTTACTCTCCCCCTCTCTTTCCCTCTCATCTCTCTCCCTCTCCTCTCTCTCTCCCTCTCTCACCCTCTTACTCTCCCCCTCTCTTTCCCTCTCATCTCTCTCCCTCTCCTCTCTCTCTCCCTCTCTCTTTCTCTCTCTCTCTCTCCCTCTCTCTCTCTCTCTCCCTCTCTCTCTCTCTCTCTCTCTCTCCCTCTCTCACCCTCTTACTCTCCCCCTCTCTTTCCCTCTCATCTCTCTCCCTCTCCTCTCTCTCTCCCTCTCTCACCCTCTTACTCTCCCCCTCTCCTCGCTCTCTCCTCTCTCTCTCCTCTCTCCCTCTCCTCTCTCTCTTTCTCTGTCTCTCTGTCTGTCTCTCTCTCTCTTTCTCTCTCTCTATCTCTCTCCCTCATAACCATCAATGTTGTTATATCATATTTCATAATCAGAATGTAATAGTGATTAACCACATTGTTATCAATAGTATAAATCAATTAGGGCCTTTAATTACTATAATTACGTATCATTAAATAGATTAACTGCAGTATTGTGCAACACTAGTAAAGGGATCAGGTAACATCAGAGTAGGCATAGCCAATCTTAATAGGCCACGCGCAGTTACTCCGTAATGTGTTGATAAGGGCGTAAAGCAACCAATCTCACTCACTCACTCACTCACTCACTCACTCACTCACTCACTCACTCACTCATTATTCAGATACTAGACATGACCCCAGCTGAGCTTCAACTCCTGGCTGACCATCTTGTACAGGATTGCACTATTCACCCAGAAGTGTGCGGCAGGTTACAGGGCAGCAGCAGGCTGCTAGACAGATGTAAGGTGGCCAGGGTTCTCCTGGCTTGTAAGGTGGCCAGGGTTCTCCTGGCTGCTGATAACCACATGGTCAACAGGTTCCAGGGGAGACAACTGAGTGATATTGACACCGATGGTAAGTCCTGTAGCAGAGATTGTTTGTGTATTTAAGTAATAATGGATTATATATATATATAACAACTTTTATTATGACTTCAAGCGTACATAATCGGGCGGAACCTCTACGGATAGTTCTTCCTGGGTACCCGTCAAATGAACAATAAATAACATAGGTGTGAATAGAATCAATGGTACAGTAAATTGAATGTTTGTTCGATGAGGAACTGAGTTCGTGTAGTCCGTTGATAAAAGTTCTAAATGTTTATAGAGATATTCTTTTGGTATGTGGTCCTGGTGTGATCTGTTTTCTTGCTGGATCCGTTTAGATGATGGTTCATGTCGGGTCCGTTTCTGGTCTTTTGATTGAGGTCACTATTAAGTGTAAATTCCAGCAATGTTGGCCGGATTATGTTAGGACATACCTTGGTTGGAGAAGAACAACCTCTACCTAAACTAGTAGAGTGAAAAGAAATTCATCCATTCCTTTACTGGGAGGAATGTTACACAAGTAATGTTTTCCCTCTGGCCTAGACTGGTCGAGAGGTTAATCAGTTTCAGGTGTGGAACCGAATGAAGTTGGTACTTAAAACTAGATAAGATAACATCCCCTTTTCCCTCCCTCTCTAGTACCGTTAGATCGGCCTTGGATACAATGAGTCTTACAAGCCCACTTTCATCCCCACATTTGTTACGTTTGGTTTATAGGATTACCTAACAAGGTTTGGTTTCAATCAGTTAAATGTAGAAGAAACATTTGTAATATATATGACATTTTCTGGCTTCGATGTCGGGTTCAAGAAAACACTCTGTTTCGATTGAGCCATTGTACCTTGGTAATAGTATTTCAACCTGATTTGCTGAATAATACATTCCTAATTGTTACTAAAAACATTATTGGTTTTAAGGAACGGGTCAAATTCCTGGGGGTAGGAGTATCTGAGATATTGCCTAAACTCTATCCTAGTTTTTAAGTTTCTGGGCTTGGTGGGTAATTGGTTCCATAATGTAATTATTGATGAATGATTTAATTAGTGAGTGATTTAATTTATTAATTATTTTGTGAATTATTTTTTTTTGTATTATCCACTTATTTATGCAGAAGAACTTAACTATTTGTTGTCAAGTCCAGTGCTCACTTCAACCATTTCACCTCTCATTGACACTAGACTGTGTATGGGTCAGATTTTCTGCTAATGTACAACTGACAGCTCTACAAATTTAGGAAATTCTCCTAAATTAGGCTGAAAAATGAAGAATACCAGGTATATCTGAGTATATTTGGTATCGCATTGATTTAAAGTATCAGTTCTGTTATGTTAAACTGCATTTTGAAGCTCATTTCTGTCTTAAATGTGGGTTATTTGAGATGATTGGTGAAGACGAATTGTACATTTTCTGAAAATCTGACCCGTATGCATATCACCTCATCTATCAACAACATTATTTCATCATATTCATTAGCAGCTTAAATTTTATGTAGACATTTGTGTAAAAGCCTCAAATTAACATACCTCGATGTAAGTAAGAATGTGTTCAGGGCATAAGGGAAGCCACCCCTGGGGTGAGCCTGTTATATTGGAATTAATAAAAATAGATTAAAGATAATGGTTGGTGTATTTGCAGATCTACCTCTACCGCTGACCTATAACGATGCCTGGAATGCTAACACTGGTACGTGTTGTATAATGTTTATCTCCAGAATGAATAAATGAATCCAGTCCTATAAGTCATAATAATATAACAGCAGCAGAATATTGATAAATACAGTCCTATAAGTCATAATATGAGTAACACTTGTATAAACATATAACAGCAGCAGAATATTGATAAATCCAGTCCTATAAGTTATGATATGAGTAACTCTTGTATAAACATATAACAGCAGCAGAATATTGTTAAATACAGTCCTATAAGTCATAATATGAGTAACACTTGTATAAACATATAACAGCAGCAGAATATTGATAAATACAGTCCTATAAGTCATAATATGAGTAACTCTTGTATAAACATATAACAGTAGCAGAATATTGATAAATACAGTCCTATAAGTCATAATATGAGTAACTCTTGTATAAACATATAACAGCAGCAGAATATTGATAAATCCAGTCCTATAATTCATAATATGAGTAACACTTGTATAAACATATAACAGCAGCAGAATATTGATAAATCCAATCCTATAAGTCATAATATGAATAAATAAATGCAGTCCCATAAATTATGATGTGAATAACACTTGTATAAACATATAACAGCAGCAGAATATTGATAAATCCAGCCCTATAAGTCATGATATGAGTAACTCTTGTATAAACATATAACAGCAGCAGAATATTGATAAATCCAGTCCTATAAGTCATAATATGAGTAACTCTTGTATAAACATATAACAGCAGCAGAATATTGATAAATCCAATCCTATAAGTCATAATATGAATAAATAAATGCAGTCCCATAAATTATGATGTGAATAACACTTGTATAAACATATAACAGCAGCAGAATATTGATAAATACAGTCCTATAAGTCATAATATGAGTAACTCTTGTATAAACATATAACAGCAGCAGAATATTGATATATTCAGTCCTATAAGTCATAATATGAGTAACTCTTGTATACACATATAACAGCAGCAGAATATTGATCGAAAGACACAATAATAAGACTCTATAAAATGGCAATTAGACCAATCCTAGAATACGGGGACACCATTTATAATGTGGCACCAAAACAGACCCTTAAGAGAATAGCTTCTATCCAAAACAGAATCATTCGGCTAGCCTTTAGATTGCAGAAAAGGGCAAATGTAGATCATCTCTATGATGAGGTAAACCTACAACAGCCTCACATTAGGAGACAAATACACCTACTACAAAAAGCATATCATGACACAAAAACAGAGAGTAAAACTGACAAACGAAACATAAATCTGAGAAATCTATCAAAGGGCCCCATTCTCAAAGTGCCAACCCCCAAATCAGAAAAGTTTAAGAAGTCTTTCTTGTACCGGGCACCTACCCTGTGGAATAGCCTGGATGGTGAAGCTAGAACCATGCCAGACTACAGATCCTTTATAAATTACCTAAACAATAACTACACCCCGATCGATGTGTTATAGAGATAGTATGTTTTGTGGTCTGGTTTTAAGAGGTTGTAAGAGGTACCTCACTCAGGTTGTTATTATTACTATTATTATTAATGTTGTTGTGGTATTTCATTAGTCAATATTATCTGACTAACGATATAGAACCACCTCTGTACACATATCTAGCCTGTAAAGCTAATGCACCAGAAAGGGACAGCGATGAACAAGTTTACCCTTGATTCTTACTTTCACTTTATTTTATTCACTTAGTCAGCCTTGATTTTACTTTATTTTGTAATTACATTATACTGTTGTGTAGCAGGCAGGTCCAATATTAGACACTGTCTATATTTTAACTAGAAATAGATGTACAAACAATAGGGATAGGAAAATAAAACAAAATTTAAGGGATATTCGGAAGAGCTGTGACTGTCACAGAGATTATTCCTCTTTCCATAGGTTTCTCTCTTTTAATTCTACATTGTATAACAATTGTTGTAAATGTAATATGGAAATAAAAATCTATTATTATTATTATAAGTCATAATATGAGTAACACTTGTATAAACATATAACAGCAGCAGTATATCGATAAATCTTGTCTGATAAGTTATGATATGAGTAAATGTGGTAAGATTTACTCATATCATAACTGAGAATGCGGCTGTAAAACCGACATGAAACACAATCTTAATTCCTTGGCTTCATTTTCCAGAGGTAGACATAAAGGAGGAAGGAATGGAGGACGTTGATTGGTCAACTACTGGTGCACTAGCTGGTCCACACCTCCAGACTGAAGTAAACAAATGTAAGTTTGTGTAGTTCGTGAATAGTTTTATTTATATTTCATTTCAGGCCAAACATATTTACATTATAAAAAACACATGCTTATTGCATTACCTCGGGGAAAAGAATAGTTTAAGGGCCTAGTCTACTAAGCTGATTCCCATGCGATTCTTACAGAATTTAGTGCAAGAGAGTCCTCTGCGGCGCAAAATGGCATGAGAATCGGCTTAGTGGATTAGGGCCTTAATAGTGAGTGAGTGAGATTGGTTGCTTTACGCCCTTATCAACACTTTGAAGTGTTATATCAAGGGCGGGAGAGCTGAGAGGGAGGTAGTTTATGATCATACCCAGGAAATAGAGATAGAGAAGAAGGGAGAGAGAGACAGAGAAAAGAGACAGAAAGGCCCTTTAAGGTCTTACCCAGGACCAGGCACTTTAAGGTCTTACCCAGGACCATAGGGCCTTAATACATACACCTGAGGCTTAACAACACCGCATAACTGTTACAATGAGATACAAATGCATTCATTTCATTTCAAACTTATCATCACCCTATATAGCATATCACCAACATAATGTTCATTCTCAGAATCACAATCGCCTACCTTTTCTCACAAATACATTTCCATTAGGCTTTATATAATTAAAATATCCAATACATTCTCCTTCGCCTTTATGAGTGCTTTTCATTGAATTATAAACTGCTAAAAAGAGTAGACGGGAGACATATCAACTCCTTGCCTACAATTCCAACTTACAATGGTTTCTTCGTTTTTCACTCTAATTTAGCAGAATTTGATAGATGTGTATAACTGTAGATTGTGCATTTTCTGAAAACCTAATAGATTGTTTGAATCAAGGCACTACTAAATACACCCAGATATACCTAGTGTTGACGACTATTGGTATTCATGTTGATGATGTTTTATTTTCAGCAGCAGAAAGGAAAAGGGTCCGGTGGACAGCGGAAGAAAACCAAGCGATATATATGTGTTTTATCAGTCAGAGTTTGCCTGCAAGAGTTGATGAAATACGTAGAGCAAAGGAACAGTTTCCCTGCTTACAGGCAAGAACTGAGGCACAAATACGGACTAAAGTCCACAATATAATGTCAGGAAAGGAAAAATACAAAACGTTAAATCAGGGAAAAGGAAAGAAATCAGGAAGATTTATTTCAAGTAGTACACGAAGACATCAGGGATGCAAGTTGTCCGTCAGTTGACGGATTTCCTTCAATCCTATTTTTACCAAAATGTTTAATTAATTTCCCATGTCTCTCAAATAATCTATACAAACTTTTAAAAAGGTTGCTCATTGATGGACTGACTCAATAGCATGTCCATGTAACCCAGAGTAGACCCAAAACATACATTGAAATATACAGGAGAGCTATGTACCAGTGGCCGCCTGGGTCACTCCCTAGTCAGCCAAGGCGGGAGCCAGGGTTCCGCTAGCAACTCGGTGGAGTGATACCATCGGGAGTTTAGCTGACTTCCGCTAGGGGAGGGCAGTGTGTACGACGCTACTATGGCACTCACCGTACACCGCTACCTGGAGCAGGGGCAGACGGCCCGGCAGACGGTAGTGAGTGTTGGTGGCAGCAGCAGCTCAGTGCCCGCCTATCATAGCATGTATATATATATGTATACATACTACTTTCATATCAGAACCCTTCCGTCAATTTTGAATACCCCGTTCATTAACGAGACAAGAATGAACCTCGGAATTATGGAGTAGAATAATAATTATGGTTGAAAGGTAAAGGAGAAGAAAACAAAATGTAAGGTGTAATCTTTTAAATACAATTGGGGGCCTGGTGTACATTCTATTTTTCACTGATATATATATATATATATGATATATAGAAAAAAGAACAAATAGCATTTGAGCAGAAATGTGATAGGAAAACTCAGAAAATCCTTTAAAAAACAACAAAAGAGTCTAAAATGATTCAAAAAATGTTCTGAATGTTTTAGAATTGTAGGAGCCTCGATGGCAGGTATGATGAATAAAGCTCGGGATTTGAAAACAATTTTTAATTTCTTCTTTCCTGTAAGAACACCTGTAAGAAAATTATTGATCATTTTGACGCCCTTTCGGTCCCAGCTTAATCACTGAGCACTGATCGGTGTTGCGTCCAAAAGTAGACATATGTACTAATGATGAAATCCGTACAGACTTTTCCTCTGTGGTACAAGCTATTTCTCATATTACAAATTCTTTTCCAACTGCTAACTTCCTATGTTCGGGCAGATTTGACTATTTCCAGATCAAAAAATTCCATGTCTGTGGCGATTTCTCCATGTCAGCCTCCTTTTCCACTATTTCCCTTAGATAATCACCACAGAAAAGTATGTCACTGCACCTTTTTCCTATGTCTCCTATGGTATGTTCTATTTCCTCTACATGAAAAGCCGTGTCTGGATGCTCTGATACTTATGTCAAGATTTGGTGTTCTTTTCTGTTGGTGTCTTCCCTGGTACACTCCTTTTCTACCCATACAAAAGAAGACATCAGTCAGACTTAGGTAGACTTGTACACCATGTTTATTTTTGTAATTTAGAATATATGAAATGATCTGATAAAATGTAATTTACCAACACCCACCTGCACATTTGGGGGCATTCATTCATATCACTTCTTAAAATAAATATTCTTTAAGAAGAAATGTAATGTATGAGTATTTTATGCTGGCTAATTCTTCTTTTTGAAATCGACCTAAAGGACTTGGAGCTAGTCTATTGGGATCTTCTTTTCCTGAATATTCTCACACAGCTCAACCCACCACTTCATATCAATCCACCAGAAAAATAGTTCCTTAATTAAGCACCTATTTTATTGCAATACAGATAGAATTTCCCAAAAGTGAAGTGACAACTAATGCTTATTTCTTAAAATAAAACTCTAGGAACAGTTAAATAAAGGGTTACTAAAGGAATCACTGAGATCCCAACTTCCCATTTAAACATGGGTTGCGTCGGTCCCAGGCTACAACATAAACAAGTGGTGGCTCAGTATTACGTAACATGCTGTACCAGGCACGTGTATAGGCCCACTATGTATCCATGCCGACCCTGCATGCATGACTGATTTTGCTATAGCCACTTGCCTTGTATAATTGCCTAGACCTATAATTGACAAATCTCAATTCTCAAAATGCAGATGGACATCGTGGCATACATGATGGGCAGTTCTCATGAGGCGTTGCCAAGGGCTCTATTTACTTGTGGAAAGAGAATATCAAAGTCTAAGCGTCATACCTCTTTTAAAAGATAGAATAGTTATATAACCATACAATTCTATGAAGGTCAGATAGACATGATTTTAAAATTTTGTAAAAATCTCAAATAGTCACCGAGATATATGCATACATATTCACTGCATTCAGTCACAATAATATTATTTCGCTTAAAGGTGGATTATTACAGCCTTGTCAAGTATACATTACAATAGTGTACTGGCAACGATTAAGACAACCAGTAGAAATAATATTCATGTAATCTTTAATTGTATTTAGAAATGAGGAGGGTTCTCTTAGGAATACATACATACCATGTGTAGGTTCATACGATCAGAATTGACAAAACTGTCACATAAACAAAAAGCGTGAAAAACATCAAAATTGCAGTTAAATTTCATGAATCGATCCTATACAATATGTATGGGTTTGATTTTGTTGGATGTGGAATTGGCTATAATAATAATACCCTTCATTCCGTTGTTTGCTGTGTGAGCACCCCTCATGCCACCTCATGCTTTAATGCTTATATCATTACGAAGAAAACAAATTCCTCTTTCAGGAAATGTATACTTTTACATAGATATTACTATTATTTTGGGCGCCAGTGTGCGTGAAAAATACGCACAAATGTCTGCAATGTGTGTGCGTGAGTTTTCCACACAGAAGCAATCTGGTACAATAGGAGATCATGCGGAGATGCTTTGAGGCGCACCCTATTGTTTCAATGAAGATGGCGTAGGAATACATCATAGTACATTTGGGTGAAAAGGAGTGAATATTTGGAAAAGGAGTGGATATTCAGAAAAGGAAAAGGATATTCCAAAAAGAAAAAGATATTCCAAAAAGGAAAAGTATATTCCTAAAAGGAAAATGATAATCCAAAAGGGAAAAGGATATTGGCAAAAAGGAAAAGAAAGTTGACAAAAAGGTGTTGGATATTCCGAAAAGAAAAGTCTTGGATATTTTGGATTCTTCCTATTTCACGTTTATATCCTTTCAGATTGGGGACAAAACAATCGGTAAACGTCTAAAGATTATTTTTACAGAATTAAAAATAATCTGCCCCATTTCCTCATCAACGTCTTTATTTTTAAAACCTTCTTATAATATCATTTATATTACCAGCGGTCGATGTACCAAAGGTTCTATATGTGACCTCATGTTTCTAGATATAATGTATATATATTAATTTTGCGAGACCTGAATTCTATTGTTACCTGGGTTGCTAAGGTTACACCCGCACACTGACCATTCTGTACCTCATTGTCCGTGCGAGTGTACACAGGCCGTTGTCATGACGAAAAGTGACCCCCATCGAAAAGTGACCCATGGGTCGATTTTCGGCAATCGAAAAGTGACCCACCCCATCGAAAATCGACCCCCTCTTCTTTTCTAACTTAATGTTCTGAAATAATATATTACGATGCTTGATATTGTATATTAATTCAGTTGTTTGATAGATAGTTTAACATAAAGTTTCTAGTGAGTATAATAACTTATAACGTATACATAATATTGTAATGAGAAATAAATATCCGTAGTAACTGTAATTTCTACCATAACATCTATAGACGCTTCCTAGTTTTAAAATTAATAAAATAATCTGGATACATAATACCTCCTAATAGTAACAATTATCCTCCCCCAGTTTCTACATGGTGAGGGCATTATTACAATAAGCCAGCCTAACACCTAGGGTGATTGAATAGGTGTAACATTTAGCGCGACAATATTCGGGAGCTAAAACACATTCCATGTTGTTACATTAGCTCCATGTAGCGTCATGATTGCTGACAATTGAACGCTCAATAGCATATAAAAGTTAGTCTATATATCTCTGCATAAATAGGTGGGTCATTTTTCGATGTGGTGGGTCACTTTTCGATTGCCGAAAAGTGACCCATGGGTCGATTTTCGACGTCCAAAATCGACCCACGGGTCACTTTTCGACGGGGTCACTTTTCGATATCACACCGTCACTATCTAGTGCCATTCCCGTGTTTGTGTTTTCCTTCTCCTAATTATTATATATTTTTATTTAATCATTGCTTCATTTTCAGCGTCAAGTTTCTGCGCCAACATCCATCTAGACAGCTATGGTTACAGAAACGACCAAGATCAACGCTTCAATGCTAATTTTATCTCCCCATTTTATTACCAAACCTACTTTATATTCATTTATTTCTCAGGTAAAACAATTGCCGCTCTTATTTCTTGCTGAAACTAGAGTTTTAGCACCGCATTTATCGTATAATTAACATGTCTACTGATGTGGTTAGGTTTCAAGCATAGTAATCCGAGCCTGCCAGATCAGATTTTATATTTGGAACAGATCTTTAGAAAATGTGCAATCGGCAGCTCTACAAATTTGGTAACTTCTGTTAAATTAGACGGAAAAATGATAAATAATGGGTATATCAGAGTATTTTTGGCGTCGTGTTGATGAAAACTATCTCTTTTATTAGGTTAAATTGCATTTTGAATGTCACTTTTCACTTTAAATTTGGGTTATTTGAAAGGATTGGGGAAGGTGAATTGTACATTTTCTGAAAATCTGACCCATAAGGCGCAGCTCATCTATCGGAAGTTTGGCGTGTATTTAGGCAACGCCAGCCTCTCCAAACTCTTAGATAACTGATTTTTTTTTTTTTTTTAAAAGGTTTTATTCAACATATCCTGCCGACTAGGCTCATACAATTCTAATCAACTGATTAATTCTGCTTCGTATTCCACAGCTTGATCTAACTTAAAAACACCTGTCAGAAAAATTATCGATAGTATCTTTTTTCATTTAAAAAATCCATATCTCGAAAAGCTATAATCATTGGCAATAGAAGATTTAAGCCCCTTCAGAAACATTGAGGGTCAGATTTTCAGAAAAAATGTACAATTGGCAGCTCTACACATTTAGTAAATTCTCCTAAATTAGGCTGAAAAATGAAGAATACCGGGTATATCTGAGTATATTTGGTATCGCATTGATTTAAAGTATCAGTTCTGTTATGTTAAACTGCATTTTGAAGCTCATTTTTGTCTTAAATATGGGTTATTTGAGAGGATTGATGAAGGTGAATTGTACATTTTCTGAAAATCTGGCCCATATTGGTTATGCGCATGATTGCAATGTATCTTTTCTATGCAAAAATAATAAGGGCGGATATAGCGTTTTTTAATGGAATTTATTAAATATGTTTTTGGCCTTTAATGAAATTAAACAAAAAGGCCAATAATCAAATTATGAAACAGCAATATACTCCTATGAAGGGAAGAACTTAACATGCCATCGTCGGTCACCTTCGTCGGTTCCCGATATTTATTTACTTACATGCACAACAAAAATGTCACCGACAATCGGTGGTCACCTAGGGGTGACCGATTGTCGGTCCCTGGTATCCACTGGTATCCACTTGCACGATAATCGTGTACTGGCACCTTTTTGTGGACAAGGGCTTGACATGATAGTAGTGTAAACTATATATGTAGTGAACCGCAGATTCGTGGGCCCGAGTTTTAGAAATTCGGGAAAGAATCACGAATACGAGGAAATTTGTTTGAACCGTGTTTATTACCCAAAGGTATACAGTTACAAAGCTATTGTCTCTGAACAAAGGGTGCTTAATTTGAACAACAGAAGTATCTCGGTCCGCGGCGCGGCTCGAGTCTGTAGTGTTAAGCGAAGCCTGGATCACCTTGCGGAGGTAGTAGTATCCTCCGCCTACCGTCCGTCGGAGGGTGTCTGCAGTGCTGTTGGCACGATGACGTATGTCGCCCTGTGACAGAAGCGGCCGGAACTGGTGGTCGTCTCCGGCTCCGGTGCCCCCGCTGTCGTAGCCAGGATGGTAGTCGGCGATGGTCGGCAGCGTTGATGTATTCCGGGTGGTGGACCCACTACATATACAAATTATGGTAAAGCTTGTGGGAAGATATAATAGATATACTGAATTAATACGTCAACTAAAATTTAATGTACAAAATATGTATTTCATACTTTCTTAACGATCGAATATTTAACTGTCTCATATCCAAACCATGCTTCTCAATCTGATACACCTACTCGTCGACATATTTATTAACTTTTTTAAAACCATTTTCTGCTTTTCTGATCAAACACCGCATTGTATTTCAATTCACAGTACATCCTTTTAATTTAATTTAAAAAAGTCTTAAACACAATGTTATTTGCATGGAATAATTTCTGTCACTGAATATAGTTCTTGGCCATTTGGACAATCTAATTAATAAATAATTCTGCTTTAACTTCCTACATCGGGGTAAACCTAGTTTATTTATAAACTAACACTGTGAGGAATTACTGCCCACAAGATATCTTTTTTAAATGCTCTGTTTTTAGAGGGCTTAGCACTTATAGGTAGATCAATCCATGAAACAAATTCCAGGACATTGTATTAAATATATCCTTGCGTTTTGAAGGCCTTTGTATGGAGTATAGTTACTTTACTGGTAATTACCCATCTCCAAACATTGCAAACTTAAAACTAAACTTAAAATATAGAAATACCTTATATTAGGTGTTGTCCTAGTGTTTACTATCCCTGGAATCTCCTCTTTTCAAATATGAGGATATCTCAAAATCCATATTTTGCGACTTATGACTCATTTTCCTAAAACACATTACAAATAGTGACATAATTAAAGTGGAAACCACTAAAACGTCGATGCAAATGTAATTGGGGTGTTTCCCAATCATGACCAACATCGATATGGCTATACCAGCCGAAACAAAAATATGTAGGGCTGACCGATTGTCGGGATTGTGTTTGATCTAGCAGTAAATGATACGACGGGAATTCTAAGAGAGATAATCACATGTGTTTGGCTACCCGATATACCTCGAGATGAGAATGAAAAGTAAATAAACAACAGGACAATCTGCTATATCACTTTAACACATTAATACTATTTGTCCAAGTATTTTCTTGTTGATATATATTTCCCGTAAAGTGGGGTAATATGGGCATAGTTTTGATTAGATTTTAGATTTAGAAATATTTTATTCAGGTTTTCAACATTTTCATACATACAGCACGAATATTTTCAGGACAGCCTTTTGGACCTTTTTTTCAGATGTGAGCTAGTCTTTAAATATGTAATGTGTTTCAGGAAAATGAGTCACAAGTCGCATAAAAATAAATTTTGAGATACTATTAGATTTGAAAAGATGATATCAAGCCAAATCCAATGATAATAAACAGTCTAATAAAATAATAAGTATTTTTAGATTTAAGTTTGATAATTTCGTTTTTGAAAAAAAAAGTTTCCAATATTTCTGGGGGTCACTAAACAGTAAAGTAACAAAATTTAGTCCGTATGAGGGCCTTTAAAAAGAAAGGATATATTACATAGATTGTCCTGAAATTTGATACATCGATTGACATAACTATAAGTGACAAACTCTCCAAAAATCAGAACATTCCAATAATGTGATCTTGTGAAAAAAACACTTTGAAAAATATCAATTTTGCGACTTATGACTCATTTTCCTGAAACACATCACATATTATTAGGAGGCTAGCTGTGGAATACTGGCAAGAGGACTTCTATTTCGTTGTAATGGCGCAGCCTCCTTTTAGCCTCATTATAGCCTCATTATAGGATATACAGTAGAGAAGTCTGTATACTGCAGGACTGTCGCACCTTATTCCTTAGTAGGAAAACGGGGGTTGGCTAAAGAGTGCACACATGCGTTTGTTTTGAGTGTGTGTGCTCCTGAGTGGATGGTGTTTGAGTGGGGGAGGAAATTGGTAAAAATCATGAGGTATTCAAAAACTACTGGCTACATGCTGGCAACCCCACCTGGTGGCCGGTAGGTGCAAAATTAAAAATGGCTGACCAAAATAGCATATGTACAATATCTTCGCTTTTACTGACTGTATCGTCAAGTATAATACCACTTTATAGATGTTTTTGAGTATGAGAAATTTCTACAAGGTATTTTAACTTTCAAGATCATTTTCATGGTCAAACCTCAATATAACCACCACTGATAAACCAAAATGTCATATTTCAGCTCCTCTTTACACCATAAACATAGACCAGGAACTCTAAAAGCCGGAAAAGATTTCACTGACGTCACGGCCGGCGCCATGTCCTGGGGCTCGTTATTATGGCTATGTATGCTGCGATACTTGAAAATACCGTTTTCTGGCTGTTTTAACCTTTACCAGTTTTAATGTGCTTCAGCAATACCTTCTTGATAGGTTAGATAATAAGATATAACTAAACGCGAGCTGCATATGGGGCAACGTATTCACAAAACGCAAGTGACTTTTGGTGAGTGTCTTTCACAAGTGCCGAAGGCACGCGTGAAAGACACTCACCAAAAGGCACGAGCGTTTTGTGAATGCGTTGCCCCATATGCAGCTCAAGTTTAGTTATATTTTTATGCCATGATATATATTTAAGAGTTATTTAAGAGTTATTTAGCTTCATTTCATGTCTTGCAACCCTCTGACTCGGCAAAAACAAGCGCCTACAACGTTGCGTCATGAAATGAGCGTCATGAAATGAGCGTCATTGATTGGCGCAGCTAGAATTACGTAACCAATCAAAATAGCGGGAGTAAATTGGTTGCATTCGAAAAGCGGATTCCGCTAGTGAAATCCAGGCATGTTTATGCCATGGTCTAATCTGGCCATGTTTTTGTGGATACGCACAGCTATCATGGCATAATCTTCCTTTAGTGTAGTATTACCCAAGTATCCACTTGTGTGAGGTTTATCAACTTTGTTTTGCTAACCACGCCGTAGACGGCAAGGATAGCGCTGACCCCAGACATGGTGGCAGTAGGATTCCCCAGTGGGCCAGGTGACGTCATGTGAAATCTATGTATATTGAGCATTTGTCCAATAATGTAACCTTTCAATAGGGGAGTTGCATGTCTCACTGCGTATGTCTATTGCAGTGCATGCTGGGATGGATTCTGTTGAAATCTGACATACAAATATTTGGTAACATCTCTATCAAAAAATGTAAGAATGTTTTCACCAATATCATAGCTTATATAAATAATCTATAAAAACCAAATGCATGATGGGAAGGATGGGGTTTTGTGTCATGGAAACATGTATGACACATGTATATTGACATTAGAACATTGATAAATAGTCCATGGTTTTAGACTGTACCATTTGTCCCATAATTCATTGCAAATCAAGATTGAACATGGTGGCTATGCAAATCCCCTTTTTCCCTGGGTTCAATTTGAGCCTGGAGGTGGGTAAATATTTATTGAGTATGTGGACATATGAGATGTGTTTCCGGAAAATGAGTCATAAGTCATAAATTATATTTTTCAAAGTGTTTATTTTACAAGATTGCTTTATTGGAATTTTCTGATTTTTGGAGTGGTTATCACTTATTGTTGTATCAATCGATGTATCAAATTTCAGGACATTATACATAATATATCGTTTCGTTTTAAAGGTCCACATATGGAGTATATTCAGTTACTTAACTAGTTAATGCCTCCCAGAAATATTACAAACTTTTTTTTCAAAAATAGAAATATCAAACTTAAAATCTAGAAATACTTATTAGATTATTAGACTGTTTACTATCATTGGAATCGGCTTGATCTCATATTTTCAAATATGGTGATAACTCAAAATCCATATTTTGCGACTTATGACTCATTTTCCTAAAACAGATCACATATAGTGATATTTGATTATGAAGGAAAAGGGAGAATTAATATTCACGTTTTGTTCAGTTATCAAGGAACGAATATATTGTTTAATTGACTGCTATAAATTAGTGTAATCTGTTCAATCAAACATCTGAAAAAATTGATGTAGAGTTACCACAAAATATAAGATCTTCCATCTTATGGTGCTAATGATGAAATTAATGAAATTAATTAATGTCTATTAACAACAGTTTGCAAGTGTCAATGGCAATTTTCTATATTGTGCGTCAGCCTGTGTATTTTTCTCATGTGACTGTTCTAATAAGTTTAAAGTCTGTATCACAAATCTATTAACAATAACAGGTCTATTAATAATCACGATATTATGGTATGTACTATGTGTAATGGAATCAAACCCGCTGTGCAAAAATAATAATAAAAAAAAGCCATTCATTCGGTCTGGCACTCTTTAGATCTCTTACGTAAGTAAAGTGGGAATGATTCCATACTGTTTCTTTAGCACTAGTCTAGACATTCAAGAGGTCTCCTACGCATATATCCTTGCATTTTGAAGGCCTTCGTATGGAGTATATTCAGTTACTTTACGGGTAATTACCCATCCAGAAACATTGAAAATATCTTTTTCAAACATAAAAATATCAAACTTAAAATATAGAAATATTTAGGTATCCTAGTGTTTACCATCATTAGAATCAGCTTGGTCTCATCTTTTTAAATATGGTGATAATGTCAAAATCAATTTTTTGCGACGTATGACTCATTTTCCTAAAGGTTTGAAGTAACAGCCGTAAGCAATCAATCAAGAACCAGCTTATCAAAGCAGATTGCAAGAGGATATAACATGCCAAATATATCCACCATAGAATAAGAACAGCAAAAGTTTGCTTGCTACACTGAAAGTATTGCTTTATTCATCAGACAAAAGAAAAATACCAACCATGCGGGGACAAATGTTCAATTACCATTCTTTATTTATAAATCTTGTACCCACTTTACAAGTAAGACCTATAGCGTTCTTGGACCCTAATTAGTATCTACACATAGCTTAACAAAATATTATGACCTTCAGAAGGTCAGAAAATGCACACTCAGAGTTCACAAGCACCGACTAATAATGTACTTCTAAGCAGGTACATGCCAAAAAAACACCTTAATATCTTTTATCAAAACATTTTAAAAGTCTGGAACAGATTTTACTATAGAGAAGCTCCGGTCAGTGAAATATTGGGAGACAGATTACAGTGCAATAGATTATTAGAAGAGAAACATGCTTCCCAAAATGGGAAATCAATGGTATAATATGGGTCAGATTGTCAGAAAATGTACAATTGGCGTACAATTGGCAGCTCTACACATTTGAGTAAATTGTGCTAAATTAGGCTGCAATTTGGTCAATAAGTAGGTAAATGCGAGTATATTTGGCATTGCATTGATTCTAGCAATCTGTTTGGTTCACTCCAGGCCCAAACCCTCAGATCAGATAAGAATGGTATGTCAGCCTGCTTCGCTAATCAGTCTCCTCGCCTAAGGCTCGGCGTTTTAATGTGAATATAATAACATTTAGCGGTCTTAATGGAATTATAATGGCACTTTGCGGTTTGAGGCGAGAGGCTTTCCCGTCGTTTGAAGGGACTCTCCCATCTTTGGACCTAGACTGGGTTAGGTTGAACTCAATTTTGAACTTTATTTTTGTCTGAAATTTGGGTTATTTGAGAAGATTAGCGAAGTTAAATTGTACATTTTCTGAAAATGTGACCCATACTACCTATTATATATTTACTACAATGCCCTGAAATTTGTTACACGGATTTATATACCTATAAGTGCTAAACCATATAAAAATCAGAACATTTCAATGAAGAGATCTTGTAATAAAAACACTTAGAAAAATATCAATAATTTTGCAACTTGTGATTTTCCTGGAACGCATCACAAATAACTCTCCAATCTAAACTCCCTGCCATTGGGAACATGAATAAAGTCCATGCAGTCCCAAGGGAATCCATTATAGGGAGATTTATGTGTTCCACAATATATAGGTTAGTTTATATTCAATAGTTTATATTCAATAGGATATATTTAATACAATGTCCTGAAATTTATTACACGGATTTGTATGACTATAAGAGCTAAACCCTCTAAAAATCAGAGCATTTAAAAAAAGACATCATGTAAAAAAACACTTTGACAAATGTCAATTTTTACGACTTGTGACTCATTTCGCTGCAACACATCAAACTTAAGTGACAGATCTATAGTGCATGTACTGACATGTACTAAATAATTTTAAGTTGAAATGATATTTGAGATTGATGAGTTAAAATAGAATAAAAGAAATACCCGAGGCGAGGTTTGGGCGACGACATTGTTAAATGGTTTTTATTTAAATAAAATAAGAATTTTATGATTTGATAAATTTTTGAAAATAGAATTGAAATATATAATTTTTTGAATGAGATATAAAGGAGGAAAATTTATATAATGCGCTAGGGAATTTTAAGAGTGAGTTATATAATATATAATATATAAGTAGATGTGTAAATTAACAGTGCCTACCGGTGTGGGGGGTTTTAATTTAGTTGGGTGGGTGGGTGGAAATTTTTACCATGTATGGATTTTGAATTGGTAAGATGAAGGAGGAGGAAGTAGGATTATGGGTAGTGGAGAGTTAGTTAATAGTTACACCGGTAGGAGGTAGGGGGAGGCACCAATGCTTCGGAATCTAAAGATTCCCACAACATTCGTGAGCCCTACTAAATAATTTTAAGTTGAAATGATATTTGAGATTGATGAGTTAAAATAGAATAAAAGAAATACCCGAGGCGAGGTTTGGGCGACGACATTGTTAAATGGTTTTTATTTAAATAAAATAAGAATTTTATGATTTGATAAATTTTTGAAAATAGAATTGAAATATATAATTTTTTGAATGAGATATAAAGGAGGAAAATTTATATAATGCCGCCAAGCCCCAAGACTGCCTGTAAGGTAGTAAGATTTGATAAGCAGTTATGAACTGCGGTTAAGATTGAGTTTGGTGATGCAGCGTGGCTGCCTATAGTGGTGATTGGTCGTGTGACCGGAGGCCATGGGCCTTAAGTTAGTGATTGTCTTTCAGGTAGTGTACCTGTTTGTTATTTATAGGGGAGGGTGGGAGACGGACTCCTGACCTGATGGGTCTTAGGTTAGGGTTGTCTGAAGTGACAGTCCATTGAGGTAAGCCTCTAGTTCGTTTGTATTGGTTTGAAGGGTGAGTACCCTGTGGTATATTATAATTTATGTGGGGGGGGGGGGTGATAATTGTCTCTAGGGTTATGTGTATATATTTGTCACTTCCTGGGGTTGAGGTTGGTAACCAGTCCTTTTGTGACCTTGAATGCTGACTCCTGTGCTATATAGACTTTATATGCGGCACTCGACCACGCGCCGAACTTCTGTATTTCTTGTTCGGTTGCTCCCATGTTGCATGCATGTGTCGCGGCTGTGCGCCGCAATGAGTGGAGTGAGTAGATGGACGGGTCAAGTTTCATATTTATCAGTGACCATCTTAGATGTGAAGCCATATCCGTGGTGGTAATCGCTAGGTATGTCTTTGGATATACTAGGAGGGGCTGGTTAGCAAAAGTAGTAGGCGCCTCCTCCAGGGCTTTTATATATGCTTGTACTGGGCATAATATGTTGTCTGGTGCTGCAGGTATGACCACTCTCCTTCTTTGATCATATTTTTGCATATTTTTTGCCCACTTCTGGTTTATAATGATGCTGTCGTGTGTTATGGTTACGTCCTCCCGGCGCGTATGCCTGGTGAAGTCGTATTCTTTCTGTGACCTTGGTGCGAGTTCCGACTGGCGAAACCCTGTGGTGTATAAGGCTATGATCGCAAACTTGTACTGTGCGGGGGCTGGGAAGTGTATCCCTTGCGAGATGATCTCTTTTACCTCTTCTATTGTGAAGGGGAGTCTCTGATTGACTGTGTGTGTTTTATCACGATTAGTTGCGTCCAGTGCGAGTTGTACTCGATATGCGTATAGCGCTGGGACGTGCAGTTCTCTTCTTTTAAAGTATTCCCTCACTGCCGATAGATAATTACTGACGGACTTCGGGCTGTGTAGGAATGACCTAAGATACTCAATAAAAGCGCAGACTTGTGGTGTTGTGATTCTTTCTGGCTGTATTTTATGTCTGTAGGTGAATGCTAAGAAGGCCTTTATGCCTGTTCTTTGGTTGGCGAGTGTGCCCGGGGCTCGCGCCTGCAGTTGTGTTTGTTCTGCTTTGGTGAGGAGGCTTCGCATCTCTGAGTCTGGAAAATACAATATTTATCAAGGTAAGCATTTGTTCAGATATCGTATTCCGGTGCCAGGACGATGTTCTGGCGTTTGGTGTTCTTATTTAATGCCCTTTTAATGGCTGATTTAGAGACTTCACTATATACAACTCTAATGTCATTCAATGCCTGTATGAGCCACAACTTTCTCGGCCCATTCATGTTTATTTCGCCTCTGGCTCCGTGTGTCAACAGTGTTATCGCTTCTTTGTCATCTGTTTTCACTGAGATCGTATGGGTCCTCATTTGTGTGGACATCAATGTCTGTACTATGTCTGGTGCCATGTCAGCGACGTAGTTTTTGTTCCTCTCTCTGTCTCTTGGGAGTCCAACCTCTACTGACGCTTCGTTTGTAGTGGCCTTTATAGCTGTTTCATCGTTTGTGATGAAAATTGTCATGGTTACATAGTAGTCCGGGATCATGCTTGTCCCATTCCATGCGTTGGCGCATGTCGATATCCACGTTAGGTCTTTTTGCATTGGCTCTGTGATGCTTATGGTATGCTGCTTGCTGTTTCCTCGGAGTGCATCTAACAGTCTGCGGACAAAGATTCTTGCTGGTGTGACACACTTTGATATGTGAAGGACCTTCCCTATGATAGATTGTAGTTGCTTCTTTCTTAATGCTCTCGTTTTCTTGAGTTTCTTCGCTTCTTTCCGGAGCTCTGCTAGCTTCTCTTGTGGCATGGTCAGAGTCATATGTTTAGCGTCGATGAGGACTCCCAACCACTTGACGTTATGTGCTGGCCCTTGTGTTTTGTCGTCTGCGGTGGGTAGCCCGAGTTGGTGCAAGAGTGCGATGGCATCGTTGTAGCTTCTTTCTGCTTCGGCTCTAGTACTTGCCCAGCTGACAATGTCATCCAGGTACATATAGCTTTTGTGTCCGCGTGTGGCCAGTATGTTAACAATTGTGTCCGCGACCCGTTGCATATGCATGCTGCTCTGGCGGGAGCCAAAGGGCATGCTAATGTCGATGTAGTAATTAGCATCCCATTTTAGTGCTAATAAGGGCCAATCGCCCGGGCAAGAGCGAAAGTTCTTATAGGCCCTTTCGAGGTCGAGTGTGAACATAAACTTTCCTAGAGGCGGTTCGAGTAGCTTCTTCACGAGCATATCCACTGTTGGAAGGGAGTGGTTCCGTTGCTCTCCTAGGACTGTGTTCTGTCTAATGAACGCATTTACCGACTGTGGGTCCGGGAAGGAGAGGTCTAGGATGATCCTCCGTTTTTCACTGTTTCCTTTCGGTCTCGTCATCATTGGGTTGACGTGTATCCATTCTTTGAATGGGTAATCCCTATATGGGCCGTATACTGCGTCGTGTCGTATCTCGCATTCTAAATACTGTTCAATATGTTCTGGGTACTCTGTAGCCGAGGGGTGATTTTGCTGGTCGCTGGTATCGGTCACGGGCCCCAGGTATCCCATTGGGAACCCGTACTTGATGCAGTCCAAGACCTGATTTTCATTCACGACATTTGTTAGGTAATGTTCCCAGGTGTGTATTTTTAGCTTACTTGGTATTTGGATGCGTGCCCCTATGATGTTTGGTAGACCTGTGGTTCTGACGCTTTCATATATTTGACACAGTTCTGCTTCGAGAACGGCCTCATTCGCGCTTGGCCATGTTAGCGCTCGGTATGGGGCCATTTCGTGTGGTGTCGGTACCTCGTTGTTTGTCCATTTCTGGCCCTGTTCGGCACAGATTGCTCTAATCTTTGTAAAATCCATGTGTGGGATAACATTATGTACATTGTAGCCGCTTTGATTCGTATCACTTGTGCTCATATTTTGCTGGCTGTCACTGTGAAATGTGCGAACTCGCTCGTTTGTGTATATGTCGGCCATTGCTGTGGGGGCCGCCATTGTTGTCTGTGTGACAGTCACTGTGATTGGCTGTTGCTGGCGTGGTTCGTTATGGAGCTCTGTGATTGGTCGGTGGGGTTCCAGGAAGTTGGCTGTTCTTCCGGTTCCTCTCTGGTCATGTTCATAATGATGTAAACAAAAGTCCTCACGTGCGTATATGTACAGTGTGGTATCAAACAATACAACGTCGTCGTCCGTTGTTAAAACATATGCAAGTTCATGGTTATAATCATCATACACATTCACATTTTGGTTTTCTATACTCACTGTGCCCTGGTCGAGTTCTGGGACCCGCGAGTCATTCCTCGCGGGGTCCGCTAGTTTTTTGTATACTGCTGGTAATGGTGTTGCTGCGCGGGTGGTGGGCGTGGCGCGTACTGGTTCACGTGTGGGCGTGGCGTGTACTGGGTTTGAGCAGATGTGTGTGTGGCTGGGATTTGGCTGGGGAGGATGGGCGGAGGATACATATAGTGTGCACCCACTGGACTCTGGTCTCTGCTGTGGCTTGTTTTCACCCGCTGTTTCTTCATGCACTCTGTCTGCGGGTGCGGATGTCTGTTTTGGTTGTTGAGGGCGAAGCAGTAGGAACATATGTGATTCGCTGTTGGATTTTCTATGTAGTGGCCTTCTTTTTCCTTGCATGCCCCTTTCTGGTTAAACACTGGGCACGGTATGCTGTATGTTTCGGTGTGACTTATATTGATAGGTGCCAGGGCGATCCTCATTCTATCGTATTGAATGTGCTCATTGCTGCTCCACTCTATGTCTCCACGCTCAATCCTGTCGAAAGTGTTGTTCGACCACCTTAAAATATTCTTCCATGGGCGCTGCAAGGCGTCCTGGGTAACTTGGTGTAGGTGTACTAACATATGGTGCCTGTCCTCCGGCCTTATCATGCTCTCATCAAGCAGCATGGCCGTGTAGGCGTGCATATATTCCTTGTATGTGAGTGTCTCCTTTGCTTCCATCTTGTCCCTTATGGAGATGACACCTTCCCTCTCTAGGTATATGTGCGGTTTTACTATTTTCCTGGTTATTCTAGGATCATATAGTGCCATACCTTTTACGTCTGTGGATGCGAAGTGTGGATTTCCCATCTCCATGTTCGTATCTATGTACATTCTGGACATCTGGTCGCTGATTAACTCCCTGGGTCGCGCATACGCCCCGTAGTCTGACCTCGGCTGTGGCGGTTGTGAATTTGTGTATGCGGGTAGGGGGTTCGGTTTATCATGTCCGTGGGTTTGGGATCCGGATGCCTCGATTTTTTCTTTGTGTGCTGGCTCTTTTGATATTTTCATGTCCAGTAGTGCCTTCTGTATAGCTTGTGTTATTGTGTCGGTCATCTTTGCATCCAGATCGGCTATGGATGCCTCAATGGCAGTGACCTTCTCCTCTAACAGAGGTTGTGGCTTGGGCGGCATTGCGTAATCCTGCTATGTAGGTGCCGGCGGCAATGGCGGCTTTTGTTGTTTATAACTTTTGCACAGGCGGTGTCGGGTCTTTGCGTAATCCTAACTCCTCTCTCACCTCTCTCTCTGCGATTTTTTGGTTACTCGGTTGTTGCTTAGTCCGTGCTGTGTGTTTTAGCGTGGGCTGTCGAGTTGTTTTGTCTTATTTCTCAGATTTGCTTGGCAGAAATTTTTACCATGTATGGATTTTGAATTGGTAAGATGAAGGAGGAGGAAGTAGGATTATGGGTAGTGGAGAGTTAGTTAATAGTTACACCGGTAGGAGGTAGGGGGAGGCACCAATGCTTCGGAATCTAAAGATTCCCACAACATGTTGTACCGACCACTCTACTCAGGTGTTACACTCACCTCTTTCCCAACTGCCAAGTTCCAAACTGCAACCTTGCAGAACGCATATGGGTCAGTTTTCAGAAAATGCACAATTCACCTTCACCAATTTTCTGAAATAACCCAAATTTCATACCAAAATACAGTTCAAAATACAGTTCAACCTAACCAAACAGATTGCTAGAATCAATGCAATGCCGAATACACTTGAATTTACCTAGTATTGACCAAATTGCAGCCTTATTTAGCAGACTTTTACTAAAATGTGTACAGCTGCCAATTGTACATTTTCCGAAAATCTGACCCATTTAGTCAAATATAGTATGTATACCCCAGTCTATGCTGGATTAGTCAATATACTCACAGCGAGCAAATTAACACCAATTTACCATAGCTGGCATGTGTGGCTCATTTGTTATATGGGTCAGATTTTCAGAAAATGTACAATTGGCAGCTCTACACATTTAGGAAATTCTCCTAAATGAGGATGAAAAATGATGAATATCGGGTATATATATATATAGATTTTAGATTTAGATTTAAAAATATTTTATTCAGGACATTGAACATTTTCAAACGTACAGTACAAATATTTTCAGGACAGCCTGATTTGCCAAAAATATTTTACAAAAAATAAGTAAGGTTACGAGTTATTTGAGTATATTTGGTATCGCATTGATTTAAAGTATCAGTTCTGTTATGTTAAATTGCATTTTGAAGCTCATTTAATGTTAAATGTGGGTTATTTGAGAGGATTGGTGAAGGCGAATTGTATACATTATCTGAAAATCTGACTCATAAGTGTTGGAAGTTTAATAACAGAGCCCGACTGACCCATAATGCTAAGAATCTAAGAGCATTTGCCCATAGGTTTGGTGCGTCCGAGTCCCTGGTCGGGGGAGGGTGTGTGTGTGTGGGGGGGGGGGGGGGGGGGAGGGCGGCCTAGCGTGGGTCGGGGGAGGGTGTGTGTGGGGGGGGGGGGGGCAGGGCGGCCTAGCGTGGGTCGGGGGACCAACACAAAAGAATGCCATTCTTTACACTATACTGATTTAACAAATATTAAATTGCATAATATTAGCATGAGGTCATAATATATTATGAGTCGTTGATTCTAAATTAATTTAGAATCAACGACTCATATCATATTATGACCTCAATTTGGGTTATTTGAGAAGATTGGCTAAGTTGAATTGTACATTTTCTGAAAATCTGACCCAGATAATGTTTATACTTACTACTTACTACTCCTTCATATGGGTCAGATCGTCAGAAAATGTACAATTGACCTACACCAATCCTCCCAAATAACCCAAATGTAAGAAGAAAATTAGGATCAAATTACAGTTCAACACAACCAGACAGAATTATTGAATAAATACAATACAGAATATACTCAGATATACCCAGTATTTATCCTGTTTTACTCCGATTGAGCAGAATTTGATAGATCTGTAGAAGTTTAGATTGTGCATTTTCTGAAAATCTGACCCATATATACCTCATTAATTGTGCATCTCAGTCATATCAACGCAAGGTTTATCATCCAACATCCTAAACATTTGTGCTAAGATATCTTTGTTGGAATATTCTAATTATTAGAGGGTTTAGCACTTACAGGCATATGAATCCATATACGAAATTGCGGGACATTATATTAAATATATTCTTGCATATTGAAGGCCTTCGTATGGAGTATATTTAGTTACTTTACTGGTAATTACTCATCCAGAAACATTGCACACTTTTTTTTCAAAAATAAAAATGTCAAACATAAAATTTAGAAATATGTTAGGTATCCTAGTGTTTACTCTCATTAGAATCAGCTTCATCTCCTCTTTTCAAATATGTTGATATCTCAAAATCCATTTTTTGCGACTTATGACTCATTTTCCTAAAACGGATCACAAATGTTTACTAAATTGCACTATGATATTGGAACAAAATCGATGAAATTAAGAATGGTATATCAGTGATTGGACCCCTACTGCTCTAATCGGTTTTCTGGCCTAGGACTAGGCATCCTAATGGGATTATAATGATATGTTACGGTCCTAATGGAATTATCTTTGCGGTTTGCAAATTTCCAGGATGTACCCAGGGCTTTCAAGAAGTTCGAATGAAACTGTATTTCAAGAAGTTCGAATCTTTAGCCCCAGCGGTAGAATTGATCATACATTATTTACGGCCCAACGGACTATCACTTTTCGGGTCCCTAGACGAAAAGCTATCTAGCCACGTTGAAAATTTTATATACAATCGATAGCATTGACTCTATAGGGACGAAAGGGGTAAATAGGGGCCACCAGGTGAAAAAATCGTTGGGGGCTAGCCCCCCCCTTCAATACACCGTTAAAAGGTGATGATCCCCGATAGGATGTCATAAATGCTATGACTCCACGAGGTTGGATTATTCCAGATTTAAAACACAATTTATTTAAATGAGTTCTGGATACTGGGATTTCTCTCTTTATTTTCTCGAAAATGAAAATGGGGTGAATTTGTTCACCCTTTTTTACCCCCCCCCCCCCCGCCAATTGACATCAGTTTGATGCCAGTTGCCTGACGAGCTATTATTAGCGAAACCATGTAGTGCCAAACCAGTGAAATTCTCATTGGGAAGGAGTTCTTTTTAATCTCTAATAAAGACTGCTACCCCTTATCATTTATAGGGAATCAGTGTAATACTTAAGGCGGAATTCCTTATTACATCATTTGTTATATATATTTGATGAGGTTAATATAGCCTGGATGTAATATCCAGGCAACAAGAGCACCCCTTAATTGTTGATGCCGCTGTGACATCACCAAGGGTACGAAAGAGTCTTAGTAACCCACACTGTCCCGCGCACCGTACCCGCGCGATACGAAATTGGATACGAAATTCTTGTACCCACTTTTGATACGAAATTTTTCATCTCAGCGAAGCCTGGGAAAGCTAAATCTCCTAATCCCTGGTGTGCGGTGGTGCGTTAAGAGTTGGCGCACCTGGCCGTGTGCGGCAGTGCATGAAGGAGTGTGCACTCACCCATGACAAAGTGACAAAGCAGAGAAAAAAACTTGCCCATGCTTGGGTTCGATCTAGCAACCTTTTGATTAAGAATCAAGTGCTCTAACCATTACACCACTGAAACACCTATCAACATGGCCTCAACTAATCAATCTGAATGTTAATAGTGTGTGTGAGAGAGAGAAAGAGGGGGAGAGGCAGACAGGGAGATTGCAATTGAAATTAAGTAAGAAAGAGATGGACTGGAAAGGAGAGGAAGAGCAGGGAATGTTTTTTTTCATGAATATATATTGAATATATCCAGGTATATGTGTGATGAGTTACAAGAAAATGTGCCAGAATATAAAAAAAACTCAACAATATTTCTTTCTGCTTTAGATAGCTCATAACTCCCTCAAAATGCGTCCAATCTGAATATAAAAATTATCCCCGAACCCCATGAATGTCAGGAAGACAGCCATGTTTTCAGATTTATAATCAGGCTATTACTTTCTTCGTAAATAATTATTTTCGTCAGCCGCATCAAGTCGTTCGAATTGATAGAAATATAGAGATCCTTCTATATTAGCACCAGTTATTGTATAGAAATAAAAGGCACATTTTGACAAAAAGGTATTCAAGCATTGGTTACAACCAGGTCCTATGTTGGTGGCCATCATAGATTTCCTAACTGTTATTGTGTCATTTGCTATTGCTAGATGAACTAGTGAGTAATATATCTCATTTTTACACTAAATCATTTGATAAATCGGGCATAATGATGCCAAAATAATAGGGAAAATATAGGTCTAACATGTGTTTGTGTTCTGTTTTTCACACCCCCATGAGTATGGGTGAGCGAAGTGTTAAAACTTAAATGTGTGACATTGCCGCTATATTATGATAGTGTATTCACAGAAGCCAATGTTGGCACACAGAAATAGTACATTTCTGCACCTATGTACTTCTCAAAACTCAATACGAAAAACGGAGCGCGAATACGGAGCATATCATATTTCGTCTCCATGATTCAAATGACCGTTTTTCGTATCAGAAGTTCAGGCAATTTCGTCACCACTGTTCACCAGTAGCTTTCGCGGTGCTCAGTAGACAAAAATCGTCTCACTGAAGACGAAAAAGCTTGCCGCTCCGTATCGCACGGGTACGGCGCGCGGGAGAGTGCACGTCTGAAGAATGTGATATTCTTCAGTTGCATGGTAGCATTAACGGGGGACGGCTGTGTACTTGTGTCGTCTAAATTATATATAATTTAAGTCAACTAATAGATTTAATCAGCTATCTGTATATTAATAAAATAAGGGTTTGGAGACTAAAACAGCTATCACATTGCCAAAAATGGTGCCGAACGATTCCACTATGTTTCATTAACAAATTAGGGTTGGAAAGGGGTTAGAAATGGTTTTACATCGAGCACCCCCATCCAGGGCCCCAGCACTGCCTGAAAACAAACCTATCAGTGCCCCTACACCAGGTTTCTGGGTCACCCAAAGCATGACGTCATGGACAGCTACCATGGCAAGTTGTTGCTTCACTATGGGACGGGACGGGAGTTGATATATTTCACCATATTTCCACCAAAAGGAACTCAGGAAATGTCCATTGTGGGGGCAGGGGGAGAGGCAATGGGAGGCAAAAAAACATCTTAACAGGGTTCCATTTGAGGTATATGGGGCGGGGGGAGGGGGAGGGGAGGGGGAGAGGGGCGGCGGAGAGGGGAAGGGGGGCAGGAGAAGGGGGGCAGGGGGAGGGGGAGAGGGGTGGGGGAGGAGAGGGAATGAGGCAACAACAATACAACAGTGACAAAAAACATTTTAACAGGGTTCCATTTGAGGTATGAACATGTGAACATGGAACATGTGAGATAAAGAAACCCCTCTTTTCTACCTCTTTTTGTAGAAATCACTCTTCCCTTATATTATATGGATTGTTTGTGATGGTTTTTGAAGTCGAGCGTGGGGAGCCCGCCCACTAATTACCTCACAATGAAAGATGAAAAGGGAGAGGGAGCGGGAGAGGGATTGGGTCAGGGACAGGCAACACAACAGCCCAACACTGACCAGAAAAAGCATCTAAACAGGGTTCCATTTGTGGTATGAAGATACTAAGTTATAGAGACAACTTTAAAAAAAGAGAAAGATAGTGGGAGAGGGAACAAGGAGAGATGAGGATGTGGGCCCCACTGTCCCACTAGCAAACCCCGTGCATAGCACGGGTATTTGCTAGTATATACTAATTAAATTAAATTAAATTTCTCTTCCCACCAATAAAACCTCACCTATATGATCAATGCACTCCAAATCCCACTTACGTTTACACAGGGTTATACCATTACCAGGCAAAATACAATTTTTATATACAATTATTATACAATTATTTCTCATTTCGACAGTGGCCAAGCAAATCGTCCTAACGAAATTCCAATAAATAGGGGAGCATTGCATCAATTACAATTACAATAACGCCTCTTACAACAATTTTAGAACTTACGATCATGTCATAAGTCCTTATGATGCCCACCCAGGGCATCATAACTTGTGTGCCACTTACAACTGAAAAAAAAGTTACGACATGAAGTTATGACATGATCGGATTTTTATTCCCACTGATTTGACTTCCAACATTGTCATAAGGGTTACGACATTATCATAACTCTACGACATTTTTATGCACCTACCCCTATATCGATAGATTTTTTCTCGTCATTATCATTCCTTTGTAGAGGATGAGAAGAGGGAGAAAGTTACATGAAAAACATTGTAATGTCAGCGTCCGCAAAAAATAAAGAAACAAACTTTTCATAGACAAGAAGTGATTTAAATTTGTGTTATCATGGTAACTCGCGACTGACAATGCAGCTTCGAATAATTGTTTTTGCAAGTATCCTACAAGATCTGTTCGGAACCTCTCTTTACTTTTGATATAGTATCTCTACCAACCAGCACAGAGATTAGCCATATTATTATATGATAGTTGGTTGATAGGGTTTATCTGTGGACCATTATCGCCATTATCGCCTATAGCCAGCTTCTCACCTATATCTCCAGAACGTGGACATGTGTTTCCATGTACTGTAATATGTGATGTGTTTCAGGAAAATGAGTCACAAGTCGCAAAAATGATATTTGTCAAAGTGTTTTTTTTTACAAGATCACATGATTGGAATGTTTTGATTTTTGGAGAGTTTATCACTTATACCTAATTCAATCGATGTTACAAATTTCAGGACAATCTATGTAATATATCCTTTCGTTTTAAAGGTCCTTATATGGACTACATTTAGTTACTTACTGTTTATTGACCCCAAGAAATATTGGAAACTTTTTTTCAAAAATTAAAACATCAAACTTAAAATCTAGAAATACTTATTAGATTATTAGACTATCATTGGAATCGCATGTCTGTCACAGTGCATGCTGCGACATACAAATATTTAGCAACATTTTTATCACAAATTGCAAAAGTGTTTTCACCTATATCATAGCTTGTATAAATGATCAATGAAAACCAAATGCATGATGGGAAAGATAAAGTCGTGTGTCATAGAAACATGCAAAACACATGGATATTGACATAGAGCATTGATAAATATTCCATGCTAAACATAACATGTTTTCTCTAGATATACTGTACCATTACTCCCATAATTCCATGCGAATCAAGATTCAAAATGGCGGCTATGCAAATCCCATATTGAAACATGGTTCATCATATTTGATCCGTTTTAGGAAAATAAGTCATAAGTCGCAAAATATGGATTTTGAGATATCACCATATTTGAAAAGATGAGATTAAGCCGATTCCAATGATAGTAAAAAGTAGGGCATCTAATAAGTATTTCTATATTTTAAATTATGGATAATTTAAAAAAAAAGTTTGCAATGTTTCTTGTTGGGTAATTACCAGTAAAATAACTAAATATCCTCTATACAAAGGCCTTCAAACGCAAGGATATATTTAATACAATGTCCTGAAATATGGATTTATATGACTATAAGTGTTAAAGCCTGAAAGTATCATAACATTTCGTTATAAAGATCATGTGGAAAAATCAATATCGATTTTACGACTCTTGACTCACTTTCCTGAAACACATCACATATATGTGATTCATTTTCATGCGACTTTTCTAGGGGTCTTTTTACAGGTGACTCCTCCTGCTGACATTAAAGTTTCCTTGTTGTACCTGTTATTTCGGCGGCAGTGAATCCTTTATCAGTTAATTCCACAATTTGCAGCCATGCAGGTGGTCTGATGCAGAGTGATATCAACCCTAAATATAGCCATTGCTCACTTACGATGCCCCTGGGGTAAGGGCACCACGGTCTAGGCCCAAACCTGACAGAGTCCCTTCAAACCAAGGAAAAGCCTCTCGCCTCAAACCGCAAAGAGTCATTATAACTCCATTAAGACCGCAAAATGTCGTTATATTCCCATTAAAACGCCGCTTCCTAGGCCAGGAAACAGATTTTTTTAGATTTAAAAATATTTTATTCAGGTCTATGAACATTTCCATACATAAAGCACAAATATTCTCAGGACAGCCTGATTAGCGAAGTTGGCTGACATACCGTTCTAATCTGTGAATCTGAGGGTTTGGACCTAGGGTGGACAGTACACTCCTGTATGTTCACGGATTTCCCCTAGTACAACGCTCCCTATGAATCACCGCTATGGCAATGGAGAAATGTGCATGGTATAGACACTATGCTGATTATGTTTATATGTGATGTGTCACAGGGAAATGAGTCACAAGTCGTAAAATATAGATTTTGAGATATCACCATATTTGAAAAGAGGAGATCAAGCTGATTCCAATAATAGTAAACACGATAGATACCTAATAAGTATTTCTATATTTTAATTTTGATCTTTTGAATTTTGAAAAAAAAACAAAGTTTGCATGTTTCTGGATGTGTAATTATGAATGTTTTCACCAATATCAGAGCTTGTCTTAATGATCTATCAAAACCAAATGTATGATGGGAAAGATGGGAACTTGTGTTATGGACACATTTATAAGATTTAGATTTAATCATATTTTAGTCAGGTCGATGAACATTTCCATACATAAAGCACAAATATTCTCAGGACAGCCTGAATTATTACAAAAAATGTTCAAGTCAAGATGATTACATACAACTGTTGGTATTATTAGTGTTATATACATTTAATAGTACCATATCTTATATCTTTGATCACCTCTACATATTCATGTAACTATTTATGATAAATAAAAGTATTTCTCAATTCAATTCAATTCAATTTCGCCGAATTCTCCCCAGGCAATCAATATTCAAACCTACAAAATAATGTCATTAGAAATACAAATAAAATATTCCCCACCGCCATATCAAAGATCTGAGTCATGTACTTAACAAAATTCCAGAAACCTTTGTAGAATATACAACTACAAAGTAAGGGATTTCTTTATCACTCCCTCCCCCCTCCGTTCCTTCATCCATTTAATTCAACAGGCTACACTCTATACTGCTCCTATAGGCAGCGGCATGCCATATGTGATGTGTTTTAGGAAAATGAGTCATAAGTCGCAAAAAATTGATTTTGAGATACCATTATATTTGAAAAGATGAGATCAAGCTGATTCCAATGATAGTAAACAGTCTAATAAGTATTTCTAGATTTTAAGTTTGATATTTTCGTTTTTGAAAATAACTGTTTCCAATATTTCTGGGGGTCAATAAACAGTTAAGTAACTAAATGTAGTCCATATGAGGACGTGTAAAACTAAAGGATATATTACACAGATCTTCCTGGAATTTGATACATTAACTGATATCGCTATAAGTGATAAACTCCTAAAAAATAAGAACATTCCAATGATGTGATCCTATGAAAAAAAACACTTATATATCAATTTTGCGACTTATGACTCATTTTCCTGAAACATGTCACATATAGCCTTAACGTTGGAGGGGTTTAATGTTTACTGCCTACAGGTCGCGTATAGAGTGTAGCCCTTATAATATTACTCCTGGAAGCTGGAATTGAGCCAGTTCTAAATATAGCCAAACACGTCATTGATCCAAGCATACTGTCAACGTATTTATTTTCGCGCAGCTAATTTTTCGCGCACTAACTACTTAGACACCTTTTCGCGCGGATTTAAATTTGCGTACTAAGGACGTCTGACACCTTGTTCATGCAATGATTATACATTTCGAGCAGGATTTATTTTTGCGCAGAAAGGTGGGTGCGCAGAAATAAAAACTGCGCGAACATTAATACGTCTACAGTATATAAAGCACCATATTTACCATTGAGCGATCAGTTGCTGGCTGGGGACTGGCCGGTTAACAGCCTGAGCTAAGCCTAAACTTAAGAGTGCACACCTTTAGTATTGAACCAGCGCAGTACTGGCACTATAGCATCTAGTGTACATATTGTAACTTATTGATTAAGGGTAAGGTAGGGAAGGTGTGCTGCTTGGATTCGTATTCATACTAGGAACGATGGAGTGGAGTGGAACTGTGCGCTGGACAGAGATCTGCGGCGAGCCAAGCGCAGATAACGCAGATAGAGATGTATTTTGGGTAAGTGCCTTATTTTGTTTTTGTTTTTAAAAAGGTTTTATTCAATATATCCTGCTCTTACAGTTCTAAACAGCATTTATATATCGCGTCCCTTTGTATTTTGTTTGTGTTTTCCAATTTTCTTTTACCATTCACCGACTGTTAGCAAGTATTTTTCTCCATATATAAAAGATAGATATCATAACAAGTGTTTTTCTTCATGAACATCTCGTGACAATTAACATAAAATTTCAAGTAATCTAACATAGATGTTGTTATTTCACATTTGTTATTCTATCAGCTTGATGATCAAGAATTATTGGACACTATTAGTAACCAACTTTTCGATCAGCACTTTAACTTATAATATTATTAATGAAATAAGTAAGGTGATCACCACTTGTGAAGGATGTTATTATGGATGAACTGACTATGGAGATTACTCCTACTTGAAAACCAAGTAAACTTAACGAAAGAACTATGGAACAATGGAACATTTCAAATATTATAGATACTAAGGATTATGCGGAAGACCTGTATCTCTTTCCTTTTCGGTATCTGATTGATTATGTATTCAATATCTTATTCATACGGGCGTTATATATGGGTCAGATTTTCAGAAAATGTATAATTGGCTTTCACCAATACTCTGAAATAATCCACATTCAAGACAAAAAGGAGCTTCAAAATGCAGTTTGACATAACAGAACTGATACTTTAAATCAAGGCGATACCAAATATACTCAGATATACCCGATATTCTTCATTTTTCAGCCTAATTTAGGAGAATTTACTAAATGTGTAGAGCTGCCAATTGTACTTTTTCTGAAGATCTGACCCATATATGGTCAGTTCTCATGAAATAGGTACATAGGGGGTATTTTGGGCTAAAAATTTAAATGCATGAAACTACTTGCCATTTACACATATCATTGTACATATATTCAAGGCTTCAAAATAAAATCGGGCACACTAATTTCAAAAACTGTGCATTTGGAGGGGAATTCATTTTCTTAACATTGTCACCCGGATGCTTTTGGATAAAAACATTATAGAGGTAATAGGGGCCATTTCAATATTATTTTTGTTTATTATTATATCATTAAGCTAACATTTCAAACTAAATATTTGGGTGGAAATTAGAAAAAGAGAATATTTTTCTATTTTCAGACAGTTCATTTATAAGTCATTTTTTTACACCAATCAATGTTTTTACACCAAAAGTTCAAGAACATGGCCTCGTTCTAATCCAATACAAAAAGTGAATTAAAAGAAATTGAAAATATTTTGAAATATGTATAGCCAAAAGGTGGAAGCATTATTACAAACACATATTATAATCATTTGATGTTTTGTACAATGCTGAGTAAACTTTATTGGACAAAATATATTTTTTCTCTTTCTCTGTAAAATACCAGTCAATTACTATTCAAGTATGGATGAAAAGATTAGTTTACATTCTGTTGGCAGTGAAGGCTTTTCCTTTTCTATTCACTCCACGTGTATAAGGGTTAGATTTTCAGAAAATGTACAATTGGCAGCTGTACACATTTAGTACATTCTGCTCAATTAGTCTGCAATTTGGTCAATACCAGGTAAATTCCTGTATATTTGGCATTGCATTGATTCTAGCAATCTGTCTGGTTAGATTGAACTGTATTTTGAACTTTATTTTTGACTGAGATTCGGGTTATCTGAGAGGATTGGAGAAGTTGAATTGTACATTTTCTGAAAATCTGACTCATAAAAGTACATTATATAGGTCTTCTGTACAATATTAATACCAACAGTAGTACAGTAAGTTATTACAATGTTAAGCAGTGCTGAAGTGTCGTTGTGTGAGTTGCCAAATGCCTGCCATTGGTAACCTAACTTGAACAAGCTTAGCACTATTCATAATACCCTTATTGGTGAGTGATTATAGTTCACAATAACATCTTAAACCCTGCCCACACATAGCCGATTTGGCTCCCGATTGCCCCCCGATTTGGGTCTTCCGATGAGTCCAAGGAGTTTATTTCCAATCGTGGTTTATGTTATTTCAAAAAAATAAACAAGGATTTGAAATGAGATCATAGGATTCATCAGGAGACCCAAATCGGGAGACAATCGGGAGGCAAATCGGCTATGTGTGGGCAGGGTCTTATTACAGTATTACAGGTACATATTAATCATGACAGCAAGGCCAGAAAAATAGGTGTGTTTCCGATTTATCTGGCTGAAAACTAGGTAGGGGGGGGGGGGTAACTTATTTTTTGTTATTTTTTTTTGTTTGTTTTCCTGCTTTTATAAGCTTTTTTGTCAAGACATCCAAACAAAAGTAAGATATGATGGGGACAAAATCAGGTATGGTAAACAATTTTTTAGGTAGGGTAAGGTTTTTCTAGGTAGGGGGGGGGGGTAAATCGGAAACACACCTATTTTGTTTGGCCTAAATAGAATATATTCAGGTGTGTCAGAGATCGGTCCTTTTTTCCCCTTTGCCCCATCGTTGCACTGAAGGTTCAGATTTCCAGAAAATGTACAATTCACTTTCACAAATTCTCTGAAATAACCCAAATTTCAGACGAAACTAAAGTTAGAAATACAGTTCAACCTAACCAAACAGATTGCTAGAATCAATGTAAAGCCGAATTTACTCGAATTTACCTAGTATTGAACATTGAATTTAGCAGAATTTGCAAAATGTGTACAGCTGCCAATTGTACATTTTCTGGAAATCTGACCCTTAATGCTGTTGTGAGTACAGAGTTGTTAGATCGTGTTACAGGCAATGCCCCAATTGCGCAATATTTAATTAGGGAAAGTTAACGGTCAACAGTGTTAGTCAATAGAGAGATTTAGCAACCACAATGCACCAACACAATACTAACGCATCCACTAACTATTTGTACATTGCTACCACTGTGGGGATATCTTGAGAGGCGCTAGGCCGATGGCATCTGCATTGCAGGCCTCTCTCTCGAGAAAACCTCACAACGGTAATAAACGTTATTGGATGCGTTATTGGATGCGTTAGTGTTGCGTTGTGGCTGCGAAATCTCTCTAATGTATTACAGCTGTAATCAAATATCCACATCTGACTTCTTGTCAAACAATAAATCATCCTATTGTTAAAGTATATATAACTAGTCTCATATTTCTCAGTTTAATAGATTCGTATAAATGATCTATGAAGACCAAATGCATGATGGGAAAGATGGGGAATTGTGTCATGGAAACCTGTAAAACACTAGGATATTGCCATGAGAGCTTGGAAAAATAATCCATGCTGAACATGGCATGTTTTCTATACTGTACCATTGGTTCCATAATTCCATGCAAATCGAGATTCAAAATGGCGACTATGCAAATCCCCTATTGGTGGTATGACCTTGTGGGTCAGATTTTAAGAAGATGTAAAATTGGTAGATCTACATATTTAGTAAATTCTGCTAATTTAAGACTGAAAAATGGTCAAAACTAGGTATATCTAGATATATTTGGTATTTAGTTGATTTAAAGGATGTGTTTGGTTGTATTAAAGTGAATTCTGAACATTATTGTCTTAAATTTGTGTTATTTGAAAGGATTGTTGAAGACAAATTGTACATTTTCCGAAAATCTGACCCTATTATTAATGCAAGTGGTTTATATTTTACAGGACTATGAGAGACTGCTGAAAGCGGACGTTCCGGAGTGTTTCCAGTTGACAGTGATACCCACAGCACTATTTGCCTTTCTGGGAGTAACAGTCTGCCTTTCCTTCCTCTTTGGTTTCATACTTCAAGATGCCATGGGAGGGAAACACAAGTTCAGATCAATGTCTCTGGTAAGAGCATTATGTAATGGGGAATCTCCCAATCAATAAATGTGATGTGTTTCAGGAAAATGAGTCATAAGTCGCAAAATTGATATTTTACAAAGTGTTTTTTTTACAAGATCAGATTATTGGAATGTTCTAATTTTTGGGGGGTTTATCACTTATAGCTATATAGATCGATGTATCAAATTTCAGGACAATCAATGTAATATATCCTTTCGTTTTAAAGGTCCTCATATGGACTACATTTAGTTACTTTACTGTTTACTACCCCCCAGAAATATTGGAAACTTTTTTTTTCAAAAACGAAAATATCAAACTTAAAATCTAGAAATACTTATTAGATTATTTGACTGTTCGCTATCATTTGAATCGCCTTGATCTCATCTTTCCAAATATAATGGTATCTCAAAATCTATTTTTTGCGACTTATGACTCATTTTCCTGAAACACATCACAAATACCTGATGTGTAAAGGGTCAGATTTTCTGAAAATGTACAATTGGCACCGGTACACATTTTGGAAATTTTGCTAAATTAGGATGAAAAATTATCAATACTGGGTATATAAGAGTGTATTTTGTATCACATTGATTTGAAGTATCAGTTCTGTTATGTTAAATTGCTTTTTGAAGCTTATTTCTGTCTAAAATTTGGATTATTTGATAGGATTGGTGAAGGCAAATTGTACATTTCCTGAGAATCTGACCCGTATACTATATAGCTTGTGGCATTGAGAGGAGCGTGCAATGCTATACAGTGCTGCCTACTATAGAAATAGATTGCACATGCAACTTTTATGATAATTTTAATCAGTAAATCACCTGTGGTTAACACGTGAACTTCATAGATAATTAATTTCCCCCATTCTCCTCAATCAACATGAGGCCATTCTCCTCAATCAATATCAGGAGAATGGGGGATTATAGTACACCTTAAATGCGCTGAATCCATGGGTATGCCTAGTCTTAATAGGGGATTTGCATGTACCACATGTTCAGCATGGAATATTATGCATACTCTATAACCAATGGTCAATTGGTTAGCTGTCAGACTTCCAAACTGGACATTGTGAGGTCTAGACAGTATATCCGCCAAGAAAGATTATTTATGTACTGGGCTTTAGTCACTAAATTAATGAGTAATGAATTGTACATTTTCTGAAAATCTGACCCTTATAGAGAATATGAGTGCCGTTTTGTAGTTTTTTAAATGTGCACGTTTCCAGTATAGTTCCACTGAGTTGTTCACTGATATGATTGAAGTGGAAATACGGTAAATAAAGGCAAGGCTTTACAACATTCCCGGTGCTGAGTCACGTTCTGTCAAGATATATATTGATTGATTGATTGATTGGACATTTATTTCGAAGTACTCGCTATAGGCCTGGATCTCCAGCATGAGGGAGGTTTCCAAACTGGCCTTTGTTTCTTACAGGTTATGGTAGGTAACAATATCACTTCCGTCGATGACCGGAAGTGACCACCTACCATTTATAGTGTGTTTTTATATCAATTCAGTTGTCTATTAAATTATGGCATACTTTTACAATTTATATTCTCCGATTAAATTTAGATTATTACAGTTGTCATTATAGGTCTATAAAGTGGTCATCTAACCAAATCAGGTGTTTTATAGCATAGTTCTTAAACATTTTCGGATCTACAATTTGATGGGCCACCGTTTGTTGCTTATTCCATGTTAATGGGATTTTATTCAAAATAGATCTTCTAATTTGTTCATTTTGGGGGGTTTGGTGTTTCATAATAATGTATAATTAAGGGTTATTAATCATTTTACCATAATTTTGAACTTTACAATTGCTAATTATTTAAATTTAACAGAATATTTGGTGTTATATAAAGAAAAAAATGAATGTTCCCTGAAGGAGTGAAATCTGATGAAAGTATTTCTCCCGATTGAATTAATAGTCGCAAAATATGGATTTTGAGATATCACCATATTTGAAAAGAGGAGATCAAGCCGATTCCAATGAGAGTAAACACTAGGACATCTAATAAGACTTTATATGCTTTAAATTTGATAATTTTATTTTGAAAAAAAAAGTTTGCAATGTTTCTGGATGGGTAAAGTAAAGTAACGAAATATACTCCATACAAAGGCTTTCAAAACGCAAGGATATATTTGATACAATGTCCTGAAATTTGTTACATGGATTCATATGACTATAAGTGCTAAAGTCTAAAAGTATCAGAACATTTCAATAAAAAGATCTCGTGAAAAATTACTTATAAAAATATCAATTTTGCGACTTGTGACTCATTTTCCTGAAACACATCACATTATATATGGTATTTTATATGGATCAATATGAGCTTCTAGGTAGATAACCCAGTTCAAGAAGCTTATCTCTTTAGGTGTGTCTTTGCAGATTGCTAATCCAACCAAGATTGAATTTAACTTCAAAGTAAAAACTATTGCATTTCAGTTCTTGGTCTCTGTGCTGCTGCTCTTATCACTATTTGATTATGTTTGTACTGCCAATGGAAGAACAACAGCTGACCCTCCACCCTACTGCTTCTACCTCGATTCTGGCATGCGGGCAATAACCTTTGTAAGTATTGATAATGACATAATGTGCAATCGATACCAATATATGCTAAAAGAACCAAATTAAGGTGTGTAGTGCATGTAACAAGTCAGGTTTTAATCAACCGTAAACGATGGTATAAAATGTAATGCCGAAATGAATAATGGTAGTTTGATACTATAAATGCTTCTTGGTCTGGACCGACCATACAAACTACCAACCATTAAATACACTGTTGTTATTGTACCCTAATTTTAACCTTATGCTCTAGTTAGTACAACTTAGTGTTAGCTAATTATCATATATAATATTCAAACAGCTAAACCTAAACCTAGACAAGTAGTAAGTAGCCCTTGAATATCAAATGAAATAGCCATGAAATTTCTATTCTAGTATTTTATTATAAATTTGTTTCGGCAATCACCAACCAACCAGGAACCCAGTGGAAGACTTGGAACATAGGTTTCAAAACTGGGCCCTCCTTTTTGTAATCACCATTGATGCAAATAAAAAATGTTTTGAATTGAATTGAATTGAATTGAACACTATAAACAAATAACATGAAGCAAAATGATAAAGTTAATTTTAGCGACCAATTTTATTTTATTTTAGTGGAAGACCATGGTTATTCTGTATTGGATTATTATCTGTGAGCCCATATCTCAATGTCAATGTCCTCAATTGGTTATTAGAACTTCATTGTACAATGTACTTGTTTATTGATAACTCAACCGTCGTTATTACAGAAGATGTACTGTATAAAAACACTAATGTGATGTGTTTCAGGAAAATGAGTCATAAGTCGCAAAAATGCATTTTGAGATCTCATCATATTTGAAAAGATGAGATCAAGCCGATTCCAATGATAGTAAACATGATGTACATCTAAGAAGTATTTCTATATTTTAAGTTTGATATTTTAATTTTTGAAAAACAAGTTTGCAATATTTCTGGATGGACATTTCCTAGTAAAGTAGCTTAATATGGTCTATAAGAAATACATGGATATATTTATTACACTTTCTTGAAATTTGGCACATGTCTCATGCTACAAGCAGCGTTGAGCACACGAAAAATGAACACATTCCCAGAAAGTATCCTGTGAAAAACTCATTTTAAAAAACATAAATTTTGCGACTTATGACTCATTTTGCTATAACACATCACATTATTTTATAAATAAAATTGTCTTTTTCTAGTTGGTACTAGCTGTTACTATGAAAGTCCACAGTCATATTGCTACCACACCGTTCTGGGGGCTACAGCTGATCCTCAACATTCCCCAGTTGCGCTCCAGATTGGCTATGTTCCAAGAAAACCATGAGGTAAGTGCATGTGTCAGATTTGTTAAGAAAATGTACAATTCAACTTCACCAATCCTCTCAAATAACCCACATTTCAGCCGACAATAAAGTTCAAAATACAGTTCAATCTAACCAAACAGATTGCTAGAATCAATGCAATGGAGAATATACTCGAATTTACATAGTATTGACCAAATTGCAGCCTAATTTAGCAGAATTTACTAAATGTGTTGAGCTGCCAATTGTACATGTTCTGAACATCTGACCCATGTTTTAGTTATGCACACAGCATGTGTTTACCCGTCGTTATATAAGTGTTAATATGTATGGGTTAAGTAGCCAACATTTGGACAAGTGGATCTTATGCAACACAAATGTAAACTATTTATTTAAGCGATTTTGTGTGCGCGTTAAAATTAGGTATTTTCAAATTGTTATTGTATAATGGTTCGGCAATTTTTTTTCGAGATTTAATCCAAAGAATATGTAAATCATAAAAAAAAAAGAAGAAAGAAATGGTTATTATGTTTATAAATCGTGTGTACACATTATGAGTCTGTGCCCATTAATCCATGTTAAGCCTAGCTGCCAGGTTGAAAGCAGTACAATAGGGGAGTTGCATGTGCCACTGCGCATGTCTGTTACAGTGCATGCTGGGATGGATTCTGTTCAAATCTGACATACAAATATTTGTCAATAATTGTATCAAAAATTGCAAAAATTGCAAAAATATATTCACCAATATCCTATATTGTTCGTTACTAGTCACTGAATTGAATTGAATTGAATAATTGTATCGAAAATTGCACAAATGTATTCATCAATATCCTATATTGTAAAAATAATCTTTGACAATCAAATCGTTGCTGGACATCTCAGTTCTGTTGGTGTTTAAATAATGTTGAAACATTACAAATACACAGAATCATAAGAGAAATACATTCTAAAATGAGTTAGAGTTCTGGAAGTTTTTAGGAAAATAATAATCTTTAACCCAATAGCTCTGTGGGTGCGATTCACATTCCTGGAAGAAAATGCCAATTACCTAATCAGAGGTTGCATACATAAGCTGGGTAAATAATACCATTTGTACCCGTCTGTTGCCATTTGATACAGGGATATCCTGCATGCTGATCCCTGTTAACAGGGCACATACTTCCCATGTCACGCTCCTAGCCCTTGTTTGTACAGGGGGCAGTATTACATAATAACTGTTATCAAGTTTGGTGGGTCTAGTTTATGGGGAAAGATAAATCCAATCACAACAACATAACAATGCAAGATCCTTGATATCCAATGTATAAACCGTCCCAATGAAAATCATATAAGATTACAAGTAACACATAGCAGGGACAGAAGGCATGTGCCAGATTATAAAATGAAACATAAATGTCTGGTTGTGAAGCTTTTTTGCAAGGTGGCTCACTTTGCGTGAAAAATAAAACAAGTGGTTTGGATACCCTCTAGAGCTTTAAGCCACTGATTGGAAGGGCCTGAATTGCTAGTCAATGATTGTTGACCATAGCAGGCACAAAATAATCTTAACCAATTACAGCTTGAGGCTTCGAATTTATTTCCATAAATGGAATTAATTCTAACTCATTAAAGAGGGGTCTTCTCCTGGAACCATCGTACCCCCTAGCATCAGCTTACTAGCATAAAACAACCAAACGTCTCATCCTACTGGACCTACATGAAAATGCCAAATATCTGCCATTTATGGTCACAAGTTAACTCATATTCTTTCCTGGAAAAGTTCACACAGTATGAAATACCAAGGCACACCACCATGCTGAAGTAGAATTAATTAAATCGTTTTCCCTTACTCTCGACCTCTTATTGATATATGCATTTTATAAATTTCTGATTTGGTACATTTTGCCCCAAATCTCTGAAGAAAAAAAGAATAATAATATATTTTACTAATAGCAGTATGCAACCGTTGTTGATAAAGGTAGTGATGGACATTCTCTTACCCTGATCTGTAGTGTTTCGTTGCTTTAATGCTGTCTGATGGTCTGACAATTGTTGGATGTTTCAGTTCTGAATACACTATATAATGGAACAATTTATATATTGTCTCTATTGGGATTGTTCTTGGATTTCCCGGAGCCGTCGTCATTGTTCTTACTACTGGTGGTATTGTCAATATTGCTGTGTCTGTCGCCCTCCAGACCACAGCTCTGTTGCCGACAGGCTCGTCCCTGCGTCCAGTCGTCCTCCTATACGGATTTCAATCCCTCTTCTTGTTGTATGAAGGTGATCTTCCATCCTAGTCATCTTTCGTTGATATTGGACCTTTGAAATAGTTGTCATCTCGTCCATACTATCCGGATCTGCTCCTGCTGATTGGCCTCTTGTCTCCATATCAATTCCAGTACGGGAACGTCTGTTAATGCTTGTGGAGGGGGCATATATATACAACCCTGGTCCTCTCTGGAGTAATGGGAGCCTTCTCAAAAGGGGGCATTTCTCGTCCTTCTATCGTTGCCTGGTCACAAGGCACAAGGTGTTGAAAAGTGTTGTTATAAGGTAGAATATCCAAGAAAGGAGCCGAACGTGGGGCTAAACTTCTTCTACAGGCTTTAGAGCGCCGACAAAGCTCTAAGCCTGTACCTCTGATTGCCTACATTTTCGTATCATCCAGTAAATGTCTATAAAATTCCTCCTGGGTGATAATTGATAGTTAATGAGGTTACACAATGTTACGTAATGTTACATAACAAATGCATGATGGGAACGATGGAGGCTACTAGTGTTATGGAAACATACATGTAGCTATATTTACATAAGATTTCTAATACATATTCCATGCTGAACATGTGGCACATGCAAATCCCCTTTAGTAATGAAAAATATATAAACCTGTGTATTATCATTTAGATTACCATTAAGCGACTTGCACCATTTGTAGGAAGATAATCGCCAGAAGAGAGATAATATGTGATGTGTTTCAGGAAAATGAGTCATAAGTCGCAAAAAATAGATTTTGAGATACCATTATATTTGGAAAGATGAGATCAAGCCGATTCAAATGATAGTGAAGAGTCGAATAATCTAATAAGTATTTCTAGATTTTAAGTTTGATATTTTCGTTTTTGAAAAAAAAGTTTCCAATATTTCTGGTGGTCAATAAACAGTAAAGTAACTAAATGTAATCCATATAAGAACCTTTAAAACGAAAGGATATATTACATAGATTGTCCTGAAATTTGATACATCAATTGATATAGCTATAAGTGATAACCACTCCAAAAATCAGAAAATTCCAATAAAGCAATCTTGTAAAATAAAAACTTTGAAAAATATAATTTTTGCGACTTATGACTCATTTTCCGGAAACACATCTCATATTGCATAATCATGTTTTAGAGATGTAGAAGCCAAGACGGCAGGATACAGTTTAATAAAGATGTTCCAAAAACAAACAAAAAATCCCCTACTGAATAAAGATGCACCAGTAACAATGTTTGGAATATAAGTATGTGAATAATACAGATGACTAAACTTTCAGCTGAGTCAGGACGACCAACTACGAAGCACCTCATTCCTCATATTCTACAGCCTCGTATGCCTATCATTTTTCCTCGATATAATTAGCCAGGGAAAACAATCACAAACCGACACTGAGGATGAAACCCCTGCTAAGGGCAAAGAGGGGGAAACAAAAGCGGTGAGTAAAATATTAGACATTCATGTTAAAATACATGTATAGATTAAAATTTTAATAGTTCCTACAAATGAAAACCTGGTATGTGCATTTTCTCAGTGTTTTATTTACCAATTACTTTCGGCATAGGGTTGCCTTCTTCAGGGGCCTGTCATATATTGACCCAGGACAGGCACAGGTTTTGTGGGTTTTTTGTTAGGTTGTTTTGTTGTTGTTTGGGGGGGGGGGGGGGGGGGAGCTGGGGGTTTAGACCGTTTTTATTGAGATAGTTTTGGATGGTGTGTAAAATCGTTGAGATATTAAGAACGTATTGAAGTACATCGAGAAAACAGGAGCGATGACATTTCTTTAATTGAAGATATGATTGGTGAAGAAGATTATGCCTACTTATTTAGGACATTGTGTAAAAAGGCCATTCACTGCAAATTCTCAACATTTAATGTCATTTCCATGCATTTGGAAAGAGGAGAAAATGCATGTATATAAAACCAAGGTAATTTTACAAGTAACACAGTAGTTAATGGTAAATTTGGTATCATTGGAATCGGCTAGATCTAATCTTTTCAAATAAGATCATGTCTCAAAAGCCATATTTTGCGACTTGTGACTCATTTTCCTGAGACGGATCAAATTTATACTGGGTAAAATCGAATTATCCGTTAATGATTCAAATAAGGTCGGCTTTGTTAGAAAAGATTATAAAGAAAAGAAAATGTTATTGTTGGTTCAAAATAGCTGAGAATGCTATATTTGGTCCAAATTAGCTGTTGTTTTAAACACTCTAGACCCAAACTCTCAGATCAGATAAGAACGGTATGTCAGTTATTGGACCCCTACTTCGCTAATCGGTTTCATGTCTTATGACTCGGCGTTTTAATGGGAATATAATGTATGTTGCGGTCTTAAAGGAATTGTTATGGCACTTTGCGGTTTGAGGCGAGAGGCTTTCCCTTCGTTTGAAGGGACTCTCTCAGCTTTGGGCCTGGACTGTAAAGATTTTGATCCATCTTTCCTAATTGTTTTCAGCCTGAATGTCCTGAACTGAAAGCGAGTCTATGGACTCTTCTCACACACACTTGGTTATTGCCGTAAGTGTTAAAGTGCACTCTCACATGAGTTAGGTTAAAGGGCAATTGGGTCAGATTTTAAGAAAATGTACAATTCACAGCTCTACACATTTAGGAACCCTGCTAAATTTGGCTGGAAAATGATGAATATCTGGTATATCTGAGTATATCTGGTATTGCATTGATCTAAGGTATCAGTTCTGTTATGTTAAACTGCATTTTGAAGCTCATTTTTGTTTTAAATGTGGGTTATTTGAGAGGATTGGTGAAGATAAATAATTGTACATTTTCAGAAGATCTGACCCTATTACATCCTTTTGTATCTATGCCTAAATACATATATTGATTTAATATTTATTTACCGAAGCTTGTTGAGCTAGGAACTAAACCTATATTAAGGCATTTCACATAATATCATGGGAAAATGTGTAATCATTACAAGTAAATACTTAATGTCTCTTTCTTCAGGACATTTTGGAAGGCTCAAGATGGAAAAATTAAGTTTGATGACTTTCCAAACATCCTACCAGAAGATAAAGTAGAAGTTCTGGTTGAACGTTTCCATGAATCCTGGGACGCCATGGTGAAAGACAAAAGTAAAAAGCCTTCCTTCATGCGAGCCATATTGTATACAAGTTGGAGGCAGATGTGTGCATCAGTATTATTCAAAATTGGTGCTAAAACTTTTGAATTCCTTGGACCTATAATGTTGGGGTAAGTTGGTGTCCAATAATATTAATTCTATTTTCTTGCTCAAAATAATAATCTCTGTCCCATTGAATTAATACATCAAAAACAAGAATTTTGATTGATTTTGATTACCCAAGTTAAGGCAGTTAGTATTGGAAAATCTGTATTTGTAGTGACTCAACACTAACTCAGGTTCTTGATCCTTGTCAGCAATCACCTATTTATTCTCCACACACATAAACATGGCTCGGGAGGCCAGTACTACTAGAGTACTGAGCCTAAATAAGACCAGCCATTCTGGGACCAGTCCATACATTACACATAAGGCAAATCATCACAACACCATATATAATATATGTTACACAGAGAACACACAGTACACATAACATAAGGCAATACAGTGGTAAATAGCAATATAAGCTGCAGTGCATAAGAAGGACATCTGTTGGTCCATATAGGAGTATACATAAAGCACTGTACTGCAAACCCCTGGTGGAATAGACTGTAACTCCATACCCAATGTAGCTGTATAGCATATTTGTGATACCCAAATACTACATATTCTCATTTTGTCTTGCCTTTTCTTTTTTAAAGGAAATTGTTAGTGTGGATCATCAGTGATGACCCACACCTATGGAAAGGTTTCGCCCTTGCTGGCATGCTCTTCATAAGCAGTACATGTGAAATGATAATGGAAATAAACTTCCGCAAGTTCACCGAACGTGCGAACCTCCGGACAAGGATGACAATATCCGGTGCTATATACAGAAAGGTTAGTTGTATAACAATAATTATGCATAACATAACAATGTTCAAAAACCCATATTTTCAAAAGTAAATTAGTTGAGTGAATTTATTAACATTGGGCATTTCGTAAATAAATGCATTCTAGGAAAGCCTAAGCGAGACAATCAGACTTATCAAATACACATTATTATCCTGATATATCAATCTAATGTAGTTATGGGACTAACCCTTTCATTTTGATTTGTGAATGATAAGATAGAACTTAACGCGAGTGGCATATGCAACAACATTTTCACAAAACACAAGTGGCCTTTGGTGAATGTCTTACACCAGTGCCAAAGGCACGCATGAAAGACATTCACCAAATGCCACAAGCATTTTGTGAATGCTTTGTTGCATATGCAGCTCAAGCGTTATTTGACCATTATTTACCTACCTCCAAACCCTCCGACTCGGCAAGCAAGCGCCAACATGACGGTCATGAAATGAGCGTCATGAAATGAGCATCATTGATGTAATTGGTGCAACTAAATTTACACAACCAATCAAAATAACGTTGTAAATTGATTGCATTCGAAAAGCAGCCCGCGCTAGTGAAATGCAGGCATGCATATATGCCATGGGCTACTCTGGCCATGTTTTTGTGGATACGCACACCTATCATGGCATAAAGTTGTTATATTGATTTCAATGCCCGTTTAGTGTGTTCAGTGTTTGGCTTGAGACCACTCCCTCTTATAATCTTTTCTGACTATAGTGTAAAGAGTGACACACCTGCATCTATGATCCGTTTTAGAAAAATGAGGCATAAGTCGCAAGAAACGCAAAGATATATTTAATACAATCTCCTGAAATTAGTTCCATTGATCAAACGACTATCCGTGCTACTAAACCCTAAACCTAAACATATCAGAACATTTCAATAAAAAGATCTCGTGGACAAATAACTTGAAAAATATCAATTTTGCGACTTGTGACTCACTTTCCTGGAACACACAACAAATTTATTCTCATCTACTTTTCTGTTTCTAAATAGCTGTATTATTTGTTACAGGCACTGAAATTATCCAACACGGCACGGCGTGATATGTCGGTGGGTGAAATAGTGAACATCATGTCTGTGGATTCACACAGAATTGCTCACCTCATTCATATGATACATGATGTAAGTATTGATATTTTCCCTTTTGTGAAAGAGCGGAAATACGCTTAGGCTCCAAATCTTAGTGTCGCCGACTAGCGGAAAAAGATTGAAATATCTTCTTCTTTCTTACAGCATGAGATTTTTAATGGCAATGCGCATTCGCTTGCTAATACACCTATACTACCATGTTCTAGCTTTGTAGAGGCCCAGAAGGCAGGAAAATAAATAAAAGCTTTAAAACAAAAACAAAAAGATATTTTCCCTTTGCCTGATTCATATTTTCATTCATTGGTCAAAATGTTGTGCTGGACAGCATGCATGTAGAGTATAAGGGTCGGATTTTCAGAAAATGTACAATTCAACCTCGCCAATCTTCTCAAATAATCCACATTTCGGACGAAAATAAAGTTCAAAATACAGTTCAACCTAACCTAACCGATTGCAAGAATCAATGCAGTGCCGAATATACTCGAATTTACCTAGTATTGACCAAATAGCAGCCTAATTTAGCAGAATTGACTAAATGTGTACAGCTGCCAATTGTACATTTTCTGACAATCTGACCCATAAGTAGCACCGTACGTATACTGTATATGGGTCAGATTTTCAGAAAATGCACAATATTATTGGCCTTCACCAATCCTCTCAAATAAACCAAATCTAAGAAGGAAATTAGGTTCAAAATACAGTTCAACATAACCAGACAAATTTATTGAATGAATACAATACAGAATACACTAAAGGAGATTTTATAATTTCCTCATTTGAGACTGTATTAGGTAAAAAATATATAATATTTTCTCATTTTGACAGCTCTGGTCGGCCCCTCTGCATCTTTTTATTTCTGTCTTCTTAATGTGGCAAGTTGTTGGACCTTCCTGTCTCGCTGGTCTCGGTCTTCTGATTTTAGTAGCGCCAATCAACGGAGGATTGTTGTCGAAACTATACACCAAATACGATGTAAGTATGTGGGCTTGGGTACCAGAATAGGTACAATCTATCCAATGTATTCGACCAAAATAGAGAAGAATAGGGGAGTTGCATGTGCCACTGCGCATGTCTACTGCAGTGCATGCTGGGATGGATTCTGTTATACAAATCTTTTATCAAATCAAATCAAATATGACATACAAATACTTGGTAACATTTCTTGAAAATTGCTTAGATGTTTTTAACAATGTCATAGCTTGTATAAATGATATATGAAAACCAAATGCATGATGGGAAAGAAGGTAACTTGTGTGATGGAAACTTGTATAATACATGGATATTGACATTAGAGCATTGGTAAATAGTCCATGCTGACGTGTCATGTTACATGTTTCTATAGACTTTAAACTGTACCATTAGTCCCATATTAAAGTCCATCCGAATCAAGATTCAAAATGGCGGCTATGCAAATCCCCTATTGGTGGTATGACCTCTTTTCTCAGTTTATCTGTTGGTTGACAGCAGCACAATTCTGAAATTCCCAAACGCTAACATTTAATATAAATAGAATAACTGTCGGGTTTATTCCAGGCAAAACAAACTGCCTGCAAAGACCTTAGGATAAAAAAAACCAGCCAACTGCTTTCAGGAATAAAGGTGAGTGTAATTCTCAAATCTATTTTTTTTTTTTTGACATTTCTTTATTCAGGTAAGAAAAGCTGAGGCAAGTGCCCAGAATCTTATTATAAGGCCTATCAATTATTCCATCATATTCAAAGAACCAGCGCACACCTTCAATCCAAATATCGAGCAAAGAAATGTGATGTGTTTCAGGAAAATGATTTCATAAGTCGCAAAAAATATATTTTGAGATACCATTAGATTTGAAAAGATGAAATCAAGGGGATTCCAATGATAGTAAACAGTCTAATAATCTTAGAGGTAGTTCTATATCTTAAGTTTGATATTTTCGTTTTAGAAAAAAAATGTTTCCAATATTTCTGGGGGTCAATAAACAGTAAACTAACTAAATGTAGTCCATATGAGAACCTTTAAAACTAAACGATATATTATATAGATCGTCCTGAAATTTGATACACCGATTGATATAAGTCAAAGTGATAAACTCTCCACAAATCAGAACATTCCAATAATGTGATCTTGTGAAAAAACACGTTGAAATTGGTACTGAACCAATGTCTTTTTAATGCAGGTTCTTAAAATGTATGCATGGGAAGAGACATTTGCTGATATGGTGAATGAAGTAAGAGATGAAGAATTAGAATCCATGCAAAAACAAAGGTTTGGTGGAATGGGCCTTGACATTTTCTGGCAGGTAGCCCCAACTCTGGTAAGTTTTCAATCGGAATGACAGAATTATAGAAGGCTACGATAAAAATGTGAATAGTTACCTTTCTAGAATAGTGCAAGAACTATTCATTAGCAGTACATATGTATATCGTTAATGGATTAAATTACTGACATGCAAGTTTATAGGGGGAAGTATCGGGAGTGGGGTCACAAAATGTCTTTAAAATCTATCATTAAAGGGAAGTTATTGGAGATCTCGTTCCATAATGGCATCTCTAAAGAAATAATGTTATTAATCATTATATTGAGTACTTAGTTTTATAACATTATTTGTTAGTGTGGTTCAAACTATATCGAGATCCCTCTGGACTGTATGTAAATAAAAAAAAAGCCAGAAAATAAATTATATGTACTTATAAGGCATTGGACGGTAGGACAGATGGAGGAGTATTTTGAAACACTACAAGTAGTGGTTAAGAAGTTATTAGTAATTTGTGTTAATATTGACTTGTATGAAATTTAGGGTTTTACTTTGATGAATATAAGTCGTTTTATTTTTAAATGTGGCAACGTCTGAAACACATCCATGGTGGATATTTTGATGTAACAGTAGATGAATGAATAATAAAAAATAAAAAAATATAATGGCAATTCCTCACTACAGGTGACAATGTGCATCCTAGTAGTCTACACGATGTCTTCTCCAGAGAATGTCCTCACACCTGAGAAAGCTTTCCTCACCATCAGCATGGCCGGATCACTCAACTGGTCAATGAGTATCATACCCATGTTGATCCCATTCTATGCAAGGGTAAGTTTCCTCCTAAAAACTCCATTCTTACACTCTAAGAAGAAACGGTTCTTTCAAGAACCGTTATGGGTTCTGCAGGCTGTCCACCAGGGTGAACCCCTTGGGGTTCTTTGAAGAACTCTTTTGTGGAGGTTCTTTGAAGAACCCTCAATCGGGAAATATCTGGGGTTCATTAAAGAACCTTGTCCATTGGTTCCTTGAAGAACCCCTGCAGTAAGCCTTGTGATGGTGCTGTGATGGTGAGAAGTGTTGAGGTCCTGCTCAGTGAACCATGTAGACAGAATCAGCACAAACCATTGCAAGGCTTACCACAGAGCTTACCGCAGCCAGTGGAGACCACCCTTTAGCTTATTATTTTCAGCTTTTCGCTTTTTGCTTTTTTTTTTTCCACCACTCTCAAGTTGGCTAGGATGTTACTGAATGACTCTGCCTGCCCGAAATGAAATGAAATCATAGAATCATCTCGGTTTTACAAACCTACAAATTACTATAAACTGCATGTGTTCTATTTTTTCTCAAACTTCTGAAATTATCTTAAAATCTATAGTGTAACCCTCGCATGTAAACCATTTTGTGAGCGCCATGATGATTGTCTCAGCACTTATGCCAGTCTTAGTTGAAGGAATATTCTCTTCTTCTTCCATTTCTAATTGATTGATTCTCTTATCTGCCAGTCATTTGAGGCAATCAGGAGGATCGGAGGGATGCTCTTGAAACCTGAGGTAGATCCTGAAGCCATCGAGTGGAATACCAATAAAAGTAAGTGCAGAGGATAATTCCAGATACTCTCTGATATATGGGTCAGATTTTCAGAAAATGTACAATTAGCCGCTGTACACATTTACTAAATTCTGCTAAATTAGGCTGCAATTTGGCTAATACTAGGTAAATTCTAGTATATTTGGCATTGCATTGATACTAGCAATCTGTTTGGTTAGGTTGAACTGTATTTTAAACTTTATTTTCGTCTGAAATTTGGGTTATTTGAGAGGATTGGTGAAGGTGAATTGTACATTTTCTGAGAATCTGACCCATAATGTATATTTAGATTCTCATTGATATTCATAGAATCGCATGGAATTCTTCGGACACAGTTTCTGTCCAAATTCATAGATAATATTCAAATATGTGATCTCTTTTGGGGATAAAAATATCAAACTTAAAATATAGAAATATTTATGAAAATGTCCTACTGTTTACTATCATTAGAATCGGCTTGATCTCATCTTTTAGAACATGATGAAATCTCAAAATCCATTTTTTGCGACTTGTGACTCATTTCCCTAAAACATATCCAATATTTCAGATGAGGCAATGTCCATCAAAAAGGGCAAATTCACATGGTACGAGACGGAGGAAGAGGGAACAGGTCCAGTTCTGAAGGAGTAAGTTCAAATAATCATAAATCATTTGAAAATAAAGATCTTGTCCACATTGAAGGAGCCAATACTTACACCAAACACTACTTTCCAGTGAAAAAATGAAAATAAATGTTATTTTTCTGAAACTTTGGTATTTGGTATTTGGAAAAATGGAGAAAAATCAATAGGTTCCCATGCTCATTTTTTGAATTACAGCGCTTCAAAGTTTGATATGGATCAAAAGGGGACCAAAAGGGGACCAAAAGGGGGCCAAAAGGGGGGCTCATTTTGCAGTACCTCGACCCTCATATTTGCTATTTATATTCACTCAATTTTAGTTTTGGAGAGATTTGGCCAATAACTCTATGCTTCTTTTTTTCTATAGAATGCATGTTTATTTTTATTCTGAAAACAATAAATCCATGATGCAAATTTTGAATTAAAAACTCGATAAAAACCACTATTGTTCACAATTTTATTTTTTTACCCACTAATTTTTTTTTTCATTATTCTGATTTGTTAGTATGTTAATCTTGGTGTGTTTGTGGTCATAGAAAACTCCGTCAAATCCTATGCATTAATTATTGCAGCATTAATATAGAAGTGGAGCGAGGGAACCTTGTGGCAGTAGTTGGTGCCGTGGGTTCAGGGAAGAGTTCCCTACTCTCAGCAATGCTTGGAGAATTAACCAAACTGGAAGGATCAGTGAGCGTGAGGGTAAGGATCCAGCACACCAATTATTCAATGTTGTTTAAGGATTATTAATGGCCTGCTGCTGCACTGAGGTATATTATCGTGGAGCGAAGCCGATTAGCCTCAGGATTAATCACCAGATATAGAGGGTTTTTTTTTAAAGAAATTTTATTGAGTCCAATTCCTTTGCATACACAAGGGTAATCTCATGGTACCCATTTCAAAATTCAGTGACTATCATATTAGCACAATTTTAAATCTTTTAACATTGATCAATATAGATCATGATGACAACATTTGCCGGATTTTTAACCAGCTATATAATTATAGAGAGATCCGTATTTACATGTACCTTTGCGTTCAACATTTTTTTCTTTTTGTTTTTTTTTGCCTCTGCCATGGGCTACACGAGTAATAAAAACAACACTTCGTAGTACACTTTCTTCAAACATATTACCAGTAGTCACCAGTTATCAAGCAGTTGATCCACTGATATATATGGGTCAGACTTTCAGAAAATGTACAATTGGCAGCCCTACACGTTTAGTAAATTCTGCTAAATCAGGCTGCAATTTGGTCAATACCAGGTAAATTCGAGTATATTTAGTACTGCATTGATTCTTGCAATCTGTTTGGATAGGTTGAACTTTTATTTTGAACTTTATTTTTGTCTGAAATTTGGGTTATTTGAGAAGATTTGAAAGTTGAATTGTACATTTTCTGGAAACCTGACCCATATATAGCTCCTGGTGGTTCAATACAGTGCTTAAATTCCAACATATTTCAGACTGTTCCCCATCATTTGAGGGGAATTTTTATTTGATGTCTATCGTGATATGGATGATATAGCAGTTGTAGTAGTATCGCCATTTAAGATCCCAACTTTTCCTATACTACTTACGTATGTGATGTATTCCAGGAAAATTTGTCACAAGTCGCAAAATTGATATTTTTCGAAGTGTTTTTATCACAATATTCTTCATTGAAATGTTCTGATTTTTGGAGGGTTTAGCACGTATAGGCATATAAATCTCTGTAACAAATTTCGGGACATTGTATTAAATATATCCTTGCGTTTTGAAGGCCTTCATATGGACCATATTTAGTTACTTTAATGGTAATTACCCATCAAGAAACATTGAATATTTTTTTTGAAACATAAAAATATCAAACTTAAAATATAGAAATACTTATTAGGTAGCCCAGTGTTTACCATCATTGGAATCAGTTTGATCTCCTCTTTTCAAATATGGTGATATCTCAAAATCCATTTTTTGCAACTTATGATTCATTTTCCTAAAACGGATCACATAATATGTGTGTCATGTCTTTTGTGCACATGCGCACTCTTATGTATAGTGTGTGCACTCTGTGCTCACTATGGTGATATCTCTAATTTTATTTGTGATGTGTTTTAAGAAAATGAATCACAAGTCGGCAAATCTATATTTTTAAAAGTCACATTTTTTAAAGATTCCTTTAATCAAATGTTCTGATTTCTTGAGGGTCTAGCACACGTAGTCATATGAATCTGTGTACCAAATTCTAGGACATTATATTAAATATACCTTTATAAAGCCATCATATGCATTATCTGTATTTACTTTACTAGTAATTTACCCACCCAGAAACACTGCAAACTTTATTTTCTGAAAAATAAAAGTATCAAACTTAAAAACGTAAAGTATAGAAATATATGTTCGGTGTCCTAGTGCTTACCATCATTGGAATCGGCTTGATCTCCTCTTTTCAAATATAATGATATCTCAAAACCAATTTTTACGACTCACGACTCATTTTCCTCAAGGATATCACATTTGCATATTATTGTATTATGCTTGTCCACAATGTTGAACTGCTTATCATGATTAACTTCATTATAAATGTGTCTGCACTATCTCTATGTAGCCTGATTTGGCCACTTGCCATATATCTCTCAAGAATCAACAGAGTACTGGTAATATTTTTAAAAGTTTTCTTCCTGTCTAGGGGAAAGAGGAGAACATAATTTTTTACTTTTTCTTCCTTTCCCTGGTAGGTACAGGCTAGGTGTCCTACACTTTGTCTGACTCTATTAGAGTTTAGATTTGGATGTTATTCTTTTTTGTTTTTGAAAGCCTTTTATCAAAATTCCTGCCTTCTCAGCGCATATGATACTCAGCATCATAATTGTGATCCGTTTGAGGAAAATGAGTCATAAGTCGCAAAATATGGATTTTGAGTTACCACCATATTTGAAAAGATGAGATCAAGCCGATTCCAATGATAGTAAACAGTCTAATAATCTAATAAGTATTTCTAGATTTTAAGTTTGATATTTATATTTTTGAAAAAAAAGTTTGTAATATTTCTGGGAGGCAATAACCAGTTAAGTAACTGAATATACTCCATATGTGGACCTTTAAAACGAAACGATATATTATGTATAATGTCCTGAAATTTGATACATCGATTGATACAACAATACGTGATAACCACTCCAAAAATCAGAAAATTCCAATGAAGCAATCTTGTAAAATAAACACTTTGAAAAATATAATTTTTGCGACTTATGACTCATTTTCCGGAAACACATCTCAATTATTCTCCTCCTCAAGTCGGCCTAATGTGAGTCAGATTTTCAGAAAATGTACAATATGCCGCTGTACACATTTAATACATTCTGCTAAATTAGGCTGCAATTCTGTCAATACTAGGCAAATTCGAGAATATTCGGCATTGCATTGGTTCTAGCAATCTGTTTGGTTAGGTTGAACTGTATTTTGAACTTTATTTTCGTCTGAAATTTGGGTTATTTGAGGGGATTGGTGAACGTGAATTGTACATTTTCTGGCGATTTCACCCATGTATCTGTGAATTGCAGGGTTCCCTCGCATATGTACCGCAACAAGCTTGGATACAAAATACAACACTGCGGAACAACGTGCTGTTTGGCAAAGATTTCAACCAGAAGAAGTACGACAGGGTTGTCAAAGCCTGTGCACTGGAACACGACCTCAAGATTCTTCCTTCTGGAGATGAAACAATGATTGGTGAAAAGGTACTTTTAGATCATTTGATCTTAAATGATGGCACATAATTACTCGTTACAGGCCCTTGTCCACTAAGCTGATTCTCATGTGATTGTGCGCCGCAGAGGACTTTTTTGCTCTAAATTCTGTGAGAATCGCATGAGAATCGGCTTAGTGAACTAGGCCTTTAATGTTTAATATTTGGCAATACACAGATATAGTGATGAGAATATTAGGTATTATGTTATAATGTCCACCTAAGCATATTTTGAATCCCTCTCGAATTCAGTTTGTATGGACACCCCCTTTAACATTAGAAATAGTTTGATGTGCCTGCCTTTTCACAAGACGATTGGTACTGCTTCATTTCTACTCCTAAAAATTACATTGATTTATTGTATGACTTTATCTAATACTGTGAGCTTTTGCTTGCAGCTCATTTTAAATTTTATACTGGTATCAAAGGAGCTAATCTCCTATGTAATCAATTCCTAAATTGAACCTGGGTATGTTAATAGAACAACCTGGCTTGTCCAGGAAATGATATCTCCCATGCAGGTGAAATAAAATCTTTAAAAAAAACAAAAAAAATATAAGTTTTTGTAACACTTGGTGGAAAGGGCTGGCCACTGATGATTGTAATTATTCATTTATGAAGCTAAAACTGCCTGGAATGCACTTCCTACAATAGTTCATGAACTTGATGCAAAAATAGAAATCAGAAACAATACTCAGGAGTACACCTGATTCCCTCTCTTTATACCGATGTTATATACTATAAACTTATTACCTTATCTAGAGATCGAACAGTCGGGAGTACACCTGTTTTCTCTGTTAGTAGGCAAGTTTTTGTACTTAGAAAGTCCCAAGGACTTAGTCTTAATTTCAACATGTTGTTTCACTATTTTATTTTATCTTCCATTTCATTCCATTTCATCTAACTTAATATCATTACCCCATTTCGGCCAAGGTAACGGCAGGGAGAACTGGAGGCACTCTGGAAGTCTGTCTGTTTATCATATGTACTGTCCTATCCGATAAATAACGTAGTTCTTATCTTATCTTAATTCTTGTTTCAGGGTGTTAACCTATCAGGCGGTCAGAAACAAAGAGTGTCTCTTGCCCGAGCCCTTTACCGTGGGGCAGATGTCTACCTCTTTGATGACCCTCTGTCAGCAGTTGATACTCACGTGGGCAAGCACATTTTTGAACAAGTGCTTGGACCTCAAGGTCTCCTCTGTAAAAAGGTTGGTATTTTCCCTTTTTTTTTTTTTTTTTTTAAATATTTTATTCAATCTGTCAACTAAGAGCATCGGACCCTCTTTCCTCATCATTTGGATGTTACGCTGTGGTCTATTATAATTTTCATTATTTTTTTATTTTATCTGCCAGGACTTTACTCTCTTATACTTTTCAGATCGGCATATAATTTTTTCCACGCTTCTGACCACTCTTTATATACCTCTGACATTTTGTTTTGATACATGACAATATTTGGAACGATGTCTTTCTTTTTACTAAAAGGGAAAAGTTCCATAAAAATAACTTCAGCCATAGGGGATTTGCATGTGCCACTGTGCATGTCAGTCGCATTCTGGGATTGTTTTAATGAAATCTGAAATCTGAATATTTGGCAACATTTCTATTTTACATACCATGACTGACTAATATCACATTTTGATTCTTCCCCACACATGTGTCATATAAGCCATTACTTTTGTGAAGGCTTATTCTAAGCATTTCTGTTTTTAGACTCGTGTGCTTGTGACCCATGGCTCTTCATTCCTGCCTCATTGTGACACACTAATCGTGATGAAAGATGGCATGACGTCAGAAGTTGGCACATATTACCAACTGGTGAAAAATGATGGAGCTTTTGCCGAATATCTCCGTCGGTTCGCAAATGAGAAACATGAAACTGTCAAAGGTATAATATATAAATCTATATATCTGTCACCCCAAAAACAGAACAAATTCGAAGATCGATTTTTAATCAAATACCGTATTCCTGGAAAAGGCTGTGAGTGGAGGTCCATAACATCAGATCCTAAAGCGTTTACAGCCAAAGCCCAAACAAGTCACATTTGGAAAGATGAATGTTTTATATATAAACTAGTATAAAAGTCAAGTAATTAACAGTCTTTGTATAGTCACACTGATACAATGATGTCAATAAATTGTATTTAAAAACTAAGGTAATTTTGTAGTGAGCTTTGACAGTCTATGACTGAGAAGCCATGTATTCTGCACACAAAAAGTTGTTATGTGCTATTCAGGACACGGAAACCTCCCGAGAATGTGGGAGAGACTCCTCATATGTGATGTGTTTCAGGAAAATGAGTCATAAGTTGCAAAATTGATATTTTTCAAATTGTTTTTTTCACAAGATCACATTATTGTAATGTTCTAAGTTTTTGTCGGTTGATCACAATTTAAAACACAATTTATGTAATGTATCCTTTAGTTTTAAAGGTCCTCATATGGACTACATGTAGTTACTTTACTGTTTATTGACCCCCAGAAATATTGGAAACTTTTTTTTCAAAAACAAAAATATCAAACTTAAATCTAGAAATACTTATTAGATTATCAGACTGTTTACTATCATTGGAATCAGCTTGATCTCATCTTTTCAAATATAATGATATCTCAAAATCTATTTTTTGCGACATAATTATGACTCATTTTCCTGAAGCACATCACATATGGCAGCAAGTCTGCGATGAAAGTTAAATCAATCAATCAATGTTTATAAAGGTGCAACATAGTATTACTACTGTTCACATGATAAAAGAATAACAACAATGAAAGATAGCTTAATAGTTAACAACACAGTTGGATTATTTGACAGAGGCGTCTACAGTTGTGCTGTTGTGTCCCAAAGAAGACATTTGTACCGATGACGAAATCGGTACAGTGTAAAGAATTGCATTCTTTTGGGTTTGATTTACCAGCTAAAATGGCCGTCCCCCCTCCCCCTCTCCCCCCCCCCCTCCTCCGTCTGGGCCTCGGCCGCCATGCGGGACCTGGGTGGAGCGGGGGAGAGGGGTAATGCTGTACACCTGTTGTTGTGTGTATACATGCTTGATTGTCTTAGCAACCAGAAATAGAATTATCTAGTGTTTCCTGTGCTAAACTCATTAGTGGGTGGGGGGAAGGGACTGGGGGAGGGAGGGGACGCTTCATGCTTGGGTCAAGAGTAATTGGAGGGGAGGGGGGGGGGGGGGTTGAGAGCAAGGGACCAACTATCATGTGAACAACGCATGACCTTGGCATGGGAGAGAGCTGGGAGGTCATGTTCATGGGGTGGAGGGATCCCTCTCAGCCAATCATAAGGGGACAACGCCAGGGAAAGCATTGCAAGGATCCATTGTTACTAATGAATAATTAACCAGCTTGACTATAAATAAAGCGCTCAGTGCTAGCTAAGACACACCTTGCTGCCTGGCCTGTGACAACCATCCAACCGACTTCTCTGACTTCATCATTTATACTAGAACACCGAATCTCTGGGCAAATTGCCATTGAATTCTCACACTGGCGACCAACTGAAGGAACAAATTGATAAATAGCAAGTCCTAATCTTGAAGTCAGAGAAATCGAATTATCTAGTGTTCCCTGTGCTAAACTCATTAGTGGGTGGGGGAAGGGACTGGGGGAGGGGGGGGACGCTTCATGCTTGGGTCAAGGGTAATTGGAGGGGAGGGGGGGTTGAGAGCAAGGGACCAACTATCATGTGAACAACGCATGACCTTGGCATGGGAGAGAGCTGGGAGGTCATGTTCATGGGGTGGAGGGATCCCTCTCAGCCAATCATAAGGGGACAACGCCAGGGAAAGCATTGCTAGGATCCATTGTTACTAATGAATAATTAACCAGCTTGACTATAAATAAAGCGCTCAGTGCTAGCTAAGACACACCTTGCTGCCTGGCCTGTGACAACCATCCAACCAACTTCTCTGACTTCATCATTTATACTAGAACACCAAATCTCTGGGCAAATTGCCATTGAATTCTCACAACAGTCTTTTCCTCTTTGGTACAAGCTATTTTCACATACTACAAATTCTTTTCCAACTCCTCACTTCCTATTTCCGAGCAGATTTGACTATTTCCCTGAGATATCCACCACACAAAAGTATATCCCCACATCTTTTTCCTATTTCTCCTATGCTGAGTCCTATTTCACATCTGGTACACTTCTTTTATCTCTGTACCAAAGGAAACATCCTATGGTGACTCCTATTTCACCTCTGGTACATTCCTTTTGTCTCTGTACCAAAAGGGACATCCCCTGTTATGTAACACATGATCACTGTGTGTGGCTCCCAGCTGCATGCATGAGTGATCACTGACCAGTGGTAACCATAGCAACTAGACTAGTTCACACATATGTCTCCTTTCCTACTATGATGTCTTCTTTTCCGTTCTCTTTCTCCCTCTCCCTCCCTCTCCCCCTCCCTCTCCCCCTCCCCCTTCCGCTCACCCTTCCTCTCCCATTCACCCTACCTCTCCCCTCTCCCCTTTCACCCTCCAGTTCACCCTCCCTCTCCATCCCACCCTCCTTCTCCCACTCACCCTACCTCTCCCACTCCCGCTCTCCCTCCCTCTCCCTCTCACCCACTCCCACTCTCCGTCCCTCTCAACCCCATATTGTTTCATTGTACATATACATGTTGGCATAGGAATACATCATGGTAAATTGGGGTGAAAAGAACTGAGAATAGCCTAAGACAGTGGATATTCCAAAAAGGAAAAGACATTCCAAAAAGGAAAAGAATATTCCAAAAAGGAAAAGGATATTCCAAAAAGGAAAACGGATAATCCAAAAAGGAAAACGGATGTTCCAAAAAGAAAAGTCTTGGATATTTGGGATTTTTCCTATTTCACATAGATATCCTTTCCGATTGGGGACAAAACATGTGCTGCAGTCATATGAATTCATGTAACAAATTTCAGGAGATTGTATTAAATATATCTTTGTGTTTTGAAGGCTTTTGTATGGAGTATATTTAGGTACTTTACTGGTCTAATTGTCAAAGACCCATCCAGAAACATTGAAAACTTTTTTTTTCAAAAATAAAAATATCAAACTTAAAATATAGAAATACCTATTAAGTGTCCTAGTGTTAACAATCATTGGAATCTGTTTGATCTCGTTTTTTCAAATATTATATTGTGATATCTCAAAATTCATTTTTTGCGACTTATGACTCATTTTCCTATCACCTATAAACCGATCACAATTAGGTTTATTTATTGTATACAAATCTAACTCCAAGTACCCTATTCAACTATTCCAATAGAACCAAAAGCGCCGATAAAAATTACTCGCCAATTGTCTTCACAACTCTCAAGGCAGTTCTCTCGACAACTATCTAACATGTCTGATCAAAGTGAAAGCAGCGATGGACCCATCGATTTAGAAGTATGTTCAAGCTCTCCTGACGAAGAAGAGGGAAAACAAGAGACAGAGGTGAATATAAAGTGTTTGAATTCATATTCATGTATATAATAATATAATTTATATATGTAACAATGTAAAAGAAATATGGTCTAGCTGAACTAACCTATTATGAGGGTCAGAATTTGTGAAAATGTATAATCAACGTTTCCCAATCTTCTCAAATAATCCAAACCTAAGAGAAAAATAACGTTCAAAAAAGTTTAACATGACGGAAGAGATAGATTTAATCATCACATCATCACATATTTGATAGAAATATACAGAATTGAAATCCCAACCCCATGAATATCCATGATGGGGAGGTGTCCGGACATTTGTGATCCGTTTTAGGAAAATGAGTCATAAGTCGCAAGATATGGATTTTGAGATATCACCATATTTGAAAAGAGATCAAACTGATTCCAATGATGGTAAACACTAGGCTACCTAATAAGTATTTCTATATTTTAAGTTTGATATTTTCATTTTGAAAAAAAAAAGTTTGCAATGTTTCTAGATTTGCAATGTTTCTAATTACCAGTAAAGTAACTAAATATACTCCATACAAAGGCCTTCAAAATGCAAGGATATATTTAATACCATGTCCTGAAATTTGTTACATGGATGTATGACTATAAGTGCCAAAGCCTAAAAATATCAGAACATTTCAATAAAACCATCTTGTGGAAAAACATTTTGAAAAATATCAATTTTGCGACTTGTAAGTCATTTTCCTGAAACACATCACATTTGTTTATCTACAAATGGAGACACTTCTCTTTCCTACAATTATGAAGACCCCTACCTGCCAGAGTATCATACAATATTTTTTTGAATTATCCAATTTAGTTTTTCTTTTATTTCAGGAGGTTCTAAAACATTTAATTATGTATCTGAAGTCTGCCAGTCTTCGATACTGGATTGTGCTATTCATCAGTCAAATAGTCTTTGTCATCACTGACGTATCTTCAATCACTTGGCTTTCCACCTGGTCGGACGATCCCATCGTCAATGGTACTCAACTCAAAACGCATAACAGAGTCACAGTGTTTGCAATCTTGGGTCTGATGAAATGTAAGTATAATATATGTAGGCCTACTGACTACTGGGCTGGTTCAAATGTTCATTGTGACTCACAAAGAAGACTAATAAACATGTGCAGTACATATGACATCAATCAAACCTTGGCGGACATCATACTTCTTTTCATTTTCATTCTGAGAATATTTATAGTTCATGTCTATTGCTCCTGAATAAAATATTTCCAAAATCAAATCAATTTTGGGGGTGGGTGGAGATTGTATGCCTCTTAATAATTAATTAATATTTTAAACTAAAATTAAAATTAGACTTTAAACTAGGCTCTTGCATGAGCCACATAGATTAACTATAATGTTTTCAATTTTCATAAGATGAGCAATAATTATATTTTTTTTTATAAATTTCATAATTTTATAATTTTATAATTTTATTGGAACCATATGATGCTGGGGCATTGACATATAAAGCACAAACAATAAATCAATTCTAAGTATCTATCAATAATTTAGTAATAATTTCTAAATATATTTCAATTAATTTTGATTCTGATCTTGACCATTGGTCTTACTTTGGACTTTGTTCGATTGAGTTAGGTCTAGATAGACACAGCGGTGGGCGGAAGACTATGGTTATTCTGTATTGAATTATCATCTGTGAGCCCATATCTCAACGTTAATGTCCTCAATTGATTATTATAACTTCACTGTACAATGTACTTGTTTGTTGATAACTCAACTGTTACAGAATGCTGTATACAAATACTAAATACAAAAAACTACTGAGCACAACAAAAATCTGCTTTTTTCAGCTCTTGCAATCTTTGGGACATCAGCGTGCGCCTGTGTCGTTGGAATTAACGCCTCGAAAGCCATCCATCGCCGTCTCCTGACCAGGATTATAAAAGCACCCATGTCCTTCTTTGATTCTACACCACTTGGTCGCATTATCAACCGATTTTCCACAGGTTATATATATAATTATTTTAAAACTGAAAGATTTATGAATTTATTCACTAGAATATAAATACATTATCTCAATGTGGCAAAGTCAGTTAGGATTGAATAACATTAAAACTACTAAGAATCTTTATTGATGATTAAAAAGCTATTTCAAATGGGATAAGGGGTAATCAAAATCCCTGCACGAAAATATATTATAAAACACTTTGTCATTATTTATATTGAAGGAAAGGCCCTAGTCAGATAAAAAAAAATAATATCTGGGTTATGAGGTGGATGACAACTTGAACTTAAAAGGTTTATGTTATAGTAGTTGGCAGTAGAGTTTGGCCAAGTGGTGATAAGCCACTATATATGTATATGTAGTGGTCCTGGTGGATGAACCTGGGATTGTGACCTGTTGAGGATAGCCTAGCCGCGATAGCTCAGTTGGTAGAGCATCGGAGCGTCAATCCGAAGGTCCGGGGTTCGGTTCCCCGTCAAGGCAATGGCATTTTTCAGCAGGTTCACTACATATACATATATATGTATAGGTGTAACTTCTGTCATCTGTGTGGCCAATTCAATGACCAATTCAATGGCTATGTAGTCTAATGATTTCTTAATTAATGTTAAATTGTCTTGTAATCTTGTAATTCGATTTTGACGACAGATGAGAATTATCACAACTGTGAGAATTTGTCAAGACAATTTGTAATGAAAATAAATTATTGCAGATTTTGAGAAGATTGACCATGACCTGCCAGGAGCGTTGGGCTGGATGATTAGAGTGGTATTCCACGCTGTATCCACTTACATAACCATCTTCTATAGTTCACCTGGATTCATCTTCCTCCTCGTCCCATTTCTAGTTATGGCAGTGCTAATTCAGGTATGTTAATATCAAGTCACATTAAATTAGATTACCCTAGGATATACCTAAACAATACTTATATGACTCAGGAATAAAAACAGTATTAATTTGTATTTTATTATATATCCTGTGCATTGTCGGTGATTTATTTAATATCTAGGGAGGTGATATTACCCGTAAACAAGGAGGACAGGGACTAGTAAGTGGGTTGTGGTTTTGTTTATTGGGGTCCAACGTTTCGGCCAACAAGAGGCCTTTATCAAGGATGATGGGTCTATTTAATAAATTACAGACAATAGAAAAAACTTGTAAGACTTGTACGTAGAAGGTTTAGTTGTGAATATAATTGATTTATGTATTCAGAAACACAATGTGAAGTCAACAATGTTATATAAAAGTAACTCTTTAGGTACTAAAACAAAATGACTAAAAACAAAACAAGAAGAGGTGATTCAACAAGGTTGAAAACAGTGTAAATAGCTATTATATCTACTTTAACATGGAGTACACCATGACTTAGATTAGTAAATTATTAGTAATTAATTCTAACTTCCAGAATAAAGATCTAACTCTAGACGCGATAAGATCGAAGCTAAGCATCATACATTCGATGTCTTAAAGTAATGAAAATATAACATCAATTCAAGGCGCTCTTGGAAGATCTATGCTCGCACAGAAAGTGACATGAACTTTTTCTATGTAACTGTATTGAACTTTCTGCTGTCCTTTGATGTCGTAGCTACAAACATAGGTAAATATAAATGGACGTTGTGAAGTCCTTATAATTAACCATAAGTAATAATATATGGTTAATATGGTTCATAAGTAAAGAACCATATTAAAGCAAATAAGAAAAATATCTTTTAAAAGTTAATCAGTCTAAATTATACCTTTGAACAAAGCCTTTGAAGTGCATAACTTGCAATTAAATTATATATTTATGAGGAGCTTAAGTGTAATAAAGTATTGAGGGTTTGAGGCAAAGGCTGTGTTATGTGCTCCCTCCATATGAGTCAGATTTTCCAAAAATGTACAATTGGCAGCTGTACACATTTAGTAAACTATCCTAAATTATGCTGCAATTTTGTCAGTACCTAGTAAATTCGAGTATATTCGGCATAACATTGATTCTAGCTATCTGTTTGGTTAGGTTGAACTGTATTTTGAACTTTTTTTTCGTCTGAAATTTGGGTTGTTTGAAAAGATTGGTGAAGTTGAATTGTACACTTTTTGAAAATCTAACCCATATACGCCTACATTGTTGCAGTATTTATTGTTTGTCTCAGACAATATTATAGTAAGATTACCAGAGTGCCCAATATGAGGTGGACTATATTTGCCAAGTAAGCCCAGAAGCAAAGAGGCCATAGGCCGAGTTGCTTCTACAGTTCTGGGCTTACAAGGTTAATAGTTATTGTCCACTGAGGACTTGACATTGCACCTCACTCTCAGGAGGAATGCACATGTTTTAATAAAGGATATTCTTGTGTCTATATTTGTAGAGAACCTTTTTAAGACCACTTGGACATGTTCGCAGAACTGAATCAGCTCGGTCCTCACCAATATATGCAAACTTTGACGAAACTCTTGTTGGCACAGTGTGTGTTCGCGCCTTCAGACAAGAAGAGCTGTTTACTGCCAAATGTGATCAACTGTTGAACGAATATTCCAGGGCAACCTACTTCTTGATTGCCGGATTTAAGTAAGTCTGGTCCAATTAGTCAGAACACAGTTATCAAACCCATACTTCAAAGGAATACCCATAACCCCCCCCCCCCCAATAAAACTAGACACATATTACCAAATCACCTGTCAGCTCTTATCCAAACATCTGCTTAGGCTGCTTGTGAATCACAATAGAACACCCAGCAATGTCCAATTGGGGAGTTGCATAGCCGCCATTTTGAATCTTGATTCGCATGGAATTATGGGACTAATGGTTCAGTCTAGAATCTATAGAAAACATGTCATGTTCAACATGTGATATTTATCAATGAACTAATGTTAAAATCCTTGTGTTATACATGTTTCCATAACACAAGCCTCCATCTTTCCCATCATGCATTTGGTTTTCATAGATGATTTATACAAGCTATGATATTGGTGAAAACATTCTTGCAATTTTCGATAAAATATCGCCAAATATTAGTATGTCAAATTTCGTTAGAATCCATCCCAGCATGCACTGCAGTAGACATGCGCAGAGAGACATGCAACTCCCCTATTGGGTTTCCAAAAGGGACATGGTACCACTGAGGCAATATACAAATTCATCTCCAACTTGAACTAAGCAATGCATAAATAAGAATTTATATTAGCCCGCATCATTGACTTTAATAAAGCATTTGATTCTGTTGAACAATGTTCAATGTACTATTAAAAAGCTAGAATACATGAGTTGAATATCACATGAATGGTTTAAATCATACTTGTATAATCAAACACACTCTGTTAAATTGACCATAATATCTCTGAGAATCTAATCCTGAACTGTACTATGCCTCAAATTTTAATTCTTGGTCCCATGATGAATCTAATTCATGCAAACTATTTGAATTATGTTATTTGAATTGGCAGCCGTATACATTTAGTGTAAATTCTGCTAAATTAGGCTGCAACTTGTTCAATACTAGGTAAATCCGAGTATATTTGGCATTGCATTGATTCTAGCAATCTGTTTGGATAGGTCGAACTGCATTTTAAAGCTCATTTTTGTCTTCAATGTGGGTTATTTGAGAGGATTGATGAAGGTGAATTGTACATTTTCTGAGAATCTGACCCACATACAAATCAATGATCCATGCTATTTGTTTGTAAGGGATCTAAATACTTCTGAAGCAATCCATTGTTCCTCCAAATAGCTTAATTGCATTTGTTTCTTACTTTCAGGATATTTGATTTCTTCAAAGATTTGCTGCAAAATGTTGTTGTCTTTGTTGCCATTTCTTATGCCATCCTGATGAGAGATGTGTTGACAGGAGGCTTGGTTGCATTGCTAATCACTTACACTGGGGAGGTGAGTAAAGATTGAAGGGAGCTAGATTTAGGGGAGTGGTATCAGACCAATTCAATGTTATGATATTAGTACACTCCTAAAAAAAGAGAGGACAGGAAGACTACCATTGCATTCGGTAAACTACTGCAAATTCATTTTACTTTCAATATTTATTTCATGGGCAGTAGGTTTTTGTAGAGGGAAATATCCATTTTCCATGCAGAGCCAGCACATGCAATTATAAGGACAATAGGGATGCTTTTCTAAGGATACTTCTAGGATTTATAGCTTCAATGTTAGGTTCCGACCTCTATATATTTCTTAAAATGTGTTTATTTTGCCACAAATTCCATATAATGGTACTTTTCATTGTGCGAACAATACATTATGTTAGATATACATCAAAATATCAAAGTATATTTTAAATATTTAAGCATTTTAAATTGATTTTGGGTCAATGCCCACCACAATTAGCTAGTTTGTTTACAAACAGCTTTAATATAGCTAGTAATTCAATGTCAAGTATGTTAATTGTTTTAACATCATAATTCCGTCATAAAGTATGCAGATGAAGCAAGAGATTGCAAATGTATAATTGATCAAAGAACAATAGATGATATGATTACATCTGACTCTGCTAGACAATCTATAATATATATTATACATTTAGGCCTTGGCAAAATAAATAATATAATAATAATACATTTTTATTTCCATATTACATTTACAACAATTGTTATACAATGTAGAATTAAAAGAGAGAAACCTATGGAAAGAGGAATAATCTCTGTGACAGTCACAGCTCTTCCGAATATCCCTTAAATTTTGTTTTATTTTGCTATCCCTATTGTTTGTACATCTATTTCTAGTTAAAATATAGACAGTGTCTAATATTGGACCTGCCTGCTACACAACAGTATAATGTAATCACAAAATAAAGTAAAATCAAGGCTAACTAAGTGAATAAAATAAAGTGAAAGTAAGAATCAAGGGTAAACTTGTTCATCGCTGTCCCTTTCTGGTGCATTAGCTTTACAGGCTAGATATGTGTACAGAGGTACTAAACACACAACTTATGTACATCTATGTCTTAACCTTGTAAAATACATGATACAATTTAGTGGAAATGTGAGGCTCTATGATTTAAAGTAACATTCAAGTTTCACCAGTAACTTTTGGATCAAAGCAGATATCACAGATTGATAATTGGATTTCTGTTTTCCTAGGCAACTCACAGAGTTAGAGATTTAGCTCATATTGCGAATATACTCAGCCCCAAGCTGGTTTCGCTTGAGAGAGTCAACCAATACTCAGAAATCGAGGTGGAGGTAGGTACCAAAGTTTCTCAGACTGTGTGGAAAACTACGTATATATGTGATGTGTTTTAGAAAAATCAGTCATAAGTCGCAACAATCATATTTTTCAAAGTGTTTCATTTATAAGATATCTTTGTTGGAACATTCTAATTCTTGGGGTGCTTAATTCTGCTAGTAACATTAATACATGTACACACTTTCAGGACAGTGTATTAAATATATCAATGCATTTCTAAGGTCATCCTATGGAGTCTATTTAGCTACTTCATAAGTAATTGTCAAACCAGAAATATTCCACATTTTTTTTTACAAAAATAAAAAGATCAAACTTAAAATATATCAGAATCAATTTTTTGCGACTTGTGACTCATTTTCTTAAAACACATCACATATAATAGATAATCATATTATATGCTCGTTATAATGAATTACTCTTTATGTAACTGAGAGTCAATACCATATTCATAATCGATACAATTATAACATTTACCCTAATCCCATAATAGTGCCCCTATTTTGGAGTTAGTCAGGTTAGGTTGCAAGGCACCTAGGCTTCATTTTAATCATCTTTAATTTAATCTTCCTTACTATATATCATTTTAGAAAATGTGGTCAGACAACAGAAATCATATTTTTGCTCAAGCAGGGTTCTGTCTTCTTGACACACAACTCTGACCAGTAGTGCATACATAATTTATCAATTAAGAAGTCAAAGAACTAAAGAAAGACTCTTAACGTTTCCAAAATGCAATGAATCATGCAATATGTTCTTCTGTCAGGAACCCTCGGAGATCCCCGAGAAGAAGCCCAAGGAAGAATGGCCTGAGAATGGTGTCATCAAATTTGAAGATTACAGCACTCGTTATCGTGAGGGCCTCGACCTAGTTGTTAAGAACATCAACGTCACCATTAATGGTGGTGAGAAGGTACGTCATAGTTCCATCCAACTTGTCCAAATGTTGATCAATTTAAGTAGCCACATCCCTATTCTTCTGCGAACACATTATATGGGTCAGATTTTCAGAAAATGTACAATTGGCAACTCTACACATTAAAGAAGTTCTGCTAAATTAGGCTGAGAAATTATGAATACCGGGTATATCAGAGTATATTTGGTATCACATTGATTTAAAGTATCAGTTCTGATATGTTAAACTGCATTTTGAAGCTTAATTTTGTCTTAAATTTGGGTTATTTGATAGGTTTGGTGAAGGTGAATTGTACATCTTCTGAAAATCTGACCCATATGGGCATTATTACCCTAGGTTTGATGGTTGGTTGTAGTCTGTGACACAGACCACCACCAACAACTAAACCGAGGGTAATAATGCTTTTAGACGCGGTTTGATCATCAGATCAACTAATTAATAGTACCTGTACAATTATTCATTTCAATCAAAATTTGATATGCCTTGCGAAACAGGTATTGAGTGCTCATACTTTGAACCGGAAGCTTACCTCAGGTACTTCCGTTGATACGTGGGCATACAGCTCAATTATGGTTTAAGTGAGAACTCACATTATAATACTGATATCTGGGCGTTGGTATTGTTATTTCTTTCCCGCTCTCCACTCTTATTATCACATTCTTATGGCTAGATTGTTCATTGAATAGCTTTATCATTATCACGCTATCAGTATTTATTTTAGAAGTGCACCAGTCTCTTGCTTTATTGTTATTACTATTATCATCATAATCGTGATGTGTTCCAGGAAAATGAGTCATGATACGCAAAATTAATATTTTTCAAAGTGTTTATTTTACACGATCACTTCATTGAAATCTTCTGATTTTTGGAGAGCTTATCACTTATGAATATATCAATCGGTGTGTCAAATTTCAGGACAATGTATGTAATATATCCTTTTGTTTTAAAGGTCTTTATATGGTCTATATTCAGTTACGTTACTGTTTACTACCCACCAGAAATATTGCAAACTTTTTTTTTCCAAAATAAAAATATCAGACTTAAAATTTAGAAATACTTATTTGATGATTAGATTGTTTACTATCATTGGAATCGGCTTGACCTAATCTTTTCAAATATAATGATATCTCAAAATCTATTTTTTGCGACTTATGACTCATTTTCCTGAAACACATCATAATTATCATTATGGATGTCAATATAAGGAGTGGTCCAGCCACTTCAGTTACCTTATGACATAATAACTCTTCACTACTCTATACTTAACTTGGTTCACTCTGCTTCACATACAATATTATTGTACTGTGATTGTTAGATCCTTATCTCTATTAGCTATGTCATTGTCTTCCATTTATTATTATTAGTAAAACAGTGTTATAGCATTACCATAACTCCTGAACACTGATATATCATACAATGCTACTTGATCCCCACAGCGTATTACATATGTGATCCGTCTTAGGAAAATTAGTCATAAGTCGCAAAATATGGATTTTGAGATATTATTATATTTGAAAAGATGAGATCAAGCCGATTCTAATGAAAGTAAACAGTAAGACCTTTAATGTGCATTTCTATATTTTAAGTGTTGAATTTGTATTATTGAAAACAAAGTTTGCAGCATTTTGGAGTGAGCAATTACTAGTAAAGTAGCTAAACATATCCATTAAGACAGCCCTAGAAATACATGCATATATTTATTACACTGTCCTGAAATTTGGTACATGCATTCAGGCTACAAGTGGCTTTAGGCAACCCAAAGATTAAAACATTCCCACAAATATATCCTGTGAATAAATCACTTTGAAAAATCTCAATTTTGCTACTTATGACTCATTTTCCTGAAGCACATCACATATATAAGTTCATATTTAAAATGACTCTGTCTTGCATAGGTTGGTATCGTTGGAAGAACCGGAGCCGGAAAATCTTCCATTACAATGGGTCTCTTCAGAATTCTCGAGCCAGTCAGTGGCAGAATCTTCATTGATGATGTTGATATTGGCCAAATAGGTCTTCACGACCTCCGTTCAAGCATCATGACTATTCCTCAGGTTAGAAAACTATAGATATGAATTATTTTTTTTTTTTTAATACTTTATTTATCCAGGTTATAACAGACAGGGCTAGGCATTTGCCTTCCCTTTCCAATTTGGGGATCGGTCTCATTGTCCGATTTCCACCCCAACCCTGGCATGGTGGCATGCACAAGGTTATATTCAGAATCAAGCAGATTTTCCGGGATTACCCAGATATTTAAATAAAAAATAAAAGAAAAGAAAAAGAAGAAAAGCAAGTAGTTAATAAGTGTGGAATGAGATGAGATGGGATGGATTATTGTTTAGATGAGGGTATGATGATATAATATGTACATGTGTACCATGTGTTATACAGTAGAATCTCTCAACAGTATATTGTAAAATTATCAGTTTTTAATTGTTTAAGTCAGGTAAAATGGCGCCCCCACCCGGATTCTTAGTGACATTTTAACCAAGCACAATTACCTGATAAATGGGGGCTACAAGCCTCGTGGGAAAGAACAGAGAACAATACAGCCCACCTTAATAATTGCCATACCTGTAATTACCTAAGTAATTAAAGGCAGACCAGAGGGGATAAGGTTTATGGTAAGGCTGCAACTGGTAGGATAATTAGAGTGGGAATCATTAATCTAACTACAGCATAACAAAGGGGGAGGACATAAATAACTAAATAACCATACCAGCTGGTACAGGCAATAAGCCAGGATTGAATCCTGTCAGAATGGCTCAACTAAGGGGGGGGATCATTAAGTAGTACCAGGGAAAGGAGGGGTCTAGAATTGAATTATTGATTTCTTGTAACTGTTCTTATTATTGCTTGTATTCTAAAATCATACTTGTGTTTTATTATGTAACTACGACATTGTACCTTATTCAATTGTAGTGTAGAAAATTATTGTATCAATTTTTTTTACACAACCTTGCGTTGTATTATGTCACACACATTGACCCACCCCTCATGTGGGAGGCACCCTCTGGGTATAAATGTACTTGTTCTGGCCGAGAGAAGGCACTTATTAAACGAACCTAAAACTCAACGTTTCTCAGACTTAGAAACCTTTTCAATATATTAAACGGTCCTGGTACATTTGAGGACTGGCTATGATTCTCTTTAAAACTACTTTGGAAGGAGACCCAGTATTCACATCCATGATTGTCGGTGACAGGTGGTGACCAATTAAAAAAATAAATATATGTTAAATAAAACAAATTAAATTTCATTCAATGAATCACTTGCAGGGGTCTAAAGATTTCTCTAAAGATTTCAGTAAAAGATTGTTGTTTGAACCATTAAAAATTCATGATATTCATTTACTTACATATGTGTGTATATAGATGTCCTGGGGAATTCATAAATAAAGTCTGACTAATTAATTAAGTCGAAATGTCAAGTAATAAATGGGTTGACATCTGAATAAGAATTGATCCAACGTAACACTTTAACCTATCTGTGATGTGTTTCAGGAAAATGAGTCATAAGTCGCAAAATTGCTATTTTTCAAAGTGTTTTTTTCACCAGATCTCATTATTGGAATGTTCTAATTTTTGGTGGGTTGATCACTTATATCTATATCAATTGATGTATCAAATTTCAGGACAATCTATGTAATATATCCTTTCGTTTTAAAGGTCCTTATATGGACTACATTTAGTTACTTTACTGTTTATTGACCCCCAGAAATATTGGAAACTTTTTTTTTCAAAAATTAAAATATGAAACTTAAAATCTAGAAATACTTATAAGATTATAAGACTGTTTACTATCATTGGAATCAGCTTGATCTCCTCTTTTCAAATATAATGGTGTCTCAAAATCTATTTTTTGCGACTTATGACTCATTTCCCTGTAACGTAACACTTTAACTGTTTCTCTATTTAATCAGGACCCAGTATTGTTTTCCGGATCATTGAAGAACAACCTAGATCCCTTCGAAGCCTACTCCAGTGAGCAGCTATGGGAAGCCCTGGAACTTGCCCACCTGAAGCCATTCGTCTCTGGCCTGCCTGATGGCTTGGACCATGAAGTAGGAGAGGGGGGAGAATCACTCAGGTAATTAAAAGATCTATCCATGGAAATATACATGTATAAGTGTATATGGGTCAGATTTTCAGAAAATGTACAATTCACCTTCACCAATCCTCTCAAATAACCCAAATTTCAGACGAAAATAAAGTTCAAAATTTAGATCAACCTAACCAAACAGATTGCTAGAATCCATGCAATGCCGAATATACTCGAATTTACCTAGTATTGACCACATTGCAGCCTGATTTAGCAGAAGTTACAAATAGTGTACAGCTGCCAATTCTACATTTTCTGAAAATCTGACCCACATACAACGGTAACCCAGGTGTATGCAATGTCCCCCATGATCCACGATTCCCTCTATGGCTCTCTATCCTGAACAAATTTGCTGACAATTTAATATAATAGATTCAGGTGTAGGATCAATCAAGAACAAGGGAAGCACAGGCCATGGGGCCTTGAGTTTTTGTTTCTCAGGATAGAGCCTGAGAAACAATTGCTTCACTGTCACAAGTGCCAATCACTGATATCAGATCTAATCTGATAATGTGTGTGAGCTGTGTGTGAGCTCAGATATGACATCAGTTTGCCTGCCTTATCTATTCCACTTAATGAGTCATACATTTCTGCTCTGCCCATGCACCACCCATTTCTCACCTCCACCATTCCTCACTCCACTGTGGCACAGGCTCCCTGCACCATATTGCCCCACTCTAGTTATTACGTAATAACCCTCAAACTTACCTAGTCATGGTTGGGTGCACACTGACATTGTGGCTCTATCCCTCCTTTGCCTTCCAGCTCTGTCCCTCCCTCCATCCCTCCCTTGCCTTTCACCGATTACCCCAATCTCTCTTTCTCTCTTTCACTCTCTGACTCTTGCTATAGCAGTAGCAATCTGGCTTTGAAATAAAGTGTTCTTTCATTAAATTAGTGTTTAAGTTACCTTTGTACTGAATACTAGAAGATCTATAGCAAGGCAACGCTTTAAAAAAGAACTAATACATTCAAACAATTTCTCAGTCTAAGCTTGACTAAATTGCAGTAACTATAAATTGACATCAAACACAAGTATTTGATCCTGAGAAATATTTTCCTCTGGAAACGCAGGTATATACATTAAATTGACACTAATTGTAAAGTTAAATAGACAAATAGTTGATTCTATTATTACTTAACTTAATACTTACCTAACTTAATACTTGTTTATATGTTAATTTCTGTTTTGGGCAACACACGCTATTTATCAATTAAGTATTGGATTTGATATAATAACACTATATAATGAAATAAAGGACCAAAGCTAGGGTAAGTTGGAGTAAAAAAACTATATTATATATAAATGCCACCATTCATTATCGTTTCCTCATTTCCAGTGTGGGACAGCGACAACTTGTGTGTCTTGCCCGGGCGTTATTGAGGAGGTCCAAGATCTTAGTTCTGGATGAAGCTACTGCAGCGGTGGACTTGAAAACTGACGACCTCATTCAGAAAACCATCCGCTCAGCCTTTTCTGAGTGTACGGTGCTTACAATTGCTCACAGACTCAACACTATCATGGATTATGATAGGTAAGTATTGAACTGATTCACTAATATGTGATGTGTTCCAGGAACAAGAGTCGTAAGTGGCAAAATATGTATTTTGGGATATCACCATTTTTGACAAGAGGAGATCAAACTGATTCCAAAGATAGTAAACAGTTGGATACCTAATAGGTATTTCTGTATTTTAAGTTTGATATTTTTATTTTTGACAGAAACAGTTTGCAATGTTTCTGGCTGGGTAATTACCAGTACAGTAACTAAATATACTCAATACAAAGGCCTTCAAAATGCAAAGATGTATTTGATACAATGTCCCGAATTTTGTTACATGGATTGATATGACTATTTAAGTGCTAAACCCTCTGAAAATCAGAAAATTTTAATAAAGAGGTCTTGTGATAAAAACGCGTTGTAAAATATCAATTTAGCAACTTGTGACTCATTTTCCTGGAACACACATAATATGTATTTGTAAGGGTTATGACTTACCATTAGTTGCAAATGCAATATGCTACATAATAATAATTATATACCCATCAGTTTTTCTCCTGAGCCAGTACAGATTGATTGGAATTGGACATTTATCATTGCTATAAATGTGCATAATTGATGTAAACTATATTCTTCCAGGATTATGGTGCTAGATGCAGGCGAAATCATGGAATTTGACAAACCACAGACGTTGTTGGCCGATAAGAAAAGCATATTCCATTCCTTGGGAAAAGATGCCGGGATTGTAAACACAGAAAAAGCCATTTGAGAATGTTATTACTAACATGTATATCCTCATGCAGCATTAAGAATACAAACATGATACATATGAGTCAGATTTTCAGAAAATGTACAATTCATCTTCACCAAACCTATCAAATAACCCAAATTTAAGACAAAATTAAGCTTTAAAATGCAGTTTAACATATCAGAACTGATACTTTAAATCAATGTGATACCAAATAATATACTCTGATATACCCGGTATTCATAATTTGTCAGCCTAATTTAGCAGAATTTCTTTGATGTGTAGAGTTGCCAATTGTACATTTTCTGAAAATCTGACCCATATATGACAAGAAACTTATTCATGTCAGGTCAATCTGGAATCCACTGCTCACAGGATTTCAAATGTTATAATTATAACTACAGCGCACAGAGTCTCATAAAATATTGTTATTGTATTGTGTTATTGGGTTTGGTTTTGATATGTTTTTATTTATACTTTTCATACAGGTACATCTCCTGGATTTCTCCGTATTTTTCTCAGTAACCTGTGACACTACCTATTTTGTATTTTTTGTAATTTTTTTTTTTGTTACTAATACATCATAATACAATATCTAGTACATTTTCTTCGGTTTTTGTGTACATTTATATAGATTTATACATTATTAATGAATCAGAAATCCCATTATGTTTTGTCTTGAGTTATGTTATTCTAATGGATTTTAGATCACTTCAAGGATACAGAGTTTGTTAACAATGATAAAAATAAGTCATGAATAGTTACTACAAAATGATGATGACGATGATAATGAATAATTTGAATGAGGAATATAGCATTTGTTGGCGTTGTATGCTGCAAACCTTTATAACAACCCTGTATTTGTGATGTGTTTCAGGAAAAGGAGTCATAAGTCGCAAAATTGATATTTTTCAAAGTGTTTTTTTCACAGGATCACATTATTGGAATGTTCTGAGTTTTGGGGGGTTTATCCCTTATAGCTATATCAATCAATGTATCAAATTTCAGGACAATCTATGTCCTATATCCTTTAGTTTTAAAGGTCCTCATATGGACTAAATTCAGTTACTTTACTGTTTATTCACCCCCAGAAATATTGGAAACTTTTTTTTCAAAAACAAAAATATCAAACTTAAAATCTAGAAATACTTATTAGATTATTAGACTATTTACTATCATTGGAATCAGCTTGATCTCATCTTTTCAAATATAATGGTTTCTCAAAATCTATTTTTTGCGACTTATGACTCATTTTCCTGAAACACATCACATTTTGTGCCAGTATGACACGAACCAACCCCACCCCCACCCACTCTACATTATTGATGATAGGGGTGATACTCATGTGTAGAATAAAAGTTATGATTATTCATAAATGAGTGCCAGTCTTGTAAGAAACTGTAATTGTATCTTTGTACCTTTACATACAATTATACAATACTTACCCAATGTGTGTGGCATATAAGGCAGGATATAGGACTGTGATCACAATATGTATTTTAAAGTTTGCAATTAGAAAATGACAGTTATATATTTTATGTAATGGATATTACTGTATGTATAAGAACGGTACCACTAGTACTGATGGTGTGATACATTTCTTCTTCTTCAGAATGGAGATAAGGAATCAGTTATTATGAACTGTTAGGCATTAATATGTAATTGGATTCAGAAGGATATATATGTGGATTAATTGTTATCGTTATTATATTTGTAACCGCAACATTCCAGTAATCATTACAAACACTACATGTTATAGGTATACTACAGACATCTGAGATATCATTTATCCGTGGCGTTCTTTCTTCGTCACTTGAAAATGTTTTGTCAGAAATTCGTTATTTATAGCTATTAAAGTTCGGCCTAATAAACATTTTCAAAAATATATTTGTGTGTATTCATTTGGGAGATTAAAAGTAAAGTGTAATGTGAGTAACTGATATGGGTCAGATTTTCAGAAGATGTACAATTCACCTTCACCAAACCTATCAAATAACCCAAATTTAAGACAAAATTAAGCTTCAAAATGCAGTTTAACATATCAGAACTGATACTTTAAATCAATGTGATACCAAATATACTCTGATGTACCCGGTATTCATAATTTCTCAGCCTAATTTAGCGAATTTCTTTAATGTGTAGAGTTGCCAATTGTACATTTTCTGAAAATCTGACCCATATGGTAGAAGGGCGTGGAGATACCAACAGAATAAAGATAGATACATAGTATATGTGTCATTTTTTTCATGCCAAAGTTGGTCATGATTGTATCTAAGTTTTCATATACCTTCCAAAGTGTGTATTATCATTTCAATCATGCACCATTCTTTTTGAGTAAATGTAAAGCTATACAAGAATCCAACCAAATACTTTGAGAAATGAAATTATTGATGTCATATTGAAGAATGGGGACAAACTTCATTGTAAGATTTGCCATCTTTGTGGACCCAGATTCGTTCCAGCATAAAAATATTCCTTAAAAATGCTATGTTTGGTCTTGCAAAATCTTCCCCCAACACATCTGAAGAGTGGAAGTGATGGTTAGTAACCAATTACTGCCCAATAAACATATAAAAAGGATAATAAAAACATAATAAGAATTGCGGTCCTGGGTTAGACTTTAAAGTGCCTGGTCCGGGGTGGGACCTTAAAGGTATACGCGGGTGTTCAATGGAAAAAAGATTGGTCGGTGACTTTTTCATGAAACGTTCAGGGATCATTCCTGACTACATAAGAAAGCAAGAAATGAAAAAAAAAGTATATCTCAACGACTTATTTTTTTTTCTACAGCCGCCTGAAAATAACATTGCTTTAGCATTGTAGTCTATGGAAAAATGTGTTTTTTTTTCACGTTTTACTATATAAAAAAAAATTGATCGGTGACTTTTCATCAAAACTTTCTACACATATATTTGGTGTATCATGCTACTGATTTATCAAAAAAAAACTGTACGTTGACGGGTTTAAAAAAAGGTTATGGTCATTTGAAGTATGAAATAACCAATAAAACCCAATAAACATAAGCATAACTAATAAAAATGAATCTTAGAAACATGACTTAAAACTGCTGTAATGAAAATAAACCATGTCGATATTGGGAATCGTGTACAAATATATCTCAACTTATCATGGTAACGAAATATTTCAAAGAAAAAAAGGAGCCGCTAGGTGGCGTGTGCGTTGACACCCGCGTATACCTTTAAAGTGCCTTTCTGTCTCTCTCTCCCTTCTTCTCTATCTCTGTTTCCAGTCAGGTTTAGAAGGCAGATCTGAACCCCTGAGTCTCAGGAGGTCATTAACACTTTAGCCTTAGTCTTAGCCTTGTTGTTAAGCTTATCGCTGGATGTGGAATCGAGGAATGTGGGTGTCTGGATAGGACTGTTTCCTGGGTATGATCATAAACTGCCTCCCTCTCAGCTCTCCCGCCCTTGATATAACGTTCAAAGTGTTGATAAGGGCGTAAAGCAACCAATCTCACTCACTCACTCTCTCTCAGCTCTCCCGCCCTTGATATAACACTTCAAAGTGTTGATAAGGGCGTAAAGCAACCAATCTCACTCACTCACTCCCTCTCAGCTCTCCCGCCCTTGATATAACACTTCAATGTGTTGATAAGGGTGTAAAGCCACCAATCTCACTCACTCACTCCATCTCAGCTCTCCCGCCCTTGATATAACCATATTAAAAGTGTTGATAAGGGTGTAAAGCAACCAATCTCACTCACTCACTCCCTCTCAGCTCTCCCACCCTTGATATAACACTTCAAAGTGTTGATAAGGGCGTAAAGCCACCAATCTCACTCACTCACTCCCTCTCAGCTCTCCCACCCTTAATATAACACTTCAATGTGTTGATAAGGGCGTAAAGCCACCAATCTCACTCACTCACTCCCTCTCAGCTCTCCCGCCCTTGATATAACACTTCAAAGTGTTGATAAGGGCGTAAAGCAACCAATCTCACTCACTCACTCCCTCTCAGCTCTCCCGCCCTTGATATAACACTTCAATGTGTTTATAAGGGCGTAAAGCCACCAATCTCACTCACTCACTCCCTCTCAGCTCTCCCGCCCTTGATATAACACTTCAATGTGTTGATAAGGGCGTAAAGCCACCAATCTCACTCACTCACTCCCTCTCAGCTCTCCCGCCCTTGATATAACACTTCAATGTGTTGATAAGGGCGTAAAGCCACCAATCTCACTCACTCACTCCCTCTCAGCTCTCCCGCCCTTGATATAACACTTCAATGTGTTGATAAGGGCGTAAAGCCACCAATCTCACTCACTCACTCCCTCTCAGCTCTCCCGCCCTTGATATAACACTTCAATGTGTTGATAAGGGCGTAAAGCCACCAATCTCACTCACTCACTAATAATAATTGTACGAGGGAAGACGCACGTAACACCGCAGTCTGACAGCGACACCCTGAGCGGTGTGTGGGTAGAATATCGCTCATTGTGTTTTTGTTTACTCAAATTGCAGAACTAGTAATTTGTAATTCTCAATGATCAGAACCTAATGATTGATTATCACAATTGTTGTTTCAGTAGCTTGGAACCTATGCCCATCTGTTCTTGACGTGGGTATGTAATGCAACATAGAGAGATCGAGAATTTAATTAGATCAGGTTTAGTGTTTCTACCATAATTATTACCTTATTCATGAAACCAGGGCAATAGATTATAATCATAAAGTATCAGCCAAAGGTAAAAGGGGTACCGATGGTGTTTTTGTCACTTCAAGTTTGATTTCATGGGCCAAGTGGAGAAGGGGCACACCCCAAATTATTTCTGCCAAAATAATTTTTAAAAACACAAAAAAAACCTTCCACATCATCCTATTCCAGATGATCAAAAATAAAAATCACGTCGGGCTTCGATTGATAGCAATATTTGTCAGATGTTAAGATATTATTATGGTATTGTTGTTAACCCTAACCAACCCCTAGCTGCGACTTTAATAACCTGAATCCACCCTGTTTACTTCCCGTGTTATATGCTAATTATAACAAGAAATAGTTAACAGTGATCAGTTTACATTTATATATTCATTTCCGGTTCATGTAGAAGATTGCGTTTCCAAGGGAAACAGAGATTGATGTCAGTTAAATATAAAATTCGAGAGGGAGGTATAGTAGGAGGGAGTGGAAGGGGAGACAGAACACATGAAATCCTTATCCCATATATGACTGGTCAGTCCATGTAATTCTGTTGGTCCCTTTAACACTTTGCATATGAGGCATCTTATTTCTCAGCTTGCCACTTTAATTCACACATGGTCTACCCTTTAATTCACACCTAAACGCCATCCCCTCCCCCTCCCAGCCATTACCAGCATGATTCTGATCTCATCTACTGATATCAGAATCAACAGATTCTTCACACTGATATCCAGGATGGGAGGAGCCAAGATGCTATCAATGATTGACAGATCTCACCCCAATTCGATTAGATTGATGATAACATCAATCTAAAAATGAAATTTTGACATTATATAAAAGCCAATCTTTCAGACAGAAGCGAGGGAAATGTCAATTGAAAAGGGTCAGCAATACAAACGTGCAACCGTTTTTCGGAAATCATATATGAGGAAATCTGAAAGGACCAGTTGAGTAGATTTGTTTATTGGTTCGACCAGAAGTGGAATATATTAATGGATAACAAATATAACAAAAATGGACGGAATGTTTTATAAAAAATAGCCTCCATTATAATCTACTTTCAGCATTGATAGACCAAAATTAGATGTCCGTTTTTTATCAAATCAGATGGAATGAATTGACATAAAATTTATGGAATGACTCTGAATGATTCAAGATGTTTCTTTGGTTGCCTCCGGTTTTAACGCTACTTTTCATAAGAATTTTGTTTTTTTCTAATTTCTTGAAAAGATGTTACGTTTCAACAAACACAATATCACAGACTGAGATGACGGTGGTTAAAGAAGCACTGTTGTCATGGTATCAAAATCATGAGGCAGGTATGCAAGATCCAGATTTCGTGGGACTGGCTGTGGTCAAGTAGTTTGGGGTGTGATCTGGGGGTCTATGAAAGTGGTGCAAGGTTTTTATGCCTCATCCTCTCCCTCCTCCTCATCGTACTCTCCCTCCTCTTCAGCAGTGGCATCCTGGTACTGCTGGTACTCAGAGACCAAGTCATTCATGTTGCTCTCAGCCTCTGTGAACTCCATCTCATCCATGCCCTCACCAGTGTACCAATGGAGGAAAGCCTTACGTCTGAACATAGCAGTGAACTGCTCGGAGATACGCTTGAAGAGCTCCTGGATGGCAGTGCTGTTACCAATGAAGGTACCAGACATCTTGAGACCACGTGGTGGGATGTCACAGACAGCAGTCTTGACATTGTTGGGGATCCATTCAACGAAGTAGCTGCTGTTCTTGTTCTGTACATTGAGCATCTGCTCATCGACCTCCTTCATGGACATGCGACCACGGAACAAGGCGGCAACTGTGAGGTAGCGTCCGTGACGTGGGTCACAGGCAGCCATCATGTTCTTGGCATCGAACATTTGCTGGGTGAGCTCTGGGACAGTGAGGGCACGGTACTGCTGGCTACCACGGGATGTGAGTGGGGCAAAGCCGGGCATGAAGAAGTGAAGACGTGGGAAAGGTACCATGTTGACAGCCAATTTCCTGAGATCAGCATTGAGCTGACCTGGGAAACGAAGGCAGGTGGTGACACCAGACATGGTGGCAGAGACAAGATGGTTCAAGTCACCGTATGTTGGAGTGGTGAGCTTGAGGGTACGGAAGCAGATGTCATACAAAGCTTCATTGTCAATGCAGTATGTCTCATCTGTGTTCTCAACAAGTTGGTGGATAGAGAGTGTGGCATTGTAGGGCTCAACAACTGTGTCAGATACCTATGAAAGACAAAAAGAACAACAAATAAGAACAAGGATTCAGATCATACTGTTATACATTGATAATAACGTCTCAAGTATTGTCTCAATACAGGCTAACTGGTTGAGATATATTATTTTGATTTTGATTTTGGAACAATATTACAATGGCACATTGCTATTCTCAAATGAGCCTTAAGATCAGCATGTTGGGCATATTGTTCATTGCATATATTCCAAAGCATTTTAAAATTAACATAATTGATTTATATATTTTCAATCTAAATCAATGGTGTAATAATGGTTAAATAATCACCTTGGGGGATGGGACAACAGAGAAGGTGTTCATGATCCTGTCTGGGTACTCCTCACGGATTTTCGAGATAAGGAGGGTTCCCATGCCGGAGCCGGTGCCGCCGCCAAGGGAGTGTGTAAGCTGGAAGCCCTGGAGGCAGTCACAACTCTCAGCCTCCTTACGGACAACATCAAGGACTGAATCTACCAGCTCAGCTCCCTCTGTGTAGTGACCCTTGGCCCAGTTGTTTCCAGCACCTGACTGACCAAAGACAAAGTTGTCTGGACGGAAGACCTGACCAAATGGTCCAGATCGGACCGAGTCCATGGTACCTGGCTCCAAGTCAACAAGGACAGCGCGTGGTACATATTTGCCTCCTGAAATGTATAAAAACGAATTGTTGAATAAATGAGATTAAAATTAAGGTTCATAAACTGGGCATGGATTCATGCTTACATGGAATATATTTTAACGTGTTTAATCAAAATGAAATGAGACTGATATGCATGTGATCATATTGATCATGTAGATCGATCTCGTGAGATATGAACATTGTTCACAATCTTAGAATTGTCCCCCAGAACAGTCGGCATACATCTCACTCAGGCGCAAAAGTGTCCCTATAAGTAAAACCTAATAGAGAGAAGCGATTCCTTCCCTAATTTCCTTTGGCAAACATAACACCTGAAGCGCTATAGGATACATTAAGGTCAGATTTTCAGAAAATGTACAATTGGCAGCTGTACACATTTAGTAAATTCTGCAAAATTAGACTGTAATTTAGTCAATAGACTGTCATTAGACTGTAAGTTAGTAAATTCGAGTATATTCAACATTGCATTGATCCTAGTAATCTGTTTGGTTAGGTTGAACTGTATTTGAACTTTATTTTCGTCTGAAATTTGGGTTATTTGAGGGGATTGGCGAAGTTGAATAAGTACATTTTCTGAAAATCTGACCCATTACATTAGATCACCGCACCAAACTTAACCCACAACTGTTTATATATGTTCGGCGCTCGTTGGCAGGGTCATTGATCCGCTATTCGCCACTCAGTTTGTTTGATTGCATTCTTCCATGTCGATAGTGTTAAATATCGGTTATGTATGTGTTATCAACATAGGAATGTTTTGCTAAGGGACTAGCTGTGCATAGTGCGAGAGTGAACATTAGCAACATCAGTTATCAGTTATTGTCAATCAATAGTTTCGCATGCATGTGCAGCATTTCTACTTGCCTTTGCCAAATCAGAATTCATGGATATCTTTGCCTGGTCCCAAATCAATTCATGGAATATGAAAATTAACTGGCAGAGAAATATTCACTTGTTTGATAGTATTAAATGTGGAATTAATGTGATGTGTTTCAGGAAAATGAGACATAAGTCGCAAAAAATAGATTTTAAGATATCATTATACGAAAACGTAAAAGGTACTGCTTTGCCACTTTGTATCCGGTGGTTGGATATTCTAGTGTTAGCAGGTTATGATGAAATAGTAGTCAATTTTACGGAGAGTAGAGAACAAGGCACATGGTAGGTGACTAGAGGTCAAACAGGATCACTACTAGGTTGAAGTATTGCTTTTCTATTTTAACGCCAACTAAAATTAAATATCAAACCATGAGTAAAAATAATGGTATAAAATGTAGCGAACACACCACAGTTAACGTTCTAGCCGAAGCTTGTAACGTAAAAAATAACTTAATTCAACATTGAAGTAGTAGACTTCCAACTAGGCAGATTTGTAGGGGAATTCAATCACATAACATTACTCTCTGCTCCCCTGGAAACTGGATTCTTAGCGTGAACTGATCCTGGATGCGTCCCAGCCTTGCTGCATAGGCCAATCGGCTTCCAATCAAACCCCTACGGTAAACTTATGAATAACCTATTAGGCGTTCTATGAAATTAAAATAAATTAATGTGATCCGTTTTAGGAAAATGAGTCATAAAAGTCAAGTCGCAAAATATGGATTTTGAGATATCGCCATATTTGAAAAGATGAGATCAAGCCGATTCCAATGATAGTAAACAGTCTGATAATCTAGATAATTTCTAGATTTTAAGTTTGATATTTTAGTTTTTGAAAAAAAAAAATGTTTCCAATATTTCTTGGGGTCACTAAACAGTAAAGTAACTAAATGTAGCCCATATGAAGACCTTTAAAACGAAAGGATATAGGATATAGATTGTCCTGAAATTTAATACATTGATTGATATAGCTATAAGGGATAAACTCCCTAAAACTCAGAACATTCCAATAATGTGATCACGTGAAAAAATCAATTTAAAAAATATCAATTTTGCGACTTATGACTCATTTTTCTGAAACACATCACCTATGTTTCAGTGCATTGGATACAGGAGAAAACAGGAGTTGGTATTGATAATTATTTATTCACCTTTCGTTGACATATTAACAAATTATCAGATGTGGTTAAAATTTGATGTATTAAATTTTATGAAGTAGGGATGTGATATTGTCACTAGTCTATAAGGCTTCGGCAGTGTTTATTTAGCCCTCTGTGGGGGACAGTCTCTTGTTCTCCCAGTGTCTCTTGTGTAGGCGTGGGTGGGTGGGATACGTCTATACCCTATGAGGTCTGGAGGATGAGTGAGGAAGAGTACTGTCTTAGATGCCGGAAGCGGAAGTTCCTCCTGCACCTCCCGACCAATGCGCCCTCATTGGCGCAATGAGGAAACCATTGGATACAGGAGAAAACAGGAGTTGGTATTGATAATTATTTATTCACCTTTCGTTGACATATTAACAAATTATCAGATGTGGTTAAAATTTGATGTATTAAATTTTATGAAGTAGGGATGTGATATTGTCACTAGTCTATAAGGCTTCGGCAGTGTTTATTTAGCCAATCCTTTAACTACTTGCTAGTTCGATAAATGCTGCTGCAGCCGATGACTGAGCCTTATCTTTTATATAGCCTCTGAACGCAGTTGAGCGCCACCTCCCATATTCTCTAATTTGATCTTCTTGCATGTGAGGTTGGATGGCGCAGGCGGCGCCCCTGCGGAGACTGTGCAATGTGTAGCCGATGGAGTCTAGACCTGCTGCTTTAAGTGCAGCGTGCCAGGCTGCCAGGATGTAGTGTAATGACAGCGGGGTTCCTCCCTTCACCAGGAAGAGGGGAGCTCCTGGGTTGGCTGGTCTGTGGGCTACCATGTTCTCGAATGCTTGGATTGGGCATGCCATGGATCCTTTCAGGGCAGGGATCTTAAACGAATCCATTTCTGCTGCCCTCTGATGGTTCTTTGCCCATTTGTGGGCCACTATCATCATATTATTTTGGATGGACACATCTCCACGAAGGAGATGCCTTGTAGCATCGAATGTGTCATTCGCACGAATGAGCACGTTCGATTGCCTCATCAACGTGTAGAACATTATTAGCACTGCACACACAATAGTTGGGCCCTCTTCATCACATTGAAGGTAGGATGTGACTTTTATTAAGTGGTCGAATGTTATTGGCAGGGCTTTCATTGGCACATGCCTGATGTTGGTAGAGATGGCTGAGAGGGCATCTTTAACCTTGAAATGATTGAATGCTTGCGTATCCAGGTGCATTCTAGTGAGTAGGGTTTTCACGTTCACTATGTAGTTGTTTATCGATGATGGTGATTTGAAGAATATAGCAAGATATTCTATGAAGAAGCACAGTGTTTCGTGGTCAGGGGATCTGTACTTTAAGCCGTATCTGGTACAGAACGCAATGAACAGCTTAAGCGAGACCTTTCTGTTCATGTCCGTGCCTGGTCTGACCACCATGTCCTGGCGTGCCGTCGCCCTCTGTATTAGGAACGCCAGTGACTCATCCTCACCTATAAGAAATGATCATAGTTAAAAGCTGATTTATTTACCTCGATTTCTTTGAGGTTTTGTGACTTTATTATTCTTTTTGATATATTGATGTACTCAAGCCCCTTGCCCCTTCTGCTAAGGGCGTCAGATAACACCATGTTCTCCCCTGGCACGTGTGTGAAAGACAGGTGTATTTGGCGGTAGTATGCCCAGTACCAGAGTGCCCTTGATACTGCATTCATCACTGGGTCCCTCCCTCTATGTGATGTAAACAACTGGATGCTGGACAAGTTGTCACAACGTATGTTGATGTGTGAGAGAGGTGGAACGTCTTCTCCTAGAGTTCTAAGCGCTGCCAGGCAGTTGATAGCCTCTAGCTGAGAGATGTGGTGATCCCGGATCTGTCTTTCTGCATACTGGATGGAGAAGCAATGTATGTCGTCATGTGCCCCGCCCCCTTCTAGGCAAGAGTCGGCATATATAGTCTTGCACGGGGGAGGAGGGTCTATTAGAGTCTTGTTGTTGCACGTTGTTGTGTACTTCACTAGCCATTTCAGATCAGCCAGTGCTTGGTCGTTGAGTCGTATCACTTTATGTTTTCCTGATCTGTATACTGCCAGGAGCCTTGCGATGAAAAGTCTCGCTGGTTTTATGACCTGCGCAAAGTGGTTTACCTTGCCAATCAATGAAAGCAGAGCTTTCCTAGTAATACACTTTCTCCCGATTATCGGTCTGACTGCTGCCAAGAAATCATCGAGTTTCTTCTTTGGAATTGCTATGAATTTTGTTTCAATGTCTATTATTATTCCAAGCCAAGTTATGGAGACACAGGGATCACATATCTTTCCATAACTCAGCGGCAGTCCTAGTTTTCTGAACACACTGTGTGCTGTTGCGAACTGTGTGTACGGATCTTCATTATCCCTGTGAATCAACAACAGATCATCTAGGTAGAACAGTCCCGTTATTCCTAGAGTGTTAAGGTGTCGTAGTATGTACAACGCTAAGCGCTGCATATATACCGAGGAGGTCCTAGTACCGAATGGTAGGGCCGTGTCAATATATATATTATCTTGGTGAGAAATCAGCAACAAGGGCCAGTCGAGTGGGCATACAGCAAAATTACGGTATGCCCTCTGGATATCAATGCTAGCTAGCTTTACCTTAAATCCCAGTTCTGATATTATGTTGACTGCCATCGTGATGTTCGGGAGGCTATGTAGAACTTTAAATCCGAAGACTGAGCCCTTAACCACACTGTCATTCACTGATAAGCCGTCTGGATATGATAGATCCACAATTATTCTTTTGCTCGTGGATGAAGCCTTGTCTCTCGTCATGAGGGGAGAAATGTTGCTCCACTCAACGAATGGCGTTTCGTTGAATGGGCCCAGTAGGGCCCCATTTGACAGCTCGGTGTCGATATAGTTTGACACATGACTGTGGTTGAATCTGGCTGATGGGTGGTTGTTCACTTTGTTATTATTAAGTGGTGTACCTGTATACTGTATTGGAAATCCGTATTTAAGGCACTGAAGGAGCCAGTAGTCGTCGTCATGTTTTGTTGATATCTGTTCCCAGTATTTGATGTCTAGCCTCGTGTGGAGAGCCACACGAGCTCCGAGAACATTTGGGAGGCCTGCTTGTCTGGCCTTCTTATATATGCTCCACAGTTCCGATTCGTGATCAGGTTTAACAGATGGGTAGAAGGTGTTTGTCTTCCCTCTGTTCATTATATTAAAGTCATGATGGTAAAATCCAATGTTTGTTTCGTTCGGGAACTGGTTGTTGACACTAAACTGTGGGCACTTGTGTACACACGCGTTGATGACGTACTGTGTGTATTGGCATAGGCAGTCGGGGAATTTCTGTCCTTCTGCGCATGCGCGTATCATGTTGTTTATGTTTACCGATGGGCCACACGTGGTGTTGTTTACCTCTGCCTGTGTCGATGTAGGTAGCTGTAACTCCGTCTCTGAGAGAAGATATTGTTCATCCACATTTGTAATATACATAGATAAGTCCTGAGGGATTTCCGACAGGGTATAGTCCGGCATTTTGCCTTCTTTAGAGTCAGTGTGGGATACTTCTACCACTTGTTCTGACCCTCGCTCACTCGTCTCTCCATGCTCACTGGGTGTTGTGGCCTGGGGCCGTGTTGTAGCCCCGGCCGCAAGAAGTTATTTATCTTCTGAGTCGGATGCATCTCTCTTCTTAGATGAATCCTTTTTCTTATCATTATCGTGCTTCTTTTTATTCCAATCTTTCTTCTTGTTACCATCATGATGTCCTCCATCACGGGATTTAAGGTGGTTGCACTTCTTTCCACTGTGTGGGAGGCTTTTATCATGTACATAGTAGCATACCGCACATAGGTGCTGCATCATTGTTCCCTCTTTCATATGTGGGGAGCGTTTTTCACAAGATGTTGAATTGAATTTCCTACATATGTTGGTGATCACATTTGCACTCTCCATAGATGGGGACCATGATAGTTTCATGCGCTCCGCTTGTATCATGTGCGTGTCTGTCCAGGGGTATGATATCGCATCCTCCGCCACCTGGCGTATGTGTGTCAATATGGCCATGGTGGTCTCAGGGTCCCCTGGTTCGGAGGCTAGGCCTGCTAGTGCGGTAATCTGTTCCGCCATTGTGAGATTATATTCCGAGGATTTAGCTTTCTTTTGTGAGGCCCTGGGAAGATAGGGCTTGAGTATATCCTTTTGCTTAGTCGAGTTATCTGAATTACACGCATGAGCACAATTTTTACCTGGTTTTTGGTTGAAATGAGATGCTAGGTCTTTAATCGCCCTCTGGTACTCCTTCTTTGCCTCCTCTTGGACTAGTATGTCCTCCGGTGGAGGAGGCTGGACATCCTTTTTCTTTGGTATCTGCATATCCAGATCATCTCTCCTTTGTGGAGGGGAGCTGGCCGTACGTTTTGGATTAGGTGTATCCCTCACAGGAGAAATGGATGCTCTTCTCCTGCGCTTATTATCCAGTTTCGCTTCTCTCTCCGCATTTTGAGACATTAAAGTCACCAACCTCAATACATTCTCCTCCAACTTAGCCGTACGGTCTTGTAATGTGTTGTTCTGGCCCCCAGGTATCTCCTCCTGTTGTGGGGGCTTTTTAGGAGCTCTTGGGGTGCGAGGGTTCGGTGCTTTCCTCTGTCTGCCCCTGCCCCTGCCCCGGGCATTATGTTGCGGGACCTGGCCCTCCTGGTTTCGGCTGAGGGTTTTCTTGATCGCCTTGCTGTTGGTCGTTATTCTGTTGCTGTTGGTCGTTATTCTGTTGGTCTCGATTTTCTTCTTCTTCATTGTTCTGTTGACCGTTCTGCTCGTTATTCTGCTGTTCGTTCTGTTCATTATTCTGTAGGGGCTGTCTTGCCCCTCCTCGTCCACGTGCATTACGTCTGGTATTCATACTAGCGTTGGTCGTGAGGTACCACGTGTATGTATATGGCTGCTCGGCAGCGATACGTCTATACCCTATGAGGTCTGGAGGATGAGTGAGGAAGAGTACTGTCTTAGATGCCGGAAGCGGAAGTTCCTCCTGCACCTCCCGACCAATGCGCCCTCATTGGCGCAATGAGGAAACCATGTAGTGATTGGTAGGCTACTTACTATACAAGTGGTCTGAACTGTAATGTCTTTACTGATTTTATGATTCATAGGTATACTATTTGATCTAATAAAACTACAAATGCTTTAGATGAAAGTTCAAGTTCAGATCTCCCCTGGATAATTAATCCGACCCAGCCATATATGGGTCAGATTTTCCGAAAATGTACAATTCAACTTCGCCAATCTTCTCAAATAACTCAAATTTCAGACCTTAATAAAGTTCAAAATACAGTTCAAGCTAACCAAACAGATTGCTAGAATCAATGCAATGCCAAATATACTCGAATGTACCTAGTATTGACCAAATTGCAGCGTAATTTAGGAGAATTGACTAAATGTGTACAGCTGCCGATTGTACATTTTCTGAAAATCTGACCCGTATCCTGCATTCTCTCAATACTACGTGTGTACTTTATACATACTAACATTATTCGTGTTACAATCCGATAAAAATGTTCATTGACGTTCAAGGATGCACGCTCATGAATGATTTCAACTAGACTACCGTATATGGCCTAATTATCCTTCACGGAATAACACTTTTCGAGTTGACTAGGGCCTATGGTGCAGGCTATTCAAGTGGAAGAATGTCTGGTCGTTGTTATTCTCGTGTTTACTTTTGTTTTGCCATAATTGGACTCAGTGCGATGGTTTGAAATGAATCACACACTACCTTGTTTTTCAATCCACTCAATGCACTTTGAATACCATACAAGAAATATCTCTTTTGAACAAGAGATAGGCCTAGACAAATATCTGATTAACTTTCATCATTTCTTATTAAATTCAATTTCTAAAGGTGAGGCAAACAATGAAATTGCTGCTTCGAGGAGATATTCTTGAGTCAACCTCTTTTGAAATTTAATCATTCTCAACTTTGCAGTACTTGGAGGGATTTAAAAGCTCTATGAACATCACTGTTGAATTTCAACTTTTAATAGGACCAACACGTCAAGATCCCACCCAGTACCCCCAGGTCCCAGAACTGAATTAAAATTTGACATCATTCAGATAGATGTTATTTTTGCCACGAATGGAAAGACTATTTTTCCTGACACGCCATTCAATTTTATTTTTGATTGTTTGGCAATTGAGATACACGGTAAGTGATTATTTCTCAACCATTTCTCTTGGCCACGGTTTCACTACCACAGACATCAAGACAGTCACTTCTCGCGCACGATTACAAGAATGATTAAAATGTCGGTTTTAACAAAGGTTTGATTATTCGAACCAGATAATCAATATTAATTACTGGATAACGAATACGGCCTTTGCTAATATCACACTCATGCAATTCAATTTGCAGTTATACAATAGAAATGATTATAAACATATGTGATGTGTTTCAGGAAAATGAGTCACAAGTCGCAAAAAATAGATTTTGAGATACTATTATATTTGAAAAGATAAGATCAAGCCGATTCCAATGATAGTAAACAGTCTAATTAATGGTCTAACAACTATTTCTAGATTTTAAGGTTGATATTTTCTTTTTTGAAAAAAAAAAGTTTCCAATATTTCTGGCGGTCGCTAAACAGTAAAATAACTAAATGTAGTCCATATGAGGACATTTAAAACAAAAGAATGTATGACATAGATTGTCCTGAAATTTGAGACATCGATTGACATAACTTTAAGGGACAAACTCTCCAAAAATCAGAACATTCCAATAACGCAATCTCGTGGAAAAAACTCTTTGAAAAATATCAATTTTGCGACTTATGACTCATTTTCCTGAAACACATCACAATTATGGTATGATTGCATTACCCTATAATCTCTACATATTGTGCATTACTGTAGCAGCCACATGCATGCTTGGTAGGTTTGCACTAAAGGCTGTGCTGAACCAGTCATGTTACATTATCATGTATTTCTCCAAACCGTTTGCCGGTGCCGAAATGGTTGAAACTAGTCGTGATACATAAAACATCCATACATGAAAATTAAGAGACTTGCGATTAATTCTACTCGCCCACCTCCATAAAAAAACACTCGGGCAAGAACAAAACTTCCCAACCCCCCAAAAAGGCCAGAGTCAAGAGTCCAGAGAATAAATTACAAGCGGGGAGTTATATTTCAATATACATACGTTTGCGACAATACACAAGAGGTGGGATGCAAAAATTGAAAGAAGAAGAAGAAGGGTCAGATTTTCAGAAAATGTACAATTGGCAGCTGTACACATTTAGTAAAGTCTGCTAAATTAGGCTGCAATTTGGTCACTACTAGGTAAATTCGAGTATATTTGGCATTGCATTGGTTCTAGCAATCTGTCTGGTTAGGTTGAACTGTATTTTGAACTTTATGTTTTACTGAGATTCGGGTTATTTGAGAGGATTGGAGAAGTTGAATTGTACATTTTCTGAAAATCTGACTCAGAAGAAGAAGATGATAGTATCCCTAATCTCACCTGTGGCTTCATTGAAGTATACATTGATTCTCTCAAGTTGGAGGTCAGAGTCACCGTGGTATGTGCCTGTTGGGTCAATTCCGTGTTCGTCGGAGATGACTTCCCAGAACTTGGCACCAATCTGGTTACCGCACTGACCAGCTTGGATATGGACGATTTCCCTCATGTTGGATGTGTGTGTGTGGGAGATTAAAATGTCTCAGGTGGTTGACTTCTGTGATGTGTATGTGTATGTTGGAGGTTCATGCATGAGGCATTGGCTTATATATACCGGCACAGGCGATATGTATTGGCGGTGGTTGCTATCTCTGAGTTCATGATCAGCTAATCATTGTTGCCAGCCGCCAGGTAGTCGGTGTGTTCGTGTTTTCACACATATGAGATGTGTTTCCGGAAAATGAGTCATAAGTCGCAAAAATTATATTTTTCAACGTGTTTATTTTACAAGATTGCTTTATTGGAATTTTCTGGTTTTTGGAGTGGTTATCACTTATTGTTGTATCAATCGATGTATCAAATTTCAGGACATTATACATAATATATCGTTTTGTTTTAAAGGTCCACATACGGAGTATATTCAGTTACTTAACTGGTTATTGCCTCCCAGAAATATTACAAACTTTTTTTTCAAAAATAGAAATATCAAACTTAAAATCTAGAAATACTTATTAGATTATTAGACTGTTTACTTTCATTGGAATCGGCTTGATCTCATCTTTTCAAATAATTATGGTGATAACTCAAAATCCATATTTTGCGACTTATGACTCATTTTTCTAAAACGGATCACAATATTATACATGTGGGTCAGATTTTCAGAAAATGCACAATTGGCAGCTCTACACATTTAGGAAATTCTTCTAAATTAGCCTAAAAAATGACGAATACTGGGTATATCTGAGTATATTTGGTATCACATTGATTTATAGTATTAGTTTTGTTAAGTTAAACTGCATTTTGAAGCTCATTTCTGTCTTAAATGTGGGTTATTTGAGAGGATTGGTGAAAGTGAATTGTACATTTTCTGAAAATCTGACCCATGTATACAATGCATTTCCACCTAATACAATCCCTGGTTTAGTTTCTTCATATGAGTGATCCGTTTTAGGAAAATAAGTCATAAGTCGCAAAATGTGGATTTTTAGATATCACCATATTTGAAAAGATGAGATCACGCCGCTTCCAATGATAGTAAACACTAGGACACATAATAAGTACTTTTATATTTTAAGTCTGATATATTTATTTTTGAAAAGTAAAGTTTGAAATGTTTCTGGACGGATAATTACCAGTAAAGTAACTAAATATACTCCATATGAAGGCCTTAAAAACGCAGGGATGTATTTGATATAATGTCCTGAAATTTGTGATATGGATTCATATGACTATAAGTGCAAAACCCCTAAAGATGAGAACATTTCAATAAGGAGGTCTTGTAAAAATACACTTTAAAAAATATTAATTTTGCGACTTATGACTCATTTTCCTGAAACACATCACAGTGATGTGTCATAAAATGAGTCATAAGTCGCAAAATTGATATTTTTCAAAGTTATATATTCCCAAGATCTCTTTGTGGGAATGTTCTCATTTTTTGTGTGACTAACGTTGGATGAAGTATGAATACATGTACCAAATCCCAAGACAGTGTATCAAATATTGTCAATCATTTAGAGGGTTATCCCATAGAGTATATTTAGCTACTTTAATAATAATTGTCCACCCAAAAATATTGAAAATTTTTCAGAAATGGAAATATCAAACTTAAACTATAGAAATACTAATCTAATGTCCCTAATGTTTACCACCATTGGAATCGGCTTGATCTCATCTTTTCAAATATAATGGTATCTCAAAATCTAGTTTTTGCGACTTATGACTATTTTCCTGAAACGCAATTGAGTTTACGAACACCGCCGTGAGCAAGTACTAGCTTGGTTGTTGCTAGGAGAACGTCTGACATGTCCCAGGCACGTTTTAAGCGCGCTTCCTAGAAACGTGTGTTGAGATCGGTCCTTTTCTATGCACATTTTCCCTTCGCTACTTAGTATAGTACGGAGTTGATATTGTCCATGTATAATGCTATTCTATGAGGGAGAGAGAGAGAGAGCTAGACATAGGGAGGGAGAGAGATTAAATTAAATGCTTGGAATATATGGGGTTTTGAACAACCTATCACGAAGCTATCAAAATTGGTTTGTTTCTTGAAAGCATTCTGACCGTTATTCGATACAATACTACATATCTCAGCGGTATTATGTGGTTTATTTGTAGCATTGTAAATAATAATTTAAAATATATTAGATTACGATAATACTTTAAATGATGATAGATCCAGTTACACCACGGGAGTGAAGGTATACAATTGAGTTATGTGTTTTAAATAACGGATTACCTCTCTCTCTTCAGTCTTGAGCATTACATATTTGTGATGTGTTTCAGGAAAATGAAGTCTTAAGTCGCAAAATTGATATTTTTCAAAGTTATTTATTTATAAGATATCTTTTTTGGAATATTCTAATTATTAGAGGGTTTAGCACTTACAGGCATATGAATCCATATACGAAATTGCGGGACATTATATTAAATATATCCTTGCATATTGAAGGCCTTCGTATGGAGTATATTTAGTTACTTTACTGGTAATTACTCGTCCAGAAAGATTGCACACATCTTTTTTCAAAAATGAAAATGTCAAACATAATATTTAGAAATATGTTAGGTATCCTAGTGTTTACTCTCATTAGAATCAGCTTTATCTCCTCTTTTCAAATATGTTGATATCTCAAAATCCATTTTTTGCGACTTATGACTAAAACGGATCACATTTAATAGCTGGTTCAATCAGGTTATCCGAATAAATCAATAATCCAGTCAATAACCTTCTTCCATGCATGGATTCAATGACTATAGTGGCCAGCAACACAACAAGCTCTACTCAGGATTTGCCAAAAGTTTTCTTTATGTATGTGCGTGTTATTAGTTAATATATCCTTTGGAATATAAATCATCTATTGATATTAGCTTTAATTAAAATGTACTAGGAGATTTTATAATTATATTTACTCTACACAGTAGTAAGCGGCTTTATTTCAACGTAGATATGATAAGATAGGAGGATGGTATTATTTTTTCTCCAGTTTTCTTTAGTTTTCCTTGTATTTTTCTTCCTTTCTGTTATCTTGAATTTACAAGACAGGAGACATTCAAAACTCCACATGTGATAGTGATATAGTGGATTTTTCCATTTTTAGGTGTACACAGGAAGACCAGGTCTAGACCTCAGGTGTATTACCTGTATTGTCTTTCAGAAAAATTCTCTTTGAACTGTTTTGATCCACTGTAATTGTTAGTCATGAAATAAAAGAATTTTATTATTATTAATATATTATACTAGGCAACAAATGAAAACGTCAGAGAACTATATTACGTATTTTGATAACTATTGTTTGTAATTTAATGACTTGGCCTGTAAATGAAAAAAACTAAACAGAACCAAACCAACCATCTATCGACTCAGGGCCATAGGTATCAATGATAATGCTTATGGCAACTTGTCACAATAGAACTTTAGTCACGTAGGTAGCAGGTTGGTATTTTATTTTAGGCCTAGCGCGCCTTTGTTGACTTCTTGGCAAGATTACCATGAACTATAACAAATATTAAAAAGGTAGACAGAATGTATTAAATGGATGTTTCCATTCTGAGCCATACATGAGTTGGCAGTAGAGACGGAGCTGATCTAATTATCATAAGCACTTCAATGCCAGATTACTTTAATGCCTCGCCCACACATTCAAGAACTCACAATTCATGCGAATTGGGGTCTTACGACAATTCGTGGACGAATTCTTAACAAAATTGGCCAATTCGTACAAATTTTTGTTAGTTTTTCGTGGCTCACACATGGCCCACACATTCCCGAATTGCCTTACAAATTGTCTTAGCAATTTTCTTAAGGAATTACGACTTCTTGTACTCATTTTCCTGTGACACATCACATGTAAAAAAATAGCGTGTATTGGTGAAAGTAATACAGGTATAAAATAATTGTAGTGCTACCTGAATCTGTGTTTTGGGTTGCTGGTGGCAACCGCATTGTTGTTTCAATTCACTCTGCTAACGACCTCAGACCAAGCCGGTCGTTGTTTTGGGCACCAAAAAATCTTTTAATGATCGTTTGAAATCATGAGATTTTGCTCTTACCTATATCTTCGATGATCAAACGTTGTTCGAAGTGCAAGCGTCTACATTGTCCACCTTTTGGAGGTTACTGCAGAGAAGACATGGCTTCGGTGTTAGCAGGCATTGACAAGTCGGATCCGACTTATATGCAGAAACTTGAGGACGCCTATACGGCTTCCATCCGAGAGTTTGACAGTCTGGAGAAAAGGGTTCACGATCTTACACATAACCCCGATGGTTCAACGAAGTCTACCGATAGTTCACTCAAGTCTACTGATGGTTCTGAAGTAAAAGATCCAGTCCTTGCCATGTTAACCAAGATCACCGATCGCCTTGATGCTTTGGAGGATCCCATTCGCCGCAAACCGCCGCCACATTCTAGCGACTCTTCGTCAGGCTCTACCGGTCCCCATGAAATGGTGAATAGCCCGTTGACAAAAGCTTTGGAAAAGTTAGCTGGTACCGAGGACGACAAAGGTAAATTTCTCCGCCCGGAGATTTACTCAGTCCCCGATTGCAAGAAACCAGATTCATCTAAACTGGATTACGTGAGTCTGGTCCATGGCATGTCAGCTGTTTTGTCTCACCTCTTCTCTTCGGCAGACAAAAGACATGCTTCTTATATCGCCCACCTTGCCTTTGTCACAGAGATGCACTCGACTAGGAAGTTCCATGAGTGCGCCTCTATATCTTATGATAAATATGTAATTGATCGAGTGATTGATAGCAAGGCCGATGATTTTGACCCTAACAAACATGGTTTGGGTGTCTCGATATGTTATTCTTCTAATGTTGTCGTCTCTACGGAAGCTGCTGAGAAATCTGGTCAGGCCACCAAGAAAAAGTCCCGACCCAAAAGTTACTTGCAAGTCCCCACCGATTTCCCAGATGACATATGCTTTTATTATAACTATCGTGTGTGTAACAATTCTAAGTGTGGGAAATCCCATGTTTGCCGCAAATGTTCGGGCAAGCATCGCGCTCAAGGTTGCGGGGAGCCCATTAGTAAATCAAAATGAAGCCAGGCCAGCGCGGCCATTCTTGTGACACCGTCACTTCCGGCCCGGATCCAAGATGGCGCGCCTGGTAAACTTCTCGTCGAATCTAGGACTTCGGACATTGAACATTCCGGTATTTCTGGTGTATTTTCTGACCTTGGTTGTTCTGTTGATGATGTACTTGATAACTCATGTATTTCCCATGACTCATATGAATCTTACCTCGTTGCTGATACTCGTTATGCTGAAAACCTTGATGTTTGTAATGCAAGTCATGTCGACACTAATTCTTTCGTGTGCTTGTATGCCGATACCGATATCCCTGATGATGTTACTACTGCTGATGTTTGTAATACTAGTTGTGTTGATGTTGAATCTGCAACATATTTGTATGATATCGCTGATGCTTTTCACCGTTACTCTAATTACGCCCCTGTTGCTGTCATTGAAAGTTTACCCTTATGTATCTCTAAGTCATTTGATCATGTGTTAGGCGGACTCCGCACTAATTGGAATATTCAAGCTTGGGAACATGAATTGGGTCATGAAAATGATGTTGTATTGCGTAATTATATTCATGATGGTGTTGTAAATGGTTTTACCATAGTTGATGTCGACAACAGTGTCTCCAGCTATGTTTGTGAAAATTACAAATCAGTTTTATTGGGTCCTGCCAATGCCTTTATCGATAAGCTGATCAATACTGAGTTGGAGGAGGGGAAGTACGTAGTCGTTCAAGATCAGCCTTTCTGTGTTCACAGCTTGGGTGCTGTCCCCAAACCGGACGGCCGTTGGCGCCCCATCACTGACTGCAGACAGCCTCTTGGTGCCTCTATAAATAATTTTATGTCTTCCACTGCCCTCAAGTTTTGTTACAAATCCGTCGACGATGTGATTGAGCTCATAACACCTGGTTCTTATATGTCTACGCTGGATGTGTCAGCAGCTTACCGCACTGTCCCCGTGCGACCTGATCAATGGACCTTTCAGGGCATAAAGTGGTCTATTAATGGGCAATCTTGTTACCTGGTCGATACCAGGTTATGCTTTGGTTTAAAGTGCGCCCCGTATATTTACACTCAACTCTCCAATTTCACCGTCAGATGCTTGCAACGTCGTGGTGCTTTCAAATGTATCAACTATATTGATGACTATTTAATCATTTCTGACGATTATGACAGTTGTCTCGCCACTCAGCACCTGATGATCTCCATCCTCAGATCACTTGGGTTCGGTATTGCCTGGAAGAAATCGACTTCCCCTTCGCAAAAGACTGTATACTTGGGTATAGAATTTGATTCTGTGAACATGTCTGTATCTCTCCCTTCTCAGAAGCTAGATAGACTACTCAACAAACTTCGTTTCTTCTCTGACAAAACCAGAGCGACCCGCAAGCAACTACAACGTCTATGCGGCTTGATGGCTCATGCAGCTAAGGTGGTGAGAGGTGCTCGTACCTTTTCGCGAAGAGTCATTGACCTGCTCGCCAACATTAACCCTGACAAGCCTAGGGTCCGCCTCAACGATGGGTTCTGTCTGGACATTAAGTGGTGGCTAGCCTGGGCCCCCTCATTTAATGGCTCCAATTTGATGGTCAAGCATAATTTTGGAAAGGGTCCAATCTTCTACACGGACTCATGTTCTACAGGCTATGGACTGGTGTACTTAGATGACTGGCAAGCTGGCCGGTTTTCTTCTCTACCTCCACCTAATTCAGAGATGCTCGCTAGTCACTCTCACTGGGTTAACATTGATATCGACCCTCAAGGCTTCCATATTAACTACCTCGAGCTAGTACCTGTGAAATTGGCTTTGCAACGACTTGGCTGCCTGTGGGCTAATCATCATCTGGTGTTGTATTCTGATAACACGACCGTCATTGCCAGCATCAATAAGGGCACGTCCTCCAGCAAGCCCATTATGCCCCTGGTTCGGGAGATTTTCTGGCTCTGCATTACTTATAACATTTACTTAACTGCTCGTCATGTCCCAGGCCATCTTAACATAACAGCTGATTTTTTATCTCGTATGAGTGATGAGTCGGATCTGTATGGATTGAATGTATTCTCTCTCTGTTGCAGCCCCCAAGCTGAGAGTTGATATGATTCTGCTGGACGACGAAGTCTCTGCAGCCATAACAGCTGGTTGGTCTAAGAACACTTTGAAAACCAGGAACTCGCAGTGGAGTAAATACCTGCAGTTTTGCCTCGACAATGATCTTCAATCAGTGCCAGCTCTACCAAGAACTATCTGCCGTTTTCTCTCCTTCTTAGCCAGATCGGCGTGTTATAGCACTTGTAATAATTATTTATCAGCTATTATCGCGCTGCACAAGTACCTTGGTTATGATGGATCCTTCAGAGAAGATTATTCCATTAAGCTAGTCCTCATGGGGCTAGCAAATAAGCTGGGCAAGGAGGTGAAGCAGAAATTGTGCCTTTCGGTGCACGATTTAACTGCTATTTTTAAGTCAGTTTCTGTGACTGACCTCAACGAGCAGTCTCTCAGCACGGCTGTCCTCCTTAGTTTTCGCACGTTACTTCGCAAGTCGAACATAGTACCATCTTCTTCTTCTGATCTGGGCCACGTCATTCGCCGCTCTGATGTGGTATTCACTGATGAGGGACTCTCCATTACAGTCAGGTCTTCAAAAACTCTTCGACATCGTCGTGACAAATTGGTCATACCTATTAGCAGGTGTGACAATTTCCTGTTCGACTTGGTTGCTAAACTGGGTCACCACTTCATGAAGTTCCCTGCCTCACCCGATGACCCATTGTTCTTCAAGCTTCTCAAGAATGGTGATCGTGCTTATCTTTTGTATAGTGACTTGCTTGCTTTCCTCAAGTCTAAAACAGCAGCTATTGGTTACGACCCTAGTGATATCGGCATGCACTCCCTTCGACGTTCGGGTGCTTCTTACCTTCATGGGCTAGGTGTCCCTTTGGTTGACATAAAGTCCTTTGGGGACTGGAAGAGCCTCAGCGTCCTCGACTACTTACATACCCCCCTCCACAGGAAGAAGTGTATAGAAATTGACATTTGTGATGATTTGTCCAAACACGGATTTGTAATGAGAATGGATAGGAAACAACACCCCCATAGCCTGTACATGTATGTCTCGCCATTGTTCTCTTATCAGGGATTAGCAAGGGATTAGCTCGGCCGCCGCGCGCCCATAGTTCCGAAAAAACCCACTAGGGGCGCCACCTATGTGTGTAGTTTTGCAGAATGCTACCAGGTGGCGGTAGCGTTGGGAGAGGGAAATTAGCACTAAGACTAGGAAGGGAGCAACATATTGGGCATGAATGGAAGTGCCCTGCCCCCACAGAGCAGGCAAAATATTCTTAATATAATTCAAAGATTTTTCTTTACAATATTCTTGACTTGACACACTATACTATCCACTCTATATATTACCTGAAGTTTGGAGGTGCCTCATGTCATGCCGAAATGAGCAATAGATGATATCTTTTTTACTTTGTAGACCATGTATTTGTATTCTATTATCTTTATTCCATGAGAATTGACAATCTGTTGATTATTCATGACATATAAATATTATATTTATAATATTAAAATATTTTTAAGAATTGTTTACCGCTACTTTGGATCATTTTCTATGCTACCATGTGCTCTGTGGTCCCAGTTTAAGAAATTTGAGGGATCTAGGCTGTAAGGTCCCTCTTTATGTAAGCTGCCCACTCTCAGCTCCTGGGTTATTTCTGTGCATTCTAGGGAGGACATGTTTGTAAGGTGGGTCTCCCTTATAAATATATCTTGATTACACAAAATATATTCCATTAGATTATATTCTTTCAGAGTTCAGAGTTCGGCATAATGAAGCCAGTAAGTCTTTTCGTGTCACATTATTCAGTCTCCTGAAATCAACGCAAACCTTAGTTGAACCATCTGGTTTTGGAACAAGAACGGTGGGGAAGGCCCATGGGCCATTTCCTTCCTCGATCTTATCCTCCGCTAGCATCTTACTGACCTGGGAGTCCAGAGCCTCCTGCTTTGCTAAGGGAACTCAACGAAAAGGTAACTTTATAGGCTTAGTGTCGATGGAGTGTAGAACCCTGTTAGTAAACCCCAATTGTTCACCTTGCAATCTGAACACTCGCTTTTTCGTATATACCAACTCGCGCACCTCTTTCAAGGTTTCAGTATCTGCTACTTCAGCGCCCTCTATGATAGATTCCAGTTCAGAGATGCTAGTAATTGAACAGCTATCAGGGGTCAGCTTCCGCTTCCTCCCCGTGCTGGACTCGGTCACGGACTCGGCTCTCGCACACGCCAAATGCGAATAGTCACCCGTGAAGTTCGCCGCAACCTCGTATGCAGATGCCACGGGCGTCCCGCGTGGCATGACTATTGGAAGTCCTGTTGAGTTCATAATAGGAAGTTTGTGGCGGTGAGCAGACGATACATATGTATTGCAACCCTCCATGAAACCGTCTACCTGTAACCCTACATCTGACTCCATAATATAGCCAACGTTGTTCTCAGGTAGGGACACATCCACAGACGCGACCTTCACCTCGAACGCGGCCAACCACACATCCTCCCGTAGGAATGCGGTCGATATCGCACCTTTCCTTCGACAGAATACGTGATTCTTGCCTCCTTCCAGGAGCATCTTGCCAGGCCCCGTCATGCTAGTGTCATAGCGCCACATGAAGTCTTGGCCCAGCACATCCTCCTCCCCACCGCCTAGACCACTGACTACAAGACAAGCGTTCGCGAGCAGCGCCGTGCCAGCGTCAGTATAGCGACCATCCAAACACATTCCACGATCGCGCGGGATGGCTCGAATGTTACTAACCGACTCCTTCGACCAAACTTTTCGTATCTGTGGGCTTCGTCGGGTTCTCACCCTCCACCACCACAGTTTCCTCTCTGTTCTGTTCTGCCTGCCTACCTGACCTCCCCAGATCGTACGACCCACATGGAGTTTCTTTGCCCAAGCGAGCTATGGAAGGGCTTCCCCCCCCCCCATCAAGAGTTCCGTCGAACTTGTGGGTCTCGTCACCGCTTCCTTGCGAGACCCACCTCAATTTCCCTTAGGCGGTTTGTTTTGTTCCTGGGAATTGTCTTCCTCACCCTTTTCTTTCTCGATGAAAGCGCGAAACTTTTTGAGGTGATTGCAATTGGCTTGCAAGTGGGTTGTCTTCCCGCAAAGCCAACAGGCAGGCTCTGGACGAGTCGCCTTCATGTCCTTCTTCCTGTAGTCAGTCTTCGTGACCGTCTTCTTGGAAGATTTAGACAAAGTCTTGGTTTTATCCCACGACTTTTTCGTGCTCTGATCAGACGTTTTACCGTTTCCCTTTCGCACGTCCTTCCTCGCACGTCCTCCGACGAGTCAGATTCAGACTGTGCCTCTGCTTCCGCAGCCGCGTAAGAAGCTTTTCGCTCTTTGTCTTTCCTCTGCCCGTAGAACTTATATCCCCTAGTTTTAAATTTAGAGGACTGTCCCGGCGTGGAACCCAAGACACGCTGATATGCTGCCGGGCCACCTGCCCGCACGAAATCCGTGGCGAGATCTACGCAATCTTGCATAGACTTTGGGCGATTAGTTTGCACCCACATGCCAAGGAACTTATCTTCCAAGCCCGTGCAGAAGATACGGATTGACTCCTTCTTCATATGTTCGCGGTATTGGCCCTCATACGCACGTTTACACAAGGTAAGCAGTGCCTCACCATAGTGTTGAAGTGATTCGCCTGGCTGTTGAACACGTCCGAGGTATTCCTCCTGGCGTTGTTCTTCGGTCTTTGTGTCCAAGATGACACGAAGCCTCGTAACTACGTCACTTAATGTTAGGGATCGTGAATTTCCCCAAGTTGACTGGTTCACATGTCGTGAAGTTGCCATAATCAGTTCGCACATAAGCGTCTCTTCTGGCCAACCGCAAAGTTTGGCGTAGTTTATCACTGATGCGAGAAACTCCTCCCAATCCTCTCCATTATGAAAAGGTTTGAGATTTTTAGGTTTAGGATTTTCTCCCTTGCCCGTCGATCCGTACAAACAAACTTCCGCAGGGCGGTCTTCGTTATATACGACACTTGATTCCATCTCAGGCATCATCGAACGTCTACTCTTAGTAGTGCTTGTAGGTACCATCATATGGCTATCTGGCTCGCGACCAGCTGACAGACCACGTTTGGGCTGTAGGTCATTGTCCAATAATGGAATTGAAACATTAGTCAACGAGTAGTTGAGACCATTGTCCGAAGGAGACGAATCCACAAAGTCGACTCTTCTTCCTGCAGTCTTAAATCCTGCTGGAGTGCTAGGAAAGCGCGGGGCTCATAGTTCCGTGCTATCCGTATCCTGCGATGGCATCTGAACACGCGGATCCGGGATACCTGGAGGCAGCAGCGCGGGATATCTTCGTTCCAACATGTCGATCAGATATTGGGGGCAAGCCGCATATTCGTGTAGACCACGATATAGCCATTGTACACGCTTCAATGGAAGTCGTTTGTGTAGCACCCATAGCAGTTTGAGTGTTCCTCGAATCTCACCTTCAGCGATTTCGCTTGCTGGTTTTCCCGTCTTGTCATAAGAACAAAGCACGGTAGTCAGATGGTCCATCATGATTTTCGCATCATCTTGCTGCCCCGGCAGGACTGCAGTTTCCGCGCCTGTCTTAATGGCTTCCGGCGGCTTAATGTCGGAACCATCCAATCCATCCGCCTCGCCTGTTTCGACGTTGTAGCCCGCCTGCTCTATGAGCCTGCTCATTAACACCACAGCTACTAGTTTCTCAACTAAGCTTTGTGTTTCCGGATTGACGACCAATCCATTGGCACGCATATCGTCTATGTGTGCAACTACTTGCTCTAGGTGAGTCATTCGCAATAGTTTGCGCATCGCCCTGACGTTTCGTCAACATCTGAGCGAGAGCTTCGCATGCTTGCTGCTCGGCTTCAGCCTTGGCCGTCGCCTTGGCTGCTTCCTCATCGTCAAGAGTCATTGCCTGACTCTTAACATCAGGGAACCTTTCGGGAACTTCCCTACTCGGCCCTAGGCTCACGGCACCAATGTAGTGAACCGCACATTCATGGGCACGAGTTCACGAAATTCCGGAAAGAATCCCGAATACGAGGAGATTTGTTTGAACCTGGTTTATTTCCCAAAGGTATACAGTTACAAAGGTATTGTCACTGAAACAAGGATGCTTAATTTGAACAACAGAAGTATCTCGGTCCGTGGCGCGGCTCGAGTCCGTAGTGTTAAGCGAAGCCTGGATCCCCTTGCGGAGGTAGTAGTATCCTCCGCCTACCGTCCGTCGAAGGGTGTCTGCAGTGTCGTCTGCACGGTGGTGAACGTCGCCCCCTGACGGAGGTGGCCGGAACTGGTGGTAGTCGTCTCTGGCTCCAGTAGAAGTGCCCCCGCTGTCGTAGCCTGGTTGGTGTTTGGCGATGGTCGACAGCCTCGCTGTATTCGGGTGGCGAACCCACTACACATGGGAATTCCTAGGATTCCCCATATGGTGACAGGAACAGGAGGGAGAATCCATGGAGAAAAAAATGTATGTAGGGGATTCCATAGGGCATCCCAAGAATCATGGATATTTGTTATAGCGTTATAAACCAACAGAAATCAGCCACACCCCCAACCACCCACCTTGATCTTCCCCTAACTGTGGCAAACTCATAGCCTGATTGGCTATGATGGCGGTAGCGGCAGGAAATTCGAAGCATAAGTCTGAGGCAAATTGACAGGCAAACAAACAAGAACAAGAACAGACTGGTGAACCAGAATTTTGAATTGTTCTTTTGAAACAAAAAATGTTGGGACTTGGAGTCTATGTTTTGTTGAAATTAAAGCCTAATAACAAAACTAAAATTCATGAGAAGGTGTAAAATTAGTTAATCTTGTCCTAAGGTGGTTAGGGATCCTCTAGAAAGTTTTGTTCTCAGCACTGTGCTCCTGGGCAATATTTGCATAGCATATTTACTGCTGGCGGAATTACTGTTGAAAAAATAGGCCCATGTGTAACGATTCCAGTATGTGAAGATATGAACATTTCCATCAAGCTCCGGGTACCTCCGGGTATCTCCGGATATCTCTGGGTAGTACACCCGGGCACCACTAGGAGGCTACATTGCAACCCATGATGATATTTGCAGTTTATATTATGCGATTATTTTATTATTAATTAATCATTCTTATTATGTGATCCGGACTTTAACCATGATGGTCATCACATATTTCTCTATTTATGTACAAGTTTGTACTTATTTCATTATTATATTTATTTAGTTATTCCTGATTTGTATTGCAAACATAGTCTGTTCTTGTGTTGAATATTATTGATATACCCAATATATTTGTATATTAATCGGGTTGAGGAGCAAGGTCTTCAACCCAGCACACAAGGAGGAATAAAGAGAACATATGAAAGAAGTATTTCACTCTTGATGTTATATCTCGGATCTGCGCTTGGAACATAGAATATTTCAACCCTTGGTCCTTTGGAACTTTAATTTAATCCGGCCACTATAGTTCCTTTCCTCCCATCTCCTGCTAACGATATTGGTAATATATTTATTCTCGCAGAAGTAAACCTATACGATCACGAAATATCATTATTTAATATTGATTAATATTAAGCCGGAGCTGAAAGACAGATATACAACGATGGCCACAAAGACATTGGAAAGAACATAGGCAAGAATTGCAGCACATGTTTGCGTCCTTTTATTCTGGATTTATATAACTATTTTCGCGGAAAAACGACGTATTATACATTGTATGTACTGATATAATAATAATTATAATGATAAGCAATTATGAAATTGTGAATTTATTGCGTATATAATTAACAATAATTAGTTTATCTGAATTATTATGATTATCTCATACCGCTCATAGAATATCACTCAGAAATGGCTCAGGCTAACATTTCAGCTTTAATATCCTTGCCCTGTGATTCTGGTATATTATTATTATTATAATACTTTCATTCAAATCAATATGATACAGTTACACGGTTTTAGGAGATAAATTTGAATAGGTTAAACCCTCTGCTCACTCGCAGGTTTTCCTGGCTGACCGCAGAACTGTTATTCCTTCATTAAATCAATACAGTGTCGATAATAATGCATGACATTTGACAATAAAATATGACATTACAAGTAAGCTTTCTTTCATAGGATGACATTCAAAGTAATCTTTCTATCATGAGAAAATTCATGCTATCTATACAATAAAATGATGATTTTGAGCTTCATAGAATAACTTTATCCCGTTTAATTTACTGTTTTACAGACATATCCAAACAGCTTCATTGTTTTATTCTCGAAACTTTGTTCAACCTTATAAAGTTGGTTTTCTGAATTTAATACATAGTTATTTTTTACTAGAGTTGTTATTATTAGTGTTTTTATGCAATCGATAATGATTGGCCTTCAACAATTTTCATTACATTTCAAACTTTTTTACATTCTTTCCTTACACATTAACCTCCTTACACATTAACCTTTTTTGGGTGCAGAACAATAAGTTTTTTACCTTTTGTTAGTCTTCTCAGACATATTTTCCTATTATCAACATACTCCTTATTTCTTGAGCGAATGAAGGCCCTCTCCAGAATATGTTTTTCGTGTCTCGTTTGGAGACTTGGAATATTTAATTCAATGTGTATATCTTTCATTCTAGAGAGTTTTGGTAAGTGCAATACTATCTTCAACTCTGAATTTTGTAGGGTTTGTAATTTTCTTAAATGGTTTTGTGATACCGAGCTATAAAACATATCACCATAATCAATTATGGGTAATATCATAGTTTTGTATATAGTCAGTAATGTCTCTTTGCTGCAAATTCTATAAAGTTTGGAGAGGGCTTTTATTTTGGCTCTTACAGTGTTCACCTTTTTTACCATGAATTTATTAAAGTTAAGTTATTATAGAAGAAGTGTTCTAGTGTTTTAGTATTGGTTATCATTCAGGGAGAAATAAATAAGGCCAAAATGAAAAATACCTAGAAAAATCTTCCCCTACTTAAAATTGTTTTGACCATAGCTGATTTTTGTTACCATATCTTACTTTTTCTGATTTTTTGCCAAAAAAATGTTATAATAGCAGGTTTTCCTGGCACGGAACTGTCAAAAAGCACATCTCCTATGTTTAAAAAACTATTGTAATGAAATAGACAATTTTTTTTCAGTTCCTCGGAGGTGGTTTCCTAAAAAAAAAATTAAAAAAAAGTTACCATCCGCCCCTACCTAGTTTTCAGCCAGATAAATCGGAAACGCACCTATTATTTGTTTAGCCTAACAAAGTAAACGCATGTTCTTGCATTCACTTCAGATATATTCAGGCACAATGTTGGTACAATGTAGAGGAAGGTGAGACTGTATCCTCTGTTATTATAACTACTATAATTACTATAACAAGCTTTTATATCATAATAGGGCATGTAAGTGTCAAGGCAGCTACAAGCAAATTAAATGAATTGATATTTTCCAAAGTAATTTATCTACAAGATTTCCCCTTTTTGATGCCTTTACTTTTGGAAGCCTCAGGACTTTAAGTAATAACATCAAGATTTATTGGCTCTTATATTGTTTAGCTGGTCAGTAACTGAAGTGATATTGCTTGTGATATTGCTGGGGGGGAATACATGGTTGACGTAGTTTTTGGTACACAGGCATGGTTTCCATCTTCCATAGTTCCGGCTCTTATTCGGGCTAAGATTTCTGGGCGAATTAAGCTAAAGGAATAATTATTTAACTATTTATTTGTCAAAATTGCACCCTTGGATTCTCAGCGTCATAAATATTCACCATGTTAGTGAAGGGGCAGTAGCCTTGAATCCGAGGTAGTTCTGTGTATGTACACTACTACTGGTAATAATCTCTGGAATCATAATTAACCTATGCACTGATGATCGAAACGTATGTATCTACTAAGGAACTCATTAGAAAATACCATCTGAGACCCAAAGTATAAAAAACATCTCTAAATAGCATGGGTTTTTTCATCATTTTTTATTTACATCTACAAAGCTTGAAAGAATCAATGAAAACATGGATTACGTCTTGTATTCTCCTAAGCACTAATTATACGTCATATTGATACGGCACTCCTTTATGAGTGAACATGAGTTACTGTCTTTACCAGAATTGTTTGGTGTGGTGGTCTAAATTGCTTTAAACCTATTATATGATGTCACATATATAGCAGAGAATGCAAATTAATAATTAGTTGTTAATCAACATATTATTTCCATATCACAATTACATGAATTGTTATACAGTGTATGAAATCATAATATATTTGGAAAAGGGAATAATTGTTGTAAATATTACAAAGTATATCAAATTGTGTATTCATCATAGTACTACACAGGTAATTATTACATCATTCAGATCATAATCATGAAGCACCAAGCAGTAAATGACTGTTCATTGGGAAATATTGCCAATATCTTGTGCTTTAACACGTTGCTTTACAGGCCTGCAATTGTTATCATAACTAAAGGAATGTCATGTACAGTTAGAAATGAGTGATAGAGAAAGAACATCATGGGATTGTGAAAGTCGTAAGACAATGTGCCTGCTCTAAATATCTAATGTTATATAAATCAAGAATCAAGCAAGTCTGTAAAACTTCAATTGACCAGGACCTCCTACCACTAATATATCGCCATGTTCAGGGTGAGGGATCAGACCAAGGGAAAAGGGGTACTTCAATGTGTTACCACTAGTGGTCAGCTGGTGCAGGAACAGGCCTTCTGTAGTGAACACACTGATGCGATGGTTAAGGTTGTCACACACGAGTATGGTATCACCAGGTCCCTGACATACACCTCCAGGTATGTTAAACATGCCATCACTTGTCCCTTCCCCTCCATGTGTGGTATAGTTCTCAGCCACCGAGTCATAAATAATCAGGTTGTGTCCATACTCATGTGTAGTAATAACAATCTTGTCACCTATAACTTTCATGAACTGTGGACTAAAGTCTCCACTGCCAGGTAATTGATGGATGAGCTTCCAGTCTTCACTGTACAGAAATAAGCCATTAGGTACAAGAGCACTCACCAACAGGTTGTCACCAAGGTTTGTGACATGCACTGGATACCCCTGACCCTCACACACCTGTGTACCAACCCTTGCACCCTTTGTGTCATACATAACAAATTGGTGATTGGTATTGTCACTAATATATATAAGGCCATTAACAGGACAGCTAACTCGTGCAGGAGTAAAGTCCAGATCTGTATACTGGTACTCACAAGTCTGTTTTATAAAGTCTATGTGTACAAATGCGGTTCTGTTAGTCCTTGCGCTGACTGTGAAGACAGTGGTTGCATTCAGGATACAAAGGTCATCAGCGAGAAATCCTTCCTGGAGTGCACATGACAACAAGTAGTTTGCTGCAAAAATGAAAAAATGAATATTGATTAGTTGAAATATACCACCACATATGGAGAAAAGAGATTAAGAGAGTAAATAATATACAGACAAACTCACATCTTTATTACTTTACCATTTGACAATAGAGCTTTGCATATCATGTTCATGCTCTTTGCATGTCTAAAGTAAAAGCCAACTGAATTAATAGCGCTGTATGTCACAGATAGCTGCTATTGCACTTGAATGCACAACAGGTATGATAAAACAGCAAAAACAATATCTGGTTTGTCCTAAACTTTACAGTTATGAGTTCATCCACCAATCGTTCGTCATAAGACTTCAAAACCGAAAAATGACTTCTTGGGCGACATTTGTGCGAAATTTTGGGAAATAACATTGAAAATCAGTATCTCTATGATATTTTGAATCTGGTTAGCTTATTACTATGTTACCGTGTGCATACATTATCAATTCCTTGAACATCACTGTAGTAATATAAAAACGATTTTTCTACTATTATATTGCAACATTAGGGTATGTACTACTATTCATGATGCAATTTCTTTTATTAAGTTTAACAAGTTTGTCTGTGAGTTAGAGGTATTTGCATTTAAAGGTATTTTTCTTCATTTTTCAAGTATAATGACATGTTTATTTCTAAATAAGATCTTTATTAATATTCTTTGGGTGAGAATTGTGTGTGCTTCACGTAACACAACAAATAATTCTTTATGCAAATGAAATACAAATTTTTAAATATTCGAATATTTTAAAGTTAGCGATGAATATAATGTGTAGCACAGTCGCTTTCATTTCTGCCATTAGTGGTGTAATAAAGGATTTGGCTGGCGAGGAGCATAAGAACCAATCTTAATCTTTATATTTGATTTAATTCCTTGTTCCCATTCATCCCTTTGTGACAATCATTTGGCTTGGCTAGAATAAGCATATATCAATTGGTTATTATTTGATTCATGAATATAATCCCATTTAAATATAGCTGTGTTACATTTGGTATATTCCTGTATGTTTTTATTACAGAAGCTGGCATTGGGAAGACACACATGACATGGGAAACGATGCACATAATTGATGAAATGATGATTTCTAAGGGAATAATAAATTTGCCCTCGAGAAAGTAAATGAATGAATAATCAAATACATATTAAGCAGTGTTTTCGTGGGCCAGTGCAGGTCTACATGAATAAGGATTAACCCCCTCTCCCACCACGCCCTGTGCTAACTGGTTGTAGTGAAAATAATCAACTGGATCAGGGTTAAAAGTATTACAATATAGAATCCTGCATGGCACGATAACATGCAATGAGCACCTTGCTCACAAGAGATCAAAAATCAATTGCGATTTCTGCCCAGAAGTTGACAATTTGGCCCACTTTTTCATTAAGTGTAGAAAGACAAACCAACTATGGAGCTCAATATTATCTTGGGTATAGGAGAAATGAAAATGTCAATGCTAGTGGCGAAAGATCTTTCTGTAAAAGGAACAACCAATTTTCCTTCTTGCCAGAAGATATCCTATAACCGGAGACGGGACTTTCTGTCTGCTATTTACAAATGGAGAGTGAGAGGTATTAGAAAGGAGGAAAGTAAAAAGGCTGAACAAATAATGTGGAATCATCTGGCAACAGACATCAACAAATGTATAGACAACTGAAAACTGAAAATAGATAACTGAAAATATAAAGCCCTCCAAGCGATTAACGATTAGAACATAGCCACATTATACACTAACAAGTGTATGATTCTCCCTTAACAAAGGGACCAGGGCTCATGTGTCAGAATCTGCAGACTTTTTATCTTATTAATATGAACCCCCTCGAGCCTCAGGTCTCTGCAAAAAAGTGTTTATCTCAATTTAACCCATTATCAAAAGGAAATGAAACAATTTTGCAAAAAAAAAGAAGAAATATTACAAAATAGAGTTGATATTCTTGAAACAACTTCATCAATTTAATAGTGTAATATTTTATTGGTTGAACCATCTTTTTTCATGGGACATAATACATTATGTCGGACTTTTTTAAATTTTGCATTGGTTTTAAATTAACTGTGTAGTGCCATGAAGTAACACTAAACACTTCCCATATACTATCTGTTTGAAACCTCTATACAACTATTCTGTACAGCCACTGTTTAACACCAGATGGACCTATTATTTTGCCATAACTGTGTATTTACTGTATGTCTTTGTTATGCCATTACCAATGTCATCATATACAAAGTTCTAATACTTTGATTAAAATCAGAGTAAAACTATTAGATGATTATCTATTTATGCTCCTCAAGGAACTATTGGTCATTTCAACTTCATGTATGTTATCAATTAACTAAGCTAAATGAAACATAAGTGAAGAAGAGAACTACATAGTCATGGTTTCATGGTAGCAAGAAAGCGATGACTCAACAATGTAATATATATGAAGAAGAGAACTAATTGCTATTTCCATTAACCATAACAATTTTCCCTATGATTAATTAGTAGTAGAAAACATATAGTAATCATATAAATTGCGTTACTCATGTAAATTGTACAGTAACTAGGAGCACCTCACATTGTTTCAGTGAGCCCGACAAAGCCACACAGACTGGAAGAAGAAACTAATTCTTGTTTTTTCCTTAAAAGGCTTGATTTCTAAAGTAGATGTTAGAATGTTGAAATGGGGCCAAACTTAATAAAAGATGGGGCCAATGTTCCACACCTCAACCTATACTTGCTCCTTTGCAATCAAATGAATTTATTGTAATGGCAATGAATAACAAATGATCACGCTCAACTAATCCTGACTTTGAAAACAAAGTTAAGATGATGTACAAGTGATACTACCGTAAGAAAAGCCCTAGGTTGTCCTAAGTTTCTAGGTGCAACACCATTTTCTGGCTGTAATGTCTTGATAAACGAGCACCTGTGATGGTTATATATGCTATTAGTCTCAAATTTTTGGGATTTCGGGTTATTTACTGGTAAACTATGTGAGAGCGGACAACTAGATGGTTCCGGGCCGGTGACCATGAGCCTTTATTTCGAACGTGTTGGTTCCGGTCTGCTGAACACGGCCGGACGAGTGGGTGGAGGCCCCGGCCGGAGGCAACACCAGGGCGACTGATATCGTATCTAAGTACCCCTTTCTTTAGAAATTGAGTCGACCAAAAGTTGTCAATCCTCAATTCAGCCTGTCAGTACATTGTATGCTGTTCTCTGTGACTTATTTAAGTGTAACAGGCATTGGTTGTGCTCGTCGATAGCTGCACGGCCTACTCTGTTATGGTCCTCGAAGGGCTTCAACTAGGTCATCGGTCCATATATGGCAATCTAGGTTGGGTCAGAAACACGCAGGACGGAGAGCGCGTGTTATGTTGGGGGATCATTCATTATGTGTTCATAGGGGAGATGCATATATATATAATATATAATACTTTTATTCAGGATTTAATATACAGTTACAATATTATTTGTTCATTCAATTAGATCATTCTCAAACATTAATTCAAAATCCAGGAAGTGGGTAAGGACTTCTGCTTTTGCAGGTCTTCCAAACGACCTCCCGATAAATAATAATATAATATAACATAACTGACTCTCATTTCTTCTCTTAAAGCTAACATTTCACTTTAGGTTTGTTTCATATACCGTCTCGCGGCTGATATATTTAACAAACATAATAAGTCGGCTATTACAATTTTAATTTTAATTCTATTATATTATGACAGAGCATCTATGATCTACTTCATAGTGTATAATTTTATGGCTCTTTTCATAATAATAACGATTTCTGTACTTCATTTACCGTTTCATGGGTAAGTTGAGCATTATCCAACAGTTTTTGGCTCAGCTCCCTTATTCTTATAAAATTGAAAACGTAGATCCCCCTCCCTGCCCTATCTACTGATTGACATGTCTCAAATAGTAGCAAACAATGTAGTATTTCCCCATTGCCCTTCCCCTTCCCTGTGGCTATATTAACCTTCACTTTTTAAGATGGGTTTACAATCCCATTACATGCTTAAAGTAAAATTATTTCAATAATAATATTGGACGGCATTTGAGATTTGTTTGTGGATGTATACTACTACTATTATTATACAATATCAACCAATCTCTCAATCTTAGACTATCATACATACAGCATTTGTGGACATATATTTTTTAGCTATCATTTTTCATTTTCCTTTGATTTTCTCAATCTTCTAGTATTTGTGACAATTTCCACTAACGAGTCTCGCTTTACATGACCTAGAGACTGTTTTGATTCTTATGCAATTAATTATACTTAGTGTGGTGCAGTGCAGGGTTCTACCGAGCGCCTGTACTGTCCACTTTTGAATATAATTTCATCCCTCTTCTGTTACTATAAGGAATTTGTCATATGTTTGAACATACTTATATCTCAGATAATGTCTGAAACTATGCCTCTCTTTAGTTAACTGGACTTCATCTGGGAGGTTGTTCCAGAGTTGAGTCATTGTATAAACGTATGATTTTTTAAAAGTCTCATTTTTAGGACTAGGAACTATCAGTTTCTTTCCTTTTGCTAAACGTCTAAGATTTACGCTTCTGGTGTCCAGAAATTCATCATTTGTCGAACGTAGGAATGCCATGTCCAGTACGTGTGAGTCACGTCTTGTTTGTAAGGTTGTTATGTTAAGTGTTTTATGGATCTGTTCCGTTCTCTTTAATTTTGGTAAGTGTAATATTATCTTTAGGGCCGAATTTTGTAATATTTGCATCTTTTGTAAACGAGCTTGTGCAGAAGCAGAATAGAACACATCACCATAATCGATTATGGGTCTTATCATGACCTTGTAAACTAATAATAGAGTGTTTTTCTCACAGGCTCCGTACAACTTGGACATGGCCTTAACCCTTGTTCTTACAGTATTTTCCTCTGTCAACTTCGATACCGAGGTACTTATAACTCGCCGCATTGTCTAACTCCTGTTCATCTATACTATATGACACTATATTATTGGGGTCCTCCTTCATTCTAACCATCAGGCTTTTGCACTTCCCTATATTTAATGATATTTTGTTTAATGCACACCACCTTACTATGTTGTTCAAGTCTTGTTGAAGCCCTTGAATAGTGGGGCATTCTAAAGACCTATTTTGATAAACCACCATATCGTCAGCAAATAACTGTATTTTGCTGTTTTGTACTACTTCTGGTAAATCATTCCTGATGTGCATTGTAAAATCTGCCACTGCATGAAAAACTGCATCTGACCAGTCACAAAACTGCAATCCTCACAAAAAAGCAGTTTTCTACCTGGTTTTCCACCTGATGCATGGTGCATCAACTCATGCACTTCACAATGCATATCAAAATTATGTATCTAAATCGGGTGTAAATGCACCTGTTGCATACAGTTAAACTATGTCAACAAGTGATAAATGGACAAAGCTTTGAAATAAAGTAGAATATTTTGGCCTTTCATATGGTAAGTAGGTATGAACCATATCATATATGAGTGAAGCTTATAGACCTTAAAGAAGCCCGTTACTTAGGAAGGTAAGGGATATAGAGAAGAACTGCAGGTATTGTAATATTCAATGATACTTGAAAGTCTTGAAGGATAAAACATGTGTGTGTCTAAATATAAACTTATTTGGGACCTTTACAATATATCCCAAGCGATGTGTGGCAGGATAATGAGTCACAAGTATAAGAACAATTCATATTTCTTAATGTGGTTAATCGCAAGATCTCTTGATTGGAATCATATAATTGTTGGGGTGCTTATAGTACTTCATAAGTATCACTATATCTGCTAAATTGTAAGACTCTGTATTGGATATCGATCTACAAGGTTATGTGGAGGAGTTTATAATAACTGATAATTCCAGCATGGGAGTCGAAAAGGATTCATATGTCCATGAAAAACACAATAATAATAATAATGTGTTAATAAGGAACGTTGATGATATTAAGGTTTTATTGTTGTTTATGCAAATTGTTTACTAATGTATTAATGGTTGTTCCCGATGGATAAGGAGGGGGAGAAGAGCTGGGGGTGTCAATTTAGTGCGAATCCCCTCCCAGGGTAACCCACACACTCTCATAATGTTGATACACAACTCTTACAAAAGCTTTAACACCTTAAGGAAGCCCGTCACAATGGGAAGGCAGGGACAGTCAAAACCTTTGTGTAGTGTATTCTCATTCAATAATACATGTGGTATAAATATATCCATGAACAAAATAAATTATATTGATTTAAGACACTTAATTTCTGCCCGTTCTTCATCTAAAAATTAGATATTTTAAACGTTTTCTACGCTCACTAATATCACTGTCAATAGGATTAGAATTCACAGTTTCATCTATATATATAGTTCTAATTGCCGCACATTAATAGTGCTAAGAATTCGTAATGATTGTGCGCGAGAATAACAATATCCTGTTATAGTTTTGAGAACAAAATGGTGCATATAGTTGGATTCCTTATTGTCTCTGCTTTCTGTAGCTATAAAGTTTGTGTATATTAACCAAGTCTCCAAGATATTGGCCGGCTAGGCCGGCTAGGAAAACCTGCGAATGAGCAGAGGGTCATTTAGCCTTTTCCGAGTTTACTCAATGTAACTGTAATAATTTGATTTGAATAAAAGTTATAATATATATATATTGGAGTACATTTGAGACCTATCATTCTCAGAAAAAAAATTGTTCGTAATGGGAGAGATATCTCTCTCATTACGAACAAATCTAGTGCTATTTTTTTTAACAACTGACCATATACCATGACCCAATGACTATGTTCCGATTTGTATTTGTTTGAATTTGTATGGATAGATAATCAAATGTGGTATGATATCATCCTCATTCACGATTTATGCATGATACATTGTGTATCTCAATAGTATACTATTCTCCCGTCCTACATGATGTGACTGACCAAAGATTACTAAAAATTAAAGGTTCATTTGGATTAATACAACACTCCTAATTCCTGCCCCGTTTTCCCGTCTTCCTGGTATCATTATTATTCAATAATATATGTATAGTTATTATAAGTGAGGGATGAAACAATAATTCATCTTAATACTAGACAATAATGCCACCAATCGTTCTCAATACAGGTTGCATCTCGCCATTATGCCAGTTGTTCTTACCAGGTGGCATACTTTTTTCACCAGGCGGCGCTACTGGTAACTGGGATGCATTTACAATTTCTTTTACAATGAAGGTGTGACTAAATCACTTATGACATTTGCACATTTTATATATATTCCTCATTATGTACTTAAGAACATCACAAGTAATACTTTACAATAGTTCATTAGTGTAATTTATCCTTTTTCATTTTAAAACTGGTCATAATCAAAACACCCCCTTAACTATATACAGAAATGATATGGGTGTTTTGAGCGCCCCATTGCAGTTGTACATGTGCATACACACTAACATCACCTATGGGGGCCAATCCGCAATGGGATGGTGATGACCAAAGTGATGTAAATCTCAGCCAGATGGAAGCAACCTATAGCTGCACCCTTCTGAACAGTGGGAATAAATAAAACTTTTTGTTTATTTTAGTTTATTTGATTAATTGTTCTTATGGCAGTATAAACAGTGTTTAATCCTAATTAATTTAAGTTTATGATGCAGCAATGAAAGTGCTGCACTGAGTGCATGAAAAGTGCATTCATAAATCGGGTCCATAGAGCAATTTAAAATCAAGTTTGAGCCTCATAATCGTTTACGATTTCCACTAGTAAAGCACCAGGTCAGAATCAGGTGTAAATGTCCAGGTAAAAATCATGTTAGAACTGCTCTATTGCACATCGGGTTAATGTATATAAGAACATAAGAGGGCCTAACAATGTCCCCTGAGGTACCCCGCAAATTACTGGTTTCAGTGAGGAAGTTCCGTTAATAATAATTACTTTCTGATATCTATCTGATAAATAATTATCAAACCAATTAAAAGCTTTCCCTTCTATTCCATAACGTAATAATTTCTGTAATAATAATTTATGATTTACCGTGTCGAAAGCCTTTTTAAAATCAAGAAAAATAAGATCTGTTGCTTTTTTGGTGTTAAGATTTTCGTATACTTTACTGAGTAAATTATCGTGAGCTTCTACTATTGACCTTCCTGCCCTGAAACCAAATTGTTCTTGAAATAACATGAAGTTCCTCTCTAGGTAATGCGCTAGTTGTGTTTGGACGCAACTCTCTAATATCTTTGCGGGAAATTGGTCGATAATTTCCTGGGTCATGTCTATCCCCTTCCTTGAATAACGGAGTGACGTTGGCTTTCTTAAAGTCCCTCGGTATCTCAGCATTGGACAGTGAAAGATTGTATAAATAAGCAAATTGCACACTCAGTGCCACCATACATGGTTTAAATATTCTAGTGGGCATTAGCTCAAGCCCAGAGGCCTTGTAATTTCCTACTTTTATTGATGCTACCTCTACATCAGCTCTACTAATTTCCTTAAAGTCAAATTTTTTGTCCGAGAGAGATAATTAAGGATCCCCATTTTTCACAGAACCTGCATCGTCGATTATTTTTATTTTGTCAGCTAGGTTTGGGCCTATGCTCACAAAGTAATCATTTATCGCATCTGCAGCCTGTGCTGCTTCTAATTTTTCTCCTTCCTTTTGGATAATTATTTTTTCTGATTTTTTACTTTTACCTTCAGATATTAAAGGTTTGAGTATATCCCAGAATTTGTGTGGGTCATTTTTATTTTCTCGGATCTTCTCTTTTAAATAGGTATTTTTTGCATTTTTAATTTCGGTATTCACTCGGCCTCTAAGCTGTTTTGCCTTCTGCCAATCTATGTCTTTCCCTGATTTATGGGCAGTCCTGAATGCCTTGTCTCTTTGTTTCCCCAAGTCTATAATAGACCTTCCGTACCACGACGGTATTGTTTTAACTTTCTTAAACCATTTCACAGGGCACATTCTGTTAAGAATAGTGTTGATTTTGTTATATATTATTTCCCAAGCCTCATTTACATCCCTTGTTTCATATAATTCTGTCCAATCTGAGTTAAAAAGTATTTGTTTAAGTATAGGTATATCAAGTCCTTTTGTGTTTCTTGCTGAAAACGTTTCCGTTTTATAGCTTGTACGTATTTTCTTTAATTGGACATATACCGGGTGATGATCGCTTAGGTTTATATTAATCGTGCCTCTTTTATTTACTGTTGTGATATTCGTGTAGATATGATCTATTATGCTTGAGGAACTTTTACTGATTCTTGTATTTTCTGTTATTAATTGTTGGAGGTTGAATTTACTAAGAACGCCCCTAAATTTCTCTGCCCCTGCCGATGTACCTTCTTCTACAGTTTTAGCACTGTAGTTGAAGTCTCCTCTTATAATAATTTCTCTCATTGTGTTCAAGTCTCCCAATATTTCTTCAATTTTTTCAATTGCTATTGATATTTGTCCCTGCGGTGGTCTATAGACATTCAGAACTACCTTATTTTTCATAAATCTCTTCCCTATCTCAAATACTTGTATTTCTATGTGTTCATTAGAGGTATTCATCTTCATAAACTCTTGAGTGTTAACATTCAGTGACGAGTGGACGTAAGATATTAGTCCTCCACCTCTTCTCTTCCTGCTCCTATCTAATCTTACAATGTTATACCCATCCTTCGCCACTGTACTGTTTGGTATATTTTTATTCAACCATGTTTCTTGAAATGATAATAAATGCGGTTCTGCGTTATACATAAATTCATCGACTTGTTCATTCTTTTGTAGTAGACTCCTTATGTTCCATGACATAAGTTTGATCCCTTTTAATGTTTTAAAAGTTCTAATCTGATCAGTGCACGTCCCTAAAACTCTCTCTACTTCTTGATCCTTCTCTTTATCCATTGTCCCTTTTTCTGTTTGAAGCCTTCCTTTACAGGAGAGGCATTTTTATAAACCCCAAACAAAACAATTCGATCCACTGTCGTCACTGCCATTGTAATCTGTGACATAGTGGCTTGGTCGAAACTGGGTGACAAGTCACTATACTGTGTCTCGTCAAATATTCACAATGTCTTCGTTTCTACTACTATCGAAACTGGGTGACAAGTCACTATACTGTGTCTCGTCAAATATTCACAATGTCTTCGTTTCTACTTCTATCGTAAGCTACCGTTTACGCACCAATATAGTAATAAAGTACTATGAACAATTTTTGTGGCCAACACCCATAGGGCCTACCCTAGTTGAAGGAAGAGACCTTAACTACAACATGAGGTCTCTTAACATATATTAAGTCGTTCTTCGATCAAGCAAACAAATATGTGATTGGCAATATAGTGACTCGTACATTTCTTTTCGTATGCGCCTCAATCGTGCTTAAAGTACTTATGTCTAACCTTCAACAATTTCTGGAATTGGGAATTGGTCCCACTCGGTTATCCATTGACAGTTCAATGAAATAAATGGGTCACAATACCTTTTGTCGTATTTGCATCAACTTCTTATTGGAAATCCGTCAGATTCTGGGTCTCAAAGTTAATCCCCCTGTTATTAGGAGAATCATCTTACGATCCTTCCTCCTCCTACGATCCATTGTTTGAGTTGCGCTTTTTCGTCAACATTCTTGCATTAGTATTACATGTACCAATCAAATTATTCAGGCTCAATGTCGTCCCGTCTCAATGATTATTAAATTTCTTTCTTTCTCGGCATATATTTGATTTTCTCTTGTAATTTACCTTTACCAGCATTATACAATTCCCTCTCAGTGGCTCATGGGTTCTGCCGAGCGCCTTTTACCAGTGAGAGTGACCTGTCTTCTGCTGGGTTTTTAGGTTTCCATGTTTCATTGGTTAAAAATTTAGTTCCAACAATCTAAACAATAGCCTATGCTTTAATTCATATGCTTTCAGTTTCAGATTTCTGGTTCCAATCTCCAACCCAGATCATGGAATTATTAAGTTAATCAGTATTAAATGCAAATTGTAATATGGTAATATGGTAATTCCAGGTTAGTTTTAGTCAGTTCGATAAATCCTTTGACAGTCTTTCGTCACTTCACTTCACTTCTTTCTTCTCTTCTTTCATTTTCATGCTTGTTTTTTCTTCACATTAACATGTTGACTGATTCTTGAGTTCTTCTCAAGTTCATAGTCCGGTTTGGTAATACCAGAGTTGGAATTTTAGGTCTGTCCTCTGTTAATAAAGAAATAGCTTAATATATACTATAATAAGATAATCAGAATGACATATGTATGCCTGATAAAACCTTAGTTATATGAAGTTACGTATGGTTTTCCGATCACAGACCTTTCGTCAATAATTTGCACTAGATTTCTTATCAAATAATGGGTTCTTCGCTTTGAATCAGGGTTCTACCAAGCGCCAGATTCAAATTGGAGAGATCTTTCTTCACTGGGTTCTCCGTTCTGAATCAGGGTTCTGCCGAGCGCCAGATTCAAATTGGAGAAAACTTTCTTCTATTACACAACTTTCTTCTTTGATATCGCTTATTTAGTATTTCCTAGCTGTTTGTATGCCACCATTACTCTTCCTGTTACCTTGTTGGTGAGCTCCCTGGTTAGGTGGCAGCCATCCTCAGATAACAGGTGATAGAGTGTATCATATATCATTCTATCCGCTCTATTTTTATGTGATGCCCTATGCTTGTGCAGAAGAGATCCTAGGTGAGGTGTTGGCATACCATTTAATGTATTGTACCGCCTGACACTACTGTTATAAGCCAGTATTTGCCTGTTTAAGGGCTCCTGGTCCTCCGCTATAGCCAGAAGTTTTGAATCAGTTAATAATTTGTTGTGTTTCTTACTTGTTTTTGCCTGAGATTTGTTGTAAGTAACCAAGTCAATGCCGAAGGTGGATCCAAATGCAATTTTCGGCTTTGCTGCATTCGGCAGGGAGTAACTTGATAATATGGTCTCGGCTCTGCCCATGTCGTCGGTAGTCGTGGTGTCTAACATTGTCTCACTGTCATATCTCAGTCCAACTTCTCTCGTTTCACAGTCCTTTTTCGTAACATTACAGATGCCAGATAGTACAAAGATAGCCTTTGGTTTGTTTATCATAACAGAATCCCTTGCTCTTCTTACTAGTGTGATCGTGTCAGCTCCAGGTGACAGAAACACCTTACTGTTTACTTCCGGCGCCATTTTGTGCAGACACTCACTTAGTCTTGCCCCACGTGAATCGCACAGCACTAAAAGGTCCCTTCTTGGTCGATTCATGATGACACTAGCTAATTATCTTGAAATCGAGTGCAATATATGTTCAAAAGATTTCAGTCAAACTTAATTTCGCTCCTTATTTTGTCTAGGATTTTTCCGAACCGGTTTTGTCCGGCGAATGATTTCACCTAGAGCGCCACGCAGCCGCCATTGTTGATCATGACTCCACATACTCTGCGGCCTACTCCCCATTTTTTAGATCCGGTTACTTCGTAAAAGTTCTTAATTTCAGGATCACATAGCATTTGCCTTAAATCTTTATGTTGTTCAAATTTTTTAGTGACAATTTCCGTCAGGATTTCTTCTTCTTTTAGATTCCACTCTTCCAGTTTTTGGTGGCTTAGCGTAGGCAGGGTTTGTTGTGTGCGACATTTTACGCGCTATGTCTGGCCTATGATAGTGGTTTGCTTTTTGTGTTTGATAAGCATGTTCAGAAGTAACATATGAAACATTGTTGTACATCACTGGTGATGGGAAAAAATTTGAATAGGGGCTATATTCACCATGAAAGCCTGGGCCCTCCCCCTCTACTGGGAAATGGGACATGTCCATCGGTGGGCAGCCTTTGGGAAGTAGCTTCAGGTCGCCATGCGAATAAACCACCGATCCAATTTTAATGTGACTAAGTATGAGTTCGGCATTGTGGCCTCTCATGCGGAGAAGTTTGTGACAATCCGCTACTAATCTATGGTCTGGGTCCTTACTGCTGGGGAAGTATTTGTTGAACCAAACACTAGTTCCTGATTTTCTTCTGAGCTCCCTGGACTTATTTAGGATCGCTTTCTTTGTTTCAGGTTTGTCTAGCTTGATGTATATTGCTCTTACTTTTCCTTCTCCTTTCACCCCCACTCTGTATACTTCTTTGAGTTGGTTTTTATCTACCCTCTGTACTGAGTTTATGAATTCATATATAAACCTTTCTGTGTTTTCAGCTATTTGTGTTGATTCCCCACTTTTCACTTTATATTTGTCCCAGTTTTCTGGAGTCCCTTCCATGATAATATGAGTCGAACCGTCAGTTTTCATTTCCGTCTCAGGCCTTATAGATCGGAAACTGCCGATGTCTCTGACTTCTGTTTTCAGTGTATTTAACCTGGTATTCATTCCTGTGAATTCACCGTCTATTTCAGTTATCCCTCCTCCAATCTTACTCAGTTGCTGTCTAATGTCTAAAATTGCTCGATTGATTTCTGCGTCCAAATTTTTCAGCCCTTTTCTCGCTACTTCATCCATAGTTGTACCTTGTTCTTTCGTTGTCTCCGCCCACCATCTAAACATTGTGCCTTCAGTCTGTATGATTTTTGTGTCATGCAGAACTCCCTGATATGTTTCTTCTATTTCTTTTAGCCTGATGTTTTCTCTCTCAACTTCCATGCTTATAGTCGTGGCTCGGCCAGCTAAACTCCTAAGTTTCCTGTCCGTAATTCTTTCCAGTACTTTCTTTGTTAGCACCTTGATCATTCTGTCATCTAATTCCTCCCCTATTATTTTCTCCTGGGCTAGAGCTTTTTCATATTCCTCCCTTGTCACCGATTCAAAATTATCATTTATGACTAACGGTTCGGTGGGCACCTCAACTGACTCCCTTTCCGACACGAGTAGGGTGGGTGACTGCGTCATTCTCCCATTTGACGGTGATGACTTTGCCGTTCGAGCCATATATTTATCTTCCCATTTTGTTTTACTAGTTGTAGTATTTGAATGGTTGATTTTGTCTGAGGGTTGCTTCTTATTTAAGGATTCCTTAGTGTTAGTGGTTTTTCCTAGTCCACCCTTTGTTTTGTTTTTTATGGATGAATCTAATTTGACCTCCGACATCTCCGTCAACTTTGACTGACGTAGATTACTGTCAGTATTGCTGTCAGTGCTAGTCTTGGTACGAGTGTCAGCTAACGTTACTAATGGTCCTTTTACTGGTTTTCCTTCCTCTACCTCCTGTTTTGTCATGATTTTGCCCTCAGTCTCAATATGTGCTTCATTTTCATTTATTTTAGTGGTATTTCCTACCTTTTCCCCCTTTTTTTGGCTCTCAGGCGGTTCAGCGATGCCAGCTTTATCCATTGTATTTTCAATGTCGGCCATCGTCGCTTGGGCTTTCTCATGATCTGATTCTTTCTCCCTTGATTTTGTTATTGCAAGTAGTATGGGCGATCCAAAAATGACACACAGCAATCTATGTACATTAATGTTACTTTTTGCCGAGAATTTGAAGTCTGATGGTATTTCCTTCTTCTAGTTCATTCCCTATAGGCTGGTCCCGCTAGTTCAGAGACTTTTCAGGTTTCCCGCCATATAGTCCAGTCCCTGAAGGTTTTGACCCGGAAAAAAATGGTATAGAAACACTTTGGTGTCAAAAAAAGCGGAATTTCGAGTAGAATAACATATCCAAAATCTGCAAAAATCCGCTCTGGGGCAAATATTTTATGTCCATTTGAATGTTTTTTTGACATTTTTTAAGTACTTTTGGGGGCACACCAACCCCCCCCCCCCCCCAAAATGCGATGAAGACAGTTCTGGTGTCAAATGAAGCGCAGGTCTGTATAGAATAATATATCCAAAATCCAAAGGCATCTGCTGTGGGAAAAGATTTTTATGCCTGTTTGAATATTTCAAAACTTTAATAAAGCATGTCTTTGTATAGAGAAGTGAAGTGATTAAGTATGGATTTTTTGTTATCAACATTTGCCTGTTTATTGGTAATCATTGAAGATGATGCAGAGTCTTAGTTGCAAAATATTAATATTTTACAGTAAAACAAAATAGTAATTAATACATAACAATATTTAATGACCCCCCCCCCACCATCGCCATACATATGGTTACATCAAGGGCGGGAGAGCTGAGAGGGAGACAGTTTATGATCATACCCATGAAATAGAGACAGAGAAAAAGAGACAGAATTAAGGCACTTTAATGGGTTATGAGCAGGGGCAGATTTTGGGGGGGGGGGCACTTAGGTTCTTATAAGTTATGAAATAGTTTGATTTTGGTTGGTGACATAAGTGCACCTTGAAGTATCAAAATATATTCAGTCCAAACATAAATACTTCTAAAGATTAAAGTAACATTGGGGAACTCTAGCCCTCCCCTCCCTATACACGATGACCTAGCGGAAGCGTGTGCTGCGGGTTTAGCCCAGTCCATTTTGGTGGTGAGCGGGGGTGGCCGTGTGCATGAGGATGCCAAAACAGTTCCCCAATGTTTTGTTGTGAGGTTTATGAAAGTTTGTGTTGCTTGCAAAATGTCCAAAGGATCCCAAAAATTCGAGACTAAAATTTGCCTTGGGGATGTCAGCGCGCAGATGACCAGAACCAATACAACCGAAGTGACTAATCATTCAATGGTGCACCTCTCCGGGTCACTACAGGTATATACTGTCATGACCACCAGCAATACAACTAGGAGGCAGGTAAATCAATCAGTGTGGACCGCTCCCAACTGTGAGCATGAATTTGTTGTTCAACAGATTATGTGGTAACTCTATTTCACACCTGAGGGCAGCAGCAGGGATAGGAGGATACTAAATTGCGTATTTGAGTGATGCACAAGCCAGGCGTTGGGTTGGTCCAGGGCACGGGTACCATATGATTAGACCTCAACCCATCCCATACAATCAGCCTTGTCATTAGCTGTTGTGGTTATATCCTAGTGCAACCCCTTTGTTAAAGGTAACACTATATAATAGACTTAGAACCAGATGTCCATTAAAACTATAACCACTCTGAATGCCCTCAGAGCACTCAGAACGCCGAGCAGTAGAGCTAGGTAATATTCAAATACTTCCAGATGCTTTAGAACTGCCAGAAGAAATTACACAGAAGTGGCTATTTGCTGAAGTAGATGTATAGCCCTACTGCGGCATTAGGATACTGTCAGCATGATGCGGTAATCTCCTCAAAGCTTACATTACTCTCCAGCGCAATGCTTGTGTTTAATCTTGGGAACCCTCTGGCAGATTGGCTAGCACAATCATAATGGGATTCTATAAACATGTTTTATATGAGATGGAACCTTAAGAAATTTCCTGTCAAATGATGTGTGTTTTTAGAGTCTTTAGCATAAGCACCAAAATGATACAATACAATGCCTTAAACAGTCCAGGGTTTATAACAACCAGTGGCAGAGACTAAACAGATTAATAACCTCCATTTCAGGCCTGTTGGTGCACTGTTTGTGTTTAGTCACTGCCTTGAGCAGTTCAGGGGCTATAACAACCAAGGCAGAGACTGTTTCTCTATAATGCACTGTTTCAAGGGATGCACTGTTTCTCTATAATTACTTGCAGAAAAGAAACAACTTTTAATAACATCCCAGGTAACAAAA